>MU279027.1:0-593849 GCA_022385715.1 Xylaria cubensis | reverse complement strand
AAAAATATTAAAATATAAGCAAAATTTATATAATAATTAATAATATTATAATATTATAACTTATAATATTAATATTAAAGCTATAGCTATAAAAAGTACTGCTTATATTAATTAAGCTATATTAAAAGCTTATAATAGTTTTATTTAATACGTTAATAAATATGCTATTATTAATAGTAATAATAGTTTTATTAAACTTATTAATAAATATATTATTATTAAAAATAATAATAATGTTTATATTAATAAATATGTTATTGCTATTATTATATTTAAAGCTTTTTATATTTTTATTATATATATAGTATTAAATATAGTTTAAAGTATTAATAATAGCTTTAGGGCCGTTATTTTATAAAATAATATATAAAAATAAAAAAAGGGGCAAATAATAGTTATAACATTAAAAAAAAGCTGTAATAATATTATTAAAAGCTTTAGTTTTAATTTATTATTTTTAATTAAATATATTTATTATATAAAATGCTTATAATTCTATTGTAATAAAAATATCTAGTTATAACAATATTGCTATTTCGAAGTAATAAGAAGTACTTATAAATCCCTGCTATTATTTATACTTAATTTGTATAGTAGGTAGAGCTGATCTATATGGTAGGAAATTGGTGGCATCCCCAGCGGAAAAGGGTGGCAGACGCAGGTGGGCCGTCTTTTCGTTGCTTGTGACGTCCTTAACGTCCGTGCAGGGGAGAGCCGATCTACCTGTTTGCTTTCCTTTAGGGGATGAGAGGTGGCTTGTTACGTGTACCCGACAATGCGGATAAGGACGAGAACGTTGTGCGCTGTGCGTTGTCGGATGGCCGACGAAGTAAGGAAGTACCTACCCTACGTGGGCAATGTTAAAGAAGACGACTTGTCACATTCGATTAAAGTTGCACATCTGGCGGTGACGGACCCTGAAGAAAATCTTTTGGGAACAGCAGATTATCTATTCTAGAGTAAAGAACCCTTGCGTCTTTATTCATTTGACAGAATAGGTACTGGATTCTCACTATATGATAGGTAATGCATTCGTTCATACTACGTACGTATACGGCACTCAACTACGCTGCTTCTAGAATAAGGTTTAAAGAGGTCAACGACGCGAATTATAAAATTGCATTTTCGCGTCTGGTGTACAACTATGGTGGCGTACGAGATTATCTCGCTGTCTGTAGCCGAAAATCTGAGATCAAGTTGCACGACAGGATTCTGATGAATACGACATAGATCACGAGGCCTTACACTGCTCGTGGAAGGGTACGTAGGTGATACACCGCCTCGGATGTTGTGACACGCTATAGAATGAAGTGAGGGGATGGATGAGCCGACGTTGGCAGAAAATCATCAGCGATGAGATGGACAAGACATGCATGCATATACATTACACAACAGGTGCGTCAATTTTATGGGTAGAATTACTTGCCCTGAGTGTACGCGGTGAAGTCATCACGAGGACATCTCGTTCACACCGAGCGTTGAGGGCAAGGGTAACGAGACAACTCATCTTCATTTGCGGTTCCCAGGTCCGTGGCTTCGGCATAACTTTGAGGAACCGTTGGACGAAGATTCATTTTTACCTACGCCACCGTCATGTCGTGACTTGAGAGGAAACCGGAGATGAGTAATGAACAATGAAATCTCACAGAGAGGGGGATCTTCTACAGAGTCTTATCATAGGGCAGGAATTTCCGATGGATCTCTCGCACTTAAGACATTTTGTTGGCTCGAGATCTGTGTCTCTCCGTCATCCTTCGTCTATCGAGCATCTCGCTGCAAGGTCCCGATTCATTGACCCTACAGTGCGCGCGGGGGGCGGGATGAGATGGGACAGGTATGAGATGAGATAATGAGATAAGATGGTCCTCGGCCCTCACCCCCATTAGCGCTACACACCCCCATCGCGGGCGGGTGCTTGCAGCAAGCGGTGCTCGGGATTATTCCAGGGCATCCCAGCTCGCGCGTTCAAGACATGCAGATGGGGGTGGAGGAAAGAGAGGGGTACTGTACGTGTTGCCCGCGAACGCGAGACTGGTTTACCTGAATTGTGGGATGGGATAAGGCCCACATCGTCGGGGTTCTGCTTGATGCTGATCTTCGAGATTTGGTCGCCGACCTGCGCTACCATGACCAGCTGAAAACGAGCGGCGGCACTGAGTGAAAAAAAAAAAAGAGCTTAAGCGTTTTTCTTCTGTCCCGTAGCAATCAAATTCACGTTCGAATCTATCATACCAATTCGAGGAGCGAGCAAGAAGGAGGAAAAAGAAGCGATCAGCTCTTAAGACAAGGTTTCATCAGAGAGGCTAAGCCTCTCCTATTCTTATCGCAAAGCGATGGCGTAGGTGATGCGACATGCAGCTTTCGAACCCTACGTACATTGTGGTCGCAGCCCTCATCTGAACATACATATGTATGTACATAATATTTACAGCTGTACGTGAATTTGTAAGGTATTTGCGTTTATGGTAGTTGAGGCCTGGAGAGATCTAGATGCTCTTCTCTGCTGAGATGGGGTGTAAACCAACGTACGGTGCTCAGCTCAGAATAGCATAGTCTGGGGCTCTCGCCACAAAAAGAGAATGCCAAGAACCGTGAGCGCTGAACAAGGCCGAGGGCAGTGCATGCACATTCACTGTAGCAGGTAGGGTTGCAGTGCTTCTCGCTTCTTTTGGATTATCGTGAGTTTGCGTAAAGACACTCATTTACTCGTTGAGACTCAAGAAATAGAAGGCAATAAATGAGTTGATGCTGGGGCGATATCGATCTTTCCGTGATGGTATTAGATTTAGACCCGGTAGGTAACTCAAGGTTGCCCAACGTGAGTATGGATAACTCATACCATTCGCTGTCTTACGGATTAATGAATGCAACAATAAGGGAGACGAGAGCAATGAATCCCCCAACAGAGTAGGTAGCAATGAATAATCGAGTAACCGAATAAACTCTATTTTTGCCTACCTACATGCTTTAGTCTTGCAGTGTGGCGAGGCGATAGTTTGAAGTGGCATTCGTCATGGCCCTACTGCAGGAACGGTCGAAGGCGAGACATGGCGAGGGCAAAAAGGGTAATGTCAGATGTTTCTGAAGCCCCAAAAGGGCCCAGTGCTACTGTCGGTTAGTTCACCGACATGATAGGCTGCCAGAATGCGGCTTGAGCGTTATCCGCTCGTTGTTTCACCACATTCTTGTGACGCTGGTAGTAAATGGTGTAGTATCTGGGTAAGTTTGTACGGTAGTGTTTAAGTGGCTGGGCTAGGGGACCGTTTCCTCACTCTTCTACTGGCCGGTGTGGCGTGTTTATCGAAGAATTGTGACTAATGAAGTGGTAGAGGGGGAAATTCTACTACATTCACTCATCTCATTGCCTTTTGAGTTCGTATCGTGACACCCGCTCTTAAGCATTAAGAGTATTTACGGCCGATGGTAGCGCCTGGGTATAGCACTTCGGCGGTCATTCGGACAGTAATTGCTCATATAAGACTTTCCCTCATCAGGAATTATATCACAGACTTCATAACGGTGGGATCGGATATTGTGAAAGCCCCCATGGCCAAGTCTACATTCACATGCTCCTCACAACAATTGCCCATTAGATAAACTTCACGCTACGATGTGGGAACTGATACGTGAAGTACAAGTAAAATGGCTGCATACGTCGCCCTGACTAGGAGCCGGTCGTTTAGCGAACCAGAGAATTGGAGAAAATGAGTTGGTAGTGTACAGTAAAGTATACAGTGCCGCGCTACCAGACCAATGTTGTTATCTCAGCAGAAGGAGAAGACAAGAGCGGCTCCGGTCTGTTGGTGAGCCAATGAGATGGTAGTCGCGAAATAAGATCCGGGTACTAGCCAGATACTTTTGGTCCACCGTCTGCCATTTCTGCAGAGTTGACAGGGAAGATGCTTGTTGTGTGATCCAGTTCCACGTGGCTGCTCGGGCCAGCAGAAGGCCCTCATTCCGAATCCCGTTGGTAAGCAACCCCAGCGTGCTCAGCTCCCAAGAGCCAGCGACCGAATAGGTCTAAGTGGTCTTCTCAACTAGGGAATTCCAGGACATGGGTTGTGATTACGTATCCATGCATACAAGCTGGACCCTACCATTCTCGCGTACACGCGCACGCTAATCGAAGTCTCTTTTCCTTCACTCGCCACTTCGGGAACTCCAGAATGGGGTTCTCGCGACGGCAGTCCGAATCTCAAAAAGGCATCATCCCCGGACCCTCATGCTCGAAATAGCTGAATGCCCTGCGGGTCGGTCGGTCGCGAGCCAGCAAGCTGAAAATTTGGTTGTTGCCCGTTGCGCGCGGCTCCATTAACCGGCTGAATGGGGGGCAAGAGAACTGCACAGTGATCCTCGACGGCATGAGTGGTGATAGTAGGGGTTGGCCACGAGGTTTACTTGCCGTGGGCAAAAAGCATTATTCGCTTAGATAATTTCTGGCCAATGGAGGTCAGCGCCAAGCTGCTGTTACATGTTATTAGCAAAGATTGACTTGTATAGAAAGCGATGCCATTAGAACTTGAAATATCTATCTCCTCAATATGGCTCCCCGGCTGGCGTTACGGCAGACACACCTTGGACTCCATTTTGCTGCTGTTTGCCGGCTTAAGTCTATGAATCGTGGGGGAAGGTCATCTCATTCGCGACTTTGGTGTGACAACATTGTTTTTATGTCGCCTATTAGCGTTACTACTGTGTATGCCGACAACGTCAAATTGTACAGATACTTAGCCCTTCGGCTCGAACGATGACCCGCACATCCTGGGGGTCCATGCACTTCTGTACAGATTGTTCAGAGCACGATCTAGAACCATGTTCAGACGGGATCCTTAGTTAGGTCTTTTGTTTGCAGTCATGTCCGTGATTCGCCTGGCTGGTGGCGATATAGAGCGGCATCTTGATGAAGTGATGATGATAAATCTAAGTACTTGAACAGGTCTAGCAGTACCAGGTAAGTTCCGGGTTATCGTGAACGTGGTTGACAGGCAAGAGAAGTGCAGCGTTACATTGGGCGCTCTGTGGTCTACCTGATCTGTGCAGCGTAATGTAGCCTACCAACCCTTCACTCAATTCGGCTCCTGGTTGGCTAGAAGATCAAGGGGGGTTCCAAAGCGTGCACGACGATTTGACGAATCTCTGTACACCGGTCTTGTCATTCTGTAAGGGACTTCTTCATACATATGAGTGTACGAATAGGTATAAGACGAATATAACTCCCGATTGCCAATAATCTCGATCGACCAGCCGTTGCAGCGTTCCAGTTCAACGGTTATAATATCAACATCAGATGATCAGTTTATCTTCTCTCACCTGAAATGTGGAGAGCGCCTAGGGCTAGTTTGCTTTAAGTTGCCCCATATTACTTACAGCTTTATAGTAAGATGTATCGCCCATGTGTCGTCGCTGTTCTCAAAAGGGTCTGCTTATTCATTACTGCCGACTACGCGATCTACTGTATATATTTATGGGAGGGGGAAGGAGTCTAGATGTCCGCGATACATGCCGTGGTAGTATTTCTAACGCGGAAACGGCGGAAAGAAAGTATAGGTATCTACCACGAGATCGGACGACTGACTGATTGGTTAGTACATCGAACACTGAGGCTCTAATATTTCATCTGTTATGAATAATCTTTGCGTATATCGGGCAGTTCATTGTATTGATGGCCGAGAGAATCCGGGGTTACTCTGCAGGTTATTTAGTACCATGCAGGTATCATCAATCGGCACTACCTACTCGACTCGTCTGCGATATAGTAAGTAGTGAGTACATGTCCTAAGTAGCTAAATAAATGACTCGGTTAGATTACTATCTGGATATTTAAGACATCACTATGTACACTACGTACGATCAGTGGATCAGGGGTCCCAATTCTACGGCACGAGCCTAAGGAGATATCCGATTCCGACAGCCTGGAAAGATCGACGATCGCTTCCTTAAAGGTTATTAACAGTGCCTAACCTCGGCATTTGTATATCGCATACATTTCGGCAGCCCCCACATATTGAATTGTTAATTACTGCATTGTATAATTCAACTATTTCTAGTTAATCGCGTTACACAGGCTGTGTTCAACTGGGTAAGAAATTCCAGGATAGGTTATGCTTTCTACAATAGTAGTAGTACACACTAGTTGTCCGGAGCAAGGATCCGGATTCGTGGCCCTGGTTAAGCCGGCGTCCCAGACTGCTGGGCTCATCTAGTCAGGTACTTTATCTTTAGTGTAGTGTAGGCAGTAAAAGCTCGTGCCTATCAATGTGCGCATTAAGCGAGAAGGGAACTAATGCACTCTTTAGTTGTCTTTGACTGTCCCAATCATCTGGCAGGGCATGGCTATATTGCACATCTTAAGAAGATCTTCCGAAAAATATCCACTGTAGCGTAGATACACTAGGCCCTATAATAAATATTCGCAGCACATTTGTTGGACGCTTGTGGGCTAGCATTCCTCAAAATCCATTCACCCTAGTTGCGAGGGGAAGAGTCATGTAGAGAACAAATACCACAATTTGGCCGAATCATTGGTGTTTTGGGTGGAAGCTGAGCTTGACTAAGATACCGAAAAAGCAAAATGCCCCAGTTGGACTCGCAGAGAGAGGCTCGACCATCTGTGAGAGCCGAGCTGCATCACATCCCCCGCACAAGATGGCTGTGCTCCGATGCGACTTGAAGAGATACCGGGTGGGCTATTGTGAAGGCTATTTTGAAGGTGGTGTTGGATTCGCGATAAGAATAGAACTCTACGCTGAAAAAATGCACCCGATTCTTTTAGGGTAGACACGAGTCATCGCCATCTCGGAGCTTACAGAGATACCGGACTAGAACGTTTTGTGCGGCACTTGGTCCAGTTCTTTTCCCGCTCGGCACCGACATCTCGGGTCCTGGATGGCGTCAAGTCACACCTTATTGGTGTTTCCCACTAGAGCTAAAACGCCACCTACTGGGTGCTCCTAACATCGCTGTCTAGAAACTCCTACCCATCAAGTCGTAGGAGGACAATTGCGTTTTGGACGCCGTTGAGTGGCTGTCGGGTGTGTTCTCAAACTCAGGTACCCTGGAGCCCAATTGTTCACAGTGCCGAGATACTCGCATTCTACACACCCGGTAATGCCATACACCTGGTTGAGGTGGAGAATATGATGCGCCCGACATGCCAAGTGTGCAAGCAATGTAACTCTACGCCGGAGAAAAGACGAATTGTGTTCCTCCCCACTGGTGCCAACGTCGTCGAGAGCGACGAACCCCATGTGAGGGCCAGAGCGGTGTCCCCTCAGTGAGCTGCGTGGCTATTTTGGTGAACTTTGCGGCTGTGCAGTATGCGCTTTTGATGAACGTGTATGCGGTCAGCGCCGTACGCTTAGGTTGAAGAGGGAGGAGAGAAACGAAAATAGCATCAGTAGAACATCATGGAGAGAATAGCTGGTCGAGACTGCTTGGGGCTCATCCATAATTGACGTTAACTTATTGCTGTGATACTCTAGAACATACAGGTGGCATGATGAATGACTAGCTATTTTGTCAAAGCTCTTAGTACGCATAGAAGCGTATGTTTTAGCATGCGCAACATCGGATAATAACTCGTCGGCAGTCGATACTCGGGCCAAACTGTACCGGCCGGAGGACCCGAATTCTCCTTGGTTCCCAACCGTGAAGCTAAAGATGCATCGCGACAACTCTGCCACAATCGAACAGACTCACCATCACACCATCTTCTTTGCGCATGCACTGCGGCTAAAAAACAAGCTGATGTAGCAGCAACAGTCGATAGTTAATCTCCAAAATCGTCAGAAATATTTTGCGAATAGCGTACGAATAGCGCATGCTGTCGAGTGTCCTTCTAAAGCAAACTACAACAGAGCGATCTGGGACATGAGTCGACCTCTGAGTCGTAAGAACGCTTCCATCGAGAATAAGTACCTACTTAAACATAACGGTTGGAAATGGGTAAAATTTCTTATACTTCTCACGATGACAACTGGGCGATGTTATGCTCATGTTTTGCGCTTCAACATAATGGACCAATTTACATATGATAGACGTGCTATCTCTCAGGCCACGGCGATAAACTAGGTACATATTAGACTACACTGGCCATAATGGAATGATGAACCACTAAAGTCATGATAAACCCGAGTATTGACACTGTGACAGACAGGGACTCACGCTAGTTAAACGAAGAAAATGAAGCCCATCTGTGGCCCCCTTGCCTTTCCCATTCAAGCTCATTGTAGTCTAGTGTAGAAAGTACTGTGCGTGTAGGGACCAATATGGGTAGTCCTCCCTCCTCCCTGTCTCTCCAAATTGATCCCCGGCCACTTTCTATCATGAGTTGTGTCTGCCCCTGCGTTGCAATGATCCGTCGCTTCTTGTTAAGATGAATGTGTCGTGAGGGCGGGCGTCTTCTCTTCACCGATGTCTTGCACTGTATGTCCCTTCTTGTCTATTTGCCCTTGCGGTGGCCTTCGCCGATAGGATGTGTGATGCGACATGACGTCCTGTCTCGCTCTCTCCTGAGACGTTCTTCCCAGATTGACTATACTACTGTATCTGCATCGTCCTCTTGCCGGCCCAACTGCGGGCTCTGTGCGAATGTGGAGGGAGTCGGGTATAGCACTGTGTTTCCGCCTTCAGCTCTGACAGGGGTGCTTTTGGAGAAGAAGACAGGGGACCACCACGCAATACGGTAGCGGCAGGATGTTCCCAAGGACCCAGCTAGCACAGTGAAGCCGGTCTTCTGGTCTGCCGTCTGGAAGAGGCAACCAGTATGGGCTCTTGTCCCGAACCCCCCCCTGGCTCTGGTGGGAAACACACAGTTGGAACAGGCACGCCGCCCACCCAAGCCCAGCCAGGAACCCTCGTCATACATCCCCACCAGTACCACGGCGACCTGATGATCCATTAAGGCGCATGGGTGAACGGCCCACTGGGCGCTTGGCCTACTCTTGGCCCCATACCTGGTCTTCGACTTGCCTGCTTGCCTGCAGCTGTCGAGGGGGAGTGGACTGCTGCCCATTGATGTGCTGGTGGCCTGGCTGGCTGGACCATTGTCACTCTCACCAAACTTGCGGTAGCGCGCCCAGACCCGCCACAAATCTCTGCGCTTTCCACGACCCCAATGCATCGCGCGCGGCGTCTGCTGGTCATCGTCTTTGCAAAAGAAAAGCACCGGCATGAGATCAGAGCCTTGGAGGTCACAATGTTTAGTGGCTTCGCTCCCTAACCGTGGTAGGTCAGGTAGAGCCATCGGGTACTGGCCATGTACCCGGCGGCCCCCAGTTGGTGACCCCCCCAAGTGGGCTCTGTCTTTTCTTCTCGAGAGTAATTTCGTCGTACCGTAGAGGTACAGATGTACCTGCAGCCATAGCCGTCCTGGCCGACAACTCAACGCACCCACAGGGCGGTCATCATCGTGCAAAGCTCCTTCAAGAAAGGAGACCCACCGCTAAGTAGTAGGTAGCTGGAGAACTACTTGTACTGCCACCCCCCTCCCTTTCCGGTCTCTGGCCCTCCTGTGTTGTCTCTTGTTCCACCCCGACTCCTGCTTGTCTCTGCCTCAAAGAGAAACTTGGGGAGTGTAAGTGAGGTCTGTCTCACTACAATTTTGCCCGTAGCCATTGGTTTCCCACCTCGCTGTTTGCTCTTATACTCGTCGTCTCCCCTGCCCACACAACGCCTGATCTTCCTGGGTGCAGGACTAAACCTCCCACATTCTTTCTCAAGATATCATATTCTTAGTCTGGTCTATCGACCTCTGACCCCCAGTCGTTCTTTACTTCCGGCCCCCGGAATCAACATTGGCAAATTTTGGCGGATGCCTGGTATATATCAGCAGCAGTGTTTTCACATCTAATATCCATTTTGGACCACGTTCGACGTCGAGAATATACGGCCAATATAATTATACGTGGGACCCACCCAAGAAGTTGCCGCCAACATACTCCTGCACATAGCATATATACGTAATAGCAAACTATTCGGCAACATTCGACACCATGAACATGCAATTTTGTACGCCGCCTGGCTTTGCCTCCCCATATGGCTTCCCTCAAGGACAGGGAGCGAGCATGACCTATGCGGAACCTCAATACCCGTTGCATGCGGCCTATCCTAACATCCAGTATATGTATGGCTATCAAACACATCGCCCGCCCATGATGGCCGATCGAGGAGTTTTATGTGACGGCAAGACAGAATCTAAACCGCGGTTGTCTAAGGAAGAGGTTGAAAAACTTGAAAAAGTATTCCAAGAGAACCCCAAACCATCGAGCTCAGTGAAGGCTCAGTTGGCGGATGGCCTTGGCTTGGAAAGACCAAGGATTAATGTAAGAGTCACCGCTGGCGTTATTGCGTGTATGCTAACTCACAGTGGCAGAACTGGTTCCAGAACCGGCGTGCTAAGGCGAAGCAAGAAAGGAAACAGGAAGAGTATGAGGCTCGGAGAGCGGCTGAGAAGTCAGCCTCCGAGCCTTCGTCCCCAGACGAAGATTCATATTCTGGGGCTCTCGATTCCTTGAGCGAGGGATCTCACAAACGTACGCAGCCTTCTTCAGCAGCATTTCCTGTTTCTTCGCCTTCCCAGACTACCAATGAGTCACATGAGGACGAAGACGACGAAGACGACGATGAGAACGAGGATGAGATTGAGGAGGCTGCCGAACATGAACTCGACGATGCGAGTTCTGCTTGTATGCAATCATCGATCTCAACCCAGGCTGACGTCGTCGATACTTACCAGTCCCCGCTCTCAACTGAGTATTCACGGCCGGATCCCACGGGCCTCACCCATGCTCACAACCCTGGAGGCTACACACAGACAAGGTCAATGAGTGATTTTGGGCTGTTTACGTCACTAGGCCATGACTCCAGTGTTACCTTGGATGGACCAAGGCCCATGGAGATGCACCACAGCCTGCCTCCACGCGGAGAGCGAAGTATGAGTATCGAGAGTCATAGCTCTCAACATTATGCTGGTATGCATCACACAGCGCTTCCTAGCTCGTCCACGCGGGCAATGTTTTTCTCGCCAGTGTCGAACGGCGACGCATGCGAGATGTCCGAGAACCCGTTCGATTCTACTGCATCCCCCGATTGCCACAATGATCAGGGATCGCATATAATACCACAGGGTATGCCCACGCCCACGGACTCTTTCAGATCTCCGCCCCCTCCGGCCAACATTGCCTCGAGACGGAACATTCCCCGCCCGGCCGCACTACAAGCTGCGTCGCTGCGATCTCGGTCCTATAATTTTCCAAAGACAGCTTTGGACGGATCGAAGCGGATGGATATGTCGAGTCCGGTCTCATCAATACGCCGGATCTCTTCATCCAGCGGGATGGGTCCTGGTAGAATTCAGAAGTCCACTGCCGGGCCGCGCTCACCGTTCTTCGGTCGCGCTGAAGCCCTTCTACAGTATCACTCTCGCTCACCAGTCGGCTCAGGAACGCCTACGTTCTCGGGAGCGGCCCCCCCTACTCCGATGACACCAGCTGTCTTTGATCAGCGTCATGTTCAAGAACCAACTGTTATTTCGGCTTCGCCGGATAACGCGTCATTCGTAATGGGAATGGGTGTTGCTTCAGGATACGTGCAAGAGATAAAAGAAGAAAACGATCTTAAGACCCCGCCCACAACACCTGGCATAATGACCGGATTCGGTACAAACGGATTCGTCGGCAATGCATTCAGCGCTGGTTTCAATATTACCACCGATCAGCCGCTTCTGACCCCTTACTTCAACTCTGAATTTCCAGACCTGTCTATACATAGCGTTCCCAGCTACGTGGAGACAAGCGACGGCCCGCCAACACCGGTATTTCCCGCTATGATGAACTCAAACCTGGAACATTCCGCGTATACTAGGAACGTTATGGCTAATACCCAGTATGATTGGGATGCCAACGAGTCAGTCGTGTCATCAAGGTCATCGCCGGGCTACCCAAGGTCAAAGCAGATTCAGTTCACACAAAACATTACTCCCCAGGACTATCACTAGATGGAATCAGACGTCGCCAGAAGTCTTTTGTACTCGGTCGCCTTTGCCCAAAGGCTACTAAGTTCGCCGAGCTTACGTGTGTACTATTAGCCCTCATCTTTGCCACAGCATTTTCGGTTTCCTAGTTGGCATATACTTCCTCATGTTCAAGGCGGGAGGAGTTGTTCATAGAATTAATGGGCTTGGGCGGGCATATAACTAACCAAAATTTTGGCATTTTCATCAATCGCTAGCTATCTTTTTCCTTTTCTTCTCTACCCTCCTTATCACTCCTTTTTTGTAATGTAATGACCAAGGTTTTAGCGCGGCGGAAATAGGGAACAGCACAGATACACAGACACTCCAGGGATTGGGGTAGTCGTCGGAGTTTTGTCGATTTCGTTTGTCACGCTCATCTCTTGCTAATGATGAAAGCCTTTGGGCTAACTCATCCACATCAATACCCTAAGATTTTGTATGTTACTAGCGTTGAGAGCCAGCGGTATTTCGACTGAACGGGAGGGGATCTACGGAAAGGTGTTGCGGACAAAAGGCGGATTCCTCTATGTTGCAACATAGTGATTGTGGGTGGTACGTAGGTGGCTTGTTTGTCTTTTGGATCTGGTGTTCCTAATGGCCTCTGTGGTTAGCAAAAGGGGAATGGTGGATCACCATATAATTGTATACCAAATACTGTTACATCTGATTAAATCTACATGGATCTCTATCGACTCTACATTCCTATGTGTTTTCAAGTAATCTGATGCAGATGTTGATTAGGGGATGCTTGGTACTCTGAATTGTTACCATGAAGCATACAATGAGTTACATTTTATGAAGCCTGTGTACTCGTCAGGCTGCGTTGGTTGCAATTACGTCTTTGAAATCAGCTCGCTCCCGCTCATTCCGCCATCCGTTCTTCCCCAGCGGGGTTTCATGCACGTGAACTATTACATGATTGTCTGTCAATATGTCCCCAAAAGGAATGCTCCTTGTCGATGTCACCTAAAGTTCCTTCATGGAACTACCGGGACATCTTTTCAAGCCTCACCCAAGCAAAGATGTGGGGAAGACGCGAGTTCCGTCAACCTAATGCTTCGAAACTACCAAGAACTACAGCTTTACGAGTAGTAGGTTACAATGACTCTGGGTCGCCCAACCTGAAGGTAAAGTAACTTACCACTCGCTTATATCTCCGCATACGTCCATGTCTGTATAGTCCTCGCTCGCACGGTGTCCTGCATCCTGGTGAGGCACATGTCGAGAGATGAAGAGGCGGCGTTGTGATAATAGAAGCCTTGAGTATATGACAGACATTATTAATACGAGTGATCCTTAGAATCATGTATACTGTGATACGCTGTCATGTGGGTTTCCTATTTACCCCCATCTTTCCCGTCTGGCGGACCCAGGACCGCAGATCAGCATCCGGGGGGCCTCTGTCTAGCACCGCTATGACCCTCTTCTCTTCTTCATAGTTCTGTCCCGCAACTCAGACATGTCCGACGGTGACCGTTATTATACTGGTTTCACATCAGTACATTGCAATCACGGAAACTGATGACCAGTGATAAGCCAAAAACATGATAGGATTTGCGCGTTAAATTCTCGGGAAATAGCTCGATTCGCCGTCTATATGCCTGCACGCATAGCACGAAAGACGCAATGGTTAACTCGCTTCATTGTATCAGGCATCGAAATGGTGATATCACGATGAGACTCATAGCATTCAGGCTGTCTCATGCGGTCCTTCTGTACCCGTCTTGATAAGGTGTTGCCGAGATTTGTGAGATCCTGAACTTCGTTGTCACCTTTAACAACGAAGTAAGCCACCTAATGCCTAATCGCTGTTCTGAGTCAAAGTCTTCAATTTAAGCTTTTGAGGGAATCTGAATGTACAAGTGGCTGATATCACATCAAAACCTGAACGCTCTACTGCACTCATTACATATTTGCTTTTGGTGGCTCCTTGAATGCTCCCTTGTGATGGTAAGCAATCGCTATGTGAAGTTGTGACAAATCTATAACAAAGCTAGGATGCGGCAACGTTCTTTCTCTTAGTCTATCTGAGAGGTCTGGATTCGACAGTATGCCTAAACTGATAGATGGATCAACATTAGTGAAGCAAAGTAAAAGCTCTACTAGTCTGTTGTCTCAGACTCCTAGGTAAAGCTGCCTCGGCGCCCTCATTGGTAGGGCCGAATATCACATCCCCAAACGCCACAACTAATCAATGAGGTAGTTGATGAGCAGAAAAGGTCAAAACTAAGTTATCTGATCCTGAGACTTTATCTCGGGGATCTTAGCCCGTAGCCACATGTTTCTAGATTTGACGCCACCTCGTAGCCGAGACAAGTAAACGGTCCAGACGTAAGGGGCATAAGTATTAAGACTCTGAGTTTCGCCGAATAGGAGACCATCTATCAATGAGACAAGGTTAACAGTGTACATATTGAAGTTTAATCCCAAGAGTCAGGCCCCATTGGGTGGGTGCAAAGGAGTTATAGCCGGGATGAGTATTGGAAAATCAGGACCAATGATAAAAAATCTAGTCTTGAATTGTTCATTTCCGTCGTGATCCGCCTACGGTGCGCCAGGTACGCTCCTATCTTTCTTTATAACCGGTAAGTCAGAATTATTTCGAACAGAGACCAATAAACCCAAGATGACGCCTCGCTCATGATTGTGGCCCCCAGTTCATGGCCATATTCGTATTCCCCATCGCGCTATCCCCGTATCCAATGCTCGTATTCAAGTAACTATCTATATCTGCCATGCCTTCGTTTTCTAACACGCCCATCAGCTCGATCTGCTGCGCCTGGCTTAGGCTTCCTTGTCTCTCTGGAGGTAGCCCACGCGAGGCGTCGAAGTTCCCGCCCTCTAGGCCGTCATATCCATTCATGCCGGAAGCGTTGCCCCAGAGCCCTGCTGCCCCCATGCTCCCAAAGGCATAGGGCGAAATAAACGGTGGCGGGGGGTTGAACCAGTCGTGGACTGTGGTAGCTTGTGGTAAAGGCCTCTGGCCCTGAGGAAGCTGACCTGGTGGTAAAGATGGAATAGTGAAGGCGGGGAGGGGTGGGCGTTGTTGCGTTTGGGGGATACCGTTTGGAAGCATCGCATCTGGAGAGTTATGAGATGCCGTCGTTGGAAGCAACGGGTTCGATAGCAATGGCGTGTTTATAGATGGTGTACCGACTTGCATAGAGGATATGGATTCAGGGGGTGTCTGGGCGAGTTGCGGCGATGAAAGTAAGGGTGGAGATATAGTAGATTCCGAAGGAGGCGGACTGGGATCGACTCCGGGAAGGCCTTCGACTTGAGTAAAATCAGGTGGAAAGTAACTGAAACGACGACCTGTGTGATCATTCGAGGCCGGATTTAGGAAAATTGAATTAGATCGGAACGTAGGGTGTGGTGGAAAGGTGCTGTCAAGACTGTAATAATTGTCTACGGATTCGGGCGCTGAACCGAAGACATACCCAAATTGAGGCGGGTTGAAAGCGGGCGCACCAGGTTTGGACGTTGGCACCGGCCCTGATACGTCCATGGCATTAGGGGAGCCGGTTTCCGCATGCGATGGTGGCGTATTAAGAGAGCCTGGGCTGGATAGGTTGGGGGTACCATTGGAATCATAACTCTGAAGGCAAGCTTTTGTCAAGATAGAGTATAACTCGGATGCTGAACGGGTACCTGGCCACCGCTCAACGCATTGATCGATAATGTCTAGTGCAATGTTTACAAGCTCTTGCACCTCCTCCCTAGAATGTGCTGCGCGAACATCTGGGTATCTTGCCACGCACCACAGTAGAGTGTTAAGCGACATATAGAGAGTGAGTAAGAATACCCATGTTATATCTACGGCAGCTGACATCATCTGTTTGCTTGATATATCTATTACAAATGCGGCCGAGTCGAAGCACTTTGTGGCGGACTGTACCGACGGCCGTGGAACTTGTGGCGAAGGGCGGTGTAGAAACACGACCATTGTGTGATATCTACCCGTGAACCTATAGAGAAAATTAGCTGAGATTATAATGGTAAGTGAATAGAAGAAACTCACCATGGCTTACACCATGGGGGTTTCTCCGGGGACGACCCCAGCCATTGACTCATTTTTGCCTCCATCTCGGCAAACCAAGGATGGTGAGCGTTTCTTGGTTCTGGACGCTTCATCTCATATAATGTGCGACGGATCTCAGCTTGGAGGAGTCGCATCTTGCAGAAGTGGATAGCGACGAGCTTTTTTTCATCTGGTGGCCCGGGTATAATGCCACTCTCTGAGATGTTTGCATCGGGTACGGTTTCAAACCACTTGATGTCGATAATATCATCAGTCTTCGCGAATCCGTTTGGACGGCCCATGGAGTGGGATAATCCTAATTCAATGGTGCCCACAGTCCAGCTGAGCCGCCGACGCATATCCAAAGACAAGGGGTCGCTGGCACCCATTGCGATCGTCTTCTCATCCGCAAGGCCAAGTTGCTGGCTGATTCTCGTTGCGAGACCAGCCACATAGTATACAGCTGTTCGCGTCGGCGTTAATAGTGAATACTGGCCTATCAAGACGAGACACTGGAGTGTTTTAATGTCTTTAGGCCGAACGACTGCCTCAAAATACTGCATTGCTGCGAGGTAATAGCTATCAGCAAGCCCAGCATAGTTGGCGTCAAGCTTTTGCATGCTTATTGCCATAACGAGGCGGACAACAAAGTTTTGGTATGGATCCTGGCTACCAGCATAAGCATCTTCAAGAGCCTTGGCGAGCACCTTCTCATGAAGCGCTGGGCTAAATACTTGAGCTATATTCCAAAGTCAGATCTCTCCTCGCTGTGGTACCGGGCGTTGCGTGACCTACCCCGCTGATGGAAGACTTCAACAAGCTTATCAGCTATAGGTCTGCTTGGAAGACCTGATGCTGCTACCGCGCTGATCATGGGATAGCTCTTCTTTCGAGAGTTCCCCATCGGCATGCTAAAAGACTGCGATCTATTACCGGTGGCGGCAGTTCCAATATATGCAGTTTTCCGCCTCCCCTTAACATCTGGTATAAGTTCCGAAATTCGGCCCGAATCAGTATACCGTTTCGCCTCTTCCATCACAACGCGTGTCATGGCGATCCCGCTGGATGGACCGAGATATCGAGGGGTCTCGTCGGTTTCGTTGAGCTTTACTAGACCGCCCGGGCCAATAAAATCTTCATGATCTTTGGCATGGTGATCATCTTCTTCGTCAATGTACTGAGCAAGTTCCGCATCCAAAGCACGAACTTTTTCTTGAAGCTTCACAACGTAATATCGACTGATCTTTTTTCCCTTTGTAGTGTCGAAATACTCGCATATTGAACCCGACCGCTCGCAAGGAAGGCATCGGGGGAGTGTGGGATCGCATCGAGTTTTCCTCTGACCAGGCTATGTTAACCACAGAAAGTGAAATACCAAAGCAAGTGATACTCGAAACCACATCATAGAATGAGCAAATGTGGGGGACGCGCGGTACTTACCTGGCGGCAGCGGCAGCAAGCCGTTAAAGTATGCGCGATGCGATGCGAGTTCCCGTTGTCTCCTTGTTCATCATCATTCGCTATCTTCCGCGGTGAAAATTCTTGATGCGGTCGTGGAATTTGACTACCAAAGCCTTCCACCTGGCGAAAGACGATGGAGGCATCCATCGGTAGGGTTTAATTTTATTCTTCCGCTGTGCTTTGCTTTCTTGGGATGCGTCGAACGAAGTCTTTCGTGATCGTAGCCTCGCAAGCACGCGCGGGGATTATTCGTCGCTTGGTCACACAACGTCGCGGGGACCCTTGGGGCCCTGTCGTCGGGTTTCGCGGAGAGTATGCCGTGGTCGTAAACGAATACAGAGAGGCTGGTTCACCGAACCAATTCGCTACACAAACATGTTGCCTCGTCCGTAGGCAACTAAGGTATCATAGGAGCTTGTCTTGTAATTTCATTCGTCAACTCACAACAAGTCGGTCGTCATGAAGGTCGTGATATCATTGTCCATATATTTCAGGGGAGCGCTAAATCCCTTACTTTACTCTACTTTAGTAGATAGACGGGTCGCAGGCACTTTTGACAGTCAGCCAAGTCAGCCAGTCGAAAGCGCTG
The DNA here is from genome assembly GCA_022385715.1 of Xylaria cubensis. Classification (NCBI taxonomy): domain Eukaryota; kingdom Fungi; phylum Ascomycota; class Sordariomycetes; order Xylariales; family Xylariaceae; genus Xylaria; species Xylaria cubensis. Next base: position 575,765 of record MU279027.1, on the reverse strand, counting down.
ATTGGTCCTATGAATGCAGACGTTGTATTCTATATTCCTTCCTGGCTGAATCTCGATGGCTCTTGGGGGCAGAGTTGGATTTTCAGAGGTTCCAAGGGGCCAACTATAGACAAGTCCGCGGGGTTTCAGGGGCTTCGAATGCTCAAACAATCTTCAGCCTCTTCTTCCCTTATTTCTGATTTGCGTTTCCACGTGGCAAAGACCCAGTTCCCAGATGTCTCGGACAGCTACAAGTGGAAAAGCGGTAGTGGTGATTATTTAATAATAAGGGAATTATCAGCAAGGGATTTGTCTAAGGTAGTACCTAACCTATTGTAGCTGCGGGGAAATGGGAAAGTCGTTGGGCAAAAAGGCCGTCGAGATGTACGTAAGCCTATCACGCTTATTAGGTGGATTCTCCCGCTTGTGGCACCAGGTTAACACCGACACATCTGATGCCGAAGCATCCATGTCAATGCCAGTATTTATCATAACGTCTTTCGATTTGATGCTTTGCTCTTAGGTATATCAATGGGGTAGGTAGTCTATGTAACCGCTATACCGAATGCATCACCCCACAATAAGACAGAGCTTGTTTTACCTCCTTCAGAAACTTTAAGAGTCTAGAACTCATATTCGCTCCGTACTATAATCGAACAAGACAATTGAGTTAATTTAGTCCGCCTTAGTGTCGCATGTGATAAAGCAGACTAATGGGAAGATGGAATACCTACTCGTCCCAATGTCAAATATTCATAGCATGCCAGAATGTCCATATATGCTCGTTTCAATAGACTGCAACCTACTGGATGAATATGATAAATGATGTTATATCCGAGGGCGAAGGCCGCCTCAACGTTAAGTTCTTTTCAAGTCACAGTAGCAAAAGGGGGCGCGTCTACTGTGTCTCTCTAAGATGTTCAGATTGACATTTACATGTTTCATAGGCATAACATTATACGCAAATTTGTGCGTTGATTATCAATCATATGGCGCTATCCCCTTGAACTCGAGATTATTACGACAAAACGTTCTCCAGCTGCCATCAGCATATCCCAAGGAGAGTTTAGCGGCATAATGCAGCCTGATTCCCCCTTGCGGCTTGGTTGAGGCTTGGCCAAGCGTCAGGCAACGAGTGCGATGATTCACTGTACAGGCGCGCTTCCAGGATCCCAGCTCGTCTGTCTTTCTGTCCTAAGATCGCCACTGCATGAAAGGAATTCATGTGTTCTAATTTTGTGAAAACAACCCGAGGTTCGAGAACATATGGATCTGTCCCTGTCAAAGTTTCACAATTTTATCAATGTCACCATGAAGTGACCAGCTTGCCTCGGGTGACACCATTCTAGACCAGGTTCTGTAGCCTTCTGACTGGTGAAAAAAGGGGGATGCCAATAGGTAAGGTAAGGTGTTTCTGAGTGGATGACAAGTCGAGACCCCGCAACCCACTCGTTGCCTTTCTCGAGGCCAAAACTATGCCTTTGCTCGATTTATCCTAGTCGGGGCCTCGTCGCAGATACCATGAGGTTCGAGGCTTCATTCTAGCAGAGCGTATTCTCACTTATCCATCTTTGCGCTCCAGTTCATTTTCTAACAATAACTCGAACCCGCATTAGCAAAGCACACAGTATATAGAGCCTAAGTCTCGGCCCGCACCAAGCTAAGAAACTCGCCAAGCCTATCAAGACTTGTACTTTGGCGGGGCGAACGGTTTGTCGCTGGCGCAAATGTGTGTATTGCGCTTCGGCGCTTACATTCACAGGCATCCGGTACCGCACATTTCCACGGCTCACTGTGATCATACCTAGACGGTGACGGAGTTATTATTTTGGTTATTTCGAGCACCTTATCGGATAAGTTCGGCAGACTGCAGGGTACGCTGCAGTCGCCCGCCTTGCGCAATGCCACGGTCAAGTTTCTCGGATAATCCGCTGTTGCGGGTGTCTCGTCCAGTGTCAGCCTGTTCCCGATGTAAGTTCCACTCATCTTAAATATGCGGCTCATCACGACTCGTGGAGTTCCCGACTAACGAGCTGCGCCTAGGTCGGTCAGCTAAGGTTAAGGTCTGTCTGTAATCTCGTTCTGGGGTACTCGTTGTCTTTTGATTCTGACCTTAGTGTAGTGCGATGGCAAATTACCAGCGTGCACGGCTTGCGAGAAGGCTGGCCGCGAGACTGAGTGCTCGGCAGCTAACGACCAGTTCGCCAGGGGTAAAGAGCGAAGGCAAGACAGTCCTAAGCTTTGCGAAGCCCTCACTTATCACCTATTAAACTAACATTCCGGTAGCTATGTGGCTGCACTCGAGCTTCGGATAGAGAAGATGGAGAGGCGCCTGGCTTTTGCGCGGTCGAGAAAGGCGTCGCTCGCCCAGCATGCGTCTGGGCCGTTGCCTCCCATCCCTCAAACTGATCGGAAAGACTCTCTTGCCAATATCCAGGCTGCCATGTATCGAAAAGCCGCAAGGAACCGCGAGAATTCAGATGTGAACTCGCTCATGTCCGACTTCGGTTTTCTGTGCGTTGTCAGTCTCACTCATGTTTATCGGCGTACTAATGACTGCGAAGTTCTGTCAATGCGACAACAAGAGATTTCGAGCCGTCTACAAGCAACATGACTTTCGCTCGGCTTGTGCTAGCTGCAGCAGCAAATGACCCCTTGCCCAGAGATGACAACTGGAGCATGCCATCAAGACAAACTGCCATGATTCTGATACAATATTACATGGCTAATATATACTGTCTCTACCCTGCTTTCTCTGAGACCGCACTCTACAATGTTCTCGATCAGGTTTATTCAATGCAAGATCGCGTTATAAAAGACAGCGATTATTGGCTCTTATACATGGTCCTAGCTATTAGTTCTAGCGCACAGAGCCAAGTCAAAAATGATCAATATTATATCGATGGTCTTTACCTGGCCTCACGCGCCCTCAGGCACGCTGACCAGGCTCTCATGCCCGGCTATACGACTCAAATACAATCTCTCATTCTTCTGACACAATACTCGACTCTAGATCCCGCCCATTTTGATAGTTGGCATTTAATCGGGTTCACCTGTCGTGCAGTCATAGACATGGGATATCACCAAGATCCCCCACCTGAACAAATGTCCGACAAATCATTACTGGATATGCGGCGGAAGACCTTCTATTGCGTTTACTCGCTAGACCGGTATAATGAATAAGTCAGCATTTAGTGGATCGATTATACTAACATCTTTCCAGGTCAATCAGTATGGTCCTCACCCGTGCATTTTCATTCACAGACGCGTCAGCGAACGTGGGATTTCCGAGATCCTCATCCTTTAGTCGGAGGGCGTCAATAAGCGGACAATATCTCTCAGGGTGCGAACCAGCCTTACTGTTATTTCAGCTCCGCCGGGCGCAGTCACACTGGTATCAATTACTATCCCAGTCCGATTCTACGCCTTTGCCAGACGCGACGTTCATCTGGCAGATGTGTCATCAGATGCAGGAATGGGCCGAGAGGCTGCCTAATGCGCTCCCAATAGCTATCAGAGAACTCTTCGATCTCGAGCTGCGCTACAGTTTCGTCTATTGCATGTCGCCCTCGGCGAAATCACCCCCTCTGACTGACTATGACCGACTGTTTATTTTCGAGCACGCGCTCGCTTATCTGGATCGCATCTATGAAATAGCGCACAGCGGGCGAAACACGAGTTTCTACACGTACCATGATGCACTGCGCGTCTTTTTCATGGCGAGCCAGTTCGTAGCAGTCGTGCATGACGCAGAAGAACTGCTTCTCTCCGGCATAATGCCGCCACCGCCGCCCTATTCTGACAATGTGATGCCGCCGCCACTTCCACGTCGTATAGGCGGTGCAAGTTTCGATAATCTAGAGAGAAGCCTTGGATGCCTGGAGCGCACCGCGAGTACGTTGGCTAAATACGGCGAGAGGTGGGACGATTCAGTATCATTGAGGAGAGGTTTCGATATGAGATCCCAAAACGTCATTGAAAGATTACAGAGGAGACGACAAATCGAACAACAACCGCCCCCGCCTCCAAACATGCAGGCACAGATGGGGAGGGATATGCGATGGGTCGACGTAAATGTAGAAGCTATGATGAGAAGCAATATCGGTGGCCCGAGGCATTGACGTTCCGAGTCGGAGCGGTGATAATTATATGTACTGGGTATAGATAGCTAGGAACTTGCTGTTTGGTTGGGTATTGGCCAAGAACTGAAGCGAGGTGTCTGGTATGGTAATTCGGTTTCATGTCGAACATGTATTTCAACAACAGGGACAAGAGTTTTCATTATAATCACGCACCTATTTCTTTCTGTATAGCCCGCTGGCGTAGCCTCTGTCAGCACTTGGAATTGTACCCAATAGAGTTGTTCTCCGACAAAGATACTAAAGGAGGCACACAAGAAGCGTGATGCTGAATTTGAGGCTTGAAAACTTCTGAAAACTGATAAGACATCCAGCTCACTAGAGAATCTGGCATTCGTTTCCATCAGATTCTCAGGTAGAAACTAGCTAGTTACGATGAGGTCTTGAGCCAGAACCCACAAGGCTAATGTCATTTCCAAAGATTTTTATTATTCTTCTCCAAATCAGGCATCAAATAAAAGTGAGTCGAGAGGTAGGTCAGTTGATTCGATGTTTTGCTTACTGATCATGACCTCAATCACAATCTATAAATCGTGGAACCTCTGGATAAACGGACCGTTCTTTAAAGTCTGGAAACAGAGTAAACAGTATGAGTATCTACTGGTAGTAATCCAAATAGCCAAGATAGGTAGGCGACAATGGTGACGGGTCAAGTGTAATATCCATTCGTTTCCGCAATCTAAGCTTTCACTGGGACGTTATATAAATGTTTATCTGGAAGAGGCATACATAAGTGTGATAGCAAGATAGGCTCCATGCCGATGTGCCATAACAACGTGGTGAAACTCTGATTGGCGGAAATCACTTTGACATATTCTCCGCAAACCGTCTTACCAGCCTTCTCAACTCCCTGTTCCCCCGCTAAACTTGGCCTGGGGGAGATTCCACATCTGTGGGGAAGGAGTCTATTCCTAGTATCGTAGAAGAACTGGAGTAAAAAGAACTATTTCTGTGAGGAAGGCGTAAGGTCGTTCGGTTTCGAATGAGTGAAACGAAACAGGCAATATATAGACTACGGGTAGCTTCCGTTGCAAAGTCTTGGAGGCTCACTTATTGTGGTTACAACGGGCAGAACTGGGACCCTGCCTGCATCTACTAGGGTTGCAACGTTCGCTAAGACTAGACTACCAAGAAGCATGGTCAGATATGGAGCAACTGGGTGGGTGATGCGCCACCAATGATCATGGGATACGGTGTAGGGGAAGGCAAACTCGGGACGAAAGATGTTGACTTGACATCGCATCCCAGCAACTTGGTACCACACCAAGGACAGGCCTTGGTGGGAACTGGGTATTGACTATTCATATACTTGGACATCCTCCTCGGGATCTTTCTCCGTCTTCTTCTCCTCCTCCCTTTCTTTCTCCCCTCCCCAGCTTGGTTGATAGCTTGTTTGTCAAGTTTTCACCAGAGACCACTAGGATCACTTGAAGACGTGTTCATCAGCCTTCAAGATGCCAAGCTCAAAGAAAATCTATAACTGGTAGGTTTCTCCTCCACTCACACCTACGCCAGCGGAAATACTTGCTAATATGTGGACTTCATAGGTACATCGCCTTGGTGGCGGCGATGTGCATGGTGTTATACGGATACGATGCCTCTGTCTTCAACGCTGCCCAGGGTTCCGAGAACTGGCTTGAGTGGTTCGATCTCAACGCTGTAAGTCTCTATGTCGTGGCTTCTAGGAACGAGTTGGTCTAACTATGATGATTTGTATAGAAAAACGATGCGTATCTTATTGGTCTCGTGAACACCGCATACACCATCGGCGCTATTGTTTCCGGCTTTTTCTTCGGTGGTCCAGTTGTACGTACCCCTAATACCAGTGTTCACCTAACAATTAAATCCATCTGACATTGATGTAGGCCGATTACTTTGGTAGACGTTGGGGAATGGGTGTCGGATGCTTCCTTACTATCATTGCTACATTCGTCCAAGCCTTCGCTCCACGACATAACCTGGGCGCATTCATTGGAGGCCGTGTCCTGATCGGTCTGGGCCAAGGTCTAGCACTCAGTACGTCGACTATCAACAAGCATCATGTAGCTCTATATTAACAGTAACATAGCCGCCGGCCCTATCTACATCGGAGAAGTCTCGATGCCCGAAGTTCGCGGCGCCGTCATGACATTCTGGCAAACGTTCTACAGCGTCGGCAGCTTCATCGCGTACTGGATCGCCTACGCAGCCAACATCCACAGGAAGACGCTGGGAAACTGGGACTGGCGGATCGTCGTCATCTTCCAGATCCTCGTGCCCCTGATCATCATCATACTGCTGCCATTCCAGCCCGAGTCGCCGCGCTGGTGGATCAAGCGCCACAACAACCTCGATGAAGCCAGAAAAGCGCTGCGACGGATCCGCGAGACGGAGCAGGAGGTCGAGGACGAGATCCTGACGATCCGCGAGGCCATCGAGTACGAGAACGAGGCTATCAGCGGGTCTTACAAGGCTCTGTTCAAAGACCCGTCTATCCGCAAGAGGCTGGCGCTCGCCTTCGTCATCAATGTTGGCCAGCAGCTCTCCGGTCAGGGAACCCTTAATTCGTATTCGAGCGCCATCTACAAGAAGATCTGGACCTCGAGCGAGACTATCAATTTGATCAACGCCCTCAACGCTACCTTCGGCATCCTCTTCACACTCAATGCCCTTTGGTCCGCTGACCGCTTCGGCCGCCGCTGGCTGTTGATTGTTGGCGCGCTCGGTATGGCGATATGTATGCTTATTGTGCCTATCGTCGGACTCAAGACGCCTGATATCGTTGCCGCAGACGGCTCGACGACGAAGTCGCAGCCCGTCGGTATTGCTATCGTATTCTTGCTGTTCCTGTTCATATTCTTCTACAAGCCATCGTGGGGCGCGTAAGTATTCCTTTCATCTAAACTTAATCAATCTTCCGAACAACGTTCTAACATGTTGACTATAGCACCGTCTGGATGTGGACCTCAGAAGTCTTCAGCATGAACGTCCGCGCACAAGCCGTGGGGATGTGCTCGCAATCGCAAAACGTCGCCAACACCATCTTCCAGCAGTTCTTCCCCATCTTCCTGGCCAACGAGGGGCTGAAGTGTCTGTTCTTCTTCTTCGCAACCAACATCCTGCTAGCCGTCTTCGTCTACTTCTTCATTCCCGAGACTAAGCAAGTCTCCCTTGAGGAGATGGACACACTCTTTGGCGGCCAGAACCACGTTGTGAAAGGAAGCCAGATGTTGGAAGGCGCCCCTCCGCGCGCTACCTCCTCCGACGCGGAGAAGAACCCGGTCGTAAATCACCAGGAGGACAAGAAGGAGATTTCACCTGCTTGAAGACCTTTCGTTTCGTAGACTAGATGATGTGCATGAGAGTATGAGATTATGTAATGTAGACCCTCGTGAGAGAAGTAATACATGTTATGACCCGTTAGTTATAACCACCCAAATTCCATTTTGATATTCCATTTTGATGGCGCCATCCGAAACTTAAACCGACTGCCAGGCAAAGGCTCTTACGGCACATTGTTCGGTCTTCTTGAAGATGAGAAAACCTTGAACTTTATGACTAGATATCTTATTGCGTAAAGGCATTAATAATCATGCGTAATTGAGATTTTGCCATGTAACGGCTGTAACTTTAGCCTTAAGGTGTACAAATCGGAGTTATATTGCCGGTTCACTGAAGTGGGGGGGTTAATTGAGTGAACATGGGTTCACTTTGGAGAGAGGCGCGTCATTGATAACCTAAGACACAAACGATTTGCTGTCACGGAGGATAATTGACTGCAGTGAACAACTTCGGCTATAATTGAGCGCGATGGACCAACTGAACGAAGACTTCGTCTTCATCAATCATGAGGATACTATGGAGACTCAACCAATGGAGTCAGGACATCTCCGTGAGATCAGCGACTTCGTTGATGGCATTGCGAAGGAGCTTTGGGAGGTGAACAAGACGATCCACGACAATCCTGAGCTGGGCTACAAGGAGTTCATCGCCCATGAGACGTTGACCAAGTTTATGTCGAGTCAGGAGGGATGGGAAGTGACTCCCTCGGCATATGGTTTGGCGACCGCATGGGTTGCCGTTTTTGACAGTGGGAAGAAGGGGCCGGTTGTCTCCTTCAATGTGGAAATGGGTATGCTATAAATGTTTTGTTGTATGCTCAATGGATGCTGACGTATTCAACCAGATGCATTAGAGGGCATCGGACATGCCTGCGGCCATAACCTCATTGCGACGGCATCGGTGGCAGGAGGTCTAGCAGTTGGAGAACTACTGAGGAAGGGTGAATTAGGCGGTAAAGTGGTGCTCTTTGGGACACCCGCAGAAGAAGGTGAGTATCCAAAACTATCTGTGACAGTCCGTCCTTGTTCACTAAACATCCTACATAGGAGGCGGAGGAAAGATTAAGCTGCTAGAAGCCGGAGCCTACCGAGATCATAAAGTGGACATCAATTTGCTCTCTCATCCCGGTATCACGAGAAACCACGCATACATGCGCACATCGGCATACACAGCATTCAAAGTGGAATATTTCGGACGCGAAGCCCACGCAGCGGCTAACCCGTGGCTGGGAATCAATGCGCTGGACGCACTCATCACAGCTTACAACGCCATATCTGTCCTCCGGCAACAGACGATGCCGGGCGATGTAGTACAGGGTAACATCACTGACGGCGGGGTGCGACCGAACATCATACACGCGTACACGGCGGGCAATTTCGTTGTCAGAGCAAACACGCAGGCCAGGCTAAGCGAGCTGAGAAAGAAAGTCGATGCCTGCTTCACGGCCGGGGCGACTGCGACGGGTGCTACTCTAAAGGTCACGCCTGTGCAGTCGTATGCGGACCACGTCCCCAATCGCTTACTCGCAGACCGCTACCGTGAACACTTCAACAAGTTGTCTCCACCGGATCCAATAACCAACAATCCAGAGGTCGACGAGATAGAAGGGCGCACGACGGCCAGTACGGACCAGGGGAACATCAGCTATGCTATGCCGAGTCTCAACGTGGGGTTCTCCATCCCTGCTGGCCCGGGCGGCGCCGGACCTCACAACCCCGGATTCGCGGAGGCAGCGGGGACAAAGCTTGCGTTTGAGAATTGTCTTCGTGTTGGGAAAGCCATGGCTGCTGTGGGAATCGACATCTTAGGAGATCTTGATCTCCTTGACAAGGTGAAGAGAGAATGGAAGGAAGATATTCGACAGTAGAAATATGTTTCCGTAACAAACACAAAATCTACAGGCCTCTTTACTCACCTCTGTGTCCATTGTATAATAATGCCGATAGTTTACGTATGTGCCTACGTAGGTATGGACATCAATGCGCTGAGCAATTGTCAACCCCCAAGGTTCCGTACATAAAGTTATCCTTTAATCCAGTATGCTAGCTAAATCGCAATTGACGAATCACGTGCAGATAAAAAGCAAAGACTTTAGAGAGGGTGGCACCTGCATTCATTTCGATTGTCCCGCCACGAGAGATAAGGCGATAAGAGGAATAAGTTACAGAACTTCGAGTAGAAGCTGTTACGCAAGAGTCGGTGCTTTGGTTACCACTGTCTCAGAACGAGACTTTATCGACGCGACGCACGAATCAGCACTTTCTGCTGCTGTAGTCCGAAATTCGCGACACCGCTTCGAGTCAATCCTACATCTCGTCAACATAGGCATGTCGCATACACGGCCGTGTCCAACATTGTCCTAAACCTCCGGGCTTCCGTCTTATACAATGTCTTTTGCATCTATAGCAACCTAGCTTGGATCTGTCTGTCTCTACCCCTTTACCGCTCGAGTATAGCATTTTATTGCCAATAGAGGCGATTTATACACTCGACGTAATACTCCGTGTTAAATTTGTTTATTCGTCTACGTCTACACTGCTTCGACACCCCTTGTCCAAGTTGTCTTTCTGTCGCGAACTGTACAATGGCAAAGAAAAACAAGAAACCCGCGGCGGGCGATACCGTTGCCGAGACGAGCCAGACTCCTCATATCAACAAAACTACTATGACCGCGCCCGTTCTCCCTTCTTCGGCGTTGGTCATATGTAGGAACAAGTGAGTCCTACCGACCAATACACCGTGGCGGTCTCGATCATGGGGTGTTGTATACCTTAATTGGATGCTGGCCTGCTAGATGGATCTATGTGACTACGGCGTCTCTCTCTATACGTACTAATACGACCTCAATTCTCAGGCATTGGCGGTATATCTCTTCGTTTCACGGTCCATGGCTTCAACTGCCTGTCGAAGTCCTCGAAACCCTCGCAAACGCCAACTATTACATGCCCCTCCCGCGACCCGTTGACCCGTCTGTCTTCTATGACCTGGTTAAGATACGCCAGCTCGTTGATGGCGCTACGGACCTGGCTGTGCGTGCGGCCAATGGTGTTGCCTCGTCTGCTCTATCCAATTCGCTCGCAGGCGGCGCCGCTCACCAAATGCAAGCGTTGGGGCTGGGGTTTGGCAATACTGGCGGCGCAAAGCTCAGTCCTGAGAGGAGGTTTCGCATGAGGGAGCAGGCCACTCAGAAACTTTCGCGCGCGTACCATCTCGACGAGATAGCGTCGAGCGTTGCCACGATGCAGTCGACATCGACATTAGAGAACGTGGCTGGGCTTGTTCTACAACGGGCCCCCCATGATCCAGATGCAAATTATGTTCACTTCTTCCATGAGAAGATCCCGTCTAGGCAACTGGCTGAGTGTACAGACTTGCGTGTGTTGGACATGATTATCGGACAGCGGCCCTCCGACTGCGAACCTCTGCGGACCCGCGCTATTGTTCGCATGTTCAAAGAGGACTTCGAAGGAGCAGCTCAGGACCTCACTACTGCGTTAAGTGTCTGTCGCCTTAACCGACCGCATAGACCCTTTGCGGAAGAATCTATGCAGCTTGAGCGCAGGGCTGGCAGGCGTCGGGATAACCCTCCCCTTGACGAGAAAGACCAACCAAGTAGTACTGAGGTACAATTGTTGTTTCAGCGTGCAGGCTGCTACTTAACTTTGGCATGCGATCATGTCGAGTTCGCATTGGCTAGGCATCTTGCTGGTCAGGCTGCCGAACCGCCAAAAGATACTAACGGAGTCAATAATGACAACGGAAACGGACCTGCAGTAGCAGAGGGCGTCTCCCAAAGTACAACAGCTGATCCCGGGGACCAAGCGCCCACTAAAAAGCAGCTCGAGAGCAGGAAAACTGTGCGACTATATGCAAAGCGCGCTTTGCGAGACTACATGGAGTACCTCAAGCACTTCCATTATTCACCCAACTTGCCAATTGAGGTATCTGACGACTTCAGCCGTCAGGTGAATCAGGCCACCCATCGGAACAAGAGATACTACGGACAATCTCGCCTAGCTTCTCAGGACCCCAACAGTCCGACTGGCAGTTCAATTGGTCATACTGTCTACCCGCTGGCAACACTATTCACTGCCACGCCACCTGCAGATCTCCCTCCTTATCCATCCGTCGATATTGTGCATGCTACTTCTGCTTCAAGCTCTTTCAGCGCCGTTGAAACAGCCAGCGAAGTCGTGACTTACCACCCACTCCTTACTGATGCTCTACATTCATTGCTACTATGCCATACGCTCGTTCAGACTTCAACGAAAGAACTTCAGCGTCATGCGTATATGGTAGCCCGTCTAGCTCGACTGGCAGATGGCTATCCGGTCTTTCAAGCTAGTAGATCGCCTGCCCGTGCGGACTGGATAGAAGTACTGCGTCGAGCAGAGAATTGGGTCGAACTTGGATCAAGTTGGGAAGCGCTTTGTGCGCCTGCTCCGCTTCCAATCCCGCCATCAGTGAACAATGTGTCGGCTGCTACTACGAGTGTTAATGCTTTGTCTATCGCGGGTCCTGTCAGTCCTACAGAGACGGATGAGCAGCGCCAGGAGCGAATGAGACATCAAGCCATCATCGAAGCGCTGGAGGACGAGCGAGTAAATGACGAGGCCAGCTTCAAGGCCGCTATTCTAGCTCGTCAGAAACGCGCCGAGGCAGACCAAGCACAAAACCAAGTACAAGCTATAGGACCCAGCGCTACGTCTCCTAATACAGGTTCCGCCCCTAAGCGATGGGCTGTCGATGATGGTAGAGAATACCCTATTTTAACTGAGCGTGCGGAGGCCGTCGCTCGTTGGATTCGTGAAGCGCCGACCGTGTCCGGTACAGGCGCCGGAAAGCGCAAGAAGAAGCCAGGGGCGAAGAAAACGCCAACGGCCGAAAAGGTGGACTCAACCGATAGCCAACCCGAGCTTGTTTCTGTCTGAATGGTCCCGGTGGATCAAACAGTGCTCGTGTAGCGTGTATAATTCGCATTGTAGAAGCGACATGTTGTCTGTGTTTAACAGACTATGGACCGTGAGCAATCTTGTAAAGATCGCAAAGGGGTCAAATCAAAAGCGTCTCCAAAGGCATTGTCAACCAGTGCTGCTCAGCCACGCGGTGTTCTCATTGCCACCCCTCTTTGAATGCTTCACGTGCTGCTCTCTAGAGTGTAGATGTTTCCTGGTATGATTGCTTACTGGTTCTCAACTCTGTCCCAATAGGGAAATCGGAGGGAGTTGCCGGTTTGCCGTATTGGGAATTGAATACCAAGACGGTCTCAAGGTTTCCAAGCACCACTGTCCGTGCGATGAGAACCTGTCTAGTGCAGGAATTCGCTATGAACAAGTCTACGTAGTGTGCATTTGCTTGAAGATAGCTGACATTAACGCTTCGTGACTTGTTGGCATGCCAAGAAGAGAATTTGAGAAGATTTTCGGCTGGGCTTCCCGTCTGCCAACAATCGTCAATACTCAAATAACGGTCAATGTTGTCATCACGATACTCGCATGCAACATTACAGACTAAGGACGCGCAATCCGAAGCGCCTTCTGTTCTGTTTTCCTGCCTCGCTAGCAAACGTCGCTGGCGCGTCGACATAGCCCTGTTCAATATAGAAGCATAGAAGCTCTCGGCTTCCAAGCCGCTTCTTCCCGGCTCGTCTAATCTTTGGGCTGTTCCGCCTCTGTTCTTGGCTTGGTGGTCCCCTGTGGAGAGAACTGCTCGTCGAATCGGCTTCCTAGCCACCCTGTCGTCAGGGTATAGGATGCGATTCTCAAGGATGCTGTTTCATGATATACCTATCGCCACGGCACCATCAAATCAGTCATTATTTTCTAATATTTTCTCCGATCACCCGGCGTATGAGATCTAACATTTTATAGGGAACTACTACTAGACTAGACTAGGGAACCTGTGAGGTGGTGTGTTGTTTGCTTCCGTGATTTAAGCTATACGACGATCTTAATGTGCTCAGGGGCGTCTTCGTAGTATCTTGAACTTATGTGAAGCTAAGCTATCTTTTGCCTTCCACGGATCTGTTAATATATTATTGACGGACGACACCGACCGCTGGTATCAAGATAGTATAGACAAAGATTTGTCTACCGTATCTGGTTATTCAGATGGCGTCGTCATGGGTAAGTAGACGAGTCAAGCCTGGCGAAAGGACCGTGCATCCGGTCGAGTCAAAGAAAACAGATGCCTTCAATTACGCCTTGCTAGAACTAGGAATTTTATGCATAACTGGGTGAGCTGCCTCGTGAAATAGGGTTTGCGATGATGTTGTCTTAGACTCAACCAGAAATTAAATGCATAACTTGGCATCAGCCTCTGCAATTCATCTACGTTTACAGCAGGGCCAAGACACATGGGGATCCAGAGTATTTCCCACCAGCCAGGTCGCATAAATGAAAACAACACCAGCTACCCGGCTCGTTTGTGCTCATCATGCGGGGGGACGGATTTCACTTTGGACGACTCCTACCCTACTGCGGAGTAACCTTGCAAAAATCGGAGACGATCATCACCAACCCTTCCGCTTCGAAGAGTTAATAACCAGATGCCGGTCTATATGTCTATATACAGGCACATGATGGATTTGAATGCTTATAATGAAATGATAACTGTGTGGGATGACTAGACAGTTGCAGTTGTATCTACGACCCTTCGGCCGGAAAATCCATGTAGACTAAGCGCTCTAACGCTTGTTGACCCTCTCGCCGTGCTAGTCGCATTCGGTCAACTTCTTCCGTTGCATTTGAGGAAAAGCCTCCAATAAAACGGATGGCCGCGATCGTCACCCCGGTGCCTTTTAGTCTCGTCGCTCGTCTAAGTCAGCTGCCTGCTCTGGCACTCACATCGTGCGCGGTTGTCGAGCGCCAGGGATCCCAGAGTAGACCGCCACGCATGGTTGGGCGTGGTCGTCTCCATTTTCATCTTGGCCTAGCATGCGTGAGCGCGCGGATGACATGACGCTCTACCGCTTACGATCATTTTGGACTTGCCCCTGAGAGTTGGGTCCGCGTTCCCGCCTCCATCGAGAGCATGTTTGCGGCCCGTCAGCCGGGACTTCACCCCACTGGGAGAGCTTTCCAAGGCCAGACACGGTGCCTTGTCCCTCCAGGTTTCTAGAAACGGCACACCTTAGGGCGATCTACGAGACTGTAGCATGGCGGCGAGAGCCTCTGAGAAATGTGCATAGTTTGTGCTTTGAAGATGAAGAGACTGATATATAAGACCATAGTCTCGCAATCCTCTGGGATACTTTTGTGATTCACTACACCAGTCACACAGTCTTCCCTTGACCTAGAGCAAGTTCATCAAAATGCATATGCATAGCAAACTCGCTACCATCGCCGCCCTTGTGGCCGCTGCCAACGCTCAGTGCTCTGCGTCTCTCACCACCGAGACACATCCCCCCTTGACATGGCAACAGTGCACAGCGAAGAACAGCTGCAGCACCGTCAACGGCAAGGTCGTCGTCGACGCCAACTGGCGATGGGTTCACGACTCTTCGGGAACTAACTGCTACAGCGGCAACCAGTGGGACACCACTCGCTGCAAGGACCCGACCTCGTGCGCCTCTGCGTGCTGTCTCGACGGTGCTGACTACGCTGGAACCTACGGTGCCACCACATCCGGCAATGCCTTGAACTTGAAGTTCGTCACCCAGGGCCCCTACAGCAAGAACATCGGTAGCCGCATGTACTTGATGAAGGACGACCAGACCTACCAGGGCTTCCAGCTGCTCGGCAATGAGTTCACCTTCGATGTCGACGTTTCAAACCTCCCGTAAGTCCCCTTCATGATGAGAGAAGACAGGGCTCGCGATCTGACCAACTTAATAGCTGCGGCTTGAACGGTGCTCTGTACTTCGTTTCTATGGATCTTGATGGTGGCAAGGCCAAGTTCCCCACCAACACCGCCGGTGCTAAGTACGGTACTGGTTACTGTGACTCTCAGTGCCCTCGTGATCTCAAGTTCATCGACGGCAAGGTACGTCTATCGACTGTGAAATAATGTGAATCTATATCTGATAGAAAACCTAGGCCAACGTCAACGGCTGGACCCCCTCGTCCAACGACATCAACGCTGGTGTCGGCAACATGGGCGCTTGCTGCGCTGAGATGGATATCTGGGAGGCTAACCAGGTGTCTGCCGCCTACACCCCCCACCCTTGCCAGAACTCGGCCTACCACTCGTGCACAGGCGACTCGTGCGGAGGAACCTACTCGGCCGACCGCTACGCCGGCGACTGCGACCCCGACGGATGCGACTTCAACAGCTACCGCCAGGGCGCGACCAACTTCTACGGCGCGGGCCAGACCGTCGACACGACCAAGAAGTTTACCGTCGTCACCCAGTTCATCTCCACGGGCGGCTCCCTGAGCGAGATCAAGCGCTTCTACGTGCAGAACGGCAAGGTCATCGCCAACAGCCAGAGCACCATCTCGGGCGCCACGGGCAACTCCATCACCCAGAACTTCTGCGACGCCCAGAAGACGGCCTTCGGCGATACCAACATCTTCACCCAGCGCGGCGGCCTCAAGCAGATGGGCGCCGCCCTCGCCAAGGACATGGTCCTCGTCATGTCCGTCTGGGACGACCACGCCGCCAACATGCTCTGGCTCGACTCCACCTACCCCGTCACCGGCTCCGGCCCCGGAAAGAAGCGCGGCACCTGCGCCACCACCTCGGGCGTCCCCTCCGACGTCGAGTCCCAGGTCCCCAACTCCAACGTCATCTACTCCAACATCCGCTTCGGTCCCATCAACTCGACCTACACTTCTTAAGTGGACTGAACGTAGCGATAAAGGGGGTTATTACTTCGGCTGGCTATTTTGGGCCATCATAGGTCACTTGAATAAAATGCAAGCTTCCAGAAATGGTGAAGTGGTCGGTCAGGGGTTCGCCTCCAAAGCGCTTTCTTGTATATAGTTCCCTCGTCATGACACTCTGCATTCATTGATCTGCTTCTGGCATGGTCTTTGACTCTTCTCCGTACATAAAATATGCATATTTCATGGTCCTACTTGATTGCTCCTATCTGAACGTGATCCACTCCATCCGCATTTGTATTAATACCTAGTCGTTGTACGTTTATAAACCCTATATAAACTAGGAATAAGTAAAATGTTGTCTTTTAAACACTTCGAAATTTGCCTATGGCTCTAGTAGTTCGTTTAATCTGACACTTGAGAGCCCTAACATTTGCAAAGCCAAACGCGTCCATCTCGTTCACACGGCCGCACGCGACATGCTACTCCTCAATCACACCGATACTACTCAGATACTTCGAAAATTTTCCAGAACCGAAGACAAAGTGGCAAGTCCATCACCACGAACATTAACTTAAAGAAGTCAACCCAATAGATTTTCCGCGCAAATTCTGACGCGATGATGATCACTATCCATGAAGCACCCAGTGGAAACCTCTAGCTGTTCCCGAGCATATAATTCCCGGGAATAACCTCATATTTTCTGAGCTTGTCAACTTCACGTGTCGAAATCTAGAACTTGCCATCGACATACCACCTTTTGTCACACGGACAGAGCCAAGGGACTGGGAATATATCGTATATGTCACACGGGCTAGATCACAAGGAACTAGACCCACCTGTACTATAAGGCTATTGGCTGCTTGTAACCAACATACATACTATCGTATGCATGTTGGTCGTTAATACCCAACTTGAAGGCTTAAGACATACTCGGAAGGTCTATAAAGACCGAAGGATATCCTCCTGTATTCCAAGAATCTTTTCCTTTCAGATATAGGAATCCTTAGAGCCCTAGACAATTATTACATGAGTTGAAGCCAATTCCAAGCCCCAGAATACTGGCCCTTGTTACAGTATATTAGAGGCCCGCGGATCAGAGTAGTCGATATCATGTAAACAAGCATCAGATCGCAGACTCAGCTAGCTACCCGTGTTTGCCTTATTGCAAGCGCAGGCAATACGGAGCGAGACAGGCAAGATCAAGTGAACAAAAGCGAGTAGCGAAAGCAAAATACTCGCATATATGGATGGTCCTAGATCGTCGCCAGACTTGTATGGCCTCCTCGACGATTATCGCAACTCGAATACCCTTCCGAGCCCTGAGCTTCTAGCCCTTGCGACACACAACTACAGCTATCTCTTAGAGCATTCACTACACACCTGACCATCGCCCCGCCGTCCTACAGTGAATAAACGCAACCCCGCCTCATCCTCGCGTTCACCCCCACCTCACAGGCAACAACACACTACCTACCTACCTACCTACCTACCTAGCAACGCCCTTCTAAACAATAACAAACCCCGTTACCATTCCAACAGTAACAAAGAAAGGGCCACACATGGCGCAGTGGTTCTCAGTGATGATTCATCCTGTATCAGCCTGAGCAGGTCGCAACTGCAATGGACGATGGTAATATTGTAATTCTGAGAGAACCTGAAATTTTTTCTGAGATTAATTCAGAGAAGAAGATGATGCGATTCTAATGGTACTGTTTTTAGAACGTCGTTGGGGTTGGTTGATTTGACGTCTTGGCGGGCGCAAAGTAAGGGTGAGGGTTTGAGTTGGTGGTGTTTGGGTGTTGGGTTTCGGGATAGCTTGTTTAGTGGGAGTAGGGAAGAAGATGAGGTGGTTTTCATGGTGCTATTATCATGACTTAGTTAGTTTGATATCGTGATTTGATATTCGAAGCTCGAGTTTAAGCTGGGGTTTGAGTTGTGTGTTGAGAAATTATCCTCGAAGATGATGATCCGATGGCTATGGGTTCCTGTGTATTCTCTAAGAAGATTAAATGATGCGCCAAAGAAATTGTTTGCGGTATGAGGGAATGATAAGGATTTTTAGACGAAGCTTTATTGCTATCTCTCTATGTTGTCTATATGCAAATTAAAATACAGCTGAAATTATTTAATATTCCACATTCCAACCCCCTTTACCAACCCCTATTTATACACAACCTCACAAACCCACCAAGATCGAAATTAAATCCCAAGAGGAGTCTCATACGAATACTCCGGCTCACCAGCAAACTGCAAGTAGGAATCCGAAGTCAAGATATAGTTCTCAAGCGGCAGCCAGCTGTTCAAGTTCGTCGTGACACACCCCGACCGCTCAACAGGACGACCCTCAAAGCGGTCCGCGATCCACTTCAGCCAGATGGGTCGGGTAGCATCCAACGTAGGGACATGCATCGTGCCATTGACGACAAGATACTCCAAGTCGCTACTGATCTTCTCAGACTCCAGGAACTGGCACGTATCTGCGACTGTCTTCGTCGTCACGGGGTAAGGGATATACACATCCGCCGTACCCTGGATAACCAACAGCGGGCCGAGGAAAGGACGACTTCCCACGTTTCCGAGACGACCATATGCATCGACGTACCAGGTCTGATT
Source organism: Xylaria cubensis (assembly GCA_022385715.1). Classification (NCBI taxonomy): domain Eukaryota; kingdom Fungi; phylum Ascomycota; class Sordariomycetes; order Xylariales; family Xylariaceae; genus Xylaria; species Xylaria cubensis. The sequence continues at coordinate 556,945 of MU279027.1, read as the reverse complement.
CCACGAGTCCTCCTTGATGACAGGTCCGCTAGTAGGGTCCAAGAACAAACTCTGGGCCTCGGCAATCCCGCCCCTGATCTCACGGAAGAGGTTTAAGCGCGCAATACCGAGAGACGTAAGCCACTCAGTTAAGTCGAAAGACGGGAAAATGCTCTTTAGACCAAGACTAACGAAGGGAAGAATGAGGTACGGCGTGCCGGTGAAGAGATCCGTCGTCGGGCTTCCGGCGATGGAACCGCGGTATCCGGTCTTCAAGTCCGCGAAGTCACTCTCGCTTTCTTTCTCCGCGAGGACCTCTGCCACACCCCACGCGACGCCACCGCCCTGGCTGTGGCCGAATGACACGAATTCGTCGGTTAGAAGACCGGCGAAGGCCTCCTTTGCGGCGCGGAGAGCGTAGAGTCCGTCGCGTGCGCTGACGCGCGAGGCGAGGTATTGGTGCGGGATATCGCTGCCGTCCCATGACTTGTCGATGCCCAGACCGGCGAAGTCAGATGCTACGACTGCGTAGCCGTCTAGTGCGAGGGTGAAGGGTGCTGCGCTGTAGGGGGCCAAGAGTTAGTAAAACATCAACCATTTATCAAAAAAAAAAAAAAAAGAAACCCCTGCTCATAGATAGGAGTAGAGTTTTTTTTTTAGCTTAGAAAACGAGAATAAACGAATGAACTCCCAAAATAACTTACTTCGCATACCACAACCCACGATTCGTCGACGGAGCCGCAGGCCCAAAGAAACCCGCCGTGCCATGCGACCAGAGAACCACGGGAGCACTCGCAGCCTTTCCCTCAGCAGCAGAAGAATTGAAAACCCTCGGCTGAAAAGGCCACAGCACAAACGCCGAGTTCGGAATAACAGTCCCATTCAAGTTAGTAGTCGTATACAAGATCCGCGAAAGCGCCGTATTAGCCGGGAGCGTGAAGGATTTCGGATCCGTGACTTGTTGGACCTTGAGCAGCTTTCCCGGCTCTGTCTCTGTCTGGTTCCCTAGGGCTGGGAGGATGTAAAAGGCATCTTCGTAGGTGCCGCCGTTCGCAAGCTGCGACTGATCGAAGCGTACTGCTGCTTCTAGATTGGCTACTGCGCTTGTGGACAGGTTGGCTGCCTTTATCTGGGCTGCGGACAGGCTGAATGTTGAGTTGAAGCCGGCCGATTGGATCTTGTTGGTCGTTTGGCCTTGTGCTAATGTAGCGGCTGCTGCTGCGCACAAGGCGAGGGAGAGTGCGTTCTTGTGCATTGTGATTTTGCCTTCTCAGGAGAGACGATAAGTTGTAGACAGGTAGAGTGTCCGAGGCCTGATGTGAAGGTAGATATTTGACATCTGTTCGGGAGACATCTTCCTCTTATACTCCCGCCGCTCTAGCTCGCGACAGACGAGCATTGTTAATCATTCTGATCCGTGGCAATTTCCTTCGACCCGCATCGCGAGTGCCATGGCATCAGTTGAATTCAATTCTCTTAGGCCCTACCTACTTGCCAATGGGCCAAGCTTGGAAATCACATTCATCGTCATCTCTGAAATAACGTAACCTCTCATTGATACTAGAAGACTAAATTACCCTTTTAGGAAATGAATGGGGTCTACTACCCCGTTACACGAAATGTGTCGTTGACGAGATTAGTCAGTTGTACCATACACTCGCTTCGCCGTGGAACTCCGTTCGGACCCTCGTTATGTGATTTCAAGGATCGAAATGGTTATGCTTGTTTAGAGATCCACTTGAACTCCGGGAATGGTGGATCCAATTCTGGTGCTAACAATCTTAGTGCTATCAGGATTGCGAATCTTCTTCAACTGTCATTTGTATCAAGCCTCGGATTCTATCTCAGCGCGTCGTGTTTTAAGCGCGACGACTACTCACTGTCCGCTCTAACATTCAAGTTGATTCAGCTGATAAGTGTCTAACTAGAACACGTAATGAAATCTGCTCTTTTACGCATGGGCTACGATTACGGGAAAAATTGGTGTGTTCGACTCGCTTTGGCAATATTTCTATTATATCTGGTTCTAGGCTCATGATGGAGCTAAACTTCTGCCAAATGTGCAAGTGAGGCATGGCTTGATGGTGCGTTGAAATAGATGTGATGGAGGGAATAGGGTATTAATATCCACTTATAAATCCTTTAGAAACCATAGCCATATAGTAATGTAAGTGTAAACTGGATGCGCAAAGCCCATCTCATGTGGCAGCCTTTGCCAATGGGGCATATCTTATCTACCTCTGCAGCGCGCAAAGTCTTTTAGTATATCACTTGGTACCTTAATAGATTTGTTCAAATTAAGCACTCAACGCTAAACATGCGTCGACTGCAAGACCAACTCTGTGACGATGTTAGCAAATGAAGGTTAACACGGATCTATGTATTGGCAACTAACCTTCCCTCCTGTTGGTGAACGACATCACTAATGATTTCCCGATCTAGGTCTGGGAACATGCCCGCTAATGTTTCGACTACGTTGTTATGTTCTGCCCGCTGTATCCTATGTGCTTCAGCAGCTTCTGCACTTGCCTGCCTAGCGGCGGCTTCCTGGGCTGATAATTGCTGTCGGAGGGCTACTGGCTGGGCTTGAGTGTCAGGGTTTGGCCGTGTGGTCGGTCGCGTGCTTGATCGTGCCGGTGTCGCATTCGGGTGCGGGATGTGAGACGGCGTGCTTGGCCCGGCGACACTGTTATCCTCGGAAAATATCCTGCCGATTGAGGACAACGGCTTTTGAATGGTACGGAGCAACCCGGAAATGGGGGCCTCGTCACTTGACTCTTGGTCGTCGTTGGAAGTGGATCGCCGTGGCGTTCTAGAGCCTTGCTCGAATGATGGCCGTGTTGAAGACGATTCTCTTGGGTATAGACCGACCTTTTCAGATAAATCTGCACGCGGTCGACTGGCCAACTCTTCTGTACGGTGTTTTTCAGCAATAGCGGAAACAGCCGCCTCGACATTCTGTTCGAAATCTTCGTCTGATATTGTCAAAGTGGTACGGTCCATATTTTCAATAAACTGCACGGCGCCCATCTATAGATAGTAAGATATAGCTCAGGGACGTTTCAATAGATCCATTCTTACTAGAGAGGAGAGATAATAGCCAGCTTCGCCACCCAGTTTCTCTTGGTTGCGAAAGCGTAGGATGTACTGCACATTGGATACGAGATGATCTGGATTTGCTCGGAGCACAACATAGATGAGAAGGGGCATGAAACTATCAGCCGATGAGTCCGACTTGTTATGCTTGAGAAGACCTGTTAAATTCGTAAGCTCGACGAATAAACCCTGATTGCATTCAAGGTCATGTACCAAAGATGACTTTACAACAATTAAGCACGCAGATAATCTTGTCCCGAGGTGCCCTATAAGACCTGATCTTTAAGAGCTCTATTTCAGTTAGTGCTGATTCCAATGTCTTCATGTTTGCGAGTCTTACCTTGCTGAGCTAGAGTAAGGAACCTCTTCCCGCTGTCGGTGACGGGTGGTATATCCAAGTGTTCTTCCCTAACCCATCCATAAATGCCAATTTTCTGTGCTAAGACGTCGTCTCTCTCGACATCTTCCTGATGCTGTCCCTTTCGACCCGGACCCATCGGTGGATCCCCTCCGCGCTTTTTCGGTTTAGCGCCTGGAATAGGCTGGGGTGCAGGAATAGCTGGTGAAAAGGTTTGGGAGTATAGCCGATTCATGACGAGCTTTTCCATACCTTCGCGAGCGTTATCGAATTCGGCGTCCGACACTTCCCTCCAGACCTCGCATTGGGCCATTTTGTTGGCTATGAAGGTGAGGAAGTCGCCAATGATCTTGACCTGTTCGTGGACCATCCACTGGCGCTTACCAAACTCGTTCAAGAAGGACTTGAGGTATCGCGCCACAGGGTCCGCCTTTTTATGCTTCAGTTGCTCTAAGAAACGGTGAAAGTCGAAGGGTAGGGCCGGTTCTGGCTCCGGTTCCGGCGGCGGGGGGCGATGAAGAGTCGTTGTAGACGAGACGGGGGATTCCATAGATCCTAGCCTATCATCCGTATACCCATCCTTCGGAGGGACGGGAGGACCGTGATCATGAGCATGAAGTTTCCCCTTAGAGCGTGCGCTTGTTGGCGAAGTGCTTGAAATGCGTAAGCCCTGTATTTCTTGAAGTTGTTGTGCAATACTTGGAGCGAGCGGTTCGAGACTGGACTTCCGTGGAGGATGCTGTAGTGGTGGACTGGCTAGATGGGGCGAGGTGATCTCGAGTCTTGGGCTCATGACCTCCTCCGCTCCCGGGCCACCGCCATCTTCCGGGAACTGTTCCATGATACTCTGAATCTCAGAGCGCGATGCACCCTCCCGCTCATCCTCGCTAGCAAAGCGATTTTCATCATAACCGGCATCGGATGGGGTTGGGGAAGACCCCGAACTCTGTCCCTTAGACCTATGTGCTGAGTTTGTTCTCGACGGGGTTTGGGAGGTGGGCGTAGGAGGCGTTGGATCAACGTAGGAGCTCGTATTAATGGTAAGGAACTGGGGTTTCGTGGGCTTCAGAGTAGCCACAGACGATTCCATGGCATCAGTGACGACATCGGACTCGTCCGGCCGCTCGTTTCCGGTAGCATTTCGTTCTTCAGGGGTAGGTTCGGTTGGGCGGTGCTCTATCGGTCGTGACATGTCAAGTCCGAGCAGGTCCTCAGATGCTGAAGAGGTCCCCTTCATGCCTTTCCCGCCGTCGTCACCATCGTGTTCCCCCGCGCTCGTCGCAGTGTCGAGTAGTGAAGGGTCCGAGGTAGATGTTATAGCAATGGGAGGAGCGTTGTTCGGCACGTCCTCTTCCAACGTCTTTGGACGGCTCATCTCGGATTCATGATCGGAGGCGACGATGTGACTCGTCGACGGCTCGTAGAGCGGCTGTTCAGGAGGAGGCATGCATGTGGATGTGGCACTCTTCTTCTCCGTGCCCTTAAGCCTTACTGCCTGGCTTGGTTAAGAAGGGCGGGGATGGAATGGGACGTGAGGCAAACCGAACTGCTGTGGTTAGGAGTTTATGTCAAGTCGAGGTTACCTGAGTAAGAAACTCTTACTAGGTGCCAATAAAGGGTAGCAGGTACGTTATAGGAATGTATTAACACTGGGCGCGTTGGTGAGAATCATAGACAAGGCAAGAAGGGTTCTTATCGCTATCGGTAGTTGGTAGGGTAGCTTGCCTGCCTACAGTACCTAAGTAGCAAGGGACGTCGGTGGAGAGGTAACACGGCATACAGCACTTGCACCGGCATGTCTCGGGAAACCAAGATAAGACCCGTGAGACCCCAGACTTTTACATAAGCCATAATTACCCCTCCATTGTGAAGGCGTCTCGGCTTCGAGACAAATGCTTGGCGGTCAAGTGGCAGGTACACAAGGTGGATACAAGTTGAAGACGTCAGGCTGGCTTGATACCATGTGAGACACTGCTTCTTGTGCTCATGTCATATGGCTGGTCTACCACCTTAGGTATTGAACATCAAGTACGATATTTGGGAAACTACCTAGGTTACTAAAGAGAGTTTTTAAAAGCGTGACAGTTTTTCATCGTCGGCGTTATTGGCCCTTTCTCAGGCTATTCTTACCGCAATTGAAATGTTAAATCGAATCATGAAGAAGAAAAACAATTGCTAAGGTTGCAAAACTTTGTGTTGGTTGATACATGTCGCAATTCTGTACGCGAAGTAGTTAGAGAACTATTCGCACTACATTTATTCTCGGACTTAACAGAATGCCGATATAGTGCCTTATGTACCCAGAGTTGCAAAGATGTGTTTAGAGGCTAAGCAGAAAGAGCACTGAGCAAGCCATACAAATCTCACAGGATTTCAAGGTTTCCTCCAGAACTGCAGACGTTGGCGCTTGTTGAAGAGTTATTGCTTGTTTGGGAACCGGTACTGTACATACCTACCCGCTGCTCATTCCCGCCTTCCCTGCTAAAAGTGACGAAATTATGCAAGCCCTGGTGGGTCCATCCGCCTGTCTCATGAGGCGTTAGTTATCGACATGCTTAGGCCAACAGTTCTTGCTAAAATAGAACAGCCCAATAGAATCTCCAAGATCAAATAAAAGTAATGTCGTACAATCAGAATCTCATCAATTCTGATAACACAAACTTGGTTTTTTTCCGAGAGTGACTTCTGGATTATATCCGATTATCTTGTCTCTTGGTTGAAAGAGTAGAATTTGGAAGGTCCATAGTGGTTTCTTGGCAGAAATCTTGGCAAGATGACTACTGCGCATGTTAGCATAATTACGGAGTTACTCTCTGGCTGCGACAGCTTTTGTAAGCCAATTGAATCAAACATGTGGTCAGACTTATGCTCTGATTCTAACATTATCGCCACGACAGTTTGTTTGAAGCAACCCGAAAAAACAAAGTCCCCTGATTAGGGACTGCCGCTCGTTTAGCGTTGACTGCTTCTGTCGCTCTAATCTCCCAAAGAAAACATTTCCGACGCTGCCGCCGATAGTTGATTCGTAACATCGTTTCTCGAACGCGCCGCTGAAACCATCGAGACCGTCGTCGCCGTCGTGTCTCCAACACATCCTCACGTCCGAGAGCCACCGGTCACTCGGTCTTGCTGCGCTACCCTGCAGACCGGCGATGTTGTCGCAACGACCGCTCTGCGGTTCAACATAAGTCCTTCTCCTACACGTTATGTCTCCGATGGGCCAACCTGGCGATCATGACATAGAAACAGAAAGCGTGGGCGCTCGCCGGAAGTGGAGGAACTGGCCGCGTAGACATTCCCGTCGTCTGAGAGCCAAGATATATCGCCATGCCGCTCAGTGGTACCAAACCTACTTCCTCGAGGCCATACTTCGACAGAAGCCTCTGAAACCCTCCAAAGACGGGCGCCATGTTCCCCTGCGGCTCGATGACCGTCGCCAACCTCTGGTCGACCCGAGACGCGGCCACCCGTACCTGTCCAACACGATCCGCACGTCGCGTTACACCGTCTATGACTTCGTGCCGAAGCAATTAATCTTTCAGTTCACGAGGCTATCCAATGCCTACTTCCTGGCTATCGGTATCCCCCAGACTGTCCCGGGCCTGAGTACTACCGGAAATTACACCACCATTGTTCCCTTGCTCTTCTTCGTTTTTCTGACCATATTGAAAGAAGGTTACGACGACTATAAGCGACATCGCCTGGACAAACTTGAAAATGCCAACACTACGAGCGTCTTGAGATCGCCAACGCTGGATGTGGTACCAAGTACAAAAAAGTGGCCGTGGCTTGGTCGCAAACCTCGAATTTCAACAATTGACTCTGAACCTGATTGCGATGATAAGGATGGTGACTACGATTGGGCCCAGGTCGAGTGGAAAGACGTTAGGGTTGGGGACATTGTCAAGCTTCAACGCGATGAGGCTGTTCCCGCCGATATTATTCTCCTTCATGCGACTGGCGAGAACGGGATAGCGTACATTGACACCATGGACCTCGATGGCGAAACCAACCTGAAGAGCCGGGAATCCCTTCGCGACTTCAAGGACTGCAGTACGATAACTGGACTTAGGTCAACCGCGGCTGAATTTGTAGTTGAGGACCCTAACCCGGATCTCTACCACTTCGATGGACGAGTTGTGATCAACGGCAAAACCCTTCCCCTCACATCAAATGAAGTCATTTATCGTGGGAGTACTATCAGGAACACAGCATGTGTCATTGGTATCGTTATCAATACTGGAGAAGAGTGTAAGATTCGCTTGAATGCAAATCAGCACCCCGAAGCAAAGAAACCAGCACTCGAAGCTATGGCGAACAAAATAGTTCTTACGCTTGTGTTCTATGTCATCGTTCTCACTGCAGGTTGTTCTGCTGGCTATGTCATATGGCGGTCAGCAGTAGAACGCCACTCATGGTACATCGCCAATGCTACTGTTGGGCTCAAAGAGATCATCATTGGCTATGCGATTCAGTACAACAACATCGTTCCTTTGTCGCTGTATGTGACGCTGGAATTGACGAGAATTGGCCAAATGCTTTTGTTGAATGGCGACATAGAGATGTATGATGAAGTAACAGATACGCCAGCTCGATGCAACACCAATACCATTCTGGAAAATCTCGGGCAGGTTAGCTACGTGTTCTCTGATAAGACCGGCACATTGACAGACAATATCATGAAATTCCGGAAGATGAGCGTCGCCGGAACGTCCTGGCTTCACGAGATGGACTTATCCGGGGACCAAGATCTGAACCAACAAGATGAACGGCCCGCCGCTTCCCACACACTCTCACCAAAAAAGTCTAACGACGCCAAGAGCGCTCTTTATGAAGAGGTTGAGCTATTTTCTCTTGCGTCCCCAAACACAGTCAGCTCGCCCTTGAGGAGGAGGTCCTCGCAATGGAGGTCTACCGGTCGACCCGAAAATCTGCAGCCTGATCTAACTACTTTGGACCTCCTAGAGTACATTAGGCTGCGCCCCTCCTCGCATTTCTCAATACGGGCTAAAGACTACATACTATGTCTAGCGCTTTGTCATACTTGTCTTCCGGAGGTAAAAGATGGCCAGCTTGAATATCAGTCCTCATCTCCTGACGAACTAGCCCTTGTGCAAGCAGCTAGTGAACTTGGTTACATAGTAAGCCACCGGTCTTCTCAGTCTGTGACGCTCCGTGTCAGTTCCGAAAATGGAAGTGAGAGACTTGATACCTATGAGATCCTAGACGTTATTGAATTCAGTAGCAAGCGAAAGCGCATGTCTATTATCGTGCGCTATCCTGATGGGCGGATCTGTTTGATTTGCAAGGGGGCCGATTCAGCGATAATGCCGAGGCTGAAGCTGGCACAACTAGCCAGAGAAAAGGCCATGGAGGTGCGCAAAAGCGCCGACATTGAACGCGAGATGGCGCGTCGGAGTGAACAACTAGAGGTTCGGAATAGTTTCGGCGGACGTCCTAGCTTCACATTGCGTCGCAGCTTTGTGGCCAATCGAGACAGTCTCGATCCAAACCAAGCCGCTCAACGGCCTGTCCTTGAACGAAGCAAGTCATTAGGGCCTTCACAATCTCGATTATCCGTTGATAGAGGCAGGCCTTCGCTCAATATTCGTACGACATCTTTGGATGTGATGAAAAGACTATCAAGGACAGGTCCCTTAACCCCTGTTTCGCCCGCCCAGGACAAGTTCAGTTTCCTTGACGACCCCTCTATAATGGATGAGGCTACCGTTTTCGATCGGTGTTTCAGGCATCTGGACGATTTTGCTACGGAGGGACTTCGCACACTTCTTGTGGCTCGGAAATTCATTCCCGAGGCGGATTATACGGCATGGAAGGAGATTTATCACAATGCTACCACCAGTTTGGTAGACCGCCAAACCAAAATCGAAGATGCGGGTGAACAAATCGAACAGGCTCTGGATCTTGTTGGAGCAACCGCGATTGAAGACAAGCTTCAGGTCGGTGTACCTGAAACTATTGACAAGCTCCGGCGTGCTAATATCAAAATCTGGATGCTGACGGGCGACAAACGAGAGACGGCTATTAACATTGCACATTCGGCACGGATCTGCCGTCCTGGTTCCGATATCTTCATTCTGAATTCATCTAATGGAGATCTAGAAGGTCAAATTCGCGACGCCACGGAAGACCTTCAGAGCGGGACCGTCCACAGCGTTGTTGTGATAGACGGGCAAACTCTCGCTTCCGTAGAGAAATCGCCTGTTCTTGCCGACCTTTTTTATTCTCTTATTCCCCAAGTTGACTCTGTCATATGTTGCCGTGCATCGCCGGCGCAAAAGTCTACGATTGTGAAAGCTATCCGGCAGCGAGTTCCGAAAGCTCTGACCCTGGCTATCGGGGATGGAGCAAACGATCTGGCTATGATATCAGCCTCCCATGTAGGCGTAGGAATATCGGGTAAAGAAGGGTTACAAGCCGCCCGTGTCGCTGACTACGCGATCGCGCAGTTCCGCTTCCTGCAACGGCTTCTACTCGTCCACGGCCGCTGGAACTACGTCAGGACAGGCAAGTTCATCCTGGCGACGTTCTGGAAAGAGATGTTCTTCTACCTGCCCACTGCCATGTATCAGATGTATAACGGGTACACGGGCACGAGCCTGTACGAGAGCTATAGTCTGACGGTTCTCAACATTTTATTCACGAGCTTGTGCGTCCTCTGTATGGGCATTTGGGAGCAGGATTTGCGTGCAGAAACACTACTTGCTGTCCCCGAGCTGTACGTTCATGGCCAGCGGAACCGCGAACTGAATTTTCCGAGATTCGTCACCTGGATCACGGGTGCCGTTATCGACGGCACCTTGGTATGGGTGCTCATCTGGCTTGGATATAACGTATTCGGTCGGCCTCGCGATAATGGTCTCTTCGCTTTTGGTGATCTGGCGTTTTCCATTGGCATATTGTGGACCAATTGGAAACTCTTGTAAGTCCTTCCCTTTTCTTGTTTCCATTTTCCCTCGCAGAGTAAGAAGATAATACTAATTCATCATCTAGCATCATGGAGACACATTACAAGTCAGCTATCATCATGGGCGCGTTCGGCATCACCGTGTCAGGATGGTGGGCCTGGCAGGCCTTCCTATCGGGCGTATATACCCTCCAACCATCTCCATACGCAGGCCGCGGCGGTTTCGTAAATACCTTCGGCAAAGACACCCTATGGTGGTCTCTACTCGTCGGCGTGTTAATTGTCCTAATCGGTCTGGACATCGCTTTCAAGTTTGTTAAGCGGAGCTTGATCGCAAATGGTTTCTGGACGTGGCCCCCATGGCGAAAACGGGACGAGGACGAGAACTGCGAAAATTGGGATCGACAGCTCTGGCAGGAGCTCGAGCAAGATCCTGCTGTTAGGGAACATCTTAAGCAGACGCTGCTGGATGAGCAGCTGGGAAGAGAAGGCATTGTCGTTGAGAGAGGGGATGTGGAGGAAACGATTTGATGGGAAATAATATAGAGAAACGAAAGGAAGGCATTTACATATGGCGTTATGGTGGATGCGTTATGAGCATCCGGTGCATGAGAGAAGGATCGATCGGATAGACTTTTTTACTTCTTTCTTTCTCTCTCTTTTTTTTTAACCCTATTTCTCTTCTTTTTGGTCCGTCATCCTTTTACTGATACCCCCCGTATCTTTAGCATAGTGGCATTCTGGCATTCTATGTATGTAATACTTGCTATTTCATTGATGCGCATGGACATAAATAGAACGTATATAGATAATTATTACGCTTTTTTCGGATATTGGACTTGCTGCGACCTTCTATGAATATTTATAAAGCTCTCCTATGTTATCAGACTACCACATATTATTTCTCCTATCCTAACTGGCTAAGTCAAAGCGTCCAATTGCATCAGTCTTACATGATGCGCCTACTAGGAGTTTTTGTTACCTACGTTTGTAAGAGGTAGGTCTTCCCAAAATTCCGAGGCTACCTGCTTCCCCGACGTCACATCGCATTACCCCACGCATTATACCGCCTAGCTCACCCCACGGGAAGCTACCACCGGTCAATTGCCGTGCTGCTCGTGCTCGGCTCGGATGTGATTATCCTAAGGTCTGTAGTGTTGTGGGTCCCCACGATCTACCTCATTTGGAGCTATTTTGCGTTAAGGCAGATCTTGAAATGCATGTCGGTGTGAACCGATACGACGCACATGGTAACACCACAGCACCTCTTCAACCGGCGTTCGGGTGCTGCTAAAGAAATCCTGGTGTAATAATAAGTATAGGACTTGGCGTTATGCAGTGAGTATAAATATAACGACATACGACGCTTTCGGCGATGGGAGAACGTAACCGCACGTCCTCTTCTCCAAGTAGGCCAACAGCCATAGCCACAGCGAGAGACAACGAAGGCGTCAGCAAGAGCACAAGTTCGAAGATGGGTTATACTTCGCTAGCACTGGCTGTGCTCTCTGTCGGCGCGGCCATTGCCTACAATGATGTCTCTCATCGAAACCCTGCGATCCCAGCTCAGGCTCAGTTCATCGACCAGAAGGCATTCAATGTTCTGCCTTCTGTGCCGCCCCCAAGCGAGTTCAACCTAACTAGCGTGAGTATATTGGCTATTTCTATGAATTTCCTACAAATACAGAGAGCAAGAGTATCAATTGACATTTGCGTAGATATTTGTTCCGCCTGGCTATGATCTCGCTGCTCTCAAAGAAAAACCGTTCCATATCTACGATGACGAGTTTTATGATGTGATTGGGTCTAATCCCTCCCTCACTCTCATCGCCAATAGCGGAACAAATCCCTTATTTCATGAGGCTGTTGTATGGTATGTTGCAACTCAATTCGTTATGATAGGGGTCTATGTTTGACTCAATTGTGTTCAGGTACCCCCCAACCAACGAGATGTTCTTCGTCCAAAGCGCTGGCGCACCAGCTTCTGGCACAGGTACGTAAAAGCTGAGCAATCTTTTCTATACCTTCTTCAGAGAAGAGAGAGCAGGGTATTGACTTACTGCTACGAAGGTTTAAATAAATCCGCTATCATCCAAAAGATTAGTGTTGCCGAAGCCGAGTCAGTTTCTACCAAACGTAATGCGACGGGCCTAGTTGAGGTCCATGTCGTCAACTCCAACCCTATGGTATTGAATCCCAACGGTAAGCATAAAAATAGCGGTTTGGTCTTATCAGCACGTAAGAAGAAATGGACTAACCATCAATGTAGGCGGGATAAACTACAAGGGCCAGATTCTCTTTGCAGCCGAGGGCCAGGGCGCAGAGAAGACATCAGATCTCATAATTATGAACCCCAGAGAACCATACAACACTACAGGTAAGCGATCTGACTTAAACGAAATATCAACGAAGCGCTCCTAACCGTGATCTTTTAAGTCCTTCTGAATAACTATTTCGGCCGCCAGTTCAATTCTCTGAACGATATGGCTATCAACCCTCGCAACAAGGATTTGTATTTCACAGACCCTATATACGGAAGACTCCAGGACTTCAGACCAAAGGAAGGGCTGCCACACCAAGTATATCGGTACAACGACAAGACCGGGGCTGTCACGATCGTGGCGGACGGGCTAAGCCAACCAAACGGTTCGTTTCTGACGAGCTTATAAAGTATTCGTATCATTTACATACTGACTCTATCCTTAGGGATCGCGTTTTCTCCTAGTGGTGCACATGCATATATCGCTGATACCGGAGCTCAGCAAGTCTTCTGGGGAATCAATGCGACTTTTCCGGCTTCTATGTAGGTTCTCACCGAACTTCCTTACGCAGATTATCGATCATCGCCGAGTCATAAGCAGCTAACTCAACACACAGTTATCGATACGATGTCACCAAAGAAGGGACTTTTTCTAACCGGCAGACTTTTGCATACGTATCTGCCGGAGTCCCAGACGGTATGTAACCTCGATATCCATCTACGTCCACTCTACTGACAGAATCCAATGATATTAGGAATTCACGTCGATACTAAAGGGCGGCTTTACGCTGGCTGCGGCGATGGCGTTCATGTCTTTAATCCCTCCGGCACACTAATCGGTAAAATCTTCCTCGGTGAAACATCAGCGAACTTCAACTTTGCCGGAGACGGAGCGATGGTCATATGTGCAGAGACGAACCTCTACTATGCGAAGATCGCAGCTACTAGCGGTGCATACACGGGTGATCACTAGCTTCCTAGAAATTATTCGGGAAATGATTCCGGAGCACAAAAGTGAGAAACTTGTTCAAAATAAAAAAGAATCGGTATCCGTAATCGTAATCAGATATTATTGACGGATAGTATTAAATAATTCCTAAAAAATTACTTCTTCAGTGAATCAATGTACTCCTTGACAATATCCTCCCCGCTCTCATCCTTCGTCAGTCCCAGCCTTAACGGCGTAGTAGTATCAAAGTCCGGCGACCAGCTCCGCAGAATGCGTTCCAAATCCGGAATCGTCTCCTCCTTCAAGAACTTCAACTTATCCTCGCCACCATATTTCGCCAGCGCATCCATAAGCTCCTGTATCGAGACCGAGACGCCGGGGACATTGATATGGCGGATATGTTTAGGCATCTTATTCGTATCCATATGCAGCACGCGGAACAAGTTCTCCTGCAATTTGCTGGGCGAGCATAGAAACGAGCGAAACGAGCGGTCCTGCAGCGGAATCACGCACTCTTCCCCATTCATCGGCTCGCGAATCATACCCGAGAGAAACGACGAGGCGGCATTCGTAGGCCGACCAGGCCGCACAACGACGCTCGGAAACCGCAGGATAAAGGCGTCGATGAAGCCCTTGCGATGCATGTCGTTGATAAAAATCTCCGTAAGCAACTTATGCGCACCATACGTTCCCTCCGGCGTGGGGATAACATCGTCCGTGACCTTGGCCGGCAAAGGCTGGCCATAGACAGCTTGCGACGAAGAGTAAATGACGCGCACACCCGGGTTTGTGCTACGCAAGGCAAGAAGTAAGTCCCGCACGCTGTTCACGTTGACGGCGAGCGAGAGGTCGAAGTTCGCTTCGGACCCCGCGGACATTATCCCATGGAAGATGAAGATTGCGTGCAGGGGCTGGGCTGCGGAGAGTAGCGATTTGATAAACGAGGCGTCGGTGATGTCGCCTCGAATGCATTTTGCGTTAGAGGGGTAGGCGACGCCGGCTGGTATGATGGGTTCTACCAGGTCCGTTAGGATCACGTTGTAGTCTGGTGAGTTTAGGAGGCGCGTTGCTATTAGGGGGCCGACTAGACCGCCGGCGCCGGTGATGATGATGTTTTTCGCCATGGCGGATAAGTGGCGACGTAAGTAAGGATTTGTTTCTTTCGCTTTTCTTGGTCGTGATCCCAGGGACGATTCAGTGTTTTCTCTTTCTTTTAATCGACCGCGCAGAAACAGTATCACAATAAATACAACTCTCCAACATCCACTCCTCGAGGACGAGCCGTCCACTCACTGCACGACATCATCATCTCTGCCCGGGGCAACTCGGAGCACAACATCGCGGTGTTGCGGGGGGTGCGGGGTTTGGTGGGGGAAGAGATGCTTTCCGAGAGGGCATCGTGCGGAGCGCGTGGGGGAGAATGGGATCTTCATTTGGAGGGTTGGAGACGAGTTGAAATTGATGGATTGCCAGTGGCATAGCCGCCGATGTCGCTGAATTAATCATGGTTGAGTCTCATAGTTTCTATTGACAGTCGTTAGTAAATGACAAGAGTGAAGGTAACGAGATAGAGTGCTTAAGAGATAGGATGAGTTGTACTGTAGGTGTAGAGGTTTTCAGCTGGATGAATAAGTTGTGAGGTATAGCATGGATTTACGGAGTAACAGTTAGAGCCTTAAGTCATATCCACAAATTTAGACTCATGTGAGTTCAAAAGGATAGAGATTATAGTGTCCTCGGAAGAGACTCTCATCATCTCCTTGGCGTCCTAAAGATAAGTTACACATGAACATTGAGAACTCATAACTCAAGTGCGACGGCATCGTCGGGATCGAAATTCCGTGATTCCCCTTTAATCATCAGTGCTCTTCGGTCTTCGGTCTGCATTGAGAGGAGTTCGGTGGTACGGGTGTAGCATATTCCTGTGATGAGGTAAAAAACTATGGAAGCCAAGTCTATCGGAAAACCGCTGTGACAAATGAATGCATTTTCGATAATGAACCTCATCACAAAACTTCCCATACAAGCGAGGTAAGACATGCCAAGTTGCAGTTACATATACATCGGTCTACTCGGACAACTTTCTCGGACAACTGATGTGGAGCGAACACCGAAAAACAACGCTACTGCGACTCTAGGTGCACCGATTTCCTAATTGCGCAGGGACTTGAGCTCGTACGAATTGTGAGTGCGACTTGTCTAGGAAAACTCGGCGGTGAGATGTTGGTGAATGTAGTGGTCATGATGGGGCCAGCCTCATTTTGTGACTCGCTGATGATTCAGCATTGATTTATATATAAAGTCCAAGAAACCTCAGAATATGAAGACAAAGAATCACTCACTCATTGTCCCAACTCGTTTCGAATAAGTAGAATCAGAATTTAACAGCTGAGTATCATTGAACGCGATGCCATCGTCATCCTCTCCCCGTGTGTACAACCTCATCCTTTTTGGTGCACAAACCGTGTTCTGCAGTTGCAGGAGGAGATGCCAGTCTTAGAGAATTCTTTACTAGCTTTCGAATTAGTATAACTAACATAATGTCTCAATAGATGTTCTCATTGCCGGTGCCGGCTTGGGTGGTCTAGCATTGGCACAAGCGCTTCGAAAACAAGGCATCTCCTACGAGGTATTCGAGCGAGACAGAAACGAACGCGAGCGACGACCAGGTTGGGTTATTGGGCTGCATCAGTAAGAATGGCTATTCCAAGAACTTCGGAATCAAACTGTGTTGACTTGCCTATAGCATGCTCGATGACCTTAAGGCATCCATCCCGGACGATTTACCGCCAATTTCCTCCTTGAGCAATCTGCTCCCCCTGACTAAATACTTCCCCGAGTGCATCTACTACAACCCTGAGATGCCAAATCAGCCCAAGATTGGCGTCCGCGGCGATGAGTCGGAGTGGATTATCCGAGCTGCTCGTTACAGAATCGTTAGCTGGTTAGAGACGCATATTCCGGTGCAGTACAGCAAACAAGTCACGAACATCGAAGAGACCGAGGATAAAGTGAAGGTCTACTTCCAGGATGGGACATCCACTGAAGGCGACATCCTCGTTGGTGCTGAGGGATCTCGAAGCGCTAGTACGTCCAGATTAAAAAAATTTTTGTCGTTAGATGGGGATAGCTAACTTATGAAAAAAGCCCGGAAGCACATCCTCAAGGGAGAGGACCTTATCAAAGCGCCGCCAATGGCGATGGTTCAAGGTTTCTGTACTCTCCACGGCGAGGAGCTGGAAGAGCAGCTCCGTCTCGGTCATTCTCTTTACATAGTCGACATGAGCTCTATCAATGGGTCTCCTATGATTTTCCTAGTAACTCTGGTGGAGGTGTTTCCTGATGCCAAGTCGGGTAGGGTCGGTTGGGCTTTGATCTGGCCTGATGAGTATGCATCCTCAAGTCCCCTGTTCCCTTTGCAGACCTCCGACCTTAATACAAATACTCGCGTCTCGACCACTAACCTGTATGCTGTATAGAGGTGCTACTAAAGAGGACTTTTGGGTTTATTCAGCTACCGGCAAGGAGCAGTATGACTTCGTAGTCGAGAAGACCAAAACCTTACCAGCCAAGTTTCTCACCACAATCAAGAGATCGGATCCTCAAACATGTATCCCCGTACTCAGGCTGGTGAGTGAAAACCACAATCGTCTTCTGAGATTATTAAAGACACACAACTAACTCCTTTTTAAACCCACTGCAGTGGTCACTGAAGATGGACTCGATGCCAACTGGACGAGTCACGCTACTAGGCGACGCTGCGCACGCAATGACCCCGTGTAAGTCGAATAGCCTTCCCTACGCGAAATCAAAAACTAAGAATCTGGTATAGTTCGCGGCGAAGGTGGCTTCCATGCTATCACAGATGCGCTAAACCTCGCGAGGGCCATTGGTAAGATCGATAAGGGTAACATTGAGAACATCAAGGAAGTATTTGGCCCATACCAAACGGAGATGCTCGAGAGAGGCAAAGCGGCTTCCCAGGCCTCCGAAGAGGCCTTTGCAAAGAAGCGAGAGGTTGGCGGCCCTGAATTCTACACCGCCTGGGGACGTATCATGGGCCCTCTACCTGATGAGGATATCGCTTAGTCGCTGATAGAAAGCATTGATAGGCTACATATTAGATGTCATGTATAAGTCGATTGCATTATCTTGTCCACATGTTTTGAGGCCTGTCCGAGACTTCATGAAAACAATTTCGCATTCTATAGCCTTTGAACACGGGGAACGAAAGTCATGTGTTTGAAGCATACTGACGGACTCCTATTTGCATCGTAGTACTCGTAGCGGAGTGTTCGAAGGACATCATCCTTAGCTTCCTAGCTTAACTCCCACTTGAATGTATAATCCAGAGCCTAGCCTCTCTCAGTAGCATTCGGGTGGACAATAGTATTTAATACCGCAGAAACCTTCTTTCTAGGCTTCTCGTTTCTCCCTACAATCCCGGTTCCGCGAAACGCAACACAGACGACTACTACACAGAGGACTCCAAGCGCAAAGTTGAACCAGTTTGCCGCCCTGATGCTCGCCACCGAAGCTTCGTCCCACTTCGTAATCTTCCCAGCGTATTCCACCGACACGTGTCTTTCCCTGGCGAGAACCGCTGTCTGGATGGCAGTATCAATAGCAAGACCGATAGCTCTCCCAATCCCGGCAGATGCATTAATGAGGCCTCCGCCCAACGCTTGATCTTCCTGTGGCAGAGATTTCGACGTGAACAGGGTCAAGCAAGGCCACGTGATATCAGCACCTAAGTATTTGAAGTTAGTCACCGTCATTCTTGAGCGCGATATGTGAGTATCTCAGTAGCCTATTACTCACCAATAACGGACAGGATTAGTGCTGGGAATCCAAAGGCGAAGTAGGATGTTGATCGAGGAAGCGGCACGGCAAATAGTAAGCATGAAATGGACACGGCGGTGTTGGCGCAGAGGAGAAGAATCCAAGTCGGGACGCGTGAGATCAAACGGCTGACAGCGAAGGCAACCAAGATACCGGTGACACCCGTTGGGATGAACCGCAAAGTTGTCTGTAGGGGACTGAGCCCTTGATAATCTTGGAAGAAGTACGTCGTATATACTATGAAATTGTTAAAGCCGGCGAAGAAAAGCGCCATTATCCCCAAGCCGGCACAGAATCTCCCGTTCTTGAATAAGGACGCTTTTATAAGTGGTTTCCTCGTAGTGCGATTTTCTTGATACCATTGCCAGGCATAGAAGACACCCAGCAAGATAATCGCAACTACAATTAGGACGGGAACCCAGGGTGTACTCCAACCAACGACATTGCCTTCAGTCAATGCAAAGAGAAGAGCAAGCAAGCCGGCTGTAACAAGGAATCCTCCTAACCAATCCACAGATTGAAGAAGTGCTCGCCCTTTCTGAGGCGGAACTGAGGAAGCTGGCGGCGGAGGTATAACGAAGATTCCGGCTGCGGTAACAACTATACCAAGCCCGCCGAGAGTGCCGAAAACCCATTTCCAGCTCGTAGCGGAAGCGATGAATCCGGCGAGCAAATTTCCGAAGACTGAACCTAAGGGCGCTCCGGAAGCTAGCAGCGCATTAGCATGTGGTACTAGAACGACACGGCCGAGCTTGGGCATACCATAAGCGCTGAACGCATAGTTTTTAGCCTTACCCGGAGGGAAGGTCACACCTAAGATGCCAATTGCGGTCGGCACATTTGCTGCCGCTCCCTAAACGAAGTTAGATATCGAAGATTGGAAGTGGATGTGACAGTGTTGGTCTTACAAGACCTTGGAGCCCCCTAAACAAATCGAATGCGATCTCATTTGGTAAGAAGGGGTTTGCTATCAGAGTTACTGTGACAAAAGCAGTGCCCCAAATGAAAATATCACGTTTGCCGTATACTGAATTACCCCGAGTCAGTGATTGTTACCTTAAGCGCGATGCGCAAAAGCGCAGGAAACTCCCCAACGACAAGATTTCAGTTGAAAGAGGAGCAGGTACTATTCAGAGTGATCATGAGAATATCTTACTATCAGCTATACGGCCCCAAAGTAGCAAGAACGTGCCAAACGTCAGAGCATAGGCCGAAACGATCCACTGAAGCCTACTGTCCGGGATGTTAAGATCCCTACCGATAGTCGGCAAAATAATTACGACGGATTGATTAGAAAGAGTCTACTCATATGTCAGCGGTGGTCTTGTTCGCTAAAAGCTCGAGATAAATCTTACATTTAGAAAGCTTGCGCCCGTGACCGTTGCAACGAGCGCTATACATCGCGCCTTGGAAAATGGCAGAGGCGGCGCGTCCTCTTTTCCTGACTCGGAGACATCGGAAGTCGGCTCGGGCACAACTCCAATTATTTTTTCGTCTCTATTTTGCTCAACACTGGCGTTCTCTAGCCTGTCAATCGAAGAGCGCGGCGCTGTCATGATTCTCAGTCAAGAAGTGGGATCACGTCACGACTTTGATCACAGTAGGCTAACATCGAAGCCTGCGACAAATATCTACAAGAAGAAAATATCCAAACATTTAATCCGGCAGAAGATCCGGATGAACATTTAAGTGCCCCAAGCCAACGCAGCGGTGTGCCAAGTCGGTGGTGTCATCCTAGCGAGGCCGAGAGCGGGCTTGGATCCGGGGCTATAACTAATCGCGCGATCTAAACTCCATATAACTATGGGCGGAGCCGGATATTCTTATGCTGCCCACATGTGCCGAGATTACACTATTCTATCTCTGCCTTCCCCATACTTGGCAGTCTCATCTACCTATTAGGCCGGGCTAAGTACTCGGGGAAAGTGGGCTCAAGATCGAACGCCTGTTGACCTAAGCAGAGCTACAATTGATTACTAAGTCGCGTCGGATTGAGGTCTTATCAGATACAGGATGTAAAGAAGATAACTAGGGTCAGTATGTTACCAATATACACCTCGAGCATAGAGAGCAAAGAGTGCCGGATATATTTTGAAAGCCTCGCCCGATCTTAGATAGGAAACAAACCTAAGGAGTTTTAAATAATTGATTAGATCACCTCCAGTTAGCTAGGTAGGTGCACTGCCTATGTTTGTAGATATAGGCCTGCCTGGACGATCCCATGCACGTAAAACCCGTTTAAAATACGAGGAGAGGCCCTGATTTAGCAGCAGGTCACAAGGAAAGCTCTTGCAAGTAAGTAGAGCAAATAGCTCGATACATATTTGAAGGTAGGAAAAGTGAACAATAGCACATGATCTGACTAACTCATATATATCTAAAGAATTGAATTTTGCGCTTCTTTTATCGGTCAAGCTAACACCTTTGCCACTATGGTAGCACAGTAGATACTGTGTGTTCTTGTTTAGTACATAAATATAGGTTGTCTGATGATCGTTATTATGGGAGAGATCCCATTATCTCTGTCAGTCAGTCCTCTATATAAGAAACATGTTGATACAGAGATGGTCAGCTTCTGGACTCAAGCTCACAACTAGCCTAGATCTTTGCCCAAAGCTGAAAACATGATAGAGAGTTTGGTGGAAAGAAACCTTTTGTTGATTTTGAGTAGAAACCGATCGATTCTCAAGTTCGTGGCTCGTTAATTCCCCTCGAGCAATCCTTGGGACCGAGGCCTAGAGCCCCTAGAAATACGGAGATGATCACAAGCATAATATTATCAAAACGAGAGAGAAGAATCAAAATCTTAAAAATGGTTGAGACATCAATGATAGCATATATGAAGAATACCATTGATACATGAGGAGGTTCTGTAATGCCTTCTTGCCAGACCTGACTATCTCCTTTCCATGTTTCTTTATTCCATATAAGTAAGATCAAGGACTGTGAATAGCTCGCTAGCGTGATCATTACATCCTTATGTAGCGAAAAGGTAGAGAAGTCTTTACTTCGACTTGAGACAGCGGCGTAGCCTACCCGAGAGGTCCTACCAAAGATAGGTTCATGTCGCATCTGCTAAAGTCTGACCAGTTGCATTCCCTCTTTAGTTTCAATAGCATCACGAAATGAGAAATACTCTATTAGTACCATTGCTTCGGGTCCATCAACCATACCTTAGGCTATGTATTTGAATAGGTTCAGACATTGGTTCCTGTTTTGTGACGCACTGTACTAACGTTTTATCGAACCCCCCCTGTTGTTATTGCTAGTAGCCACAACAAGCGTCAAAGTTTCCATGTGTCTCATTGTTAACAGTTGTCAGAGTATATAGTGTATTTAGAGTGAAGCCAGGTCCTTAATAGGTCGCTGCTAGGTCGAATGTAGGTGTAACGACTCAATGTTATTGATTCTTGAGTCTCTACTAACTCCCACTATAAGGGCCAACGCTAGCCTCCTACTTGCTTATTTAGTGCCCGAAAACAGTGGATTCGACTACCGCGACAAGGCTCTAATCCTTAAGATTTTGAATTAGCACCTCTTGAAATCCCGTCAAGTGAGGTGTGACGGTACTTTATTAGCTATAGCGACTTCACACAGATGTGCAGCTATACATGCTACCTTACATATAAACTTGAGGTGGAATCAAAGAACAAGATGAATCTCTCTGTTCTAAATAGGTGTAAATATGATACGATAATTGTCCAAGTATAGCTTTCAAAATGTGAAGGGCTCTGAGATTCAAACATTTCAAACCAATCCCAAAGCAGAAACTTATATTTTAGTTACTACATCAAAAACTTAAGACAATAAATGATCCATTCGACAGATTATTCTCCCTAACAGATCGGACTTACGTTTCAGTCGTGATTTGCCACTCTCTTGTAACAGGCGGGTAGCGAATATTCTCGCTTAGAAGAAAATGAGATAAAGTACTTATACAAGAGGGTCTACAAAACTTTTAAGCTACACCTTAAGTCTATCAACTTTTCTTGTTGGACATGGAAGATATTTATATAGGGGTCGCCACCCCCGTAGAAGCCATTGAGCTTTACGCTTCGGAGATGATGCGGAATGGGACCATCTTATAAAGCCCTTGCCTCGTGAATTCATCATGAGCGGCTACCATATTATTCCGATTCCGTGGGCCAGAAGAACCAGGCCACAATAATGACGAGCTTAAGTGTTGCAGCAACCCACAAGGCACCAGCACAGCCAACCCAACTGTGAGCCAGAGTACCGCCCATGATAGCTCCTATCAGGAGTAGAACTGGCGCTGCTACCCTACGATTCCTTTCCGCATTGTTTGCAGCCAGTAAATTGGCGTCAGAGAACAGATCACAGTAGATGCTCGTGAGCACAACACTTGTGAGGGCGTTGTACTTGAGCGCTCTACTGATCACAGCCTGTCCACAGCTCTGAAATGCGATTAATGCAATGGGGACAAGCTCCGGCCAACCAATCGCTTCTTTAGGATCCGCCGTTTTTGGTCCAAACGTGAGGATTGATGCCGCTACGACGATCATTGCCGTCTGGATGACAAAGGACGCGCAGATAACCCATCGACGTTTCGGCGAAAAGTAGCGATGAAAGAAGCTAAAGAAGACCGATCCAATACAGAAGAAGCCCAGAGACGTTGCTGACTTGATCCACCGGGTAGATTCGCGTGGTGCGGCCAATCCCAAACCAAAATACACCGTGTTGCCTGTATCAATCGCATTAGCTATGATGTCTAGTCCATGAGGGCAGCAATTGAGAAGAACAAACCGGTCTGCATCGAAACGAAAGAGCCCCATGTCGATATGGCTGCACTGTCAAGCAGACCGGTCACGATATAGCAGATGAGGAGGATCAGATCAGCCCAATCTCGACGGACGTCGGCCATCATGCTTTTGCGCCATCCTGGCTTAGTCGACTGGCCTTCTCCCAACAATGGCTGCTCTTCATCTCCGGAAAATGATACACCCCTCCTTGAGCCATTGATGGCACCGTAGCCGTTAGATCGAGGGTTGGACGACATCGAAAGCTGAGGGTAGCGGCACAAATCTTCTCGCGTGTTTCTGTAGTTCAAAGGTGCGAGGAGTTTCTGAGAAATGAAAGTGAGACGTATTCTGAATAATGTCCAGATCGTATCCAGTGTGTGGCAATAAGAGCACGCCGAGGGTTCCCCTTTGGCCAATTTCAGTCGGATAAGCCAAGACCGATTTTACCCTCTTTGATCATCATGGTAGGTGATATATTGTTGGAGGAGATAGGGAAGGTGAAAGTATGATGCAAGGCCGAAGGTCCTAGACTAAGAGCTAGTCAGTGGGTGTGACGTACTACATTAGGTTAGGTGCTACACTAAAATACATTTAGTATTTAAGTTTGAGGGGTTTGGAGTAAGACATTTGGTCGTTCTCCTGATTCATGTGGAAGCTTAGCTTGCTAGTGTAAGGCAAATTATTGCCGACAGGCAGATCGTAGGTAAGACAAAGTGTCGTAGATAGATGTTCAAAGTTCGACGGGCTCGAAGAATCTTCGGAGTCTTTCATTGCTGAGTCCGTCAGTCACATCGGCCAATTTGTTACTTAGGCCATAAACCAATATGAATGAAGCCCCGCACAACTTGGACGGGCCCCCTTGTCCTATATATATGCCAAGACATATCGCTCCGACAGGGGTTCCAAGCTACCGGTTCAAGCCACAAATTGGAGACGGTAACGGCGGTATGTTCATGCTACATGTACAGCGTCTGGGGTTTCCCAAGGAACGAAATCCTATTTCAGTGACAAAGCCGGAGAGGGAGCAACATGATACGCTGGGGAATGCTCGGATTTGGCTCGGAATCCAGTAAATCCATGCTCAGTAGCTGCTGTACACAGCAGCTACTGTAATAGTGGTTTTAGATTACTTAGCTTGCCACCGTTTTCAATGGTGATGGTCTTGTGAATCCCTGGATCGGGTGCCGGCAGGCTCCAGAAGCGTGTAACAAGCTCCTATCTTAGCCTGGGGTATCTGGATAGCTACGGTAAAGAATAGGTCAGTGAACCGTCATCGTCGACGGGTCCAGCTCGGAGAGTCGTTTGCGACATTGCTCCGCTATCGTCTCTTTCACCGTTTGGTTTTCTTCTTTTTCTTGTGCTACACCTTAAAAACCGACCAATTCCACGTTCCATCCATTCAATTGATTTTGCATTGCATCTGCTCCAATTCGAGCTCAGCTTTATTCAGTTCAGATCATCCCATCCAACGCGATGCAGCTCCTTAGCTCTGAGAGCAGCTCCGTGTCGCGACTGCTCCTCGCCGGGCTCGCTCTGAGTAATTCGGGGCTTGCGGTCCCCGTTCAAGATAGCCCACGCCAGTATCTTCTAGCTGGTCTAGACCTTCCTCCCAAATATTCGAAGAAGACGAAGTCGCCGTACAATCCAGATCACAGAGATTCTCTCGATCGCGCTGTCGATTCAATTGGCAATGAGCTAGATCCTCTACCGTACCGTAACGGTTTGGGCGCCTCCGTACTAGGACCGTGGAACTGGGAACGCTCCCGCCAGAACCCAGATCTCGTGCGTCCTCCAAGCACTGACCATGGCGACATGAAAAATATGCGTTGGAGCTTTGCGGACTCGCACGTTCGAATCGAGGTGAGGATTCCTCCAATGTTCATATTGTACTTTGGCTGATTGCAATAGGAGGGCGGATGGACTCGTCAGACCACAGTTCGTGAGATGGGCTCAAGTGTCGAACTTGCTAGCGTAAACATGAGACTTGACAAGGGCGTTATTCGGGAACTGCATTGGCACAAGGAGGCTGAGTGGGCCTACGTGCTGGATGGTGAAGTTCGTATCACTGCGATTGACTATGAAGGGGGCAATTTTATGGACGACCTAAAGAAAGGAGATCTGTGGTACTTCCCTAGTGGTGTTCCTCACTCCCTCCAAGGACTGGGTGAGAACGGCACGGAATTCCTGCTCATCTTCGACGATGGAAGTTTCTCAGAAGAGTCAACATTCATTCTTTCTGACTGGCTAGGTTCGTCTTAAGGATTAAGCTTGTAACACTTGACTTAGACTGATGAATCGCAGCACGCACGCCCAAGTCGGTAATTTCGAAGAACTTCAACCTAGCCCCTGAGGTCTTCGCGCACCTTCCCAAGAGCGAGAAGTACATCTTCCAAGGTTCATACCCAGGTTCTCTCGAGGACGAGCAGCCAACAGGCAAGAACGTAAAGAAGTCAAAGTACAACTTCAGTCATCGCATGCTAGAGCAAGAACCTAAAGTTACGAGTGGTGGCGAGGTCCGAATTACTGATTCCAAGAACTTCCCAATCTCGAAGACCATCGCGGCTGCACACGTCACTATCCAGCCTGGCGCCATACGTGAGATGCACTGGCACCCAAATGCGGACGAATGGAACTTTTTCATCAAGGGCCGAGGTCGTGTCACTATATTCGGTGCCCAGGGTACCGCGCGAACCTTCGACTATGTCCCCGGAGACGTGGGCATCATACCGCGGAATATGGGTCACTTCGTAGAGAACATCGGCGACGAACCAATCGAGATGCTTGAGGTATTCAAAGCGGACGAATTCAGGGATTTCTCTCTTTTCCAGTGGATGGGTGAGACTCCGAAGAAGCTTGTTGTCGACCACCTGTTCCAAGATGACCCAAAGAATGGTGAGATTTTCTGGAACAAGGTAAAGAACGCAGAAAAGGACGAAGTAACATTACCAGATGTGGAGGAAGACGCAGCATCAGAAGATGCTCGTGAGTTATAACTGACCTAGGGAAGCGCTTACTCCAACAATAGTCGCCAGTATATACCCCGTCCATACCTACATGACCGGGCATACTGAGTATGCATCCTTCATGATAGTTTCTACTGGTTAGACCCCAAGAGGGTGGAGATGTGCGCTATAGTCACTTAGTCAACGGACACACACACAGGGACGCTACGGTCTAGTTCTTGAAACGACTTGCGGGTGACGCGGGTAGATCGCACTATACACATGAAGGGAGATGCCGGCCCTTATGCAGGATATGCTACAGGTTGTTTAACTATTCTATCAGATGTTGCAAATAGGGTTCTATTTCTTAGTCTGTAATACTATACTACTTCATCCTCGGTTGTTTGCCTGACGCTATGTCATTTACTGAAGCGTATATAGTTCTACAAGCTTATTTCAGAGATTACCATGTGAGAAAACTCTTTGTCGTTTCAGTCAATGTATAATATCATAGAATCGAATGAATTGAGCCTATCTCAGAATATGTAATAACACAACGGCTCGTTTGGTCACAGCGTTTTGTAGAATTCAAGGTTTTTGCCTATCTATCCGGAGTAACACAAACAACTACACAGCAGTTATCTTAGTGCATAACGCAGGGAGTGCGGGGCAAGAAAAGCACGGTAAACCGCAGTTTCTTTTCCTTATAAAACTTGGCCGAATCATCTTGCGAAGAATCCCCGGATAATTGTACGCATCTTTGCTGGAAACTATGGATCGAACGCGGAACTTCGAGTCTTCCGAAAACGAGGTTCCACAACGTTGCTCGACGCCTTACGACGCTTGTGATGTCGTACAATTTGTCAAAAGGACCTTCGACGCCGCCGCCAAGAGATTTGTTGATCAATAGATAGATAGCAACGTTAAACTTGATGACCTCCTTCGGCTTTAACTCGCCAAGTATGAGACGCTGTCCCTCGTCGCTCTCGTTTAGGTGTAATGAGGTAGGGGGTGGGCAAGACTCGGCGCTATTGCAAAAACGATATTGACTCCAGTTTCCACCGTGAGAACCCCCACACTCGCTAGCGCTTAGAATTGGAATTCCCTAGTCTGTCTAATGGACTTGACGTACGAGAGCTGATATCCTTGGTTTGGTCTGCTGAGCTGTGCAGCCCTCCGCTAGCCTGTTGGTTTTCTCTCCAGGATTGGTGGCTTTTTCTCGCCCTTGCAAGCATCCCACATCCCCGATGCGTCCAGCCACTTACAGATGCTGATTAGATTGTTGCGTGCTTGGAATAGAATGAAATATATCCGTTCAGGCATCTACTACGTGATCAGTTGGAGATATGTAGAAAGCACCCATTGGGTTGTCTCCAAGCCCACTATAACACGACGGAAAGCCCACCACAAACCCACCACCAAATCCACTGATAATCGACCGTGTCCACCTGTAACGGGCACTAAACTAACTTCCGCATCGATATTCAACGGCTCCAGTTTCGGTAGTTCTTGTGATTTCATCGGTGAAGCTAGCAAAGCGAACTAGACTAGCATGAGAACTTACCTGTAAGCTTGGATATTAGCGTCGAGGATACTTCCAAGTGTAATAAGGCCAGACTACTTGCCTAAGTTTCAGTTACCTTTATGAGATAAGATTTACAATGGAATATGTTGACCGACGCGCGGCAGGTCAACCGTTGGCTAGTGACAAAGACAGGCTAATTATCTATCCAATAAGTTTAGTCAACCGTAACTAGGTAGTATTGAGACGGTGGGTTACATCGAAACTAGTGAACTAACTTTAAAGGCTAGAAACTTGATGCCCAGATTGCGTAACTACATGCGTACTTTCCTAATCAGGTCGTGACCCTATCTTGATTATTCATATCTTTATTGCCGGGCTGGCACTCCAGTATATGCATTGTAACGCTTCAGGCTGTTTTCTCTGGATCCACGTAGTCATCACCCGACCTCTATCACAGCGCTACGCCTTCGCATTGGTCGGGCTGTAAGGAGGAACGACATAAGATTTGGCAAGTAGCAAAGATGGCATTTGAAGAGATACCTACAATATTGTTGACGTGAATTAGCAAATTAGCTAGCAAATATCTCCGAGAATTCTCGGCACCAGGGAATTTTCTGGGCAGCCAAGGGCTTGGTCACTGCAATGAAACCGTCGCGCACCTATTCGGGTTAGTTACAAGCATTTGCCATGCGTCTTGGCCATGCAGCGAAGCTTACCATAACGTCGCTTGGGAATTAGTAGGAAATGGTCACATGCTACTCACACTGATGCTCTTAAACGGCGATACTATCGTGAGTTTTCAACGAATATTTTCAGGATAGGAAATTGGGTGGTATGCATTGAAATACTAATTCGAGGTGGATTGTTGGGGACGGTGTACCTGCGGTAGCTCCAAACCTGCAGCGGAACCAATAATACCCTGTTCCCCCTTCTATTGACGGCCAGGACCAGGCTCCTGGAGCTCGCTACGGATCTTAAGTTGAACATTCCGAGACCCTTGCTACGGCTTTGTCTCAGCCTATTAAGGCTCCATATTCACACTAAGATCGCCGGCCTTGATTAGTTCCGATGAGGAAAAAAGAAAGCTAAAGTATCGAATATACTCGCTGTTAAGAATTATAAGCAGACAATTACACACAGCACTATAAGAGAAACTCCCGAGGGTACTAGCAACTAAGTCTGGAGAGTACGATAATTAATTGGGCTCTTACAACGCCACAACTGTACCTCAGACTATGCTGTAGAACCAGAGGCGTTGTAGGACTCTTCACGCGAAAATAATGATCCTATCCTTCTTCGGTTTACTGCTCAACGGGTTCCTGTACTAGCCCGTAGGGTATCACATAGGGTTGCCCTAGACATCTTACACGCTATAAATATCATCAATCTAAGTTTCCTTTTGGAGAAACCCCGCATTCGAGGTCACCACTTAGAGGCCAGGTTCTTTGTATTCAACCAGTGTGACTGGTTCAAAGTCAAAGCCGCAAGGTGGCGAGAGAGTAACACAAGTTGCAGAGGTCACTGGACGCATTATACTCCAACCGTTCGGGGAACTAACTAGTCTAGTTGCCCATAACCCAAGCTCTGATTCGTCTCCCGTCCTAGAAATCAAGAAACCCCAACCTACTTCTGCATAGATGGGCCTAGTTAAACCCTAGAAAGCAACCTCTCTATCTCCAATACCGACAGATCGCGAGAATGCACCGAAGGAGGGGTCTCTCATGCGAAGAGATATACGTGATTTGAGCGTGCCTTTCGGTGAAGATTGTCATCTCCACATGTAGAGAAGATCCGACCTTAATCTGTCTATAAGGAGATCTCTTATTATTGATCTATATTATATGTGCAGTAGTCGTCGTTAATTTAAAGAGAAGAGCCAAGAGCCTTTCAGTCAAGGAGCTGGCGACATAGCTGCTTACTCTGCTTACCAGCAACCACTAGTTTCCCCTGTCATCATGGCTCGCCACTATCCCGCGATGGAGAGCAAAGTTGAGGCTCTCAAAGAAGAGTTTCGAACGGATCACAACATAAACAGAGTGAAACACTACTCTAAAGTTGTTCCCCAAAAGCTCCCATCGGCGACCAAACAATACCTACTTGACAAGCTCCCTATTGTTCAGTGGCTCCCACGATACTCGCCATCATGGCTTGTTTCAGACTTTGGTAAGTTTCAATCCTACGAGGCGAAAATGAGGCACAGAACTGTAGTTTTCAAGCACCTATTACAAGTCGTAGAATCAAATGAGTTCTGAGTATAGGGGCTACATTGACTGACTTTTTTTGAAGTGGCCGGACTCACCATCGGTGTGATGCTCATTCCTCAGGGGCTGTCTTACGCAAAGATCGCCACCATCCCAATCGAACATGGACTCTATAGCAGCTGGATACCTGCTGCTATCGCTGTGTTTCTCGGGACCTCAAAAGGTAATATTACACCGTATACAAATTTATCGTGATGGGATAAAAACTAACGCTGCCACATCGTAGACCTATCCAGCGGTCCAACATCACTTATGGGTCTTTTGACTGCTGAGATTATCTCGGACCTGAAGAACGAGTACGCCCCCGCTGATATCGCTGCAGCCGTTGCTTTTATGGTTGGAATTTACGGACTTGTCATTGGTCTACTTGGCCTCGGTTTCCTCCTCGACTACATTTCAATCCCTATTCTCACTGGCTTCATCTCAGCAACGGCTCTCACGATTGGATTCGGACAAGTAGGATCCCTCGTAGGGCTCGACAATACACCTTCCACAGTATTTGATATCATTGGAGACGTACTAAGACGCCTGCCAAAATGGGACGGTCCAACCTCTGGCATCGGTTTTGGCGCCATCGTCATTCTCTACTTGCTCGAAAAGGTAGGAAAGAAATGGGGCAAAAAACATTTCATGATCCAATACATTTCGAGCAGTCGAGCTATCATTGTCCTGGTCATCTTCACTCTCATCTCCTATCTGGTCAACAAAGATAGAGATGAGCTGCTTTGGGCCATCAGCAAGGTCGATACGAACGGTATCGCACAACCAAAGGTTCACGATAGTGGCCTAATTACCAAGGTTGCTGCGCGGGCCATAGCGCCATTTGTTGCCGCTTCGTTGGAACACCAAGCTGTGGCCAGAGCTTTTGGAAGGAAAAATCACTATACGGTTGATCAGACTCAAGAGTTTAACTACCTTGGTGTAATGAACCTGGTAAACAGTTTCTTCGGTTCCATGCCTTGCGGAGGCGCTATGTCCCGTACTGCAGTCAACTCGGAGTGCAGGGTCCGCAGCCCGCTTAATGGAACCATCACAGCAGCTTTCATTCTTTTAACTATCTATTTCTTCTCTCCGGCTCTCTATTGGCTACCCAAGGCAACTCTAGCAGCTATTATCGTAAGTCATTCACCCAATCAAAGACTTTGTTGAAGTTACGATGTGGAGCTACTACTGACACTGAGTTAGATCATGGCCGTTATCCATTTGTTTGGCCCCTTCTATCTTATCTACAAGTATTACCGAATTTCCATCGCGGACTACATTGCCTTCAATGTTGCGTTTGTAAGTATACGCCAAATTCTACTCCTTTTAAATATGTCTTAATCCCACTCATGTGCATTTGCCTACTGACACTAATGCTTCGAACGTAGTTTGTTACCATCTTCGTCGGTTCAGAGTACGGTATTGCATCGGCCGCCGGCTGGGCTGTCGTCTGGACCCTTCTCCGCTCAGCGTTTGTCAAGCCTCAAGTTTCAACCAACGACGGGGGACGGATGAACATTTCCCAGTCTGTTGCAAGAGTAACAAACTCGGAAACGGAGAATGTCGGCATCACCATCCCAGAAGACACTGTCGTCGTTTCTTTCCAAGACTCGGTATTCTACCCCAACGCCCAACGAACCAAGACCCAGATTCTCGAATCCATACAACTCGTGTACCCATCGATACAAAGCCCCAACTATCGCGCAGACACTGAGCGATCGTGGAGCGTAGCTGGGGAACTGCGTCTCGAGCGGCTGCGCAGGGAGCGTAACATCGTGATGAAGGACATGCCGCTATCAGTCGTCGTCTGGGACTTCACTATGGTACCCTTTATCGACGTGACAGGCATTACTGCCCTTGCAATGCTGAAGGACGATATACGCCGTCAGCTGGGCAATATCGTCGAGATCCGGATGGTCAACTTGAATCCAGGTGTCTTGAAGCGATTTGAGCGCGCTAAATGGGAGTTGGCAGACATCGATGGCATTCAGCATGAAGGCGCGGATATGATCTATCCATCGCTACAAAGAGCTGTTTGGGAGGATAGAGAAACCTTGAAAGGAGGTTTGACAGGTGTAGTGACCGAAAAATGAGACAGACGCGATATGCAAGTCGTCCGTTTTTCGCCACATTTCAGTCACTGCAAAGAGCAAACTGACTGAGTCACTTCAAGGTGACTGTGTTACAATTGGTATGAGAATATGATGGAAATATATGGGAGTCTATGGTAGGGTTTTTGGGATATCAATGGGTCTTTGACAGTTTGTACCTTTATTCTATTCTAAACGGGAAATCTTGGTTCTCCGTTAGGCAACCCTTTGCAAAGGGTTTTTATAGTCAATAGTCTACAAGTTGAACTTTTTACACTGTTGACGACGCATAATGAGAAATCTTCCCGTGTTGGTTGTTTTAATTGGAGCTCGGTGGCTGTAAGTCTACCACAGAGAACTGTAGGCCAACTCTGCCTGGAAGGCCCTGTTAGTGTTTCTGTATGCTGGTGGCAAACGTAACCATTCAAAAGCTAGCTCTTATTGCGTGCGGGACTTTTGTCGATTCAAGTATGCCCAGGTGCAGAACTAGTCAGCGAGAAAGCTTCTCCACGCCTAACATGTCACCCCAAGAATAGGGCAGTCCAGTTTTCAGATGGAAATTAATTCTATGGGTTGTATATAAAAGCTAGATGGAAATTCTGAGAAATCAAAGACGCTTGTGCTCAAAGGCTAATATTTTGTGAACAATGATAGGCAAAGTACTTGAAGTAACCACCAAGCCTTCCTCGGTTTCCCTGTTGTTAATGACGGTTTGTAAAACCCTCCTCCGTTCACACACTACAATATGACGGATTGTTAGTTTTGACTAGCTCCTTTGTTGTTAGTATCAACACCAGTCTTTTGGTGTTTACCAACGGCGATTGCTTTACACGCCGAGCTTCTGCCTCGGAGAAGGCCCTAAACCTGTACCTGCGGCTCCGCACCACAACAACAGAGCCGGTTCACGCACCGGACCGGCCCCCGGGCCAACCCCCGGAATCACCACAGCCGGTCCGCATTTTCCGACGGCAAATACTCACAGAAGCCGCATGGTCTTTATGAATAAACACCCCACGCAATGTATTGAGGATTTCTTAATTTCCCCTCGGCACCGGAGAGTACATCTGGGATATGACAATGTAATTAGCTTTCAATAACCTCCCTATAATCCCGCCTCAAAAAGCCATACACCATGATACGTAGAAGATATTGATAGTATACCAATGCTGGAACTCAGGAGGGGAGGCAGCTTATGTTAGGAATAACCTCAATATCTCCTTGTTGAATAATTGAAATGATGAAGACATCAGATGCTACATTGTCTCCTGGGCGTTGGCACCCCCCGGACCAGTTAGTTCCTTCCCTACATAAGTCAACGAAAGGTATGCTCCTATTGACACACATATATGATTATTCTGTATCCTGCCAAAAGTAGCTTCTGCCTAGCACGAGATTGGGTCTACAGTGAATGCAAGTAAGAATCTGCCGGTATCTGCCAATCTATTTAAACTCCCATTCTTCAACTACCACTTGTCTCCCAACTTTCCTCAACTTGTCCACTCCTGTCAACATTCTCACGCACAACAACCCTTCAAGTCTAACCATCTGTCTCTCCCTATTATCTGCATCGTTCAACGTCGACCATCATCATGCGTAAGTCATTTCTCTTCATCAAATACATCTGCATATTGGGCCCCTTTTCTCGCCAAACTTCCATGAGTTACTCTACCCGACTGGGCTCGTCAAGCTTCAAATCTGCGCTCTCAACTCTTCTGTGTTCTATTTAGCACTTGTGTTATACAGAGCCATCCCCTATTATCCATCTCCAAAGAGAGATAACTCTATCGATATTTCCGAGCCTCGTCTCACTTACTCTTTATCCCAGGGTACATCAAACCGCCTAGTCCGAGAATGTTGGAACACCTCATGGCCATGCTTAAATGCATGGAGGTCGACGCAGAGGTATTCCATACCCCCAAAAGCAAGACAAACCCATTAAATACTAATCACTTGACATTTTCCAGGTCGACTGGGCCGCCGCAATGACCAAGTTGGGCTTCAGCCGCCGCTCCGCACAGTCGGTTGTAAGTTTGTTTCCAGGCCTCTTCACGTTTAAACTACTTCCTAGAGGAAAAAGAGTTTCATTCGAAGCCACTTCTCGAAAACTCACTTCACTCCAAACGTTTGAAGATGGCCACAACTGACTCAAGCGCTACAGTGGTGCCGCCTCAAGAGACAGTACGAGATTAGATCCGGCGATCGCTCTCGTGCGCCTGTGCCGACTGGCCGAGACCTTCAGGTGATCCTTACGATCATCACCTGCTTCAACACGGTGCCGAAGGTAGGCCTACTCTGCTACATCCGACCCAGACGAGGGTGTTGTTGATAATGCTTAGCTAACCTACTTCTTACCTCTAGGTTAACTATTCTGCCATGATGC
The DNA here is from genome assembly GCA_022385715.1 of Xylaria cubensis. Taxonomy (NCBI): domain Eukaryota; kingdom Fungi; phylum Ascomycota; class Sordariomycetes; order Xylariales; family Xylariaceae; genus Xylaria; species Xylaria cubensis. Next base: position 522,593 of record MU279027.1, on the reverse strand, counting down.
AGGTAGCCAACCTGTCACGCAGATCGACCCAGTCCACCGTCTGTCGTCTCAAGAAGAACTACTTCAAGTAGACTTGATTCAACACTCTTGATCACCATTCCCTTCGACAATGCGTTTTCTACTTCGTCTTCGATGGAATATATACTCGAGTGAGGATCTCGTTTGGTTGCCAACCATAGGTTAGATGAAGAGGAATACTGCTCTATGGGGTTTTCGTTACGAGCTGGACCCGGTTATGTATGTTCTATAGAAGAGGCACCGCAGGACTGAGAACAGAGACATCCTCTGTTTCGTGGAAGCCTCTCTATTTCTCCCGAGAATAAAGATATCTTCTTTCGTCAATGCTTTGCGTCTTTGTCTAGGTAAATGCTTGATAAGGCTCAACTCCGAAGACTGCTAAGTCTGATTAAACCAACTACGCCGGTCTACACAGGTAAAGTAATAGCATGAATTCGAGCGGCTAGATAGCCTTGCGCTTGCGAAAGTACACAACGCTAAATGCAGCATCGTCACACTATGCTCGCTCGCCCGCTATTGAGAATCAAAAACAACAACAACAAATTAGAGCTTAGCAGTCGGCGACTCTCTCTTCGCCATATCTCTTAGATCCTTCCTTAGGATTTTCCCGGAGGGGCTCTTCGGAATTGCGTCGAGGAAGACAACCCCTCCCCTCAGATTTTTGTATCTCGCCAGCCCTTGTTTACTAAACCACTCGACAATGTCCTTCGCGCTAATCTCTTTTTGATTCGCGACGATGTAGGCACTAATAGAGTGTCAGCTTGAACAGTCTCTTGAGTTCTGGAATGGAATAAATCTACTCACCGAGGCAACTCAGTGCCCTCTCCTTGGACACCGATCACAGCAGCGTCAAGGATCTTAGGGTGCGAAAGTAGCACGGCCTCGAGTTCCGCAGGGGCAACTTGGTTACCCTTGTACTTAATGAGTTCCTAGTGAGATGTAAGCATTATCTTCTACCCTTGGCTCTTCGCACCTTAACTATGTAGGGTACGCGTGAGGTACTTACCTTCTTCCGGTCAACGATAAAAAAGAATCCATCTTTGAATACGGCAATATCACCTGTGCAGAACCAGCCGTCTCTAAACGAATCCCTGTTCGCTTTCTCGTTCTTCCAATACCCCTTGGTCACGACCGGACCTCTCACCCAAATCTCGCCCGCCTGCCCCGGCTCAACGTCCTTCTCGCTATCGTCTACGAGGCGGGCGTAGCAGTTGGCGATGAGAGAACCTACCGATCCGGGAGGCGCGATTTGATTTGAACCCGAAGGTGCGATTGTGATACTTCCGGTCTATGAGAGAACGTAGTTAGCCACCTATAGCCCTCATCTCTGACTCCGAACTTGACGCATGTTCAGCAAAGACAAATAGACCTGTCAAATGATCGAAAGACGTCGCTTGGAAGTGGAATCGAGGGGCCCTACCGTTTCGCTGAGTCCCCAAGTCTGCCGCACCAGAGTAGTGCCTCTACCAAGCTTCTTGCCTACCTCTAGCTGCAGATCCTGTCCCATGGGAGCAGCGCCAGATACAGCATCATCCCAACTGTCAAAATGATCCTTCACCAAAGGCGACTTCGCGATTAGTAGATAAATAGGCGGTACCGTGAACATGGTCGTGACTTTGTACTTCTTGGCATACTCGCAGAATTTTGGAAAGTCGAACCGCTGCATCCAGTAACACGTCCCACCAAGATAGCAATTGTTCACAAGGTAGCTTTGGACGCCGGCAATGTGAGCGGCGGGAACATGGGCCAGGCTCGTATCTATCATAAGTTAGTGAACCTGCAGGTAAGTGAGATCTCTTTTCCTAGATTGCTCGACTCGTATTTTTGAATCTATGGGCGCCAAAGAATGGGAATCGACTCACTGCGAGGTGGTTAGCATCAGACCAATCATTTCACACAAGAAACATGGACTTAGTGATCAAGACCAACAAGCACGTAGACATACCACTTATAATCTGCCGGCTTGTTTTCTTTATTATACTTCAACGCAGGTTCGAGAACGAGTACGCTGGCCGCAACGCTATTCCTGTGCGAGAGTCGCATCGCCTTCGGCAAGCCCGTCGTCCCACTCGAGAAAAGTAAGCATATGACACTATTCTCGAGTTCAACCGGATCTGTAATGCGCCGCCAGTCAAGCTCTACGTTCGAAATCGGCACTCTCGCGCCCGATGCCGCCTCGAGAAGTTCCAGATCCCTTGTCCCGCCATAAACGAGAACGTTTCTCGGACCTAGCCCGACCTTCTCGGCCGCTGCGAGCGCGGTCGCTTTCACGTCGGCGGTGCACACGATCACCTTAGCGTCGGTCTGCCGTAGCTGGTAGGCGAGCTCGTCTGGCGTCGCAGCGGGACTGGTTGACGAGAAGATGCCGCCGGCTGTGATGGCTGCGTAAAACATGACAGGAATCATAAAGTGACCTGTCGAGATGTTGAAGACGACATCTTGGTTTGGCCCATTTGTCCCAATCCCATATTGGTATCTGAATACATTTGCGGCCCTTTTTGACAGCTGCAAGAGTCTCGCCTTGGTGAGGTTATTGGAAGGCTCTGCAGCGTCGGCGCTGTCGGAAACTCGGAGTTAGTAGTCGCCATAAGTATCGAGTCTCTTAGAAAGATCTTGAAAGCATCATGAACCAATTTATAATGCTAGCTAGTAAGATGAGAGGTATAAAAGTAACATTGCGTACTGAATGATGGTATCTGCTGGCACACGACAGGTCTCAGATTCTAGCCTCACAAGTTAGTTGGAGTGGTTGTGTATTATCCGGCGTTTCCGCGCTCACCGAACAAAAGTGTCATCAAATCGACATTCGGGACATCCACGACATCAGCTGGCCCGTAAATGATTTCGCCATTGGCCTTGCGCTCAACCGTTGACGCCATTGTTGAGACTGATTAGATGGGAAACAAGCCAAAGAAATAGAACAAAAATCTACAAATTTTCTCTCTCGGGACTTGGTATCACGTTAGACTCGGAATCTATTGTACGACTGACTGCTTAAACATTGGCATTTGATCGTACAAGTAATTTGTGACTTGAACAAAGCTTTCTGACAGACCAAGATGCCTCCTATCTGGATACAGGGGGAGCTAAATGATCTTGCCTAATCTAGTCTAGCTTGATCAGCAACCCATCACCTCGGCTCAACGCTTGTGGATTTCCCCGCGTTCCCAAGCGGGGGCTAGCGCAAGTGCTAACCTATTCCCCTGCGGTAAAACCTTGGCGTTGGATTTTAGTGTTGTTTTAGCTCGTCTTCCATTGAGGCCATCCTCACCGCTGCCAAGGTGGGTATCAAAATCGAAGTCAGTGGGTCCGGCGGCATTACTTATTTCCACTCCAAAAAAGTGGAAAAAGCAGGCTGCAAAGTGCAGTAATTGGAGCGGAAATAAGTAATGCCGCCGGACCCACTGACTTCGATTTTGATAGTCACCTTGGCTGCCAAAGATTATTGATTATCCTTACTCGCTCACTTACTGTACAAGTACTTGGGGTTTGACGTGCGACTCGTGCTCAAACAATCTCGAAAATTCGAGTTTCGAGATCAGCCATCATTCTCTTCATATTGTCCTTCTTCTCACTTACGACTGCTCGCGCAACCATTCGATGTCGTTGCACGACATACGAATGCCCATCACTGCCTTTTACTTCCCTTAGGATGAAGTATGCGGGAGTCGCGTGTATCACGGCAAGAATGTCGCCTTCTGTTACAGGCGCCGTGGCAATTCCAAGTAGCTTCTTGTTTGTAAGAAAGTATTGCATCCCAGAAATATCTTCAGCCCTGCGCCGAATCTCTGTCGCTGTGTATGCTGTCTCCATTGAAATTCCTCCCCCTAAAGTGAAAAGGTCCAGATTTTTGCGGCCCTGCTCCAAGTAAATCGCCTGGAGAGATTGTTGATCTGGAGGCGAGCCGTCGAACGTCGCACGAAGCTCATCGATACGTTCAGGATGACCCATAGCCGCGTCGTATAGCTTTGTGCACATAGACTCGATAATAGACATTCTGTCCTTGGAGAAGCCTATTCCATCATCGCGGTGTTCCTCCCACTCCTCCTGGTTTTGGCTGACTTGGACATCCTTCAAGAATGTGCATAGCCGTTCGAGAGAATACCCATCATCTCGGAGATTTGGTACAATCCCTGCGACGCGGACAACATCGATGCTTAGCCCTGAGCAAGATAACGTGCTTGGGGTAGCAAAACACATGGTTTTTTCTGCGTTTCCATAGCCGTATCCTGGCTGCCAGTTATTTTCGGTGTGCAGGTACCCGCTGAATGTTACCCTTCTGCAGTGGTCATGAAAGCGAGCATCGGAATACGAAAAATCATGCACCCAAGACGGACCACATCCGGCTGGCTCGGATTCAATCAATAGTTTGAATGTTGTTGTCATCCCTAGATGCTCCGATGTGTTATAGCACCAAGCCGTTGCATGCCGAAATATCGTTTCTTTAGATTTAGTATAGTCCACATACATTAGCCTTGCCTTGCTCTTTGGTAACAGGGCCTGTAATGCAAAATACTTGTCACGTGGGTCTGTGGACTTGTAGTAACTTGTCTGGCAAAGAAGAAAATGAATTTCTCTATGTAGAGGGGTCGATAGATCCTGAAATTCAAGTCCAGGGCGTAGGTAAGGGAGGAGATGTGACCGATTGACTGTGTACCAATAATATACCTGAGATAGAAAGGCTTTCCGAAGAAACTTGGCGTCGTTCTCTTCTTGAAAAACATTAGCATTCCTTTTTATTTTCTTCGGGGTGATAGGAGAGACGAGATCATTCTGTTATCCATCATCCAGCGAGGGGCATATTGCTTACCAGACATTGAGCTATCTTGTAACTCAGTATTGTTTAGAAGCTCTTTTGGCATATGAGAGATGAAACGCTGTATCGATTTTATTGCTTGTACAAAGTCGCCAAAGGTGAATTCGAAACCTTGAAAGATGAAATGCGGATGCTTTTGTGGAAGAACAGCTTCCTGTATTGTCCATACTCGCTCCCACCATTCATCAGACATAATTTTGTTGATACAATGAGTGAGCATTATACCGAGAGTCAACTGTTCCTTATTCCATGGAATTTCCAGTGCTGCTACATGAACTTTGGCAAGAATGCCCACAAGGTCATACTGATCTGCTTGACATCCTCCGATATTCGAGGGCAGAGGGGCGAAGATATCATAGGGGTCATTGGTAGGAAGCAAATCCGGCGTCTGGCCACTCAACCATATAGTAGTTCTTTTGTCCCGGGAATATATTTCACCCATGTGGCGAACTTGATGCGCTTTTTCTTTTAGATCTAGCTGGTTAATGCAAATGGCATCAACCCACAAAGTTCTTGTGGTATGTGTGTGTCGTAGAGAAACCAGAATATCGTGAAGATTCTCATTTACCTGAAAAAGGTCGCCGTCAATCCATATAGCCTTTCCTTTTCGGCGCTGGCCCCATACGTATGAAAGCGCTTCATCTATTTGGTCGGTATATATGTCACGCACCTCTAGATGACATTCAATGCAGCCTTTTCCAGCACCAGGAGCAAGATGGAGGACTCGAATCTTGCCCTTGAACCCTTTGGATAACAAAGCAAGGTTGTCGGAGTATTGGTAGGAGTATCTTTCTTGGTTGTTGTTCAAGAGCTCCTTGGGAGATGTAGATCCAGCTGGCACCAGTAGTAGATTCTTCGATCGCTTATACAAATCCTGCACAAGCTCAATGTGATCTTTAATGTTGAACCTCTCTGGAGCTTGGTTTATAGATATGTTGATGCCGAATGCATCGAGGATTTCAAATATTAATGCACATACTATGTAGTTAAGGCTCCCGGTTGCTTTCTTGTGACATCGCCATGTTTCTTCTGGGGACTGCACTCCCCGTGGGGGGCTCCCTGGTGGGCGAAGCTCCGGAATAAGGTTTATTAGTCCCCTAAGACCGAAAATCAACCCGGCCTTCTCATCACCCATTTCAAACTCGTGAATAGATTCTCGGATGAACTGAAACCGAGAATCTCGCTGACATAGACCATCAACAATGTTTCTGATAATATGCGACCACTCAAGAAGAGCTTTATGAAAGAGAAGTATGGTGCTAATAGGATTCTTGTCATTTGATGTGGAGGAAGACATGTTGTAAATATTATCAACGAGACGGCGCATAGACTGGAAACGATTTAGTTGAACCGAGAATAACATCTGGCTCACTAGAAGAATAAGTAGCCCATATACATATAATTTTACTAATAGTGACATGATGGCACTTTAAGCATCTCTGGCCAATAGATACAGCGTTGACTGTTGCCTCTGCCATGATAGCCTATGTATGGCCTGCAAAATTGTTTTTGATAAGTTTACTATTGACGTATTTGCCAGGCAACCATAGCGAGATAAAACGTTGGCAAAATGTATAGCCTGGAGCTAAATGTAACGCGCCATTAAAATTATCTTGAAGTCCCAAGTGCGACGCTACAACAAATGGATTGATATCAACCATAGCCCCTTCAAGGCTACCTTCCCCAGTTACAATACTGCTTATATTCACACATCCCTTTCACAGCCACATAGAACGAACATGCATTTACATATCCCTTGCGTATTAGTAAGTGTTACGTATACTCTAAGCCTTGTAAACGGAAAGAAAGGCGTCCTGACAGCCTAAGTCATCGCCTCTATGTGACAAGTGCAAGAAAGGATGTTCGTGACTAAAAGAATGAGGCTCTCGCTTGCGTAATATATAGGATCATCAAATTATGCAAAAGCAAAGCCCAGCCAATCTGACCATCTCGCCAGCCTGCTTATATGCATTTTACAATACCCATTACTAGCCAGAGAGACCTGTCGTCAGCAATAAAAGTTTTTCACTTCTTCATAATTTATAAGTTCTTATGGGGTATTCAAAGCGGCGACGAATGAATATGCATATGTACCATCTATACCGACCTCGCCAGCATTGCAGCCTTTTGGCCTGTCTTACGTGGCATCACAGAGACACCGCTCCCGAATATAACACTGCCTACGGAAGAGGGTTCAATGCAAAAACTCCATCATTCCTTTGATCATGTAATAATTGGGCCAAGACATACCAAGTGTGAATAGCCACCAACATCGTAGCATACAATCAAATGCGTTGCCGAGCACAGCCTGACGGCAGTTGTAGCATGTACAGTAGCAAGTAAAGAACTACGTTAGCGTTTTGGATCTCCATGATATATTACAATCATTCAAATATAGTAAAGAGTATAGTTCTCCCCCTCCATCATCCCTTATATCATTATACTCGCAGATACTTAGACGTCTTTCGGAATTTCTTCCTCATAAAAGGCTTTCACCAGCACCGAGTACCCTTCCACCGGCCCTTATACAGGCTATAATAATTGAGCTTTACCCTATATATTCACCAAAGCTACGACCCGTAAAGTTAGTCAGCGCGTGGTTTCGGACTGTGGCTTAACGTTAGACACGCATCTATCTTACTCGTCTCTTGATACTATGGCTACAGTATTGGACGGCTCAAGATACCGTTCAGCTTCCCCTGACTCTTACCAAATTGCTGCCTGCGGTCATGACGCCGGCCAGCCATCTTTTGAGTTATGCTTGATCGATATTTACTTCAAGTCTAAACTTTCTAGGGCTAAAAAAAATTGGATCGACCGAAAGACTAAGGGTGGTGAAGCAAATAGATATTTGAATGAATTGATGGAATACGAAGGGCTAGAACAGGTCAAGCAGCAGTTTTTGGATATAAAATCCAGGATTGACATCAGCCAAGAGCAAGGCTAACGATTATGGTCTGAGAGGTTCAAGGTCGAATTTCAGGGGAATCCGGGGACAGAAAAGACTATTTTGTCCTTCCCGTGCATTAGCTAATAGGTCAAAAGGCAAAACAACCGTCGCTAGCTTATATGGGAAATTCCTAGAAAGCTTGAATGTTATGCAAGTCGAGAACTGGACCCACAAAGTAATATCCGGCATAGAGATAGTAAGCAGGGGTCCTGATGAAATCGCACGAACAATTAGGGGAATGGTCAATTATGGGGAAGATGGTGGTATTTTGATCATACCAACTAGTTTCCCTACAGGTGGGCTTAGTCGGCACTCTGCTGTGGACATTATACTTGCTACGATGGAAAAGTATGCCGGAATGCTTGCGATTGTCTTTTGGGTTATAAGGATGTGATGGAAAGCCTTTTTGAACACAACCCAGGCCTTAGTAGCAGGACCCCTATACGATGGAATTCGATGACCTTACGGATTATGAGCTGTGGAAAATTCTTTGGAAGCAAGTTATAGATCAATACGACGAGAAGATGGAGGTCGAAGACGGCATGGCGGAACTTTATATGCGCTGCGCTATCCGGAGGCTCGCCGCCGATCGCGAAATGAAAGGCTTCAGCAATGCACGCGCGATCCACAATCTCCTAAACCATGTGATGAAGAGACAGGGTCGACGGTTAGTGAAAGAGAGGCGAGAAGATGGGAAGCCTGACTACTATCTGCTCATAAAAGAAGATCTGCTAGGACCCGATCCGTCAACAGCCAGCCCAACGAACAAGCCACACATGGGCTGAACTACAAAATCTGGTTGGTCTAGAACAAGTAAAAGGCAGTGTGAAGTGCCTCATTGATACGATCAGTATTAACTACGACAGGGAGTTACATGAGCTTCGTTCCATCGCATTTTCTTTGAACTAGATTCTCAGAGGAGACTCAGGTACTTGGAAAACAATAGTCGCTAGGCTGTACGGCCGGATTCTGGCAGACTTGGGCTATTTGAGCCGCGGTGATGGTAAGGCTTATTTTTTCTGTTTTGAATATCAGGCTGATGAATTAAAAACTTCAGCGGATTCTAGCCAGTATAGGGTTGGAGGTTACAAATTGTAGATTATACTCAACTTAAACACTTAGCTGTTCATCATATTGATCCTTGATCTAAAGCGAATCAACTCAATTGGTCTGCGTTCTACTTTATTAGGTGATTGCCTATCGATTCTATGGATTTCCACTGGCTTTTGATGCGTAAGAATTAGATGACTTCTTGGGCCAGAGCTCAGGGGTTACCCAGGACCAGTTCAATATGCACACGGAACTTCATAGTACAAGATCATGTTCTTCTCGTAACACCGAAACCAAAGTCAATCAACCGGCTGTAATGACCAAGGCCGCGAATGTGTCAATTGAGAGCGGGTTGGAAACCGACAGACACGTTCGCGTCGCTGTTGATCAATTTGTGGACTAGCGAGGAGAATAAGTTTCAGAGCTTCCTGAGAGTATGGTGAAAAGCGACGATTTGACTCACAATTTAAAGATCATCAAAAGCAGTGTATTTATTAGTATTGAACTCAGCCGCACCGCTTTCCTAGAAATGTGGAATGCATTAGTAACTAAAAGTTAAGAAATGCAGAGTTTTCGCCAACGGTCAGGTGAATAGTGGCATACAATGTGGCTCAGAAATGCCTTTAAAGACGTCATCGTCGGTGCACCTCGAGTGATCACGACCTGGAGGGTTACGACGAGGGGTCGAAACACACAGCTAGGAAGGAACCCGGACTATAGCACAACCAACTCGGAAGTATCTGGTTATCGTCATTGCCGGGGAATCCGGATTGTTGATCCTCTTAAATATGCGCCGATATGAAATTCCAAGTTAAACTCACTTATTACTCATTCAGTCAGGACTCATGTGGTTACTTGGGCTGTGCCCCGAAGACGGCCTGTCGCACTTTCAATCTTGGCAGTTCGTGAGCCAAATTGTATCTATGAAGGAGTGAGTAACCAATCTAGTCTAAGCGATGAACTTTCTTACCGCTTTCTTTTTCTGTCGCGCAGCAATAGGGAGGTTAAGCTGGTCGGCTAATAATCTTAGAATCCGCTTGGCCGGGTCAATGACTGCAGGGTGAAACGCGTTCTCGAAATCGCATTTCTCCCACACAGGGCTGCTAATGGCGAACCTGACAAACTCCTCATCTAGATACGGGAAACGCACTTCTTTGCCCCAGTGCGCCATGATACGATCGTCTCGGCCGAGGTTGCGCTGTCCAATGCGACTGACATCTAGCTTCAATTCGTCGATAAGACCGCTATAGCCGCTCCTTTTGAATGCCGCTTCATGTCGAGAGTAGCCACCAAACAGCTCATCTGCACCAAGACCAGATAGAAGTACCCGTGCCGAAGTACTTACTGCAGGGGGTGAAGATTGCCACTCAACCTGGTCAATGTAGCTGTCTCCCGTTCCTCTCGCGGCGAAATACAAGGCAAAAGCAATGGACAGATCCATCTCGGTGTCATGAGGATAGATCAAAGACAGTACCTTCTTCTTGTGTGCCATCGCTTCCTCAAATGGAACATTGACCTGGAGACAAGTCAGTTTGGGGATGAGTATGAGAGAACGAATTTCACATACGGCAATAAAGCGCCAGTATCTTCCAGGGCAGGAGGACTTCAGTTCAACGAAAGCTTTCCGTCCTGTGGCCCTGTCAGGACATCCTTCGTATGTATCTGAAGCTCGCAAGTGTGGTTGCTTAGCCTCTAAGGCTACTTGGCGTGGGTTCTCGAACGCGACATTGATCAGGTCTAGGCCTTGGCTTATAGGCACAAGATCATGAGCGAGTCTCGCAAGCACAGTACAGTCTAGACCACCAGAAAAAAGAATAGCGATGCGAGCATCTATCTCCGATATTGTGTTCGGTGGCTCGGGTACATCAAGAACGCGAGGTTTCAGCGACTCAATAAGCTTGTACCTGAGGACCTGAAGTGAGGGCGAGTTGAAGTCCAACTTATGTTTCGGCGGCGGCAATTCTCTGTTGAAAATGCCAATACTCGAAACCTAAAACGTTGAGTTTCAGATTTGAGCCATAGGTCTCTGTAACTTACCATCTCATCAGTGCTGGATAGTAACCAGACATGCTTGGTAACGAGACCTTGCAAGGATAACTCGCTAGAGATACCGTCATATGTCTTAAGGTCTATTGACCAGATTCCGTCTGAGCCGACTTCTTCCCAGCCGGATGTCGGCACTGAGGCAACGCTAGAGAGCGTAATAGAGCCAGTCTCGCTTGAAGGTTTAATCAAGAGAGACCGTCTTCCGAGGCGATCGCGGCCGTAGTACACCCGGCTCGCGGCGGAATCATAGTAGACAAAGGCGAATGGGCCCTCGATACTCCGCAGCACGTCTATTACATGAGCCCCTCGGGCTTGGCCAGGGGGTGAGCCAGAAGACTGAAGCATGGAAAATACTGCTTCCCCATCGTTGCCACAAACGGGCTGGCCGTTTATTCGCCAAGCCTCCCCATTCCAACATAGGACTGAGCCGATGCCTGTCTCTTCCTCAAGAGGCTGCTTCGCAACATGGTCACCCCGTAAGGCTAGAACGGTTGAGGTAAAGTAAAGACGAAGCTGATGACCGGGGTTGATATAAGGAAGTTCACGTTGGGCCTGACCAAAATGATCTGGCCCACGATTGATTAGAGATTGTTTGAGCTCGGATGTCAATCCGGACTGTGAAGACGTCGTGAGAGTCGCGTGAATGCCGCACATGTTGCCATGCGCGTGGCAACCCCGGTAACCCGCGAACACGATGGTTTGTGCTGTCCAGGTCCAGGTCCAGGATAAGTCAGGGTCAGGGGAAAGAGTTTAGCCGTAGTTGAGATCGATGTTGTAGCGGGAATTTGCTGCGGTAGTGGATTCACGCTAGGCCTGTTCAGCTGCTTGTGGCGTCATAAGACACACTGTACACCATAAATAGTAAAGAGGCGTTTGCGCCAACCCAAGAGAGCAGCTGCACAAGAAATAAAAACATGAAGTACAAGGAGGAAAGGGGCTACCACAATGAAGGAAGATTAAAAGAAATAACAATCTTATAAAGCCGTATGCATGGGTTGATAATATTTGATCAGTGTTTGCTGACGAAAAAGATTCAAAAGGATCGAAAAAGAAATTCTTTTTTAGCTAGCGATTGTTTCGATCAATCGACCTCCGGGTTATGAGCCCGGCGCTCTTCCACTGAGCTAGCTAGCTTTTGACGTTAATTAGGTAATTTGTGGGGTCTATATTGATCCCTCCCTTGCTACCCTGTTAACGCCGAACATTGTACAAAGAGGTATGCTCAAACTAATGTGGTCAGCTCATGACAAACATTACATACTGTAGTTAGAGGTAGGTTTTTTTAAGGTTTCGTATTATAGGGGTATCATGTTAGCTAGTCCTATATAGGGCTAAAAATTGATCGCTAATCAACTAAATCCATCTCGGCAGAGTCGCGCAGCTAACTGACCAGAGGGAAGAGAAACACTCATCGCCAACAGTGTCAACTCCATCACCGGTCCAATGTCATCAGCCCCCTTGATCTAAGCCATACACGCCGAGCAGCATCCAAACACCGTGACCGTAATTGTTCATTGGATCATTTTATATTGTTCGTCTTAATTTTTTTTCGGCTCGCGGGTTCAGCGATCATGTTGGTGTTATACTGTTGACATGCTCGTGGATATCAATGATCAAGGGCACGTGACAGTTCCAGTTCATCATCTGACGTCGTCAAGAATCATTATAGTTTTTAGGCAGCTCGGCCTCATTCGGGGTATCCAGAGTATTGTATTTTTATCTTTGCTGACATGTTGTTGTCGTTGTTTTCCATCCATTCAAATCCAGCAGGTCGTCGTGGGACGTTCCAGGACATTCTGACTAGTCGAGGCAATCTTTTCTTAATCAACTAATGTCCAAATCCATATACCATTCCGTAATCGCTAGAAATTATCCATTACCATGATAAATGCCATTGGTGTTGAGCCAATGCTGCTTGTTTTCAGGCGGAGCCACTTTCGCGCCCGCGCGGCAGAGGCCTGCTCCAGTTCATAGTCCTATCCTGGGCGGCATCTTGTCCTGCTTGCCTATCCTCCATATCGGTTTCAATTCCGTCGAACCTCATCGGCATCAATTCGACATGTGATTCTGATTTCGAGGCGCTGCTGCTATGAGTTGCCCATTCTTCTTTAGGATTTCTTGCTTGCTCAGAAGAAGTGTGAGGCGTCTCGAGCCGGTTGAACTTTTGTTGACGTAAGGAATCGTTTTGCGGAGGATTGCCGCTTGAGAACGGTGAACGGGCTACTGTCGTTGCAAAAACACTAGGCATTACTGTGCTCAGAAGAGCTCTCACGGCTGGTAGACAGCAGACGGTAATAGCAACAGCGGCTTCGATGATAGAGTATATACCGGGCTCGACGTAATCGTAGCTGATGTTTGTGGAATCCGCAAATACTACCAGGGTCTTTAGGCGAATGATGCTAATAATTGTGACACTGTTTTTACATCTTCATTAGTGCAACGATCAAGTCAAATGGTAGAACGCCGCTCACAAGAATCCAAGACTAAACATAATCAAGAGCTGAACTTTCTTCTTTCCTGAAGCAGTCAAGTTCGCAAGGGCTGGAAGAGGCAAAATGACGACCAAGAGATCTATTGAGATTAAGAGTTAGCAATAGTTTATTCCTTTCATATTCAAAGCCCCGGAGAAAACTGGGATAGGAGCCGTCTTGTACGTAAATTCACTACTCCAATTTCTCGATTGAAGTACAACTGGGTTAATAACGTACCTAATGCAATATTGATACCTGCTTGTATCCATGATTGGAGATGGACGTTATTACAGTGACCCTTGTATGATCCGTCCCAAGAGGTCCAGGCCCCGTCAACCGGATAGCATTGGAAGATTGTGACTATCAAAAAAGCGATCAGGTATCCTACATTCAGCCCCATAAGCGTGAAACTGGCCCATCGAATGCGGTCTTGTGGGAATATTCGGAGATAGAAAAAAAGGATCGAAATTCTCGTGAGCGGCAGTCCGACTATGTAGATGTTCTCTGCCCACCAATACAGCTATTGCCGTGTCAGTCTTGTCCACTTCAAGGAATAATTAGATTTCTCATACATAGAGAATTTGTGTGATATTATCTTGAGGGATCTCCCAAATGTCTTGTCCTAATCCGTCCGCAGCGAGTTGGAAAGCTATCCATAATACTGGAAACGTGGCGACCTAATTTTCCAAGTTAGAGGGCCATACACCATCATAGATCTAGTATAACTTACTACGCTCACACCTAGAATAGCATCGGCTACATCGACCCTCTGACGAAGCACGGCTCGGGATAACAGTCGCAAAATGTAGAAAACTGTGCTGAGAATAATAGCCACCAAAGGTACCACCCATGCTATCAATCCTCCTATTTCATAGCCAAAAGTTAGTGAATAATACATATAGCATTTCTTCATAACTTCAAGGATAGACACGGAAGGACAAAATCGGGTCTTCGTACTATTTCTCTTTGGAACACCACATAAGTCCTTTGCAATTTTTGCCGTCGCTGATTCAGAGCCACATTAGAATGACTCTTTTTGGGAGATGAACACGGAGATTCCTACTTAACGCATCCCGAGGAGAGCATTGAGTATTGAAACATGCTTCGATCTCATTGTTTAGAGGAGCGTTGGCGCAGATGCAAGCGAAATCAGTTACCGCACACGATGATTTCTCTGTTGTTGTGTTGACTATGCAGAGGAGCTGTAATTCAGTGTTAGCGTAGCTCATAGCACTTAAAAAATCTTCCGAGGGATACATACACCACACTGAGGAATCTCATTGAGATTGAAACTAGAGAGGTCCGCAGCGAATGCTACTGAAGCAAAAACTGTCACAGTCCATGCGACGAGTGTTCTTCCCAGCATCCTCGCGACACGACGTTTACAGAGGAATCAACATAGAGAGATATCAGATGAAGTCTGTGACGTTGAATACTTCGACAATGAAAGACAGACCGTTGTGAAGATCAAGACTGAATCGGCAATCTCTCCGCGGTCCCGAGGCCGCGGACGAGGATATTTCAGTTAGTCCATCTGGAGAGATTCACATAACCCCTGCACACAATTTGATGATCCCCCATATTTAGCTAGGGCTCTGGCCAGGGTCTTTTTGGAAGTTTGTCACTTGGCAGGAGTTACTGGCGTGCGCGCTAGTGTGATGATAGTAACTACATACGTAAATTGCATATCAATCCATCCGTCTCTAACGTGGGAGCTATCGATCGAAGCTAACTAAAGTACATACCAAAACAGAACATTCACACGAACGATCATTTGAGCCGTGCGATGGGGACAGAATACCGAATAGAGCAGCGTCTCTATTCAATCACAGGGTAGAGCTAACGAGTAGTATTTATATTTTCCAAGACTAGTCATCTGCCGACGTGCAGTGGTGATGTAACGGTCGCGATAGACTTATAAACATGGTGTTCACACCAATTCGGCACCTACAGTAGTGTCTACTAACGATGCACTGCAACCTGTCCAACCAACAACTTACCGATAGGGATCAACGGTGTCGTACGAGCACTCGCATACTCATGCTTCGCATAAACGCCAACGAGTCAGCTCAACGTTGTAGTGTAGAAATTCAAGCCACATCATTAAAGAATGAGGTAATGCCAATTTCTCACGTCAACTTTTCTCTGGTTCTTTGCCTAAGCCTAAAATGAAGCGGCCACTTTTGTCCTTGCTCTTGCTTGCTGACAATATTTAGTAACTCGGCCATGGAATGCCCCCCCAGTTGATTACGCCATTTACGCGACGGCGCGAGAGACGGTCTGTTGGTAGCGTAAACTAGCTTTCCGGATTAGTTCCGGGTCTACACGTGTAGTATTACTTAGTTGCGCAGTAGTACCAACTGTCGGGAAATAAAGCAACATGCTTGGTCGGCAAACAGCGGTATTTTTCAGCAGAAATCACTGCTTACCCCTCTGCTCCAAAGACCATGGTTGAGGCCTGCGAAACCACGTTTCAAGTAGTTGTCCAAACGTAGATGTAGTGCTCTACAGGGATGTAAGCTATATCGAATTGTATACTACGGGTCTATGAGATTTCGGCATGAATGAGGCAACGTTCGAGCTCAATCTCAATCCTTTGCACGATCGATCGAGACGAGATTCCTTCCGCGAGGTGGACCATTGGTTAGTGTGTAACTTAGAAAGAATCCTTTTACTAGCCTGTAACCCCGTACTAGTTCCAAGGTCCTATTGAAGTTGAGGTGATTAACAGGCCTCTTATAATTGCTATAAACAGGTGCAATTACTCAGACTCTGGGAGACCTATCTATGTCTTTACTAAATCTCGTCCAGCAACTATGATAGTGCTATGCCAGTAGCGCGTATCATCTATAGTATTAGTATCAGTGTAGTGCAGGTTATATTATATTAGCTGGATGCAAACGCGTCGTTACATGACTTGTGTCCCAGAAACCGGCTACACTAATCTAGCACCAGCACCAAGAGATTCTAGACACCGTTCTATCGCGGTATCTTGGGCAGACAACACGTGCGACTGCACGGGTTCCAGACTCTCCTAGTCTTGCGCCTCGGACTAACAGACATAACTAGAGCAGTAGCAGCATTTCTCAGACAACTAAGAAAGCAGGTTAACACGTGCGAACAGGCGGGGTTCCAGACTCTTTAGTCTTGCGCCTCAAACTAAAGATATATATACTAGTGATTGGAGTATAGTAATATTTCCGAGAGGCTGGTAGCTTATAATCGATATCAACGCTGTCAATATTTCCCCGACTTTGAGGCTTTTCAAGCGAGAAAACCTTGTCAACTCCACACCTTGACAGCTATCCCTGCATACCCAGTGTCGACTAGCCATTCCCACGGGTTTCGCGAAACAAGTAATCGCACTAATGTATGATTATTCTGCTTTGGGCGATCCTCTAAATCTGTATGGTCTATGCATTGCATAGGGTATAGCTCCATGCCGTAGATTTGCCCCCTACTTACTAGGGGTCTAGACAAAACCGCTGACACTTTTGGCACGGCTGCTGCCAAGGCTTTCTCATTTATATCTGCAAAGTATAATATACTCATATTATACTGGATACCAATGCTGTTGTTCTTGCATGTGGCTTGCATAGCTCAGCTTAAGGCCAGGACGTCATAATGAGGTTTGCTGGATTAGTTTCGTTGACTGTATTGGTCGAAGCGGCCTTGTCACTGTAGGTATCCCCTCGCGAATATGGTCGTAGCGTTTCTAACCTCGACACAGCTCTCATCATGGGCAAAAACACAGTCCATTCATTAAGGAGGTGAAGCGTGCCAGCAATGATAGTTCAGACTATGACTATGTTGTTGTTGGGTCAGGACCGGGTGGCGGCCCAGTCGCTGCTAACCTCGCCATTGCTGGCTTCAAGGTCTTGCTAATTGATGCTGGTGGCGACTCTGGAACCGGTAAGTAACTCCTCTCGCATGTTGTTGCTCTCATTAACGATTTACGAACAGCAACAAAGGAAGTCGTTCCCGGTTTGCACTTCGAGGCTTCGGAATTCGAGGACACAGCATGGAGCTTTTTCGTTAATCACTTTAGCGACATCGGTCAACAAAGAAAAGACTCTAAGATGATCTACAAGTTACCCGACGGCACTCAGTACAGAGGACGTTATCCGCCAGCAGGCGCCGTACCACTCGGTATCCTCTATCCACGCGCTGGAACACTCGGTGGTTGCTCACGACACAATGCCATGATCACCATGTACCCGTTCGATCAAGACTGGGATAACATTGCCGCGTTGACTGGCGACAATTCCTGGGCAGCGAAGAACATGCGACAGTACTTCGAAAAAATCGAGAACAACAAGTACCTCCCAACCAGTGTTGTCGGTCATGGCTACAGCGGCTGGCTTACGACTTCAGTCACATATCTAGGCCTTGTCTTGGAAGATGGCAAGTTCCTTAATCTGGTGCTATCAGGAGCTACGGCAGCCGGAAAGGGCCTTCTGGCAGGCCTTATTTCCACCGTAACGGGCTTGGCTCACATTCTCACCCTCGACATAAACGCTCCAGGCCAACTTGGCAAGTCCGGGTTATACCAAGTTCCTATCGCTATGAAAGACGGCGTTCGGGCTTCTCCAAGAGAGCACATCCTTGATATTGCCAATGCTGTTAATGCTGATGGAACTCGTATGTATCATCTCGATATCAAGCTCAACACCTTGGTAAGCCCATCACCCTTTCGCAAAACTGTTATTTTCTCTGAACTGACAGTTCCCAGGTGACCAAGATCAATTTCGACCAATCAGGCAGCGTTCCCCGGGCCATCGGTGTTGAATATATGGAAGGAAAGAGTTTGTATCGCGCTGATGCACGCTCCGCAACCGCCACAGTCACCGGCACGGGATCAGTTCAGGCCTCACGTGAAGTTATTGTGTCTGGTGGCGCGTATAACACGCCACAGCTTCTCAAGCTCAGCGGTGTCGGGCCTGCCTCCGAACTTCAATCGTTTAACATTCCTGTGGTCGTGGATCTTCCCGGTGTAGTATGCTTACCTCCCATATTCTCTTTTCAATGAACGCCACGAGACACTAACTGCAAGGACAGGGTACCAACATGCAAGACAGATACGAGAACGCAGTTATAGGCGCGACCGGTCAAGACTACGACTTGACCAAAGACTGCACCTTTGGACTCACACCCGGCCCCGATCCCTGTCTTCAGAAGTGGCAGGCGGGCAATGATCAAATCTCCAGGGGTGTTTATGCAACCAATGGCGGTGCTGTGGCTTATGTGCTCAAATCATCTGTCTCGGACAAAGACTCAGATGTCATCATTCTCGGCGCCCCGGGAGCGTTCCCTGGCTACTTTCCGGGTTACTCCAATTACACGTTAGGCGACAAGCGTCACTGGTCATGGCTCATGCTCAAGGCACACACCCGTAACCAGGCAGGCACCGTGAAGCTAGTGTCGTCGGATCCCCGCGACATGCCAAACATCACCTTCAACAACTTTGCGCAGGGCGGCGATGACGACCTCCAGGCTTTATACGAGGGCTTTCAATGGGGTCGTAGGGCAATGGCTGACTACATCCCCACCTTTGGCAGCTTTCAGGAGAGTTGGCCGGGCAAGAATTACACGAGTGAGGCCGACATCAAGCAGTGGTTGCACGACGAGACTTGGGGACATCACGCCTCGTGCACGTGCCCTATGGGTGCCGATGGCGACAAGATGGCTGTGCTAGACTCGAACCTGAAGGTCCGCGGCGTCACCGGTTTACGTGTTGTTGATGCTTCGGTTTTCCCTAGGATTCCTGGCTTCTATATCGCTGCGGCCATCTACTCTATGAGTCAAAAGGCTAGTGAGATGATTATTGCCGACGCAAACGCATCATAATAGGACTATTAGGCGCGTGAGTTCGGTGATTGGCTAAGCACATGCGGTCAACGGGCATACAGTAATGGCCATTTACTTATTCTATAATGTTTTCATATTAATTCCACGTTGATTGTTGATTCGGGTTCGATGAACTGAATGGTGGGATATGGTACTTCGGAATAACTAACAAGATAAAGAAGTTACTTCAATATGATGGAACAGAACATGTACATATATATAAATATATATAAATCAGAGGGCTATTCCGTAAATCCCGTTCAAAAATTATCCGGTTTTTATCAAGCATTGGATTTTATGGAAGTTTATAATGTTGGTTTAATACATCATCCCGTCCTTAACACTTTCTGGATATAAGGCAACCAGAGTAAAGCGCGACTTATTATGGTAATCCCTTAGTTGTGTTAAAACATCGAAATACTCAATTCAGTGTTGGATGCCATTGTGATAAATGTGTTACTGGCACGTCCTAAATTTATTCAACTCTAATAAATTTTCAACAACTAAAAATTGGCAAACAAACCTAATATGAAGTTAAATATATGGACTGTTTAAGGTTAGCAAGCACGACCTGGCGAGATATAATTTGAAATGTCTCAGACGGCCAACTCCACATCATACAGCACAACATAGTATGCTTCCTTGGTTGTGTGCTCGCCTGCTACTACTTAGGTAAGGCTATATAGAGAGGCCGACAAGAGCTCATTGAGAATAGGCTCGTTTAGGTCTTGTTATTCTCAACTCCTTATTTTACAAATTCAAATGTGCCACTGTGAGTTATAACGCATTGGTAAGCTCATAGTTCCAAACTAAGAACAAAAGGCCGATGCGCACCGGTTGTTCTGCTGCTAGGTAGTACAGGTACATATACCACACCATACACGCTGACACAAACATACTACTTTACTAACATTTGTGCACTTCCAGCCTCATTGTCATGTAAAGTGGAACCGATTACAACAGAAATTCTCGTGGTATTTAAGCTCTAGTGTCCACGTTTGATAGATCGCGGTGGTGATGATCTCGCTGCGTGTAAAGAAATATGAACACCCTCACGAAAATATCCAAATTTTTGACACCTTCACCCTGCAACTACAACAACAATTCCGATGTTACCAAACTAACTTCCTTTGTACCTTCTGATGAAAGTCTCTAACAGTTGATCTTGTAAGAGTTGGTCTTATCTTGTGCGCCAGACGAAAATTGTGGGAGATTCCAATCTCCCCTGCTGCGCCCGAGGATTCCGCCCTGTTCCTTACAATCATCGTCGTTGTATAGTACGATTTCGCAGTCGAGGGCTCCAGCGTCCCAATGCATGGACGAGGCGACGTTCTTACTTGCGAGATTCTTGCATGGTTGGCCCAACGTGCCGGATCGGTCTTCGATGACATTTTTGTACTGGGCGTCGCGGTAAAGCTGCAGATGCCAGGCAGAGCAGAGAGGAAGCGCAGCGACAAAGGGAGTTGATAGCTTCATCTTGAATTTGAGATGATAATAAAAGTTTGAGGATGTGTTTCTGTGTTTGTAGATGGATGCGCTGTTGATGGCTCATTTATCCCAGGAGAATGATGAGTGTTTTATACTCGAAAGTGACGCTCTTGGTGAGCACAGCACGTCTTCATTTTTAGTAACTTCACTCATCAATATGAAAGTTACGTAACAGAATAGTTCGTGATACATGACTGCTCTGACCGGTTGTTCTGAGATTTAAAAGCGAAATAAGAAAAGGCTGACTCTAGTGTGAATATCTCAGCCAATAAACTGTTGCAATTCACAGGCGCCATGGATCGGGTTTGCATTGGTTCGCAGACATATGATCAACTCGTATTAGTCTCTTACATATACGATCTCCTCTTCAAGGATATTACTTACGCTCGATTGCAACTCCTGTTTGCTTCAGTGCCTCATCTAGTGTAACGATTCAAAACATTGGCTAATGAACGAGTGCGACTAATGGAGTGGTGCTTCAAGTCGTCGCGTGCCAAAATGATAAATACAGCTTGTATTAGGGTTATTAGTTACAGCCTGGCAGATCTCATACAAACGGACTCTCCTTAATCGCCTGTTGCCGGCACAACGTTGCCGTTAATGCTAAAGTAGTCTGTGTACTATATTTGGTAGAAGTGCACACAATACTAACATCGTTTTCTTATAGTAACTTGCGTGCAACACACCATATTTTCAGCTCTGCTATATTTAACGTGATGCATGAACGGTCCCTCCATAGAAGTTGAATTGGCCAATTCGTAGGAAAGAAGCTAATCCTCTGAATCTTCTATAATTGGCTTTAGTATGGGAAGTGATGTTGTATTATGCCAAGTAAATGTCGGCCCTGAAGTGCGCCACGATCTCGCCAGTGTGTATATTCCATGCCTGTTAAGTCACCTGGTGGCATTCAGGCTTGGCGGAACCTGGGTATAGCCCTTGTGAATGGAGAACATACTATACGTACGCAGAGCTTCACACCCAGCTAACCCCATCTTGCCAAGGATCTCTGTCTCCAATGGGGCGTTTTTCGAACACACAACGGCAACAATAAAAACACATGAGACTAACAAAATAGATTCCTAACCAGGAAAATTACTTAGTCCTGATAATCTTGATCACCTTCCCGCTGCTATCAACTTGACCGCTCATCAACAGGCCAGTAAGACCCAACTTCAACATAACAAACAAAACTCGTCGAAGAATCATTCTGATCCTAGGTTAGTTAATAGTAAGCCTTGAGAGCTTCTGTGCTTCCCGCTCTATCCTCCCTCAACGCTACTAGGCACCCATGCCACCACCAGGAAGCTCCTTGAGCCCTATAACAAGCATTAAAATTTTGTCCAACGACTCTTCAGATGACACTTACATCCTTCCGTGGTCTCAGACACAGTGTTCTTAACCGCACACGAACCACTGATAGAATCTGACTGCGTCGTGAGCGACTTGCATGTGGCACCAAAGCAGGCGTTATCCATGGCTTGCTGAAGAGTATTATCCTTCCATCCACTACAGGTCTCGGAGTTAGTTATCGCCATTTAGTGCGTATCTTGAGAGTTTGAGAAGCTTCTAGACACGCAATCTTTGAAAGTTGCTAGATCAAGAACATGGATACGAGAATGACTTACAAAACATAATCAGCATGCTGTCCGTATCCGGTACTATTACTGTTGGTCAGTGTCTGTTCCCAACTCGGAGAGAATTAGTGATGCAATACCTATCACCGGTGCTCAGGACGAATGGCTGGCTGCCATCCTCTGGCCATTCTGCCTTGTTGTTGAAAGCTGTCGTGTCCCACATGATCTATCAATCAAGTATGAGCTATCATACGGAAATGCCGAACAGGAGGAGAAGCATACCTCCAGATGAACCTGCGGGATCTTCACCGGGTGCGTTGACGGACATGTGCCGCTGACGGCGGCGAATGAGGTCGGACCGCCAGTGGGATGCGCGACGTGATCCATGTGGTTTGGGCTGTCCAAGTTCTTCCCATCCCAGCATCTTTGCTCCGGGTTAGCTCATGTTATTACACTGTCGACGAGAAAGAGAGGTGAGTTACAGTGGGAAGATGATGTTGGTACGGATGCCGCCGAGACACGGCCCTGTAGGGAAATACTCAGTGTCTAGCTTGGGGTCGAAGCAAGGCGAATAGACGTTTCCTTGGAAGTTAGGGCCGGTGTAGCAACGGAAACAGCTTTGCATGTTCTTTCCCAGGCCAGTAGAGTTGCGTCTCGTAGACTCGCCGGTAAGCATTCGGAACCCCTGAGGTAAAATGGTTAGTTCGAAATGAGCTGGTTCTGGCGTTATCACTACCAAGTAGGTATAGCATTGAGACCACACTCACCGGCTTGAAGGCAGTCGTTTGCTTCGCGCCAGGGGAGGTGTAATAGACAGTAATACCGCCATTATTGCCGCTGACGGCCTGGTTGGGAATCTGAGGCACGCGCTTGTATGTTCCATTTCGGGCCTTAAAATACAAGTTCGCCGTCCAGTAATTAGAGAAGTCTTGGTTGAAAGAGCAAGTGGTGCACGTGGAATGTGTCGATATGTCGTCTTCCGGCATAGACGCTCCAAACGCGTTCTGGTCACCAGTTAAGCATATGAAAGCAGAAGTAGGCAGATTTCATAGGGAACTTACGCCTCCTACCACCTGGTGGACATGGGGGGAAGGGTTTACGCCTGGATTTACTAAGCTGGTGAGGATCAGACATTCTGTCTCCTTGTCGTGAATATGCTTCTTCAAAGAACCTACGGATCGAGCCGCTCGATAACCACCCTGAGAAGCGGATAGAATCAGTAACGTCACTCGGAAATGAGGGCTGTAAGTCTAGATAAAGTCGAAGTAGATAATGAAGAAATGTTCCTGACTACTAGTAGAATTCCAACAGAGGATTGATTCCTAGGGTACGTACTGACTGCAGCCGAAACGCAGCATAGCAGAGCCACTGCCACCATAACCCTGTGGTACTGCTGCCGCAAGGGCTGGGAAAGCGAGAATACCAGACCAAAACATCGTGTAGTGCTTACTCAATATTCAGTCATGTACAGGACAAATGTGACAAGAGTTGTCGTTTTGTTGTGCGGAAGGGTTACAGAACGGTTCACGGCTATGGAGATTGATATATCTAGGAGCTCAGCGAAAGAGGAACGCTTATCGGAGGAGCGCACAAGACAAGATAAAGAAAGGCAATTCCCTATACCAATGATTTGCCTCAATGGGGACTGCTAGGTGCTCATCTAGGAGTGTAGAGCCAAGGAGAGGGAGGGTATTGTTTCCTCACAAGGCTTTCTCCTCCTCAATGCCGATATTCGATAATCAAAATGGAGCGTAGCTTAATATAGCCAATTGTATATCTGAACCTATGAGAGCTGTTTACTACGGTGTCCTATTCTGCCGGATCTACATTGGACGATCGGCAGTTTGCAGGCCTAATTATCCTTAGCTACCAGCTCATCTGCTGAGGCCCTGCAGCTGGAGTGTTAGAGCTGCTGCTGCTTTTTATCTTAACTTATTCGTCAATACAATCAATCGGTCAAATAGAAGTTAGCTACATCTGTCTTTTGGTATAAGATAGCCGATCTACTTTTTATAGTCAGTTTTATTCTAATCATATAGTACCTAGATAATTGATTCTTCTATAAAAAATTGAAGACCTGATACGGAGATGTCCGCTGATTCGTTTTGGTGGCCCTAATGCGTTCCGAGGAAGGTGACTGTTGCTTTCAAGACCTGTTGTGCGTTGTTAACACCTCTAAACCGACGTATTGCCACTTTAAAGAGGCGATTGAACTAGTTATTTCTGGAATTGCACATATCTATAGTGAATTGATTTTATCAATTTAGTATGGACTTCGAATACTTCGATTTGGGCATCTTAGGGGCTGAACTCTGTTTATCAATGTTGATACATGGATTTCTTTAGTACGGAGGAGAAGCTCTACTTTGGATGAATGTGAGGCTGCATATATAGAGTATTAAGTTAAAGCTATTATACGATTACTTTCAATAGATGATATAGCTAAAAAGTAAAGTTAGGGATAGAATTATATTGAAAGGTTAACTAGTGATAAAGTTATATACACTTAATGGAGGCCCACCCACATGCCCGAGGAGTTCCAAAAGAACTCCCCCCTCCAATTTATTAAAGTTAGTTAAACATGTGTGACCAGTCATTCTGCCACTGCTTTCACTTAACTTACCGTTAGCCTCCTCCTCTTCTTGCAACTGTAAATCTGTTAGTTAACATATTCCTTAAAGTTTGTTTACTTAGGACTTATCTTTTAATCCTTTGTAGTAAGATTGCTGCAACAACAGAGGGCTACCGTTGTGTGAGATTAGACTCTGGTAGCCTTCTTCTAACGTTGGTATGTGATCTTCCGAACTGCTGGTTAAGAAGTACTCTGGTTAGCACAAGTCCTCATCTTTTCCACAACCTACTTTTGTAAGCTCCCGATTTCTGCGATTTCCTGCTTCATTAACTGTTCATTATTACTTCACCGGGTTCCGTTTTCGCTTCTTCTGTAGGTTAGTATATATACAAGACAGTATACATGGTTTGGAGGCCTGCCACACACCCGAGGACTCACGAAGTTCCCCCCTCCAGTTAAGGTATTTACATGAATCTTCCATCCACTACATACATGTTTTCTTTAACAAACAACCTAGTTGTCCATAACTTTAACTGTTTCATGCTATTCCTTTGTTTGTTAGTAGTGAATGGTTAACGTGTTTTATGGCTTAAAGTTAGTCTATAGTCCACAGTTTAAACATATATGTTAAGTTTAAGGCAAAGACGCTATAAGTAAAAGACTGTAATAAATGGTAGTAATAAATGGTAATAATAAATAGTAGTAGTAAATGGTAATAATAAATGGTAATAATAAATGGTAATAATAAATGGCAATAAGTGATAATAATAAGAATGATGATAATAATGATGATAATAATAATAATATTTTATAATAAGTTAATGATACTGACAATATAAAAGGGGTAATCAGGGAAGATGGGCGCACAAAACAGGAAAACAAAACACTCAACAAAGGGAAGACAAAAGAAAGACGTACTCTGCCCAGGGGATGCAGTTTAGCCTCATGCCCAGGAGGATATAGACCAATTTCACCTCGCGATCCAGAGGGGGTCCCTAACCCCATGCAACCCTTTGGGGGGCCCTTTTCACGTCATGACTCGTACCCAGGACGAGGCAGTTTTTATACTCAGTACCCGGGAGTAGGTTGGATTTCACCTCGCCGCCTAGAGGGGTTTGGTTTTACTTCAATTGACCTAAGAAGGAGTACAGTTTACCTCGATATACCCTTGAGGGGAGCAGTTTAGCCTCGTACTCCAAAGAGGGGGTCCATAACCCCTCGTAACCCTTTGGGGGGCCCTTTTTGCGTCGTGACTCGTACCAAGGACGGGGTAGTTTCTGTACTCAATGCCCAGGAGTAGGTTGGATTTTACCTCGCCGCCTAGAGGAGCCCGTTTTACTTCAGTCAGATTGGAAGGGGTACAGTTCACCTCGTATACCCTTGAGGTTGGTTGCAGTTTAGCCTCATGCCCTGGAGGGACTCACCTCTTTGCTCATTGAACTTTATTAGACCTAGTGATAGGCCAGCTCATAGACGCTTCAATTAGTGTATGATCACACCACTGTAATGTGCCTTCATTCATTACAGCCCAGCTCTGGCAGTGGGTGGCATGCACTGATTGCCCCAGTTGGTGGGTACTCTCAGACATGTAACACCTGTGATTGAGTTGAGTTCTTTCGAACTTGCCTCTTTCATATACCCACCGACCCCACTTGGGTCCAAAACACAATACAGAAGACTCCGGTACAAGTAAGGAACTTCCGATAAATCAATTGTATGGCATTGCTTGAAAAGTAACTCACAAAACGTGGAAATTGGTTAGTTGTGAGGACTTTAAGCAACTTTGATATTTCTGGCTTCATGAGTGGTTGAAAATGTTAATGCGCAAGTGCACAGACCACTTTGGCATTTGAGCACAGCTGAGTGCCAGCTGCTGATTGGCTCACAGCCCGTGCACGCGCCACCAGACAGTTAATGCACTCTTATCATCCACAACCTTCGAGGTAAGTTGACCTACCTAGGCAGCTCGTACCCTGGAATCTCGGGTAAATGGATTTCAATAATTAATTACCCTATTCACGCATATCATATAGTTCAGGGTAGGTCTTCTTAAATCTCATCAGAAGACCTTACAGTGATGCTTAATGGTTGTTGTAATGATTATAATGAATGTAAGGCTTATCTACACCAATTCGGAAAGCACTAACTCCACTATTTCCCATGCACTGCAGTGTACTGATCTAGGTAACTTTTTAAGCGCCAACGCGGCTATGCACGTCGCACACTGAGTACCAGGCATTAAAACATTGATTGAAACAATTATCACGTCAAAGAACCTTGGATGTCTCCACGCCAAATTTTTCATCGTGGTCAATCAATCGATTCATGCGCAGCATAGGCTGTGTTGTTTATTATCTATTTCTAAGATTTCAATTCACGTCATACTGTAGACTATTATTTGCGAGTCATCTACTTCCCACATGCAAGCACGTTTTCCCTGCTTGTTTGCTTGCACATCCCAGCATTCAGCAATAGTACGGTACTTTTCCCCCTGCTGTGTGGATAAGTCTGATCTGTCGATCATTGTCTTTCTGGACATTTGAGCCGAGCTAGCTGGGGTAGTCGTGCTGCAGACACAGCCGAGGCTATGATCAAAATCGATGTCAGTGGGTCCAGTTCCTTTTACTCCTAAATGACATCTACCTGAATGCGATTTCGGCTCTAGTGAATAAAGAGCGGAGGAAAATAGTGTTACAGCCAATAATATGTCTAATTGGCTACGTATGTGACCCCGTTATACCGCTCTCTTCCACTTCTTATTTACTAAGCCCGTAATATTATCCTAATAGATGTTACTTCGGAGTAAAGGGGACCGGACCCACTGACATCGATTTTGATCATAGCCTCGACAGCCTGCCGACTGCAACACAAAATCAGCGGGCGAGGTCCTGATCAAAATCGATGTCAGTGGGTCCTTATTTCTGCTCCAATCACTGCATTTAGCGGCCTTTAGCTGGCATTTAGTTGGAGTGGAACTAAGTAATTCCGGACCCACTGACATCGATTTTGATCCGCACCTCGGCGGGTAACGAGGTATAACCCAGACCCAGCTCGGTCGCGGGAATCTGCCAAGTTTTGGGCGCCCACCGTCCCGTGTCAGGCTTGTTACAGTGCTGCCACGGTGCTGTAGCGTGCCGTAGTGCGGTAGCCAGCACTAAGCCCGGCCACCGGTCAGGTCTAGACTCGATTGCAACCCCGTCGATTGGCCCTCTGCATCCAAGAACCACGCCCGATCCTTGTTCGATGGCACGCTTTGCATCTCCTTTTTCAATGAGGATTGCGTAACGTCCATACAGCAAGCAGCAGCCCGAGAAAGTCTCTTCTCCTTTTCCCACTAGTCAACCGTCCATTCGTCATTCCGTACCGAAGCAATGCTCATCTTTTGTGGTGTCAAGTAATTCGATGCGAACTTCCCACTGTCGTTCAATGCAGCGTGATTTCATCTTTTGTTGAGTCTGGGCGGCTTGTTGTTTCAACTTCAACTTACAATCGTTTCTCACCGTCGATCGCTTATGGTGCTGGTATCGTCGTCTTATCATTGCACTTCGCCCACTCTCGTTTTACGCCGCACCTTACACCGACTGGCCACCAACTGCCGTCTTACCCTACAGCCATCGTCGCCCGTTTCCGATACCGATACCGGTTTAGTCTGACACGCCACAACGCCCCAAAGAATAGTGGTTGACGATGGGGTTGGTCGGGCGGCACGAGCTTCGCTCTCTCAGCACACGACTGTCTCGCTGGCAGAAGATTGCACTCGGTCTCTTCGTGTCTTTCTTTGTCATATACGTCACGTCACCCTACGATGGCAGTTTGCGGGCCTTCTTCCGGTTTCAGCAAAGTGTCGCCAGAGATTACTACCAGAGTCAACGCCCCAGCGATGGCTGGCTGTACAGGAAACAGCACTATCCTCTCAATCCCGATAAAGATATCGGCGTCATAATAAAGACAGGATATGGAACTAAGCACCGTATGCCCCAGGCTCTGCGGGCTTTGAGCAACGAATCTTTCTTCCCCGACGTACTCGTGGTGCAGGACTTCCCCGTCATACCGGAGCAGAAACATTACAACTTGACAAATGACAGGACAGTAGGCAAAGGATTGGAGGTCATCGACATTCTTGGCTGGAACCTTGAAAGAGGGGCTCTCAAAGGCAGAGAACACTTAGAGCGCATTTACAAGTACAGAAACCTACGCGATGCTGTCGAGGCGGAAGAATGGGTTTTGTCGGAAGGCCTAGGCAGGACCATCGGATGGGAGCTTGACGCTATGAAGGTACGACTTACTCTGCTTCATTATCAGAAAGTATCGAATTGCATCATTAACAATATGTTCCTAGTTTTTACCAGCACTGGAGTATGCGTGGAACACTATGCCTAAGAAGAAGTGGTATGTCATGATAGACGACGATACCTACGTTATAAAGAGCACTCTCAGCCTGCTCCTAGGTCACCTCAACTTTGGTCAGCCTCATTACATAGGAAATCCGGTAGGAGACTACAAGGGTCGTTTCCCTCACGGCGGCTCGTCTGTCATCATGTCTGGCGCTACGCTGCGGAACTTGTTCGAATGGCACCCGGAAATTGCTGCTGAATCCAACTTGGAATCCCCATTCGCGATTTGGGGTGACAAATTATTGTCAACAACGTTGATGAAAATTGCCGTATACTTGGACGAAAGCTACCGTCGTTTCTTCAATGGAGAACACCCTTGGATGACGCGAATGTGGGTGGATCGATTATGCTTGCCTTTAATGGGCTTCCACGGCCTGGGCGACAAAGAATCGATGGAACAAGTTGGTGAAATCTTCAAGGATCAGCCCGGCCCAGTGTTATGGAGCTCACTGGCCAAGATATACGGGGTACCGGACTACCAAACATTCATCGACGTACCGATCCGACCGAATATCAACTACGTTGGACGACTTGATGAGGGGAGCACGACGGTTGAGAACGTTGCCAAGGTCGAAGACTGTCTCGACATTTGCGACCGGCACTCGACAAAATGCCTGGCATGGGCCTATGATCCCAACAGCAAACGATGTGACATCGCCCCGTGGGCTATCTTGGGCGACCTGGCCGACGGACGTTTCTCTGGCGTCAACGGCAAGTTGGGCAAGAGACTAGTTGACAGGTGTCACGCGCCACACTAGAAAGTCACTCATTCACTGAACGACACCCCGTCTTTCGCTCCATTTTGTTTTTTTTAGAATACATGTATATAGAATAGTTCTATGGGTATGTTTTGGTATCGGTGCATAATAAGGCAAAGCAGCTGGAAACCCAGGAACTAAAACAGGCAGGGCTCACCTGCTGACGAGGATCAACAAAAAACCCCTGGACTGGAATCTCAGTGGGAAAGGATCTTTGACGAAATGAAATGATACCCGGGGGGTTGTCTTTTGGTCCTGTAATGGTAATACCTAGACTGCGTGCGACAGACACACTCGAGGATAAGGGGTGGGTGTTAATCCTAATGGAGACACAGAAGCGAAATGACTACTCTGTTCGCAATGGAACGTTGGTGTGATGACGGCATGTGGCTTTTGACGTTGCATTTTTTTCATGCAACAAAGTTCCGAGCTGGTTTTCGGTGAATTGAATAGGTATTCTGTGACAAGTTACCTGTTATCTTACATACCTATCGTTCGTTTGACTACATATTTCGCCCCCAACCTGCAAGATAAATACCACTCAATGCCCCTGTCATACATTAGTGTCACCTGGCGTACCACCAGTTCAAGCGGCATCGTCATCCCGATCGACGCAGGGGCGCCCAGAAATATAGATAAATAGTCACGATCCTATAATATCGTTTTAAAGTCTCGTCGAATGATATCGAGCTGTGCCACAGCCATCCTCATGCGACGTGTCCACTGGTGCATGGTATATTAAAACCAGATAACCTTAACTGTAAGTCTTCGGTTGTGGTGCAGTTAAGCATAAGGCGCAATCATCTGCACAAGAATGATACAGTTGACATATGTTTAAAATGGAATGACGGGCACCGAATTACACTTGAATACGCACCTTGCAGCACCTGAAGAGGGGAGGGGGGGTTAACAAGTAAAAGATGGGTTTCTGGGTTGTCGATGACGCGTGGGGTTTACTATGACGCTTAGGATTGGCCGTTGGCCTTCTTCCCCCTTGTCTCTAGGACCTGGCATGGAGGGGTTATCTTTTGACGTCAACCCCATTTCACCCCTCCTGCTTACATGTACATACATACTCTTCTATGCACATCCCAACTCTCAGCAGCCCAGCCTTATTCAATTAAATCATTTGGGTCCGAAACTGCACGAATTCCACTCGTCTATCGGAACGAGAATATACAGAACTAAAATAAAAAGCAACCTTGACTAGGACGATCTATCCCTTTGTCACATCCGAACCTCCCCTCCTCAACATTGTGCCGTGTCTGCCGAACGAACATAGCGGGAACACAAAATACGCCACAAGCAACCCAACTTCAACCGGTTCTCATCTCCGTCTTTTTTCTTCTGGATATCTCGGCACCCTGAGTTGTCGGATCGGCCTACCAGTACAAAACATTATTGGCCCGAGGCGATTTCCCTTTCTGCCTGCCCCTTGACGCTAACTACCCCTGGAACGAACTCCCTTGTACTCCTTACTATTCTATACAGAGGCGACGCCGTTATTATGTCGGAGCCGTCACAGAACCCTCTGGCGACCGGATCTAGCTGGTCTGCGTTCCTCAAGGTAAGAGAAAAGACCCGGTCTTAATTTTCACATGGCTAATCTACCATGTAGTCTATCGCCTCCTTCAATGGCGATCTCTCGTCTCTGACCGCACCACCCTTCATCCTTTCCTCGACGAGTCTCACCGAGTTTAGTTCGTACTGGTGCGAGCACCCTAGCGTCTTCGCGGCTCCGGCCAAGGAGGAGGACCCCGCCAAGAGAGCTTTGCTGGTCCTCAAATGGTTCTTGACTACCCTCAAGCAACAATACGCAAGTCGAAGCGAGCAATACGGGAACGAGAAGAAGCCTCTTAATCCCTTCCTAGGTGAGCTATTCCTAGGTAAATGGGAGGACGAAGCCGGCACAACCGAATTGATTAGTGAGCAAGTCAAGTGAGTGCCGAAAACTAGCTTACTGGGTTGAGAACGTGTATCATGTTGACGCATTGTGCTATAGTCATCACCCACCTGCTACGGCCTACAGCATCAAGAACGAGACTTCCGGTGTCCACCTACAAGGCTATAACGCGCAGAAAGCCAGTTTCTCCAAAACTATCAATATCAAGCAGATCGGACATGCCCTACTTTCCGTTCCAGTGCCCAATAAGCCAGGCGAGACCGACACCTTTCTCTTCACACTGCCCTCGCTGCACATCGAGGGCCTCATATTCGGCACCCCCTTCTCGGAACTCGACGGCGTGTCGCACATCACCTCCTCAACAGGCTTCACAGCCAAGATAAGTTATCTAGGCAAGGGTTGGGTAAGCGGAAAGAAGAACTCGTTTACCGCGACCCTCTATCGAACAGGAAATGAAAAGGATGTGCTTTACAACTGCTCCGGACAATGGACCAAGGCCTTCGAGATCCACAGCGGTCCCGTGAAGAACAATTCGGCAAAGACGCTAGTCGAAACCTGGGACCCGGAGACGACGCACATGAGCGAGCTCATCGTTGCACCCACAGCGCAACAACATCCCCTCGAGTCGCGCCGCGCATGGGCTAGCGTGGCAGAGGGTATCGGGAAAGGCGACATGGACCAGGTCGGGCGCGAGAAAACCAAGATCGAGCAGGCACAGCGCGCGATGCGCAAGAAGGAGCAGGCCGAGGGCAGGCAGTGGGAGAGGCGGTACTTCACGACCCAAGCCGACGACAATGCTCTGAGGACTCTCGCCGCAAACGTCGGCCTCACCGCGAATGGAGATGCGGATCGCACTGGTGGGCTGTGGCGGTTCGACGCCGCTAAATTGGAGAAGGCTAAGAAGGAGACGCTCAGTGATGAGGAGAAAACTGTCTTGGCGCGCGAGTTGCTTGGGCAATGAGATCATCACATTATGCACGCATGAAACAAAACCCTATCCTACATGGTCGCCGTTTATAGTGAGTATAGGGGGCAGAGGATGGGTCTTCGAGAGTTCATATACGAAGGAAGGCGTTAGATGGAATAGCATGCATTATCCTCTGGGTCTATGGGTGATGGGCGGTGGTTTATCAGAGGCATCGCTCGAGACTGGGCCAGTGTCATTGTATACAGGCGGACAGAGACACAAGTTAACAAGCATACATACATACTAGCGGGGCTCAGATGGAAATGGTGTTACTAACACCTGGTACGGGAGGAACGCGTTTGGGTAGGCATAGTAATAGGAGGGAATAATAGCGACGTATTAATTGTTTGGCTTGTTGCATTATTGCTGGTGATGTGTGCGTGTCACAATTAAGGTTTAACATACGTTCATCTTTCATATCTGTCAAACGGAGTGGAGACGTATACAATAAAAGTAAAGCAAGTAGTTATATTTAGGATGATTAGAAGAGGAAGCAGAGGAGCCCAAAGGGCTTTAGGGTATGCTGGATTAGGTACATGTAGCAGCCTCCCCATTTCAACGGTGTCTGATGTATATCTATAATCTATATTCCCTTATTGTTGCTTGCTTGCCCTCACGTCATGATAATCGTGTCTACTGGTAGGATGTGTGAGAGCATTGTTCGTGCAGTGATATAGTATAACAGATGATTCAATTGACACGAAAATACTACGAAAGATCCTTCAACGTACTGCCTGCCCATGGTACCTGCCACGGATGCCTTCCTTCTTGCCCACTTGTCAGACCGCAATCCCATTTAACCCGTAACAGCAACCTGAAAATAACAACATTGGAGCAACTAAACGAGAGAAGCTTGGTAAAACCAACTAGGAGAAGTTCGGCAGGAACCGAGTCCAAGGCGTATTGTCATAAACGCCCTTTGGAACAGCCCTGAGAGAAGTAAATAGAAGAACAATAATGATAAGACGGGAGATTATGTAGAGTATACTGCCACCAATGGTAAGAAATTTGGAAACTCTAAAATAGGTTTCTCTCCGAGGTCGGGATCTTATTAGCTCTTCGTTATAACGCCTCGCTATTTCGACGAATGACAAGACGTAATCTTTAACATGATTCCAAGTATCATGCGTGATAGAATTATTGTTACAGTAGTTTTCATACTCATTTAGTAGCTCATCAGAGATAGTTTTTAGTATCAGAATAACGCAAAATGATAGGTGACCTTTGCGTTCAGTATTTCTGGGATCTTCCAAAAAGGTGTGAAGTCCCAGTAAGTCGCCAGTAAGGCGTCGTAATTTAGATTCGATGCTATCGTCGGAATTGAGTTCGTGGAAATCGATGGTAATTGCTTCCTGCATCCTATCCTCTTCATCGTTAAGAGGCCTTTCATTGAAACTGCTAGAGCTGGTACGAGTGGGGGGAGTATTTCGCTCATTCTCGCCCCCAAGACTGGAATGGAGATTCTCCAACGCGCCCCAGAAGTCTACTAGGTCGTTGTCCAGAGATCTCAGCATCTCAAGTAAGGATGACTCCAACTTCTTAGTTGTGTAGGTAGTTGCGAGATAGTTCAGATAGAGGTTGGGCATTATTATAATAAGGAGAAGTATTGTAGACGTGAGACCGCTGGCTCTCCACAACATAAGCTCTGCAAGTGACGGGAAGTCGAAATTCCATGCAATAAGGTGTATGCCGCCGAATATAACGGAGAAGACCGCCATTATATTATAGATTAATGGCGCACTCCCGTTAATCCAGGTCGCATCGTTTGGGACACGATATTGTGGATTTCTGCGTGAGGAAATGGCATCGTCCTTTGCCTTTAAAAAATCCGTTATATGTAGTGTAAATCTATGGGGTATAATAACTTTTTCGAGGTCAAAACGCCCTTCGGCTATCTTCGGTATTCGTATTGCCTGCGAGACATCTTTTGGTTTCCACCAATTAGCAGCATATGTGGCAATTGCAGATATAGAGAATGCTACGGTAGCGATCTCGAGCTGAGTAACTGGAAGACCACTTGCGCCTCGGACGATAACTGTTAAAACAAGCCAAGTAACTTGTAAAACAGCAAGGCACTTAAGGAGCCAATCTGCCTTGCTCTTATCCTCTATATCTTCTCTTCCAAGTATTAATCCCCGCAGCGGATGACCGATGTCCCAGGAGTAAGCCACGCTAAGTGTAGTACCTGTGAGGACCTGGTACCTGTCACTTGGCTTGCCGGAATATACTAAGCCACCCATATTGGCAAAGTACGCGTGCGTCAGTGTCCAAAGTTGGACCGTGCGGTAAATTGGAGTTGTAGTAGGGTATGCTTGTGCTCCTTCCGCGTCTGGGGAACTCTTCGCGGTTAATGTCTCGCCCTCGTACTCCGCTATCTTCTCAATGGGCCTGCTTTGATCATCAGGTGGCGTGAGTCCCAAAGTTTTATAGAGGAGTTTCGCTCGAGGACCATAGTCGACCTGCCAGCTATAGATATGTTCAGTACTTTTGTCAGAATCGATCCATTTTAGGTTGTCCTTGTGCTTTTCTTTAAGCGCATTATCGAACTCATGCAGGTTCTGTAGGGCCATTCGTAGGTCGCAAACCGCCTTAGCAAAAATGAACTCGGGTAGTAGGATAGTTATAGCCATCCATTTCGCTTTTCGCAGGGCGACTTCCCACCACTTATCATGGAGGCCTGGCACGTTAAGGTGCAGAACCGTCCAGGTACAGGTGAATATGGTGATCAGGCATCCGTAAACGAGCGTGAGGGTACCGCGCTCTGTCGGACCAGCC
This sequence comes from Xylaria cubensis, assembly GCA_022385715.1. Taxonomy (NCBI): domain Eukaryota; kingdom Fungi; phylum Ascomycota; class Sordariomycetes; order Xylariales; family Xylariaceae; genus Xylaria; species Xylaria cubensis. The sequence continues at coordinate 486,964 of MU279027.1, read as the reverse complement.
TGCCATCCTATTGTTGAATTCGACATTTAAAGGATAGCCGCTGTGGTGTCCTAAGCATGGATGACAAGGCTAGGTGAGAAGAATGATACCTAGGATTTTGGTCGATTGAATATTCAGTGTGATAGTACTGGGCGGATGTTAAGGTCTTCTCCTTTTTCCAGATTCTCTGCCTTCTTGTATGCGAACGTTTCTGGGTAATTAGCGCCGAGGCAAGTCACCTTGCATATCCGGTTATTCTACGGACGTCTTCAAAGCCAGTCTCTCTTATCTATGCCCCTGTAAAGTAGGGGCCAGCTAGAATGCTACCTGGCGATCGCAGTAGATTTCCATTCATCAAGAGCCTTATGTAGAGCCAACACAACTTATTGGCCGCCACACCGCCACGATTAGGCCTTCGTGCAGATTGTTCAAATTATGCAAACTGCCATGAGGCATGGGCTCATAGGCATAGAACAGGGAGACCTCCTGTATATAGCCAGAGAGCGCCTACAAAGGAGTCTAGAGTCCTTCGCGCAACGAGTGTCTATTGCCTCCTCTAGGTACGGGGTCCTAACACAAACGATATCGGAATCTCAGATCAGACAGTTCTGGGCGCAGTCTTACTCTTTTTAGGTACGAAGTTTCTTTTCGTAATGCAACGTTGGAGGGGGCGGGCTGAGCTGATGCATGGGGCTTCTTCATGCAGCTACATAGAAGCTGGTTTGGTTGCTGGGACTCACCGACACAACAGACAATATTAGTGTAGTTTAGAGGTGATTCTCGGTCACATTGTGTCGTGTTCGCTAAAACAGAAAGACATAACATTGTCAATTCATTCCAACACTAATCAATTCAGGTCTCAAAGCAGAAAAGTGTCCGCAGAACCTTACATATTGACGAGATTACGGGTTCCAATAGTCTTAGAGTAACCCGTCAAGTTCGCTGGTTGATTTGCCTATCTCTGTAAATGGCCTCCTGGGTAGACAGGTCTCTCTTGAAGTCATCGGTTTGTCTCGCAACGCTGATTAGATCTTCTCTGCTCAACTTCCTACCCTCTGCAAGTGCAATTCCCAGCGCGGTCGACAACACATTACGTATCTGGCGGCCGTTGAAGTCATACCGCTTTCCATCCTTGCTAGCCCACGCCTTAAGGTCTCTCAAATCTTCAACAAGACCTTTATCGGAAAGCTGATCGAGGAATGATATGTAGATGTTGGTTTTCTGTTGTGAACTAAGTTCTGTAAACTTAACGGCTAGGTCTGAAGCTAATTAGCTTTCTGGGGCCAAATATTTAGTCATTGCGAGTGCTTACGAATGCGGCTTTGAACAGCGATATCAAGTGACCTCATCCGATTTGTGGTCAGTATCAGTATCCCATCGTAGTATTCAAGGACACGTAGTAACACTATTCAGATGAGCAACAACTCCAAAGGTTAGAGTATGTAGGGTCCTTACCAGAGACCATTGCATTTCTTTGAAGATCATTGTCTCCTTCTCCCCTTGCTTCGAGAAATACGTCCGCTTCGTCGCTAATCAAGCGTTAGTCACTATAAGTATCACCGTGTTAGATATTTGAGACTTACAATAGCAAGACGGCTTCCCAAAGTCCAGCGAGGGCAAAAACTTTTTTGAGGTTCAATTCAACTTTGTCGCCCTCAATTCCTATGTCAGATACGCCAACAGAAAGCAATGGCTTGCTTGTCATTTGGGCCACACTTTCTGCTGTAAGCGTTTTGCCCACGCCAGGTTGCCCTATTTATATCAGTTTCACGACTGGAGCTTAAGTAGACTTCGACGAAAGTAACATACCGTAAAGCATGATGACCAAACCTCGGCCTTTTTCTGGTGCAAAATCATCGAGCGCCTGAGATCTCTTTCCCGAACTCGCATGTGCCTGTACGGACTTCAAAATGAGATCTTTAGCATCGTCATCCAGTTGCAACTTGTTTTTGAAGGTGCTATCATCGGCCTCTTTGGGTCGATTAAGGTGCTTGACCAGAAGTTGTACCCATGTTTTCTGTTTCAACGCGTAGCCGAGAACTCTTGGGGGACAGCAAAGAAGTTGCTCGGAGCTCATTTTCCGGCTAGGCGGGTGCCTGTCCCAGTCGAACTTATACATATCTCTGAACACGGCTCTACTACGTCGTGAGGGAGATAGTTCTACAACAGTTCCCTCGTATCTTTGTAGATACCCGAGAATCGGCGCTTTGTCTGGCTGGTAAGTTAGGTAAGATGCGAAATCCACAATGACTGCACCTTCGATCTACTCTCCAGATTAGCATCGATCTCAGAAAAATCAATCTATGGTACACCTACAGGCTTCCAGGTGGCCCCTAGACCGAACGCTTCTTCTTCTGTCTCATCTGAGATGGTAGAAGACGAACAATTCTGCTGATCGTCTTGCTCTATACCCCAGTCGCTTCGTTTACGCTGCAAAAAGGTGCCACCTGCATAGAAGTAGGCCTCACCATTTTTATAATTGAACATTTGCTTTCCCTTTTCAGCGATGCAGAATGACACAAACCTTCGGCCTCTTTCAATGAGACGTTTCTTCAATTTTTCAATTGATTCGTCCCGACTCAACCCATTCTCCTCATGTAGCTCGAGGGGGTAAAATGGGAGTGATGTCACGCTTTTTTTGTCTCCGCCCCACGAGTCGATTCCCATTTGAAATGGCACTCTGCTGAAGACCGTGCCATTCCAGTCAAAGCTGTAGCACACAACTCCAAATGTTTCATTTTCTGTCAGGAGCATGCCGCAGGATTCAACGACAAAAACTTGGGGTTCGTCGTGGCAAGGTCTGCCCACTATCAATTTTCCTGGTGGGAAAAGGGTCCAAAGCATCTCGTGTGTGATTGTGCATTCGCTCAAGAGAGTTGACCGGTCTTTAAAATATCGGTCTAGACGTACATCGCCGGACGAAGTCGAAATGATTCTAAGCAGTTCTTTCAAATCGTTACGGGCTTGCTTCTCATCATCTGATTCACCGTCTATGATCGCAATGGCTTCCTTCTGGGCTTCGTCCCATGAGTATATCAAGGCGCTGTAGGGACTCGAGCACGCAGCAACTTCTTCTGGCCATCCCCACTTTGATGTGATGCGGCCAAGCAGTTTCTGTAGCGGTGGGAAAATAATATCGACCTCGGATTTCGAGGAGAAATCATTATCTGATATCGAGCGGGAGGTTTTTATACCTGTGATCTTACGGAAGGTAAAAGCCCGATTTGGTTTCGCTTCAGGACCAAATATCCCATCTTTAATGTCTGGTAATGACTGCTCCTGAAATTGGCCTCTACGAGAGTCCCATTCCGTAAGTATCTTGTGATATCGAGATTCTTTTTTCTCGTCTTCCTTAGACTCTTTTTCAGAATCTCCCATTAGGCCCTATAAATTGTAAGAGTAAGCGCGTAAAATGTATTAGTCCACATGACACGTACCGAATGGGCGCTATGTACGCTCACTGTAGTCTTAATTTCTGCATCTACTTCATCACGAGGATCGCCATCCTGTAACGCCCCTTTAGTACGAAACTGTATTCAATTGTTACTACAACGTCAGAAGTCGATGGTGTAATAAATCTCACAAACCTCTATAGTTGGACCTACTTCCAGTCTATGATGGTGAAGTTGTGATTCGAGGTGGTTAACCTTCGACTCTAAGAGCTTGATGTAACGATCTTCAAGATCGGAAATGATATTCTTCTTTGAAAATGCCTGTAGTACGGTATGTGTTAATATTAATCTTCAATCAGGAGGGCTGACAAGCGTACAGAACTGAAGACGTCGGCTTTGGCCTCTTGACCTGACATCTTTGCGATGGAGCACGAGAACCTCGTTGACGATTAGAGAGCTACCAGTTTTTTGAATCTGAAGTTCTCGTAAATCAATGAATGCGTTTATATAGGATTTATTGAGATCACACGGTGATCGTATCATGCATGCTTGCATTTGCTGGCTAACTTGTGTTCATGCAAGTACCTAGCTACGCCGAGTTTATCTCTGTCCTTTGTAGCGCAGCCTGCCGCAAGATTATGTGGTCTAATACGACGTGAACTGCGACAGGGTACAGATTGCATCGGCGTTTTATCATTTCATCGAATAGGAATACAGCATCGTAACGCCACACTACCATCATTGGAACGTTTTTGAGACGAGCAAGTTCTGCTGACGGTTGGAGCTGCAACGGGAAAGCTGCGATATCAGGGCCTAGACTTCTCCGAGATCCCTCCATGCATTGAATTTTAATATCTGCGTCTCACCTAGGGGGCCATGCAGATATTGCTGCATCCTACTTTTCATGCATTTACCGCATTTCTCCCCCGCAGTCAGCCTAACGATTTCTCTCTTCGATGCTTAGACTAGGACCTTCATTGGAACCGGCATCAACAGTTCCCTAAGCCTTGTCATTGCTAGCTTTGATCGGCCATCGAAACCTCTCGAAGAAGTAGATCGAGCTTAGGTTCATTAGGCTATTTAATGTTATAAGGCCTGGACATTACTTGATGTGATCAGTCTTGGAGTTAGACTTTTATTCAGATATATTGGTAGACCGACCGTCCGATAATCAGCACTGCAAACTATTTGTCGACAGCCTCATCATCTCAAGAACGTCCTACGTAAAACTTGAGGGCGACAATACAAAAGCGAGCCGCCAATAGTTCAAGAGTCAGCAGAGAACCACAATGTACAAAACTTGCGTTTTTGGTCTCGCTTAGTGTGAGGGGTCGCAGCGTAGACAAGGTTGCTCATCCCATTCAGCAATACCCTCCCTTCTTTTAAGCCGACGGCAAGCGGAACAATGGACGGGTCGCAAGGCATACAGGCAGGCACACAGACAAGGATACTAGCCATACGGGCAAGGGGCCTAGCCTTCAGATCGAAAGACTTCCGACTTCTCTATATATGGTGAGATAGCATCTACGGGGGTATTTCGGAATCATTTGCATAATCACAAGAGTTCTGACCTGCTTGGAGTACAGAGTTCCTGATGAGGCGTTTTCACTTCAGGCGGCAGGCAACCGGTATGCCCGGAGGAATGAGGAGGAATTAGCACCAAAGCGGCTGGCCCAGCCTTGTCAAATTTTGAGCTAGTTCTGCGGCTTACAACTTGTGGACGAACAGGTGTACTGTGCTTCTGCACGCCAAGCATATGCATGGACTAGCCTGCATTGCTTGCTGATGATTGTCTCTATGCAGACGCAAAGCTGCTGCTGTCGTGAATGTCCGTCGGTCTGCAATCATCTACCGACAGAGTGAAGTAACATTGTTTTGCAGCCTATAATCATTCGTATCGGTAAATCTCCAGTACTTGCTTACAGCTATTTCGATCTACATAGGCCTGTCCTAAATCCTAAATATTGATTATTAAAAGGAGGACCCCAAGAGACTAAATTGATCGTAGAACTGAAGTTTCCCCGAGAGCTATCATACCGACCATTATCTCAAGACTGTAAATGCTCATAATCATGAACAGCTTAGCGACTGCTACAGTTCTTGAACGTTTATCCAACCATTCATTTCGTTGTAATATAGTGAGTATAGGAGTATGGAGGGTAGCTGGGATAAATGGTTTCCGGAAAGCGATAGATCGTGGGTGCAGCATTCGCGCTTTTCGTGGGACTTTGCTAAATTGAACAGTGACGAGATTAAGCCCGCCAAAGCCGTGCTCCAAGACGCTCAAAGCTTTTTGAATGAGCAGCTCCCAAAACTCAGAAAAGGGGTTAAGAATGAATTGAATGCTATTATCTGCCATGACCAGAGCTTAATAGAATCAACATTGGAGAATAAAGAGGACCTCATCAAGCATATCAGTTCGATTCCTCTCGAACAGTTGTCAGATTATGTGGACTACAGGGTGAACCGTATGAGACGCGCAGGTGAAGAACTGAACCAGAGAAGGGCGAGTGGCTTTCATAGACAGGCGAAACGATTGCAAGATTTCGCGGTGACATTCAGTCGCTTTCTTCACGCATACTCCGGCATCGTTAGCATTATGCAGAATGCCGATTTGCAGTATGGAAATGTCGCATTTGCGACACTCTCGCTGCTATTTGCCGTAAGCCTTGTCAATCTTTCCCTGGACTTGTTCTTGCTTACCATCAACACAGACTATCAAAGTTAAGGCCGATGCTGAGGCATCAATCCACACAAGCATCCTCCATATCTCCGATCGGATGCCGGATTTCAAAGTATACCAGCGCATCTACCCTGATCGTGCTCTTGGGTTGATGCTATCTGAAGCATACCGAGGTATCATTCTCTTCGCAAGAGAGGTCACGGTTCACTTCCAGTCCCCTAGATTTGGTAAGTGTTCCGATGTTACCAGGCGAGGAGGAATGACTCCTGGTTTCTTGCACATCACAGAGAACCTGATCGTCGAAAGTGAGATACACGCGCCATGTCACTGGAGTAGCCGACTTCCAGCTCATGGAAAAGGAAATACGAGAGCATTCGAACCGTATAAGTGAGAGATGCAGCTTACTACTAGCGGAGAAAATCGATCGTCTTACCAAAGACAACCAGAGTAGGTAACTTAGCTGGCTCTCACGAAGGGGAAACTAAAGACAAGACAGTGCTGCATGAACGGGAGGATGAAAGAGTGATCAGGGATATGGCAAAAACACTCAATCTACAAAACTATCGGGTTGAAGACATGCGCAACCAGCTGACGGAATACCAACACATTCTCAGGCATGAGTTTGGAAGCGATAGACGTCGGCAGAAGATGGATGCACGGCGCTTCTTGAGCACAGGAGACGGGCAATACTGGGAAAACCCTGGCCGCAAATTGTTACTTTTATTCGGTCGCAATGAGATCAGCAGCAGCAGCACCAACTCTTGGCTATCGCTTGTCGCAGCTGAGCTAGCCGAACGACATTTTCAAATGAACAACACGATCGCCTACGAGAGTTGTGATAAGTCGAGCACTCTTGAGCTGACTTTATCGCGCCTTATTTCCCAATTGCTCGAGAGGAACCCAACACTCATCAGACGAGCGGAGGATTTTCGAGAAATTGACTCTCGGATTTCGCGGAATGGAGAGCAATCTGAGAGAGTTGAGGCACTCCGCATGGCCCTCTTACGGATTATTAATCTTTATGACGGTCGCGTCTATGTCATCTTGAATCGACCAGATCTATGCGAAGCCCAATTGGAATCGGAAGAGAGTTGTGGGGAGTATGTCAACACTATGCTTTCATTGGTTAAGGAGGCAAAGACGGACCTGAAAATCATGGTCGTTGTGAGAAGCGAGCTTTGGAATCTTGAGAAAAACAGGAAAGGCATTGACGGCGCTGACTTGGAGATATTTCATGAAGTGCGGCTGGACCAAGGCTTGTCAAGGAAGGGCTCAGATGTTGACTAGAGATCCAATCAAAGGCCCACTTCCATTGGAGACTTATTTATTATGTAACAAGGGGTTGAGGAGTGTTCAAATTGCCATAATCTTCTATAGCTTCAAGAGGGCCGTGAAGGTTAACTTATACTACATGGATGTGTGTCTTCGTAACCGCCTTCCCATCTTTATAGGCGTCTAATACCTCGTTAACGTTACTAGCCAGGAGCCCCTTCTTCACTGTATAAGCTAGCGGCTTAATCTGACCAGTGGAAAGATACTCCGGAACCCGCGACCAGAAGTCAGCCGTGAGCTCTGGGCTCGCTTGAGAGACTCCAAACACATCACGCACATCGAAGCCTGCCTTCTTTCCCAGAACCTTCGACTCATCCACGGCACCATGGGGGATCAGGCGGGCCATTGCTCCCTTCTTGTGGCTGGACAGGGCATTAAGCGCGAGCACCTGACCCTCTAGAGGGTTGATTGCGTCGAGGGCGTAGACTAAGTCATCTCCTACTACATCGCGAATACGAGCAAGAATTACATCTTGGCCAGCGTGACGGTCGATGACATGGGTAGCCCCGAAAGACTTCAGCTCAACTTCGTTGCCTCCGACTACCACGATGCGCCCAATACCTGCCATCTTGGCTAGCTGGACGCCAAATCGGCCGCAGTTGGATCCGCCTCCAATGATCAAGATCGATGCGGCGGCGGAGTCGAACTCCTTGGCGGCCTGTGACCACGGCGCTGGAATCTGAAGTGAGTGGAACAAAGCCACCACAGGCGCAATGACGTTGCAAGGCAAAGTAGCCGCCTCGTCGTCCGTAATAGAGTCCGGGATCTTAGCCAGAGACACAGTGTCTGCGATCGCGTACTCTTGTAGGCCACTTTGTGTCGAGCCTGGCGAACTTGCAGCATTGAGCGTGAAGCCTGCCTGATACACGATCCTGTCGCCAATTGCGATGTCGGTGACGCCCTGGCCTAGTTTTGTGACTTTGCCCACAACATCATTGGTGAGGATTGCTGGAAGGTTGTCGGCGATGAAGAGACCCCAATCACGAGCCTTTTGATCGTGAGGATTGAGCCCGGCGACGGTCACCTTCATTTGTACTTGGTTTGGGCCGGGCTCGGGAACTGGCCAGTCGCTTGCCAGAGTGACAGGCTTCCCGAGTTCTGACACGATGAGCGCTTTCTGTGTACGAGACATGATGGAGTATTGGCGAGTGGTAATAAGACGTGATGATGATTGCCTTCCTGAACACGTCTTCCGGCTTGGTATAAATATGCTGAAGCTAGATTAAAACTCAGTTTTATTATTCGTTGTGGCAGGGGCAAAACCTAGCTGATAATGATCAACTTCATGAAGCTTATCAAGCAAAGTCTCAGACGGTCGAATTTTAGGCAGCTATGAACTTCTCATCAGTCTACGTCTAATTAGGTGTCGGAACGTCAATCACATATTATACATCTTTACAGACATACTTTAATGTTACGCCGTTCACCGGGACAACTATCTATGCGGCGCCGTAGGTTAACATACCGATTATGACAGGGACTCTGTATACCAGGCGGAGAGTCAAAGTACTAATCTCAGACTTACAATATAAACCTTGAGATAAATTCTATGTTCAGGACAATCATCCTCCGAATCATCCTCCGCTTCACCCTCCGCTACCCCTGAGAGTTGTTCAACTAGTTCATGGTTGTCACATCTCCCTAGTATATTTTTAATACTTACTTTGCTAAATCCGACGGTAGCGTGATCGTGGCGCAAATACACCCACACTTTCGGTACTAGATAGGTGTGCGAAAGTCAGTCATCGAGATAGTTACTAGCGAGTTATATAAGCCAAGGCCCGCCCGCAACTCCGGGTTCCGGTGTCGATCTAACTGACAGCCTCGTAGCAGCTTAGTCAGCTAAAGTGAGACTAGCCAACGAGGGGGTATTACCTGCATGTAAAATGAGTCGTCTTATTTACATATTTATGATGAAGACAGGATCGCTTTTATGTTTGTAGTCGAGCGCGACCTAGATTTGTACCTTCTAATCTTAATGTTAATCTTCAATAGCTAGACACGGATCAATTTAACAACTTCCGGGTCCAAAATTCTCCAGAGAAACATTTTACCTGTATTCTTAGAATTCCCTCCTCGTTACTATTTTTTCAGTCTTATATTTCCCGCCACCGTCACTGATCTCTTCCCAAGTCATCAATATCATATGATACGCCCGCTGTGCTCTTATTATAAAAAGGCCAGCAAATATCATACATTAAGGGGTAAGTAAGTTAGGTGTTGGTGTTAAATTAGGTACGGAACAAAGTGAAAACCTATGGTAGTCTACTCAAACTAAAAAGTATCATACAGAAAATCATGATCCTTGAATTGGGGGAGTATTTATCGATCTCCAGATCGCATAGGTTTCTAGTCAAAACTCCACTCTAGGCTGGCTCGACGTTAGACACAAAGGGTCATAGTTTGAAATGACAGCACTTTTTACCACGTACGACCATAGGATGTAGAAAACGCGGGGTCCCGTCCGCTCCCCCATAGCTAAGCTACATACCGCCAGATTAGTAGTTGGGTCGGTGACGACCAGCGAATCCCTGGTGTTGTACGTTTTTAGTTTTATTTATGTTCGAAGGCTAACCTTTTCGTGTTTTGACTTCTCTTTTCGCCTAAACTCCGGGTAAGGTATGTAAAACACCACAACCATATTGTACCTACGCGGGTGGGATTTCTAGAAAGGTTGACTGGAGGATTACAGGCGCTAGAAATAATAAGGGGCAATTGAAGGCTCGCACAAAGCCTGCAGGTAAATGCTCTATTACGAACTATGGCTACGCTTAATCGTATGAACTGCTGGCAATACCTTTAATCGCTGGTAATTCTAATAATTCGTAGTAATTGTAAAGACAAACAAACGGTTGCGTTTTCTTAGTTGAATTTTGAGTGTATGGTTGTGATTGCCTCGTCGGGCAATTCTTGAAAGTGAAATTTAACGCTGAAACGTTTCAACTTAGCAAGGTAATCGGCCCTCTGTAATCCTTGGATTCCTAGTGCTTGCGGAACGATATCTAGAAAACCCCTTCCCCCCAGGTAGTCCGACAGGTTTAAGTTTAAGAATCAAAGAACATCAATTAATTAATGTTATTGGAACCTAATCTTCCAAGTATCCCTTCCGTACCCCAGATTACGCAAAGGCCGAACGCTAAATTCGCCAATACCGCCATCAGTCTAGAGCCTATTAGACCACACAACGTTTTGTGCCGCAAACTCACTTGGCAGGCGGGCTGTCTGGATGTGTCCATGAACTTAAATCCTCCCTAGGGAACGTAACTAATGATATTCGTGTATATATAGTTCCTTGTAACACTTGTTCCTGCCAACGCATAGGTCAAGGCCAGACTACCTACATAGCGATCCTACATCTAATCTTCTTTCGAATACTTTTAGGTGGAACAACAACCACAACAACTCTCAAGTAGGCAGCTATCAGTCAGTTCGCACACACTTTCAGGCAATAGCGATGGCGGGAGGACCAGAGACCTCGCCTCCCTCATACGAGGAGAGCCGTATTAAGCCTATGCCTGGGACGTACCCACCTCCACCTCTACAACAACGGGGACCGGTGAAGGAGGGAAACACCTATCGAGACAGCGAGGGACGCTGCTCAATGGCGTTTGGATTCTGCCCCGATCCTTCCGACCGGACCTTGAATCAAGACTGGGCAGCCGTGCTAATGGTCAAATGCCACGACGTCCCTTGCCTTATGCGGGAAGGCTTCCATTGGGATGGTGCTAATGTGATAAGAGAAGAAGGCTATATTGACCACGACCCCGACTTCTCAGACTCTCATCGTCGTAAGGACGGCAAGTGTTGGGCTAGTACTAGACACTACTACCTTAAAGACTTGCAACAACCTCAACGCTGGGTCGCTACTATCAAAGTCTTTGCGTTAAAACCAGAAACGGTATACCGATTCGATCTATTAATTCAGTTGTCCAGGAAAAGTATGCAGTATGCAACAGCTATTAATCAGTCTTCTGGATACTACATATATAATTGGCATTACTGTAATCCCACCGGACGGTTCAATGCAATCTACGACGACATGCCCATGGAGGGCTGGTGGCCATGGCCGAGGAAGAATTAGGTAATATAATGTGGACAGAAAGAAGGGATACCTGGCGACACACTTTGTTACGCTCCTAGGCATTCGCTAGGTAGGTAGCCATCGACGGATGATGGACTACTAAGTTGAACAAGTTTACCCACATGCAGGTAGTATGGTAGTAACTGCGTAATTATTTATTCCATGAGCTCCTTCTTTCTCGTCTATATGAAATATTATAGTAACCTAGCTATGTAACTTCTGTTCTTAGATTTATGATGAACGTGCTTGTTAGTATATCCAAAAGACAAGTGGAAAGTGCCCGGGTCAACAGCCAGTTCATATCTCCTCTATAAATAAAGGGCTTGTCTCTCTTCTCTTCTCTTCTCTTTTACACAAACAACGCCAACCTCCATTTATCAATAAAAAAAACACTATCAAAATCACTACAACAAAATTATCAACATAGATACATACATCTTCGTCATCTCCATTATCCATGCTGCCCTAGGCATCTCTACGATAGCGGTACTGCATTATTATGCATTAATATCTCTTACAAAGTATGTATATCCATCCTGCTCAATTCCCCTGCCCCGAAACATCTGATTCTAACAACGTCGCTCTACTATCTAGCACAGCTACCGTCGCCGAGCTCCTCGGATACTCCGGCAGCCCCCTCCCTGGCCTCGAGAATCAAGACTCCATACCTAGGGTAGGTAGGCAATACACATACACTTGTTGTCGTTGCGCAAAAGACTCTAAACTCCCTCGCAGACGCTATCTCGCTATATCCAACAAGTCTCTTTGCCCTACACTCATATCTCGTGACACCGAGCCACTCTGACGGGGTCTCCCCTCAGCACCTACAATCGTCAGTAGTAATACGCTCATTTGAATGTTGAGATTCAGCATTGCTGACTTCTTTCGCAGACAGAATGGCTACACGGTGGGAAGGGAGGAAGGGTCGCTAAGGGGGGCTGGACGACGGCGGAGTCTCGGTGGCGGAACTTCAAAAACACGCTCTTGTTATGAAATATATCATAATCAGCGCGGCTGCATTTTTTTGGTGCATAGTATTACCTATCACCATCATCTTTATTACACGAGCTATTTGTCTCTCGCTGATAAATGGGGGTCTGCGATCATATAAAGGAAGTGAACCAGGGCACTCTCCAGACGGGATCACATATATTCAGATGCTCTAAGGATTACGTTCTGGGTACAAATGAAAAGCAATACCGACACGCTATTAATACTGGGCATCTTTTGAACTATAATTGACCCGTTCCTTTGCTAGATCAGTAGTCGAATCGCTGACCACCAGAGTATTCCTGGTGTTGCACGTTTTAGACTTCTTCTCCTTCTTTTCCTTATTCTTTTCGTGATCTAGACACCTAGACTACAGTAATTATATACATACATACACACACACTTTGCAAGCCGCTCAGCACTAAGCTAGAAGTCACAACATGTCTGGTCTGACAATATGGTATTAAGACCAGCCTTTTGACACACGACACGCAATGCCGAGCAACTACAATTTTCATGGAAGTTAAGCTCAACTCAACCTGCATAACCCGCCTAACACCCGCCAACTAATTCAAGCGGATCGCCACTCGGTAATCGGCGAGAGGGAGCTACGACGACGGACTTCCTCCGGGAGTTCCGAGGCAGAGAACTGTCGACCCTTGCGATTCGAGGCGCAGATCGATGTCTTCTCCACGTCTATCTGCTGTTTATGTTGCTCATCGCCACGTTCTTCGCCCATCTTATTCACACCATCCACATTACTTTCGTCGTCGGATGCCTAGCCCGTCGCCGTCCTCTCCAGCTGGTGTGTACCCGTGCGCCTGGGTTTCTTAAAGCACGCGAACTCGGTCTTACTCTGCTCGCGCAACCGCTTAAGAAGCTCGCGCATGCCCGGGAGCTCGTCTTGAAGCCGGCTCCTGGCCGGGTTGTCCGTCTTCGCATCCAGGATCGCATAGATCTCCGTCTGGAGGGTCGATGCCTTCTCGGTAGTGTACTGGCTCAGCGTCTGCGCGACGAACTCGACGTCCAGCGTCGCCTGCATCAGCGAGTTGAGATCGTACTTGGTTCGCGCTTTGAATACCTCGAGGAGCTCGCGACTAACTTGCTCCAGGAGGAATGAGATGACCTGACTTGTGAGGGAAGGCGCCGTGGTGGAAACTTGGGTGTGCACAAGTACAAGAGACAGCAGGGCCTCATAGATATATGGTTTGGCCTCTGTGGGTTTGGTACTAGGAACCCAATTTGGATCATTCAAACCGTTGCGAACGATTCTGCGAAGAGACTCCACTGCTGGTCGGGTGTACGTCTGAAATAGTCGAGCATCGATTTGACCGAGAACATCCTTGATGGTCTTCGCCTCATCGGTAAGTTTGACAGAAAAGGCCGTTTCAAATTGAGCATTCAGGTTGGGTACGACTTGAGAACGGAGTGCTTGTAAGTTGCTGAGAGTTAATAGCATACGAACATTCTGTTTCAGTTGTTGGTTAGCCCAGTGCTCCTAAGTCATGTACTCGTAATATGACAACTTACTCTATCGCCAGCGTCAATTGTTCCCCTCCCAGCGACCACGGATATTCTCTCGCTGTACGCGTCTATATCCGTGGTCCACTCGTCTTCGGCCTTTTTAACCGCCTTCTCGGCATTTTCGACCATGCCGCTGAGTGCTTTGTACAGTGTCGTGACATACTGACTTCGAACCATCTGTAATAATTTTGCGGTTGGTGGCGGGATGATATCCCCAGGGCCGGTTTTAGCGATTGCCTCGGAAACATATAGTATCTTCTGGGTTCCACTGAGCAGAGCTCCCTCAAACGCGGCGAAAGTGGCAGGCATGCAGGTGACATCTCCCATTTCCTTCGATCGGTGCCAATCTTCGACTAGCTTGATGTTCTCGGCATCGCTGTTCCATGCAGCACACAGAGCAAAAACACATCTTTCTCGTGCAGTCCCAACCAACGTCCTCAATAGTTCCATTTGCTTTGCGTCGTCTTGACTAACGGGAGCGACACTGGCCATCTCGGCAGCCCCGGTGCCGACTAAGCCAAGCATCTTTGACAAGTAATGAACGCCACTAATGGAGTTGGATGTCGGTGGCCAGAAAGCAAATTTCTCCCAAGACTCGCCTCGCTTCGGGGAAGGTGGGGGAGCATTGTTGGCATCTAATAAAAATCGGGGATCTCTAGCATTCGTAGGTGATAACTGCGCTGACATGGGAGATCCAGGTGAAGGAGGTAAAGGAGAGAATAGCAGCGATATATCTTCAGGGGGACCACTAGCAAAGAATTCAAACACATGAGCACGGATCATATCAACAAGCTCGATGGTGGCTTTCCGAAGGTCGAGCGTACCCTGCGTCGAGAGCCGGTGATGTTCACGCGACTCTCCGTTGTAACCTGTAGGCAATGATTTCTGCGCTTTTCCGTCGATGAAACTTTCGACGGTCTGCCAAAACTCCAAAACTTCCCCCAATACACCCTGGGACGACAAAAGACTAGATATGAATGACGTCATCTTCTCCCATAATTCAATGACCTCTGAACTGTCAAGTCCATTTGGCTTGCTTCCTACCGAGTGTCGGCTCAGACTGCGCAGATGTGAGGCGAGAATCTGCGATGAAGGCTTGTCGGCGTTGGCGAGTCGACGCCTAAGTACCTCGATCTCAACCTTGGCTCGATCTCCTACCAGTGATATCTTGCCCTTTAGATAATCGTATCTGCTCAAGAGCCAGACCCATATTGGGTTATCCTCCACACCCAGCTCCAGCAACATACCGATGAGTTCCATATGCTGATCTTGGGTTGGGACCCTTGCGTCCGTCTTCGCCACGTTATGAAGTAATGTTAACTTCCTCCAAACCTCGCGCTTGAAGAGCTGAATCTGTTCCTCAACATCGTACCACATCCGGGCCGCGATCAGGATCTGGTAAGTCTGCGTCTCACTTGGCGGGGTTGATCCCAGATCCTGGACAAGCTTTTTCGTCTCGTCGGAAAACTTCCTAGCGCGGCCATATTCTTCTATAAGCGCGTCGTAGTCCTTTCGCCGTATGCTGTCGGCGATGTTGGAACTGGTTTCGATGTACTCTTTGTACCGCTCTAGAGAGGTAGAGACAGTCCTAAGATTTTCTTCTTTCTCACGGCCACCCAGCGCCGGGCCCCAAACATCTTCTGCCTTTGCTGAAACATCTAATAGTGGACCCTTGATTCCAGACACGCCATAGTCGCTTTCCTTGATCAGGGCGTTCTTTTTTTTGTTGTCTCCCAGAGCAGGCGACAAGAGAGGGTTAGGCGCGCGGGCCGTCGCACCCCCGAAACTGCCCCGGCTAGTGTGGCGAGAATGCGCTCGCGCACGATTGGGTGTCGTGGGTGGCTCTTCGCCTCTGTATTTCATCTCCTTGTAGACGTTGTCGATGGTAGCCTTGGCGCGAACAAACCTCTCGAAGTTAGACTCGACTAGGACCTTCAATGATGCGGATTTCTGATCAATCGACCTGGAAAGGACGTCAAGGCCGCTCAATAACGATTGCGTGTCGGCATTGGCGTGCATTTGAGAGAGGAACAGGGCTGGCGAGAAGCTCGTCGAGGACAGCAAGAAGCGATTGCCTATGTAAATAGATGACAATTGAGTTTCCGTATTCACGTCGCGTTTAGGTCAAGCGGTCTGGCAGACTTACGCAATCGAGTGTCGTCCTGGATTGGCACGCCGAGGTCCTTGAGGGTCCTCACGACGCTGTCAGAAGAGCCCAGCGGATCGGGCTCGTCCCTCTGGACCAGGTTGCTGACGCCGCTGGCGGACTTCTCGGAGCCGGCAACGATACTAGAACGGTTGCTGACGGCGCGTTCGAGGGCGTCATAGCGGGACTTTCGGCGGTTGATCTTCTTTTTCTGCTGCTGCTCGCGGTCACTGTCCGAGTCGTCTGCCTTGTCGTTCTTCTCGGCCGGCCAGGTGGTGGGCATCAATGTCGATATGCCATAGAAATCGAGGACGCTGCGGTCGAAGTCGGCCATGGCTGCAGATAGGCTGGGCAGATGCAGCTGCTGAAGGCCGAAGGTTGGTTGGGATGGGTGTTGCTTGCTAGCTGTTCCATATGAGGGGTTCTCAGGGATCTCTCGAGGTTCCCGAAGTCGAGTATCATGTCAATCCAGAGCTAGAGGGTCTGAGGTGAAATGAACGATGGGTTGTGGAATGGGTATTTTATCATAGGTGTGTAATGCTGCAACCCGTACACACCTACATGTACTTCAATGTTTGGAGCTTTGAAACTCGGACTCTGGATGCCTCCTGCCGCAAGTCAGTCTCAATGCGCCGCGCTTTAAGCTTCAGGTTGCGCTCGATATATGTACATTGTATCGGGTGGGTAAGGTTAGGTAACTCACTGGTCCGTGCAGTGAGCTCCCTTATGCTACTTGTACCTAATACCACAGGGGTTTAGCGCTCTTTTATAGGCGCATAGCGCATTTTCAGATGTTAAATTGTCAACGTTGCATTGCGCTCGAGGCTGTAACTACGTAGCCGCCTCCGTTTTACCGGTTCTGTCCGACACCACCCGAGGCTTGCAGTTCGTTCGAAAATTCCCCACGCAGCGCGCAGCATTCAAGCCTTTCTCCCGCGCCAGTGCTTTTTTCACTTTCAACATCTTAAAAAAAGTCACAACCCTTTGTCTTGTCGCCGCATCTCCCCCAATTCCTCTACCATGCTATCCCTCCGAGCTGTCGCTGCCCCTGCGCGGCGCCAGTGCTTTGCTGCTGCCCCTCGGGCCACTGCTGCGCTTTCTTTCCAGGTGAGCTATCAACCTCCCAGAATGAAGCATGTGAAGGCTTCATGCTAACGAATGCTTCAATTTCTAGAACCGCAGATTCTACTCAGACAAGGTTGCCAAGTTCCATGGCACGAAGAACGCCGATGTATGTGCATTATCAATTCCTACTGTTCTCTCGACGCTCAAATTCTGCTTTGCGACATTATGACGAAAATAACTCAACCTTGGCTGGCAACCGCTTCTCAAGCAGCGCATCCACATACATCTCCAAAGCAGCGGTGCCAATACTAATTCCCTGTATCATAGGGTCGTTACACAGTTAGCATAATGGAGGGTGACGGTATTGGCCCCGAGATCTCCCAAGCCGTCAAGGACATCTTCGAGGCTGCCAAGGTATGTCTTAGATCCCTTCCCTCGATACCGTCCAGAAGAAGGCTAACTGATTTCATCTAGACACCAATTGCTTGGGAACCTGTTGACGTTACTCCTATCCTCAAGAATGGCAGGACCGCCATCCCCGACGAGACCATTGAGAGCATCCAGAGAAATAAGGTCGCCCTAAAGGGACCCCTCGCCGTACGTCACATGAAGATGAACTCACCTATGAAACAGCTACTGATGGATGATAGACTCCCGTTGGCAAGGGCCACGTCTCTCTCAACCTCACTCTCCGCAGAACCTTCAACCTCTTCGCCAATCTACGACCTTGCCGCTCCATTGCCGGCTACAAGACCCCCTATGATAACGTCGACACTGTTTTGATCCGAGAGAACACCGAGGGCGAGTACTCGGGCATTGAGCACGTCGTTGTCGATGGTGTCGTCCAGAGCATCAAGCTCATTACCCGCGAAGCTAGTGAGCGTGTGCTGCGATTCGCCTTCCAGCATGCCCAGGAGATCGGCCGCAAGAAGGTCCGTGTCGTGCACAAGGCCACCATCATGAAGATGTCCGACGGTCTCTTCCTGCGCGTCGCCCGCGATGTCGCCAAGGACTACCCCGACATCGAGTTCGACGCCGAGCTGCTCGACAACACCTGCCTCAAGATGGTCACCGACCCTCTTCCCTACAACGACAAGGTCCTCGTCATGCCCAACCTGTACGGTGACATTCTCTCCGACATGTGCGCCGGTCTGATCGGTGGCTTGGGTCTGACCCCCTCGGGCAACATCGGTGACGAGTGCTCCATCTTCGAGGCCGTCCACGGTTCCGCCCCCGACATTGCCGGCAAGGGCCTGGCAAACCCTACTGCCCTGCTGCTCAGCTCCATGATGATGTTGCGCCACATGGGTCTGACCGAGTACGCCAACCGCATTGAGCGAGCCACCTTCGATACCCTATCCGAGGGCAAGGCTCTGACCGGTGACTTGGGCGGCAAGGCCAAGACCCACGAGTATGCCGCTGCCATCATCTCCAAATTGTAGATAACTTAACGAACTATACCTATACCTCCCCAAGTCACCTTCTTCTCCTCCTCCCCCTCATGCTCTCGCCCCCTCCGCCATCCGCATCCAACAACCTTCACGACCGCATGAATCCTATCGCCATCTTTTGTTCGTCTTCTATAATGAATAAGGCCAGGATAAAGGATGCAAGGAAAGAGGCTACGAATCCGGCTAGATAGAAATCAGGTTATGCGCGGGTAGTAGACACTTGTACAGTAACAAGAATGAACGCCGAGGGAGAGGGGTGTGTGTGTGTATGCGCAAACAATGCGAAACGACGAATAAAAACGTTAAAAGGAAGAAACACAAGACCAATGTTTCTATTTCATTTTACGTGATATGAGAGTGATATGTGAGCTACATATGTATGTGCATAACCTGACCGGCCGACTCATCCAGATGAATTGAGAGAAACCGCATATCAAGATTTCGGTACTTAGGCACGCATGTAGCCACGCCGCTTGAGTGAATAAAACCACGCATCTGGTGATCGCCATATTTCATTCCTGTTCGCAGCAATCGCACATGCTTTTATCTTGAATATACCAGCTCACATTCGTTCATATTCCTATATTGCTCCATTTACCGATATCATCACCACTCTCGGCCTATAACATCGTGTTTTCGACATCAGCAATGAGACTCAACATGAGATGACTTGCCTAGAGAAAAAAAATCCGGCTTCTTATCTTAGAAGTCCTGACCTAAACGGGTTACATATTGGGTCGCTTGGCCACAGTGTCTCGAGAGTAGCAAATAGAACTCGAGCGATATAACTTCGCTCGAGTCAAGCTTACACCATCGCGCCTCGTGGATGTTAGTTCCATGATGTACCGTAATCGGGTCATCGTTCGCTATATCTGGTTCTGCCTAGAGCTTGATGTCGATTGCGCCAAATGCGCCCCTGCCCGGAATGTTTACAGATGTGCTGGAGTGGGAAGAGGTAGGTATTTGCTACCAGCGATACACCTATCACCACTGCATCCCGAATTCGGCTTGTTATTGACTCTCAGCACATGGGATCTTGATAGCGACTTAATACTCGATATTAGTTAGTGTCTGCTCGCCTAGTGACTCAAAACATTGGTTTAAATATCTGACCTTTATGTCTGATGCTGTTTGTTGTATTTAGGATTATTGTTGTAGGATGGATGGAGAATCTACAGGGCAACACCCGTGCGGGGTTCCTTTTAACCACTGTCCTTCGTACCTGCCTTACACTCGGCCAAACGCCCTCGCCACGAACACCGCTGAGGGCGAAACCACCACAAGACCTTCAAATACCACAGGAATTCCCATTTTAACCATTCGCACGAAGTGATCTTTCTATACGACAAATATGCTGAACGGCCAGTGAGCCCTCAACCCGACCCTCAAAGATCCGGCCCCAAACAGCGGGTACAAACCGGCATGCACGTAGTATTGTTGGCTACTCAACTGTAACAACCGCAGCGAAACTAGACATCTTCAGATATTCGTAGACCGTAGTCAAATATGATGAATCAAGAGACAAAAGGAGTGGTCTGTGTAGTTCTTCCTCGACCAGGCGTGGGAGGGTAGGATAGCGAGCCGGGCTTAAGCCGTATGAACGAGGAATCTTCGACAAGGAATCTTTAACGTGTATTCTTGTAGACGTAGAGTAGACGGAAAATCTCCAAAGTAGACGATCAGCGGCGAGTCGAATGCTCAAGCCGTACTAAAATGGGAAAGCTCTGTAGCAGGAAAGCTCTGTAGGAAAACTCCATTATGGACGTGATCATTGTGAAAATTATCGTGATAGTTGCATTCCGCAGTGGGAAACCCCAAGGGGTCCCGCGCAGGGGGGAAACGAATGATGCGAGCGCTCACCACTTGTTTGTTGTATTTAGGATTATTGTTGTAGGATGGATGGAGAATCTACAGGGCAACACCCGTGCGGGGTTCCTTTTAACCACTGTCCTTCGTACCTGCCTTACAATGCCCCTTCAAATATGCTAAGTAAAGTAAATACCTAACTAAGTCTTAGCTTTTAAGCCATCCTCATTCTTACGTCTACATATTCAATTCGCTGTTGACCATCAGGGCTCTCTCTCGCTAGTCGAGAAACTCCGTCACCCATTTGCTACCTCCCGTCCACTTTAGTGGCTTACAATGCCTAATGTTAAGGCAAGTTTGAGTGCAGCACCTTGATTAATTATGAAGAATTGTTCTTCTAGGGGAATCCGTTTATATCTAGTTAGGTAAGCAGGCTCAATCCGAGCCGCGTCACACCTCTCTCATAAGTCGGTGTACTTGCTCGACTACATCTACCTTGGTGTTTCTTCGGGTCTGAATTCACGTGTCATTCACCCGTTTGGCGGAGATAGTTGTATTTTTATCATGTATGCGCATTAGAACAAATGTCCACATCTACTCACAATTGTGACTGAGAATTTGAACCGAGACGAGTACCGATCAGACCACCGTCCGTCAAAACGCCTGATAAATAGAAGGAATTTTTTTTTTTTTTTTGAAAGTGAGGTATATACTGTCGCGAGACAGAGCAGTAGTATTTTTATTTTGTACTTGGTCTTTCCAGGTCAATTACTTGTTACCTATCCATTCCATTCATTTTGTTTGTCATGGCCAAGTTTTATCTATCCGTCTATAGATTCACTTCTCATCCCGTCGTGGATCAAGTCCGATTCATATAATACCTACCGCGAAACCCAAGCAAGGTAAGCCGTCGTAATCATACAGAAACAAAGGAAAGTCTCATGAGCTTATGGAAGGAAAAATGCGTATCTCATCGGCACTAATGGAGCGTAGCATAGCGCGAGATAGATAACTTCGTGAGAGCCTGCGCTGGACAAGGAACTGACGTAACTGAGGTAGCTTAATAGGTGAACAGCCAGTTCGTAAGTGCCTCGTCGTCGGCCTCGATAGACATGGGCAAGGGGATTTGAAATCCGTCAAGAGACGCGGGCGATGACTAGGCGTCTTGAGTTAACTCTTGAGAATTCGCCTCGGGTATATCTGACGACGCGACTTGAGGCACTGGCCCCTGGGGAGGAGTGGCCGGGGAAGGAGTAGCCTGGAGAGGAGCATCCGGAAGTGTTCCCGGGGATGCGGGACGGAGCTGGGTATGAGGCGGCGGCGCATTAAGTAGTAGCTGAGCGCAAAAAAGAAACTCCAGAGATCGCGAGTCCGTCGGCTGAAAGTTGTTTTCGTGATACCGCATTCGCAAATAGCGGGCTAAATGACGTCAGCAGAAGATCCTACCGAGTGCAGATACCTCCAATAAACAGCAACTTACGAGTGACATGGAGAAGATCGAAATACTTCTTTACATCAGCTCCTTCACCATCAGTTGTAATGGGTACATCGGGGTCGCTCTGGACGGTTTTTGGGAGAACATGCCGAATAACGAGCAGCATTCTCAAGAGTTCTGTAAGGTTGTGTCCTTGATTAGTGTACCCCTGAGGTGGCCTCTCCAACGGCCACTTTGGCCGCAAATTCTCTTGATCCCAGGCTTTGAAGGCCCATGTGGTCTTTTCTAAACAGTTGAGAAAAAGCATGACGGTAAGAAACATGGGAAACCCGAGCTTTGTCTTGCCATCTTGCAAACTCCGCTGGATGCCATTCAACAGGTTCCTGCTGGCTACAGATGCCTTACGCTCGGCGGCAGCAGTGAGTTGCATGCAGATGTTACTATATGCCTCACTCTCTGTGTCGTCTTTGATCCACTGGTCCTCCACTTCGGGTTGGGGGAATTTGGCTAACATCGTCCACTGTCGCTCACGGTCCATCATCTCTACAATGCCCCAGAGCTCGAGTGACCGTTTGAGGAGCTCATCATTCGTCTCTCTAGCAATTTGGTCTGCTATCTCTAAGGTGACTCGTACATGCGGCGACGGCTCGTGCGTGATGTACTCAGGTAACATGTTGCGCATATAAGCTTCCACCTTACCCGGGATATCCTCCTTGTCATTATCAAGAAGGACGACGGGTATGTGAGAATCCAACTTCATAGTGCTTTCGTCAGCTTCTTTAGGGTAGCCCTGGAACACCTGAAATGTAACGGTATGTCCAGATTCCGGGAAATGTGAAGCCTCCACCACAGCACCGGCATTTTCCAGATGATAGGACGTTTTGTATCCGTTGATCCGCTTTTGGGCCATGACCACCTGTACCCCTGCAGAGTACAGGTCGATGAACTCGGAGAGCTTGGTTCGGACACAGCCTGTTCGCCAGACTCGTGGCGACAGCACTTTTTTACACGTGTCGCACGGAGTCCCTTTGGAACATACCTTTCGTAGAATTCGACAACGAATGCACGCGCCGATGCGGCGTACCTCTTGCACCTCTATTCGGCGGCTCTTGTCAAACTTTGCACGACTATGCTTATAGCGAGTACCGTCCGGACTAGTCGTGGTATCCATGCGATAACCACCTTTCAAATTAGGCCCCAGTTGATGAGCATGATCGGTGACGGTGGCAGGGCCATGAATATCCTCGGCCATGTAGGTCATGCCGCCCCACGGTGTGGACGGGTCGGTGGCACGTACTGAAGGAGGTGGAGTGACGTGGGCGACTTGAGGAACTTGAGGGTTGGGTTGATCTCTCTCGGGCTCTGGGTAATCGATCATCATATCGGCAGTGGGTGCGACTTGGGCAATCTGCTCAGCAATCGCATCACTGAGCAATTGGGGATCAAGTAGTGAGGATGTGAGTCGTGCTGTTGCAGCGGCAGCGGCGACAGAGAGAGACGATTGTGAAGGAGATGTAGGAGACTGTAAAAGGTGGTGTATTGACTGTTCCTCGGCAGAAAGGTCGTGGTGCACGAATTCGGAGGCCTTGTGTGGCGTGGCGTCTAAGAGCTAGAGGTCAGTGTGACTTACTGTACATCCATATAAAGTTACACACCTTTCTTTTCATGTTGCGGCTGAGTATTATAACTCAACGGTGGATTATCCAATGTGAATTGCTCATGAAGCTCGAATGGGTTGTTCCCCGAGGACGAAATATTAGGAATAGCGGCGGCCAGGGTGGTCTGCACGGCCTCGGTGGTGGGATCGTGTGTGTGGTCGTCATGCTTCTCATGGGCTTCAATCTGACGAGATACCTCGGCCAGAGTCTCCAAGGGCGTCCAGATCTGGTTTTGTGCCTGGCTGGCAACATGGTCAACAGACAGAGCCGTGTTCAGACCGGCGCCGTGGCCATCGCGGCCTGGGCTGGGCCCCATGTTGGGGCCAGAGTGCAGCAGCCCATCGAATTTGGGCCGGCCAGCAGCGCTGCTGATGCCATGGAGAGCAAGGCAGGCATTGATGCGATCAGCCTCGGATATAGCGGGACACTTCTTGGTGAGATGGATGGTGAGGCTGTCGATGCGGCCTTTAGGGAAATCCTCGCCGCAGGCCTTGCAGCGGTGGTGGTAGCGGTTGCTGTTGTCGTTCAACTTGGCGCCGCGCTCGAAGAATTCGATGATGAGAGGATTGGGTCGGCGGCCCATCTTGCTGCAGTTCCCGGCACCTGTTGCGTGGGCGAGGCGGCAGACAGGTGTGAGATAATAAAACGGGCAGAATTCGTGAAGCGGTGAGGAAATGTTTTCACCACCTACAGAAATTGGTAGGTGTAGAATAAGTCTCCACAAAAGTAGTTGGAACCGGTTGCATCTACGCCAAGGTTCCCAGGCGGGCGTGGCGGTTTCTTGGCAGTGTTCGGCGGGTGGTGGGGGTGGGTGCATCGGGGATGGAGCCGAATCGCGCTGTGCCCAAAGAGGAACGTGCTGCATCTGGTATATCCGGCACAGTGCACCGGGTGCCTGGCTTGCCTGGTTCTAGAGCCAGGGACCCTTTACTATATCCTTGCCAAGCATCTATACTCACTCTAGAGCAACAATAATACTTCCTTACTATCATAGAACAAAAATAGCCGTCTCATCAACTACCATTCCGGGGTAGACGTACAACAAATTGAACATCTTTTCAATTCCGTGTCGCCCTTCATGATCACAAGGCTGACTGGCTTGAATCGAAACCCGTCCTCTTCCTCGTGCATTGACGCCACGCCGTGTGGCTGGGTCACCAAGTCCTGTGCCCTTTTTCTCACCCAAGTTCATGATGATGAGTGTAGCTCAGAGGATGACCAATTTATTTCGATCAATACCCGGGAATGAAGGGTATCTGGCTATTTTTACAAATCAACAGACCTCCATTTCGTGAGAGCTGCTCTCTCCGTTATCACTAGTCGACCCTCCCCAGCCAATGATCTCGTGTGTATTACACCGCAATCACCACGCACCGTGCATTGTGGCGCTCAACCTGACATTAGACCAACCCGCGAAGGAATTAGATCACCCGCGAAGGATATGTAGGTTGGCCCAAGAGAGTAAATGAGATGGGTCCCGGTGGAAATGCTCGGAAACATCGCCAGGACGGGCTTCGGCCTTGTTCGGACCCGATATAGAGATGTTTCAACCGCCTTTTCGTAGCTATAAGTATATGTATATTGCTTTTCCCCGTCATGGCAGACTCTCGAATCTCAAGAGCTGACCATCTGCTCTCTTTCTTCGCCTTCTTGTCTCTCTCCTCTTCTGGAGCAGCGCAAAAATGCGGTCTCTTCTTCCCTTCCTAGGCCTCTGCTCCTCTGCCGCTGCTTATACCTGTAGTGGCACTCCCAAGGCCGTGTCGTTGCAATGGAGCCTCGGATGGAAATGGATATCCCCTGACGGCTTTGGACGTCCTGTCATCGCCGTGAACAACCAATGGCCACCGCCCACGATCGATATGTGTAAGGGTGACACGCTTGTTGTGCAAGTAACAAACAGCCTTGGCAACGAGACGGCTAGCATCCATTTCCATGGCCTTTATCAAAATGGCCAGAATCAAATGGATGGACCGGCTATGAGCACACAATGTCCAATTCCTCCAGGATCTGTTTTCACTTACAATTTCACTGTTGGTTACACTCTTCCCTATTCCCGGGTGACTCTAGCAGGACTAGAAACCAAACACCTGCTGAAGTATGGAAAGAATTTGAACTAAAACTTCTCATAGGTTCCAGATCAAGTCGGAACATACTGGTGGCACAGTCACGTCCAGTACGTAATTCTATATTCTTTTTCCCTCTCCTCTTTGGCAAATCCATTACTGACCCTTTTCTTATAGCGGTCAGATTGCAGATGGGCTTCGAGGTCCTTTGATTGTCCACGACCCCAAGCCACCTTACAATGTGACTGGCGGAGAACTCGTCTTGACTGTTGCCGACTGGTATCATACGCAGGCTCCATATTTGCTCGAATACTACCAGTCGGCTGACAACGCTGCTGACGGCGGACCAGAGCCCATCCCAGACACGGGTCTGCTCAACGATGGACAGAACGTCCCAGTGAAAGTCCAACCTGGAAAAACATATCTGCTGCGAGTGATTAATCCTGGAAACTTTGTCGGCGCTTTCCTCCAGATCGATGGCCACAATCTGACAATTGTCGAAGTCGATGGTGTCTACACTGAGCCTTATACTGTCGATACCTTATACTTGACTGTTGCTCAGCGGTATGCGGTGCTGCTCACAACAAAGGCGACAAGCAGCCAGAATTTCCTTATTAAGGCTGCTCTTGATACTAGTGAGTTGCTGATATGATTTATCTTGTTGTGAATTGTGTCTAGGGAGCAGTATCTAACAAGCCTCTCTCGTTTCTTAGGCATGTTCGATGAGGTGCCAGATGGGTACAACCCCAACTTTTACGGCTATTTAGTATACGATTCTTCCAAACCACTCCCCGCCAAGGTTCCTCTTCCGGATAGCCCTGTTACCTTAGACGACACCAAACTCTCCACGTCAACGGCTTATACAGCAGATCAAGTAGCTGTGTATGGTCAAGTCGATACCCAGCTCATCTTGAATCTAAACTTTTCCATCATTAACAACCAGACTCGGTGAGTAATCATGTCTAATAATCCAGTAATCGCAGTGCCGCTAGTGTACCGATTTGCTAATTACAGGTTTTTAGTGCCACCCTTAATGGTACTACTGGTATCCCGCAACTTGTAAGTTGCTAGTGCCCGACCCGAGTGACCTTAGCTTACATATCTTACTAGGTCCCTTCGCTGTACACGGCATTGAGCGCCGGTTCTAATGCTTGGAACCCGCTTGTATACGGTGTTAATTCTATCCCATTTGTGTATAAACAAAACCAAATTGTGGAAGTCATCATCAATAACTATGACGTGAGTGTCACTACCAACCATTACATTTCTGCTTCAGACTATGCAGCGACAAAAGACTAACCTAAGAATTTCCACCACTCTTTAGACCGGTGGTCATCCTTGGCATCTTCACGGCGCGACATTCCAAGTCATTGCACGCAACGGAGCGGGAGAGGGATACTATGCAGGCCAGAAACTAGCTCCACCACATGCTAACCCACTCCGTCGTGACACGGTCATGATCAACGCGGGTGGCTTTGTAGCTTTCCGCTTCAAGACAAACAACCCTGGAGTGCACCTCATGCACTGCCATATCGAGTGGCACGTCGAAGCTGGTGAGTCCGGGATATCCACAAACATCACGTATCCTATTTCACTCCGACTAACATTCTCGCACTTAGGTCTTACTTCCACTCTCATCGTAGCACCGGATGTCCTGCAGAAGACAATCACGATCCCACAGGATCACCTCGCCGCCTGCCAACGGCAGCACATCCCGACAACAGGCAATGCCGCAGGTAATAGCAAGAACTATTTGAACTTGACCGGGGCACCGACGAAGCCAGACCCGCACCCCATGGGTGCCCTGATCGATCCTTCGTCGCTGGGACCGTCCGGAAAACACGAGGAGTTCTGGCCGTCTACTCGCAAGCACTGGGCGTCGTGGATGCCCGCGGCACCGGCTAGCTAGGTGGATCCATAGTTGTAAATTTCTACGGGGCTTCAGATCGTTAGATCATTGTTTGAATCCTCTGTGTATACATATACTAAGTAGATAGATACGAATAGAAATTCAATTCGAATCCTGAACCCAAATAAATCCAGCACAACGTTTGCGAAGTTTGTTGTGCTACAGTGCATTAGGATAATAATTGTTAGCCCCACGCTACTAGAGGAAAGCAAGGGTACTGTTAATCGGCGAGGCTGTAATACAATTCTGATACCTAGAGAATTAGTTATTGATCAGTCTCCAAGTTTTTTTGCCACTCAACAGCAAATTCCTAGCGCGGAGCTAATAGTCATTATTCTACAGTAATGGCCTGTAGCATGCCGTACTTTTGTTGTATCTGACTACATGAAAGATGCCAGAAGCTAGCCCGGCAACTCTTCGATGACAAATATATCAGCGCCGATTGGATAGCTGGAACACGAGAACACTGCACAGTATCTTTCCCTAGCGCTGGCTCCACATACACGTGCGTCCCGCAAAGCTTGTTCCAGATAAGGTTGGCGGCACCTTGAAAGCTATTTTTCTTGGCCGCACCCACGTGTTTTTCTCAACTTCCCTTCGGCGACTATGGATGGGCAACCACATCGGGCCTCTTCTCGGTCAGATTGTGCGTTAGTCTTGGATAAGCCTGCATTGATCGAATCTCAGCTTCGTCCAACTAGTCATCGGAGGCAACACAAAGCAACAGGGGTCAAAGACTGAACAGCCAGATCTGGATTAATCGGATTAATCGGAAGGTGGATCTGAGTTAGTGCAAGTAGAGAAACTAACCTTAGCGTAGGAATATACGAAATATAGCGTTTATAGTTAACGGGGGCCCTTCACGGAGACTGCCGTGTAAATCTGTAACTTAGTCCACTCTCTTCAAAACAGATGATTTCAGCCACCGAGGCACTCAGCCACTTTTCTACGCCCTATTTGTATGTTCAACTTCACGAAAGTATTATGGTTACACATCGGTAGATTGGGGGGGGGGGGATCGTGCAGATGGAATGGCGGTTTCCGTAGATCCGGTGCCAAGCTTGAAATCCTTTCGACTTTCGCGCGACCATCTTGTCCGACCTGCACGTCAGAGAGAGAACCCTGATGTGAATTCCTATTCCTTCGGTTCTTTCCCGCTTTGGGTTCTATGTGGCGACGAGTCCTAGGTTGTGTGGGTGACTCTGCATAACACTTGGTTGGTGGGCGAAACTAATCTTTTTTCTTGGGCTACTATCCGAATGGCAGCTTTGATTATAATTCGAACTACCATTCTAATTATAGTGCTCACCATTGCCGCCATTGAAGCCATCACCGCAGTCCGAGATATAGTCTTACTAATTGTAGTACGAAATTCATACTAACACATTTCTCCCAACATGTCTCTTACATTGCCAAAATATAATCGAGTAGGACTAACTGAAAACTTATACTGCATTTCTGGGAATACAGTTTTCAAAATAATTAGTTCAATAGATGTGTGTGACAATGGCCTATACTGATCACCCCTTATGGGAGACCGCAGATGAGGAGACCGTGGCTGAGGTTCACCGGATATCAGATTTCAAGGCGGCACTGGAGCGGCTTATCTCCAATTGTCCGTAGAGCTTCTTTTCTCATGACCCTGATCACAAGGTTTCCGTTTGAGATTATTTGGGGCGACATGTTGTACGACAATGCTCATATTAACCTCTAAACGTAAAGGATACTTGCTGAAGCTTACTGCATGCGTGTGTTATCTAAACAACGTCAATTAGTGCCAAGATTCCTCCGAACAGGCGGTGAGAGCGGCAGGCACCCGGAAGCTGATAGAGTTGTGTAGTTTGATGCCACGTAGACCCAGGGGATTGGGACTGCATTACATATCAGATATCGAGCAGGCCAGGGCTTCAATACCGTGTAAATAATTGTATGAGCAGCAGTCGGTTGCATGAGCTCACGGCTACTCAGCCACCCGCATATGCTCGATCGCAGAGCAGGCCATATGAAGCGAGACAGGCAAAGCAAAGAGCGAAACGAAGCTTTCGTGTACATAAGTCGTCGCCGAGCTCAAAGCATGGACCGGACTCGTAAGGTTTCCTTGATGCCGTAGTATATTACTGCAATTCGAGTATCCTTCCAAGCCTAAGACTTCTATTCCTTGTTACTACATCGAGTCGGATAGCTAGTTCCGGACTATGAAACGTAGCTTTTCGATGTCCGTGAATTGTCTTGGAGCTCCGTCATGAAATGTAAAAAGGGCTTTAGATCAACGGCTTGGGGGAGTGTTTAAAGTGTAATAATTGATTGGGGATTCAAGAGTCCTTATGAAAATTTAGCACCCCTGTTTCGCCATGCACATGACCTAAGGTCTATGCATCTAATCAGCCTCACTCCCAATCGCTAAATTCCTGTATTTCTGCCTCCTCGTTTTCGTATTACTTTCTCAGATGGTCAGACATTCCACCGGTAAGCCAGGGGGTGGAGCCTCCCGTTCATATGATTGATCATATACATGATACGCGAGTCTCCGGTCTCAGATCGGGATCCAATCTGTCGGTACACGCAAGAACGGAGAGATCCTGGTGGGATTGTAAAATAAGAACCTTGGGATTCTAAATTGTTTCGTATTTCTTTTCTAATTTTATATCAAGAGCTAGGTGAGGTGCACAAAGATCTGTGACTCGGTTTCAAATTCGAATCTGACAGACATTAATAACCTTGTAAAGCCACAAGTAGCTATGCAAGTCTATTCAATCCACCTGATGATATCAAACTTCAAGGAGACAATATCTCGTTTAAGCAAACACTATCACATCTGTACACGAAGATACAAAAATGGAAACGGTGCCCATGCTTATAACAAAAATAGACTTTGATGAGTGTTGTAAACTGCTGTGCACATGATCTGTTCTATTCAACTATGACTCTTGTCAACCCAGCACTGAATTTTATCCGTACCGACTACGAACGACCAGCATAATTTAGCAAAATCGTCAAAATCTCCGGCTGGGTATTGTGATATAATAGGCTGAGGCGTCAGAGACGGCACCATCAGCGGGGACTTGGCACCGTCGCGACACGTATTAAACCATTTCACCGCAGACTCGGCTTCCCACAGACCACGACGCACAGTGCACATGACATAGCCTTCACATTCGGCCCAGCCTATTGTCATTATGCGGAAAGTATTAAGAACGGTGTCTATGATGAGGTGAGTGCGACGCACGCTCTCAGTCAAGATCCATAGTTGCCAGATCTCCGTCGCTGTATCATAATCACTGTGAAACTCGCCCGACGTCCCTAGAAGGGGGCGCCGACCGTCCTTGACTGACTGATAGTCGTCCCATCTGTGGCGTTTCACTGTCTCCCACATCTGCGTTATCCATGACCGCAATGTAGGTATCTGGCGTTCGGCGGATGTGCGCATTCGTACTGAGCCGTCGAACAGACGGATGAATACATAGACGAAAAGAGCATGAACACGGGCCAGATGAGCCCAAATCTCTTGCACGCCATTCGCCACAGGCCTTACTGCATGCTGAGCGAGTGCAGATGCGCGGTCGTCGGCGATTTGCAGTATCGTCTCCTTGGTCGCTGGTGTCCGATTTGCATACGTGGCGAATGTCGTGAAGGCGTCCTGGACACATGTGGGCATGCCCTTGTCATATAATCGCCGATGTATGAAGCCATTGGAGCCGGTCGTGACCCAAGACTGCAGCATTTTCTCCACTTCGCCGACGAAAGGTTCCATTTCGACAGTTGTCATGCAATCCGGGTTTTCCTGTTTGTGTTGTATCACGAAGGTCTCATCTCGTAAAAAGAAAGGGGAGCACGGTGTGGTATCAGAACTGGCACTGTTGTCAACTCCGAGTCCCTGATCTGGGTAGGGACTCGGAGCAGAAGCCGTTGATGTTGGTACATATGGGATCATAGCATCATCTAAGAAAGGCATCTCGAGATTGTTAGCAGCCGCTGAATCCCAGTATCCGAAATCAAGATTGCTTCCTCCCGCAGCATTTATGTTGGCATCGATATCGACGCTGGAATAGGCTGGTAAAATTAGATCCCCTGCTTGTTCTCGTTCATCGGTTGACGCAACGGTAGGATGCTGCTCTGTTTGAGTTTCGCGTGCATTTCCCACATCTCGCCGTCGTCTTTTGGGCTGCGGATAAGCGCAATCCAAGTCTTTGTCAATGCATCGACGACACTCGGGAAGCTCCTTATCACATCTCCGCTTGGATTCTGCACAGGGAATACAGGCTTTTTGGCGGCGGGGAATTGCGGCCATTACACGGTCGGGTTCGTAACATTAATGATCTAAAAGAACGAATCTATCGAACTAAGGTCTTCTTAGGAAGACAATATGTTTGATTAGCAAGTGTTGTAGTGAGTTTACGACAGCTTTAACTCATAGAATGCCGATTAGGTAAGCTTGGTGGCTTACGAATGACAGGGTCTCTGCCCGCCTATAGCGATTCTGCCACTATTAAGTGAATAAGCTAATCGGATTAGCATTTCAATTGGGAAGTTATCTACATAGCGAGGCGGTAAGCAAATCGTCTCATAATCGTGAGCGTTTATCTTGGGTTACACAGGGCTTGTTAAGAGGTGTGAGGATACTATCACAGTGAAATGAATAACCAGATTTTCAAAATTATACTGTCAGTATAGTTGGAGATAGTGATCGGGACATTGTTCACAAATGAAATGATATGAGAAGGCCATCGGATGATGTTCTCTGCTTGTTGTCCAGTGTCACACGGACCAGCCCCTGGGAATTGGGATTGCAACTACCCGTACCAAAGGGTCGGCGACATCATGTAAATAATCTGTGAGGCAGCGTTTTGTATATTCAGCTACCTGTGTCCATTCTTATGATCGTGTTTTCTATTATCATGTTTGCTCGATCATTCGATCATACGGAAAAATACGAATTATTGCGGCTGCTTTGATAAGCATGAACTGAACTGATTTGTTTATGCCATTTGAACTTTTTTCATTTTTTTCATGCGCAGTTGCGGTTTATGTTGCCGTGTTGTTATTTTCGCTAGAGTTGGTTGAGAATTTTCTAAGCGGGCATTTGGCGGGAAAGTTGCGGGGAGTTTGCGGAAGTTCAATCGCGAACGCTCTAACCGCCTATTAGTCAGAAAGCAACATGATCTAAATTCTGAGGAATGCCGAGCTCAATGAAGATCAAACTTGTGATTTCAAAGCAGGGGGATATTGGAGTTGTGGTTTCTCTCTACTTGCCTATATAGCTGGCAATCGTCCACCTCGAGGTTTACTCTTGGTTACACATAAACTTCATCTCAAAGCAACTCAGCAAAACAGAACCCAACGTATCATTAACACCTAATCAACAAAAGGTCTACTTCACTTACGATGGCTCCCAAAGCACCGGTCAAGATCATTCTCGGCACGCACACGGTAAGGTTTCATAATCACACGTCTTAAGTTATTCCGAACTAAAGGACAGTAGGTTGGTGATAAGGCTGCAAATCCCGGAATCGTTCACTGGGATGAGCCAAAAGATGTACAGGCCCTTCTGGACACGTTTTACAGCCGTGGTTATAGATACATCGACACTGCGAGCAACTATCCTAACTCCGAGGAACGCCTTGGTCGGGCCGGGGCAGCTTCCCGCTTCACCATTGTAACAAAAGTTCGCGATGGAATTCCTGGGTCCCACCAGCCTGCCAAGCTCGAAGCCAGCATCAAGCAATCACTTGAAGAACTCAAAACTTCGACTGTAGACACTATGATGCTGCATGTGCCTGATCGCGAAACGCCCTTCGAAGACATAGCCAAAGCGATGAACGAAGCTTACCAGAAAGGCCAATTCAAGCATTTCGGGCTTTCGAACTATCCGGCTGCTGAAGTACAGAAGTTCCTCGACATTTGCGAGGAAAAGGGATACGTCAAGCCCAGTGTGTTCGAGGGACATTATAATGCGATCTTCAGAAGCGGCGAGAAGGAGCTGTTCCCACTTCTGCGCAAACACAATATCCCATTTTACGGTTACAGGTATGTTAGTATATCAAAGTATGCGGAATCAAGCTAACCTTCCTACCAGTCCCGCAGCAGGCGGTCTCTTCTCAGGAAAAGCTGGCACCTCAACCACATCTAAGCGTTGGGATAGCGATGTGAGTCCCCCAAAAGGCACAATCAATGAATCTCGCTAACAATGGAAAGAATCTCATTGGGAAGAATTACAGTGGGTTTTATGGTCACCCTTTGATCCAGGCCTCCATAGCCGATATCCTTGCTGCTGCTGGGAAGCATGGCATTAGCGGGCACGCAGCTGCTCTTCGCTGGACGGCCTTCCACAGTATTCTGGATGGAAGTTACGGGGATGGGATCATCTTTACAGCATCCAGTTTGGATCAGCTCAACAAGACTCTCGACGCTATTGATGCTGGTCCTCTACCCGCTGATCTTGCGGATGCCTTTTCTGCCCTTTCCGCTAATACCGAGGGGCACTCCCTTCCATACCACCTCTAGGGTCGCTCGTTTCTATACAGGTCTTAATGCCGTGGAAGCAACAGTCATATGTAGTGGAGACTGCCTCGGAAATCTGCTACTAGAATGATTTGATGATGGGAATAGGGCACAGGACAACAACGTCGTGGTCGTTGGCCAAGCGAAAGGGAGCGGACGGCAAGGATGGAAGTGAAAGAAGACTATTAGTGGAGCATATAGGTCGTCATCATTGTCACGAGACCGCCACATAACACTGTTTAAAACTTCAATTCATAAGTCCTTATTGAATAATTTGCGATTGTGTGGTGGTAAAACAACGATCTATTCATTATTAGATAAACGACCTATGGTAACAGAAAAATTGATGATTCCAGTAACAAAAGAGTTAACTCACAAGATCTCAAGGTTAGAACTTTGCTGTTCAACTAATAGGGTGTAATGACGCGTCACAGAAGGGCAGTCCCAATGCTTAAGATTACGCACCGCTTATCACTCTTGCTCAATCCTCATTTCTTCCTTCTATCATTCAACCACGGTATTCTATATACGTAATGAATATTGTCATTCACCCCCTATACATGTCCCTGTCGCTTAATTTTGGAACTCGGCCAGCACAGCAATGAATCCAACACCCTCATTATCACCCTGCTTGATCATTTCCTTAGACACGGGGTCCTCATTCTGATAGTACTCGGCATCACTAAGTACAGAAAAATATTAGCTAATTCCGTTGTAAAATAACGAAGGTACTTATAGGTACAAAGCGATAAATAATGGATCACTTACGCCTCGCTCGCAAAGGTAAACCAAACAACAACATTCCAGTTGTTGGCACCGGTGGTGTCACGGATGCTTCTGCATTTCGCCGCCCGAGACTCAAGTATGTAAGGTTTGCCATCCTAGAAAATTGGGAACGGTGAGCTTGTTGATGATGACATTGTCGTCTTGATAACAACTTACTTTCAGGCGAGTATTCTTCGAGTCGCTGAAGATCTCGATCGCTTTTTCCTGTAAAGCCGCGTCTGGGAGAGAGGCAAATCCAATTCGTGCAACCGTCATTTTTGTTCTATGCAATCTAGTCGAGGATTACACCGATGAAGGATAGTAGAAAAGACTGACTTAAGGTACAGAATAAACTGCTTATTTCCTAACGGCCTCTGATGATTTATATGATGGCTATGATATATAATGAACATAATTGACACTATAATGCGGGCTTCGGGTCTTAGAAATTGCCCGCTATTGCTTGACATGATAATGGTGATGAAGCAGCGGTCTTCGGGCAGCAACAAGTGTCCGCTACCTCTGTAAGAGAATGAATCTCAGTCTCTAATACATTGATCAAATTCCTTAAGTTCTTCCGGTTCTTCATTCTTACTAATAATTCTGTTAGAAGCAAGTTGGCCTAACTGTTCAAGGGTATGCCTTACCCCCTTTTTTCAACGCGGGACCTCTCTTGCTCCTATCGCTACCGACGACTCGGTTAAAGTCTTGCCTCGTCCAGCAATGATTTCCGCCCACGGAGAAATAGATGAACCGCATCTGAATTCCAACATAAATACAACCACTATGTTATGTTTCGTATCCACTTTGACCCCGAGTTGTAGGCGAAAAAATGCCGAAAGATTTGATGACATAAGCCAAGGTCTAACTCACAATATCTTGTTGGCATCAATAAGCTCAGAATAAGCCATATGGGGTCCCTTTTTATCTTCAGACCAGCGAGAGCCATAACGTTGAAAGTGCGAGCAACGGAACATATTATGACAATTATCTCCGATTGATGATTCTGTGAGCAGGACTGCATTGAAGAATGCGTAGAAATGTGCGACACAGCTGTGCTGAAAATCTCTGTTTTTATGATTCTTAGCTACTCCTATAAGATATTTTGTGTTGCGTAGTATATCTAATATTGTCTTTACAGTAGACTGGTTGATGTTGGGGCGCAGCGCCCTTATTGGGAGTCAGTACAGTGTCGGAAGTGCGGAAGACACCGTGCCGAGAAACCCCTGACAACCATTCGTCTCCTGGCAAGACATTGAGATTCGATGGCCACACCTCGTCTGGGAAACTGAATTGGAGAGTAAACCTTGTCGCAGCGCTGCTTTTTTGGGAAATGATTCTCGACCAAACGATGCCCTTAAATCTGCGCGAACACTTACATGGGGGCTGACTGGATATGTGACGCCGCATCTGCTGTGCGTCTTTTTCTTGCCAATGTTGGGGTCCGCTATGCCGGGTGACACTTTGGCAGAACATTGGCGCGGCGGGTTTGGCGACCGCATGTGTGAGCGTTACATGCCAGAAATGAATTGGAACCTATCACGGTGCAGTGCATGGATAATCGTGGTGACCATTCTTAATAGGGCTGTGTTAAATTTAGAGATTGACAGAACGAGGGCGTAATGGCCTTTGCATATATAATCTCCAGGTTTCAGCGTAGTATGATTGCAACAGACAGTATAATAGGTTTTCTAAAGGAAGGCTTCGGCGAATGAACTTACGCCTTTTTGGAGGCATCTGGGTAGCTCTATTTAATAGTCTACTCCATGTCATATAGATGCACCGACCATTATGGACAATTAAGTATTATGCCCTGCCATATTGCACCCTCCATTACGGCGTTCATGGCGGCCAAGATTAATTACGACGAGGAAAAATCTCGTGATCTTATGCTGAGCATAAATAAGAAAAGAATCGCCGCTTAACACTAACCTTTTTATTATTGTTCTCTCTTCCAAAGTCACCGAAAAGTTCTAATACTGCGCTCTCGTCAATAACCTTCTAGTTTCCTGTCATAACTCTATAAGACATTATGGCAACCACCCAGGATGCAGAGTACTACCCTGTTCAACTGGGTATCTGGACCAACTGGTCTCGTGGTCCCGTCTTCGGCCCTACCTTGACGTTGAGGCGACGAGACGGTGACCTCCTAATTGCATTTACCGCTTTGTTTGTAGCCTTGATTTCTACTCGTGGCTGGCGGATTGTATCCTTTATCTTTCATCGATGCTACGCTTCACCTAATCCACAAGGAGCTATTTACCATCAACACCAAGCTATTCTACGAAACTCCTCGAACACTCAAAGTAGCATTGTGCAGCTCGCTGGGTTAGTATGGGCCAACCGGGTCGACAAGAGGAAGATATTTCGTCCAATTTTGACATTTCTCGTGGCCGTGGTGTACGCCGTGGCATTCTCGGTCGCAGGGGGCTTTTCTTCGCAAATTTCCACTGCGGTCGGAACTGACGTCCTGATCAAAAGCAAGAATTGCGGATGGAATGACCATGGCCTGCGAAACCTCCCCGACGTTACATTCCTGTCGGCAGCTTTCGTGGCTGAACAAGTCAGCAACGCGGCTAACTATGCTCAACAATGCTATTCGAATAATACCGCTGGAATACTCGACTGTGGTCGATTGGTTGCAAAGAGAATACCCAGCCAAATAGATACACAAGCGGTTTGCCCTTTTGAAGATGGTGTGTGCCGAGACAGCTCTGCTAACTTACTTATTGATTCGGGGTATATGGATAGCCAAGACCACTTCGGACTCAACACACCTCAGAATGAAAAAATACTTACGAGATACCTGTTGCATTGCGCACCAATGAAAACACAGGGCTATTCGAGCCGGATGCATACTACTATCGGAGACATTACAATCTACCATTATGGAAACACAACAACGAGTTCAGGAGTCAAAGATTATATGGGAACAGCCAAGACAGTTGAGTCTCAGTACGCGTACTTGCTGTCTGATAAGACAGTTCAGGTTACCGCTAATTATGACCTGAGGTAACTTGTTGCTTTATAGCGTCTTTCTCTTCAATCAATATTAGCCAGTTATTGAGGATTTAACTTGCAATTAGCTAATCAACGATTCACAGCCCCTTCAAAGTTCGAGTAGAAAACGGTGTCATAACCAAGAATAGGAACTCAGATTTTGTTCCTATCGATTCAATATTTCGGCCTGATGCGGACCTGACCATTGTACTGCTTGCCACAAACGGAGTTATACACACGAAGCCTTCAAGCGACCAATGGTACCAGGTGTCACCGACAAGCCAAAATGTTGGTTCATCAGATCTTACCAGCTCGCCAGATTTCACGCCATTTTTCCTACCTCTAGAAGATGCGTCTCCTCTCGGTTGTACCCAACAATGGCAATTCTGTCGCCAAAGCACTGACAACTGTGGCCCGCTAGGAAGCTTTAGTGATTCTCTAGCTGGTGCTGCTCTCATTTTCAATACCACAAACGACGACCATCAAGCTTATAATGATACTAGTGCAGCTCAGTTTTATTATTTTCAGACTGTTGTCGGCGAAAGTCCAGAACTAAACACTATTTTACAGAAGATGGGGTCGACAAGCCTGATATCCCAAAATTCTTTAGTGACTAGTCAACAGGGGCCTTTGCCATCTAATCAATGGCAAATTGATGTTGCTCATTGGTTTGACATCCAAATGGCAAGTCTTCAATTATCATTCCTTAGGACAGTCTACTACAACCCTACCGGCCAATTTGCACCGTTGCTTCGATCCCGTCTCAATTTTACGAACCAAGCAGAAAATGAATTATGCATGAACCAGGTATATATCAATTAATGCCAAAGCCTCTCATACCTCTTACCCAAAGACTCGATCAAAAACTGATTGCCTGGTGACAGAAGGTCAGAAGCACAGCACATAGCTCATTCAGCCTCTTTGGCCTTATCTTCACATACGCCGTTGGTTTCATTGTTATCACAACGTCTTTTTTGCTGGAGCCTGTCTTTTGGCTTCTATATAGGAAACGGGGACATAATCAACACGCAACCTTGGAATGGACAACGAACACAACTTTACAACTACAACGTCTAGCACACGAGGGACTAGGCTTTGGCACCTGGTCGAAAGGCACGGAGAATATCCCAGTCGCCAAGGATGGTGATATGTTAGGCTGCCTAGACTACACCAACCCCAATCATCCCGTTCTGGGTTCGGCCCCCGTTGTAGACCAGAGTCAAGCTAGTCTAAGTACTGTGGCAGAGGGGAGCGAAGAAAGTATTTCAGGTGAGGCAGATGATGCTTCTAGCGCCGGAGGAGTAGCAAATGGACAGGGAAGTCCGGCGGAACCGGATGTCGACACTCAACCCGAAGAGAGGACCGATGATCAGCGTGGACATGAACGGCCTTAGGCGCGGAAATATCAACAATCCTTCAGCGTCTCAATCCAAAGCCCTAAAAATGTACACCAGAGTGAGGAACGTATTAAGGATATAGAACCAGGGATCCGTAGCCGCTACAGGTTACCTTAGTTTGGATATAAACAAGTATTTTGGCTCGCCTATGCCAGTCTATCCGATGATGATGATCTGTGAATTACAATGAATGCAATATGCTTATAAAAAATACAATACCGGAATAGCTAGACCTGTGTCTTTAAGTTGATCGCAGATAACTGTCTCAGCTGGAGCTCCAGTAATAAAATTCGGGAAACTAAGATCTTGTTTCGCATGTTCGTCAGGAAGGGGACTACTAGTGTTTAGTTCATTGTAGCTCTTGTTGGGTAATATTAACTATCCTTTGCTCGCGAAAAATGGCCGATTCCACCTCTATATCTTGTTCTTCATACCTGTCTTTAAGTATCTTCGCGATCGCATGGTGCTTGTGTTTCTCGGCAAGTTCGAAAGCCTCATCATAAGAAGTGTCGCCTTGCTTTTGATTAACTGCATTCTTTCAGACTAAGATATCAAACATGTACAAACTTCCTTTTGAAGTAGCCGCGCCTAAGTAACGCCGCAAATCCGGTTCTTCCAACGAATAGCGGTTACTGGAGCCTTGACATCCGAATCAGCGTCCAATAAGAGGCAGAGAACGCTGATTGACCCAGCCTTGATGCCACAATGAAGTGTGGTGAAACAGCCACGAATGACTGCAAACCCCGTGAGTCCCGGTCTAGGAGGAAATCTAAATATTACGCATCCCAGACTGGCGAAATCCATCTAAATCAATGGGGATTCGTGCGATCGCGCGAAGCAGCAGATAATCAACTAATTTGGAAGGAAATCAACGGTGTATTCGATTGAAAAACTAATTACTGAAGTCCAAAAAACTGAGATGTGTGTAGCTAAGTGTGTACAATATTGATCACTAAGATCCCCGTATTCGCTGACCCCTTACGTGAATTTTGACCCCTGATAGGTGACTTATGTAATCAAACCACTTACACTGCTTCAGTAGTGAAACCACCATAGTCTGAGCCTAGGTCATTCACTCGAGCACCACGATCAAGCAAGTGCTGAACAAAACCAAATGACACGTCGCAGTGACCAGACGATTCTTGGACTGCTGTGCGGCTATGTGGCTGTAAGCTGTTGCGTTGATATCTGCCTCTTACATAAGCAGTTGGGAAGCCATTTCGTATCGACTGCAGAGAATGGATAAGTTGCAATGGCGTGCGGCCTTTCACTGTGTCTTTGCCCTTCCTTTTCCGTTTCTTAATATGAGATTCGACTTTGACCCAGTCCTCGATGCGTGCTTTCGCATTGTTTCTTGCTATTACAGGAACAAACAATTAATTAACCAACTAATAATTTAGCTACCATCCAAGACTTCATCTCAAACATGATATGGAACCTTTGCTCATTCTCTGACAGAAATTCTATCTCTTTTCTTAAACCCCTCTTTCTCTAAGGTCTTGTTTTGTTATAGGTAGAGGGTGCCAAACATTAGTTTACATTCTTCAAGCGTGAGGTCTTGATAGGCTGCTCGCCATATAACGGTAACACTCTCAGGATGAGCCATTCTGTATTAGGAAACCACGCACAGGCAATTCCGTTGAGAAACTCAATCAGTACCTTATCACACGGCACTTGTAGCCAGAAGGGGTAAAGGTGATATTTCTTTCGGGGCAATGAGTACAAGTACAGGATAAAGCTGTGCCAGAGGGCTTGCCAGGTTTGGAGGCTTAGGATGGGACAGGACGCGCATAGAAGAAGCCCAATCATTGCTGCTTGAGTATAACTATTTTGGTCCTAGCGCCGACTTGTGGAGAAGTTGGAGGTGATTGACATCAGTCACCCGTGCGGGGTTCTTATGAACACTGTCCTGCATACCTATCTCTAGACATGTTTCACGTCTGTTTCTTCCCTTCTTCAAGCTTTAGTCTTGTATTTCAAGATACATGATTACCTGATAATGCTGGTTCAATATGTAGGCTATGAACATGGCGTCCAAAAATACATGTATCTTATCTCTTCTGTAGATTGACGCAGTTGGACACAAAATAGGCCACTCTAAGTGGGCCAACCTCGGTACTTAGTGCACAATAGGTCGCCAACTAGCCGGCGACCCGACCTTTATTGAAACAAGATGAGGCTCTGCGATGGTAAACGATTGGGACGTTACCTGATACGCCTATATAGATAGTACAACTATGACAAGGATACGCTGGTAAAATTTGTATACTACCAATGCATTGAACTGGATACTTAGGTATTACTGCTTTCGGGTGCTTGACGTGACCCTTGTACAAACAAGTGCACTTTTAGGCCACGACAAATACTTACGGATTTCTACTGTGAGCCTCATACTATCCCTTTCTCGTGACATGTAATCTGTTATCCATGAAAGCTCTTACTCTTGTTTGGTAGTGTTAACTATAGAATAATTAACGAAGAGCCGCATAGGGTACACCAACGTCCGTGCAGTCGATCATATGTAGATAGAGAAAATATGTACCATGCATGCTGGTCTGGTCTTGGCTCGTCATTAACGATAGTTTCGGTGCCGATAAAGGCTCATGCGAGAGTCTTGTCTTCGTTAGCGAATAGGATGATAATTTGAATTCTCCTCAAATGATGGTCTCGGCCATGTATAAATGTAGAGAAGATTTCCCTCACATTCTCGCTGTCAGTCTACAATTTGACCATCATCTCTCACTTCGAAACATACTCTGTTCCGATATTGACACATCCGGCGACCTTACCTCTGATTAGATACGATATCTTAGTCCTCTGGCTTCCAAGCAAGACTGTTGTCCAACATACCCACTATGTCAGCTGAGTCTTGAACCTCTAACGTTTTCGAAAAACTTCCCCTGCTATCTGTGTCATCTAACAAAAACAAGAGCCACCAAGTTACGATGCCCCATTCGAAGGCGTCTTCTAAGAAATCATCTAAAGGATCAAGGCCCCGAGTCCAGGGTAGTAGACAAACCCAAGACCACACCTCTTCGTCCCAAAGTGGACACCAGCAAGACGCTTTCCTGGGGATTGGATCCCAGTTTTGGGGGTAAGTGTCCAATTTTCTCAATATAGCTGATACACACACATACAGCTAAAGAACGATCTCTAATAAAATGGATTCATATGTAGTATCAATGTTGACCCTTCCAACTACCCCAAAGAGCTTACCATGAATTCAAGCAATGAAGTGAAGGATAACAAGTAGTTCCTGTATATCATGTCTTATTCAGATATTGCTTGATATGCGGTGCTGCTTGATGCGGAAGAGGAAAACATGGTTCGAAGTA
Source organism: Xylaria cubensis (assembly GCA_022385715.1). Taxonomy (NCBI): domain Eukaryota; kingdom Fungi; phylum Ascomycota; class Sordariomycetes; order Xylariales; family Xylariaceae; genus Xylaria; species Xylaria cubensis. The sequence goes on along the minus strand of MU279027.1, from coordinate 444,455 downwards.
CAGAGAGTTATTAATGTTGACAGGAAAGCAACGTTGGATTCGGCCAGATTGATGATTCTGTGTTTTATGTGGCTCCCACTTTCTTTATTCTATAGTCAACGCTACGAGGATGATTTAAGTCAATGATCTAGTCTTGATTTTATATAGTGATGATGATGCCGAGGCCTCTAGTGATCGTGGCTTCTTTATTAATAGTTCAAAGAACGTAGTCAACCGTTGGCGATTACATACGGCGAGAACAACTATGGCTTCCAGCAAAGTAGGAATCATGATTTCCTTTCCGGATTCTCGTTCATCAGCCGGATTAGTTAGAGGTGAACAAATTCCTTTTTTGGATCGTTCTGGCAGCTTACCAGCACGCCTTGTAGGAGCTATAAGCATATCGACTTATATGTAGACGAGACATATTTCCACGTTGATGACATTCTAGACACCTATATCTTATTGTATATGCGCCTACGTGATTAATCGATCATTAGTACGATTAGTCTACTAATCCAGATTGTCATCGCTACGACCAGATGGTATCCATTGACTGTCACAAAGCACACACAAGGGGGGCCTCTATATGTAATCAGAAAAGCCCCACAAAGTTGCATTTGAAGACCTTCGCGCGCAACAACGAGTGTTTATTCCGTTTTCTAAGTACAGGGCTCCCTTAAAGAGGTAAAATAGCCCCTTATGAGTTTAAAAAGCGAATGCTGCGTTAGGTAAGCCAAATAACAGGTATGCAATAGCATGATAGAACTATAGCGGCGCCTCCCACCGCCAATCACGCCTCTGCCAACCTTTGATCGTAATCGAAAATACCACGCGAACGTGTTCCTATCACTAGCTTGGAGCTATATCATCTCGACGATTGAATTGTGAGACACCCTAATATCATTCACGTTAACCGACATGGGAGCATGTCCTCGACTAGTGTAGGCTGGCGGGTCCTGATAGGCCGTCTGCGATGCTGTGACGTGCACCTCCGGTCTCATATTCTGTGTCCTAGTCCCGCCTATAGTAAAAATTTTACTTTTTTTTCCATGGCAGCGCGCGAGGCACCATCCAAGAGTGAAGACAACTATAGCTCCTGCACCGATGCCGGCGCCGATACCTGCTCTCGCGCCAGTCGTTAAAACTGAATTGGGTAGAGGCGTTGTCGTCGTAGAGTTGGTAGAAACCAGCGTGGTGCTGCTAGGAGTAGGTGAAGAGATGGAGACGCCCGAGGATGAGGGCGTATCTGGGTTATTGATGATGAAGATGCAGGACGATACCTGCTCAGAAATTAAGCTTGGGTCCTCTCCATTTGGCACGAACTGGAGGATCCATGTTGGGAAGTTAGAAAGCTCGGTTGTGGGGTCTGTAGCTGTCCATGATATTGATGGTGTTGAAGTTATGTCCACGCTCGCTGAGAGAGCTGTCAGTATCAAGACTTATCAAAGCTAGTAAATCTTTTGTAGCTTACAAGCGATTTTATGGTACTTGTGGTTAGAGGAGTCTGAGACCCAGAGATCGACTGAGGTTGGGACACAGTGTGGACAATAGTAATGAAACCAGCTTTGGAGAGCTGATGTCCACTGGACTCTGTATTTTCTACCTAGCTGTAGAATTGTGGAATTATCCGGTTTCTGAGGGAAAACCTAGTCATCCTGCATACTAGCTGCCATACACACGGGAGTTAACAGAAACAGAGCGAGTAACGGGATTATTGACAGCATGGTATCAATAAAAAGTTGAGTAGGCTTAAAAAATGAACCAGAGCCGTAAAGAGTAGGAAAGAGTTATTGATTCTTTCGACGATGAATGCGATGAGAATCCTCGTTTGGATTATAAGGTATACCACGGGGGCCAGTTGCTTTTATATTAGACTTTCTTAAGCAATCGGGTATCTCTCCAGCCTTATACCATCGCAGATCGGAACAGACGATGCTATTATTAATGCCATGCTGTAGAAAGAGTCCCACCTCAAGGCTTCGAAAGAGATCGGCGGACGGTCGATTCGACCTCAGATTCAAGGTAGTAATGGTGATAACTGAGCGAGCTAGGAAGTCATGTTTAAACGCTGAAGTCCTATGGCTATGCACGATAAACGCAAATGAAAATCCTTTGTAATACGCAGGCTACTTGAAAGTGCCAATAAAGATGTCAAAAAATAATCCAGAGCTGGCTGTGAAGACGCGAAGCGCTGAAACAGTTCGGAAACATGATATCCGTCTTGAAAGCCAGTAACTATTGGTCGCCGAAGATCACAGGACTTTAGCTGTCTGCGGGAGAGATCTGGGATCGGAACTCAACGGAAAGAGGGGTCAGATTGCCGGCCGGAAAGCACGTGTATAAATAGGGGGCGAAGGGAACGGTCGGCGGTTAACGAGTCTTTACTAATCCGCCAGCTAAGTACCTCAACAAATGCAGGTTTCGCGACGAATTGCCATTTTTAGTCGCCTGACAATGGTGAAGGGTATCAGTGCTTTGGTACGGCACATTACGGGAAATAACTTTTGGGCTTGAGTACTCATTCCTTGATTGTTTTGAAACATGCGAACTCAAACATCAGCACATCAACGGCCCTTAAAATATCACCGTTTTTTTATTTATTGAAAGAGCCCTCTAATGTGGCCAACATTTTGAGCCTCAGCCTTACCATTACGTATGATCATGACATGTCGTAATCCTAAACAAGGTGCACTATAAACCACGGTGATGTGCTTACGACTGTCTTTATAAGGGGCACCAATATAGGGGTGGATATTACCCTGGCAGATATTGAATAGATCCATTTGCCGAATTTGAACTACGTTCTACGCCCTCGTTGTATGATGAGTCTCCGTTTCTCTCGACAATTAAACACCAATACCCCGCTCGTGGCGTCTCGATAAGAGAGAAACAAGTGATCGCTAGGCACCCAGCTACGTCTTAGAGGATAATAAGAGCCGAATCTTAAGCACCCGGCTCCTATCAACGCGATCCTGGTAGGCTTACGCGCCGTAATCATCATGCATTGAGGAGCTGAGCGTTTTTAATAAGATTTCTTTTTTGCTGAAACATCTCATCGAAGTTCAAAACCCTGGCATGTTAAGCTTCACTCCCGGCGACCTGATATGTTTAGATATTTTATTGTTTCGCGCGGTATGGTTCCGAACGCATTGGGCGTTAAATCTCAGGATAAGCATTAATATCATCCAGTCTTCCGGAGTAAAGAAGATGATAATATTAGCAAGCTAGGTAACAACGAGATACTGAAGTGTTGTGGGTGGTACACCGCAGATTTAGCCAATGGAAAAAAGGGGCGCATTTTCATGTATCCGATATAAAGGGATAGGTAGTAAAGGGGCTTACTGAGGGAGGATCGTGGTGCTTAGCCAACCGCTACGCTTACACTACAGCTTCAATTTTCGATTAATCTTTGGTTGAACTCCTACAAGATCTTACTAGACGGTCCCAGAAGAAGCAAAAAGTGCGGCCTTATCATTTAACGTTCTATTAAACGTAGTCTCGGATGGTATGACATGTTTAACCGGCCCTGCTTTCTCCGGTTGCTCTTGAATATTAGCAGCCGTTATTTCGGTTTGTTATTGACGCTTTGAATATATCTGATAATAACGATGAACAAATACCTAACAGGGAAAGGGGGCTAAGAACCAATTACAGGCCATTCTTATGAAGACTTCTTCATGTTCAAGAAGTGGTCTTCTCGAGTATAGCCATCGAAGTCCTTTCCAATAAACTCCTTTCGGCCTCCCTCCTTCGTGAATGTAACTAGCCATTTGGATTGCACCAGTTCGTGTGCTAATTGCCAATACATCTTTCCATGCGCCACTCCATCAAGATCTTCACCCGCAGGCCGGCCGTCGTTAAGCCGCTCGTCCACGAAATAGAATCTGCATAGTCAATCAACAACCATCCCAAATATTATTACGCTACATCTGACTTACTTGCATCCACGTCCTCCGTACGCGTTAGCGGCATATTCGATCATCATCGCCGCGGATACTTTGCCATAAGCAAATGGCGAAACTCCCGGTATCGCTATCTGATTGAGAGTGTTTCCGGTGAATATGAAGGCCTTTGCCGCGAAGCTGGACAGTTGTTGGAATCCCCGCAGAGCTTCTTGGGCAGTGACGTATGCGCTATCGAAGCCGACTGTGCGTGATGCCTTGATTGTTTCCAAGGATGCCGAGAGGGGATCATCTGGAGGGGTCAAGAGTCGCTTGGCACCTTCAAATATTTGTTAGTAATACATATAAGCTGATTCAGGAGGTATAATTGCGACGATGCGAATACCATTATAAACTACAACGTTCGGAATCCCCCAGTATTGCTTTACTGTCTCGAACATTTGGGGCACAGATGTTGGGTCCGTCAGGTCGATCTTTATCTCAAGCGTTCCCTCAGCCGAAAGGCCAGTTGTGAGGCTTCGCGCTGCGAGTGCAACCTTGTAACCGCCATCACGGAATCTTGACGCAATACCTGCGCCCAATCGTGGTCCGGCACCCACGATAAGTATGATCTTTTCATAAGACATTGCCCTGGTAAATGATGAAACTTAGTGCTAGAAGAGTTGTGCTGTTAATTTCTATATAATTGTTGTACCCAGATAGCGCGGGATTAGCAGACTAGTTATACCCATCAAGATAGGTTGATATTAGTTTCAACATCGTTATAAATCGATTCCGCATAACATACGACTCGTATTAGTCATTTATCTCAGTGATTAGAAATGTATTTCATGCAAAGTGCTATGAACTGAGTACTCGCAGTCAGTCGAGGAAAGCAGGATTAATAAGATCACCATACTGCCAGAATAGGTCAGCGACGTCTTCATGCTAATGTTGAATATGGGCATGGCGCTAAGGGAATCATTCTTACCTACTGCGGTAAGGGGCAAGCAATACACCCGGCTCCATGCTGCCGTCAATAAGCCATCACTAGCGCATATATTCTATCTTTGAAAGTCTCTTATAAGAACCAGCAACTTCAAACTTATTACCAGCTGGTTACTTGGTATCCATTTTCTTCAACAACAAATGCTTCAATTTATTTTCATGTAGGGCGGAATTTGGGTTAGACTATCGAAATGCTGCTTTTGGCTAGATGTTGTAAGATATATTACTTTATTATAAGAAGGGCATTGCAACATAGATTCTTGTAATCCAATTTGAGGAATAATGCAGCGACAGTGTACGTAAAGAGATTTGCTGCATTTGGGCAAAGACTTCCACTGTAATGACTGACGCCTTCCTTGCAGCCAAGTACCTGATGCGCCTGCCAATGACTACCTATTAGTCTATAAGCTCGCATCGGCCAGGTGCTTCCTTAGACTTGCATTTCTTGCTGGACATTTGGGTTTCTCACTTCTCGTCTGTATTATAATCTCTTTATCACCAACCAACTTCTCTAGCGCCTCAGCATCAATTTCTTTCATACTAATCACTTATCTCGCCTCCGACCCATGTTAACAAGATGAAGTTCCCACGTATGACGGAACAGATGACAAGGTTCATGTCCTTTTGGGCCTATCTTCGCTACGAATACGGTCATTACCATCTAGACGGTCTACTCCGCGAGCTTCATCGCGCACTCGAGGAGGGGCTAGAGCCCTCTTCAACTGAGGGCTAGGGTATGTACATATAGGCCTTTTGCCTTCTACCCTTCAGAACATCTTTTCGGCGCATGCTTTCGGAGCTACCCGAATACCTCGAACATCAATCAAATCAGACAGAGCCACTAATCTGTATAGCGCCCCCGTACTTGGCTTACCGAACGATCATCGAAGCAATGTATAAGGCTTGTACGCTGGTTTGTTGCCTTTACAAAGGTTCGATTGGCTCACAAGTCGCAGTTTCCATAGATATTTTTGCAACCGAACACCCTAGAGTCGACAACGAGCCAGAAATTGACGGATCCATCTATATCAAAGGGCTGCGTTATCTGGTAGAGTCTGGACAAACGGGCCAGGAACTCCTGCTGGATATCTTGGAAGGCGGTCGAAGATCAGTCGATCGCTTCAGGTTGAGCACAGCCTTGGGCTGGGAATTGGAAGAGCACGAGTCCAGTGAAAACGCCACAGAAACATGCAGTCCACCAACTCCGTTGTTCGTAGATACGACGGCGGCATCTGATATTGTTCCCCGCGAACACAAAGTAACGACGTACCGTAACCCCCGTCCGCTACCACACAGAGCTATATGGAAAGGGTGTGACGTCGACGCGATACCTATTCCAGTAATCATTTGTATTACAGAAGACATCGAACCGTATATTCCTAAGCTTGAAGCTATCTGGGGATTGTGGTTGGATCTCGACAAAGAGCATCGCGTATTGAAGTTTAGATCGAAGGAAAGGAAGGTCCGCCATGATTTTGACGACATGATTGCCGACAGGCATCGCCAGGGGTTCCGGCTGGCATTTCTGAGATACATACAGCGCTGCAGGTCAGAGAAAAGATCCAAAGACTTTATGGAATTTCATACGGGGTTTTACAGACAAAAAACCGACGCTGACCGTAGGAAATCCGAGGGGATAGCTAGGCATGAGTTCTCGTTTGTTAGTAAAGGACACACAGTAGGCTGGTAAGGCGAATAATAGATGTGTAATACTCGTAGAATATGCCTCTTGTCTGGTTTGGGGGTGCCTTTATTAAGTTTGCGCAGTCAGGTCACTATAAGAAAAGCTAGCTTGGAATTTTATATTTGAAGTCTCAATGGTTTTCTCTTCTCGTCCAGATGGTGCGATCTGTAGCAAACATCTTGCTATTTATTTCAAATTACTAACGCAATAATTCACACAAACAGAACTTCTTGGTTAGGGGGAGCTAGGGTCATTCCTTTGGAATCATCGCGACCATATTAAGTAAGTGGGGTAAATAACTAAACCTAGCAAAACTTGGCGCGACAATAAATTCTAGAAGACTTACCTGATGCCGGAATTTAGGTATATCAATCTTAGGAGTAGTTGTTTTAGTGTCGCAGCTCTTATGTGACAAAAAAGTATTCGAGGAACCAATCTTCGGAATAAAACTTTACGATGTATCCTCGAGTATGATGTCATAATCAACCCCGCGATACTGCGACAATTTGCTGACAGCATGAATCGAACATGCGTTTGCTCGGCCACAACGAGCTGTACTAACCACTATACGATGCCAGCTGGAATGGTTCAGATTGGTCGCATTCAGAATTCATATTGTTTCTCAATTGAGAACCAGACCCAGACTTGCGTCCACGTCCAACAACAAAGTTTCGTCGTGGCTAAAACCAGGTACTTATGGATCGATTGCTCGAACCACTAAGCTAAGTTGTCCCAAAGGACTCTGGTGTGTAATCGTCAATGGTCTATATCTCCACTGCCAGTACCTGCCTCCATTGAAAGATTAAAGGATCGAAGTTACCCAGGCCGAAATACAGAATGAGGCTAGATGTACGAGCCATAAAACATGCCGTAGGTCTGTGATATGTAACATGTAACATAGTATCCGACTTCTACACAAAGCGATGTGGCCTTACAACTGCGCCGTTAGGCTTTCTTCTCAATGGCCTAGTATTCTGTTCAGAGTGAAACACGGCTTCAACTTTATTCCTGCAGGTTATGGTGAATTCTCTTACAGCCCCCAAGTTAGGCTTCGCTTTTAGACCCCGTGGGCCGAAGGCCTTCGGCTAACGTTACTGCAATTTGATTATCGGTATCTAACAGCCCAACCATCGTCGTCACAGCTTTTCGTTTCAGTTGCCACCGGATACCACTGCCTCGATCCTGATATTCTAATACAAAACCTGGAAATTAGATGTTTGAAATACATGAGAAAGCCTAGCCAAAGGAGCCTTCACGTATCAGCATTGATGACGATCCGCCCCTGAGACACAGCCTTCTTCCAAGTTAATGATTTAAACAATTTGTTATGTTTGAATGTTATATATAGGTGTTGGTTGAGCAGGCCACCCTACTGAGTGATCAGCCTTCTCGAACAAGGTAGCAGCTCATTAAGTCAATCTTACAACCATGGTTAACCGGCCAAAATCAGTTTACTGGCGCCCACTATGGCTTCGAAAAGCAGTGCTTTTTGCATTCATGGCTACTTTTATAATTTCCGCTTTGGGGCTCGTTCTTATCTGGCATCTTGTGCGTATTCACGACGGCATACCTCTAACGCTTACTACAAACCATTATGCCTGGACCTATGGACCAACCGCAGTATTGACTGTAATAGTGAGCTTATGGAGACAAGTCAACTATTGTACTATGATAAACCAACCATGGCAGGAGCTATATAATGGGCCGCAGCAAGCTACGAAGACCGTGCTTCTCGACTATATTTGGCCTTTTCAACTTACCAGCTTTATTGAGGCGCTAAAAAACAAACATCCCGCTGTGGCGATTACTATCCTGATCTTTGCACTGCTCAAATTAGTTATGGTTGTATCTACTACACTATTTGTGCTCGGCAACACCACTTCGTCTCAGGACATTAGTGTAAACTTGCTAACAAAGTTTAATGCTACGAGACATCGAGACCCCCCGGGTCCGGTAATCCCTACTATCGTGACGAGCGATCCGGTTTGGGACTATCTGATTATACGGGAGCAGTATGGCGATATGACGCCCCCAGTGCAACTCTCCACTGCCTTCACCAATTATTCAATCACCTCAAAACTTCCCGAAGGCGCAGGTGAGGCCTCAGTTCAGGTCGACGTTTTCCAAGTAAACGTCACTTGCGAGGTACCGACTGTTCGTTGGCTTCAAGATGACCTGGCAAGGACATACAACCTCACCTTAAATGCACCTTCTTGTGATATCGGCACCATCGAAATTTTTGATAGTTATAATACAGGCAATATCTCTGGCGATACGCTTGGTAGATATTTCAAGTCAGGTTCCGTTTTCTGCGAGGGTCAAGGCCTTGCTAATCTGACACCGGTTGACTCGCGTGGCACAACCAACAAGTATCGACACGTATACATCGCGGCTCAAAGTGGTTTAACTATCATTTCGAAGCCTTCGCTATCTTCAGATTCGTTTGAAATCGTTAACCATCGTGTTGCGGCCGTTTCTTGCGACCTAGAACACTCGATAAGTCAGGGTATTGCACATGGACCAGCATTTGATACGAGCAAAATCGACTCATTACAGATCATAGAAGGAACGAAGAGGCATATAAACAGCCTCACGAACATGCAAATTTTAGAAGCTATCTTCGACAGCCTCATTACTGGGGGGAAATTGACGGGGACCATTGGCTATAAGTTGCCAATAGAAATCGACAACATCGATCTTTTCAAATTATTAGCAGATTCGAGATCAGTCGGTTATCAAACATTTGATCCACTACTTAATGTGTCATTACTTCAGAGCAGGGCTGAGAAACACCTAGCTGGTTTAAGCCACCAAGTAATGCGCCGAGTTTTCTTATCGCCAGATAATACTGCATCTTCAGGCTCTATCGACTATACGGTACAAAAGCTTTACATTCGAGCGGCCTCTATTTGGACCATGGTGGGATTATTAATCATGATGTCTTGTTTTATGGTTATTATTATCGTCTACAGCAAGCCGAGCGTAGCACCACAATCTCCAGCTACTATTGCCGCTGTCGCTTACACCGTATCCAGAAGTCCAGATTTAAATGAACTCCTTCAAGAACTTAGTGCAATGCGATTGAGCGAGATACGGAAAGCCTTGGTCAAACACGACTTCGTAACTGTTCAGGATCGCGCTGGTGTACCTCGTGTTGAGGCAATTGCAATGATTCGTCAAGAAACACCGCCGAATCCACCCGGTTTGCTTCGGAGGAAGTGGAATCCCAGGCTCAGAAAGCAATCTCCAGACTTGAAGCCAAGAAGGAAGACAGCGTGGATGCCATTCTCTGGTCGTGGCCACGCAATATCGCTGACTATAATACTCCCTACACTTGCGATTGTCGTTCTCGAAATTCTCTGGTATCTTTCTGAAAATGATAATCGTTTCATAACTGTCTCGTCCGATTCTAGCATAGATGCCTATGCCGTTCGGTTTGGATCAACTGCTTCTATGCTTATCATTTCTACCCTTTTTAACGCGCTAGACTTCGCCATTGCTACTATCTCGCCTTTTAGTGCTTTGGCCGCTGGGTATATAAACCCGGAACGCACACTATATTTTACTATTGTTGGCGATCTTCCTCCGGTAGCACTATGGAAAGCAATTTACCATATGCATCTGGGGGCAGCACTTTCACTGGTAGCGTCAACAATTGGTAATTTACTAACAGTAGTAATTTCTGGTCTGTGGTTCAATACACCCATTGAATTCTCACGGGAAACGACTGCTGAGGTTCAATCAGGCTGGAATATCGATTTTTTGGATTTATCGCCTTACGGTAGTACGATAAGTTTCTTCGATGAACTCCAGCATGGTCGCGTTAATGCATCGGCGCTTATTTGGGGTAATATAGTGTTGCCAGAGATAGGTCATCCCCAACCATCAATCCCATCGGGACTCAGAGAGGCCGCCAAAAACCAAACTTTACAGTATTGCATTGTTACACCAGCCATTCGACCACATCTTGAATGTACTATAATACCCCAGTCAGCTATTGTAGTCAACAACTCTCAATTTGCTCAGCCTGATATTGATAACCCAGTGAGAGAATTCAGGATCACGGCTCTGCTTCCTACTGGCTGTCACTCGTCTATTCCAGCTGACCCTTCTGGTACTATCAGCTTCTCTCTCTGGGGCAATGATTTCAGCGGCAGGCATTCTAAATGGCTCGGTTCACTAAGTAGGCTTGAAGCCAAGCCCAGCTCTAACAGCACCTTATCCGAAGGCTGCCCGTCCTTTGGTGCCATGTTCGGCACCTATGAACACAATGACCTCCAACTTCAACCCCAGTCTAATCTCACTGCCCTCCTTTGCACTCAATACCTTCAATCGGTTGAAGTCAATGTTTCTTACACTGGTAGCCAATCCAAATTATTCGCACCCGATATCACCGGAGAGGCACACGTAAGCTCACCCCCAAAGAATATTCTTGACGTACACTCCGGCAGCTACTCAATTTCAACATCGATCGATAATTCATTCAGGAAGCTAGAAACAACACAGGAAATTTCGGAGAAACCCAACTTTCATCCTTTTTTCTGGCTTCTAACCAATAAGGGCACTAACCGCGAGAAGTTCCTGGGGAGTGGGAATATCGATACACTAATATCTGCTATGAACGATCTTTATCAGAGCTTTATGGTGCATGTCATCGATCGCGAGTGTCGCTCTACCATAGGTGGCGAGAACACAACTATACCCATTCCTAATGGTGGAGTTGTTCAGGGAACAGTGACAATTTCTGTTTCTCGGCTGAAAATCAACAGGACGTCAAAGATCATACTCCAAGCATTCCTGAGCACAATGGTGGTATTTGGAGGGCTTGCTTGGTGGACCGTAGATTTGCGGGTACTTCCCAGAAATCCGTATCCCATCGCGAGTAGCATGGCGTTTCTTGCGGGATCACGTCTCGTTGGGGGGACAAGTCAGGCTGCGAATGGTGGTGAGAATCAAGAGCAGCCAATGAAGATTCGGAGAAAACCGCTTGTTGTGATGAAGGGGAAGCGGTTTCGTCTAGGGTGGTGGGAAGATTCCAATGCTGAAGCGGGTAGCGAAAGCGATTCAAATTCTCAACCAGGACAATCGTCAACAAGAAAGAGATTTGGCATCGATGTTGAGGACGCGGATGAAGCTGCTTCTTCGACAGCGTTACAAGCCTCGGCTATTCCCCGGAGAAGATGGTTTCGATGGCGCTAGCTAGTAGGTGATGTGTATGATCGGATAGGCAAAGGGCATGCACAGGTGATAGAGAAGGGAAATCTTGGGTATGTCTCGTTGTGAATGTCATTCTGTTCATTTGATCATTTCTCATAGTTTTAGGGTTTCTTTGAACGATAGGATTCCAGGCGCCGATATTCCCGCGTTACGGCTTCTTCTCAGTAAATGAACAAAGACATAAGATCATACAAGAATCCCCAGAATAAGAAGTTCAACATGTAAAAAGGCGTTAAACTCCTGATGCACTTGGTTACGCCTTCTAATTCAATAAACAACGCCGCATTCGCACACTCTCGCCCTTTATCTTCGAGTTCAGATCCAGAGGGTCCTCCGACGTCGAAGTTAGCTTCCGCCCTAGAGCCCAAGAGCAAGCTAGAAGAAATCAGGGACGACTTCGACGTGCTCGGGGTACGGGACATCATCGTCTTAGTCTAGTCAGCTAGACATACTGCATATCGAAGCTCGAAAAAAGGTGATAACTCACCTTTAGGCAGAGCATTTGCTACCAGTCCGTTCATGAAAGCCAAAATGGCGACAAAAACACGGGTGTACTTCATATTGAAGATGTTTTTGACACTAGAGTGAGTGTGGGATTGGGTGTAGAATCGGAGGCAAGAATTTGTAATAATGCAAGTGAGTTGGGATGAGCTGAGTTATGACGGTTCCTGCCCTTGGTGGGCATATAAACGACCGAGGACGCCAAAGCACCCGATCTTGCAAATGTCAACTTTGATTTTGTTTGCCAGTATGGTGCTACAGCACTACTCCCTTACACAAAGATAGGATTCATAACTCCGCCATGCATAGCCTCAGGGAAGGCAAGGGAGCGAAATACATTAGAGGTGATTTGTGGAGGACCAAGGGGTTACTGCCTAATGAATACCTGCTTACTTGGCAGTATATGAAACACAATGTTTACACAGATTGACATTAACAGCAGGTAAACATGGCAAAATACCCCAGGTAGACGTGATTATGCCTCTTTGTAAGGGAGCGTTGGGGAATCTGCTCATACCACCTTCGCTTCCGCATTCAATAACTGGTCATATGGTCTGTTGGCTCTGTTTCACGATATTACGCGTCTCCATAGAAAGGCTTAATGTATAGGTGAGATTGGATAATACATCGAAAGACGATACCCGAGAACAACTAAATTCTCGGCGTCACCGGTGGTGCTTTTGTGCATGGATGGTACACCCGTGACGATTTGGGCGGGCCAAAAGAAGCTGGCTGTCCGCACAGTAGGACAGGTGACCCTTACAGAGAAATTAATTAGAGTAGATTGCCATAAACGAAGGGAGAGTCCGAGGATCCAGGTGCATATGACCTCTTCGCCGAAATAGAATAGTACAAGAGAACTGAACCTCTCCTTTGACAGTGAGAGTATACGATCTACCTCTTCACTTGGGGAACATTATTATCATCCTTGAACTTCGTTTAAAAAAACAGGAATACCTTGACCATGTATGAGTTCGAGCGCATATCCGAATCCGTCACGCTGATGGACAGTACTTCCGAGTCCGTCGAGGAGAATTTTGAAACGTACAAGGTGGCTGCAACGAAGAGGAAGAAGGGCATCATCAGTTGCGGGCGCGTCTATATTGCAATTCTCCATATTGCGATCTTGATACTCATCGGTCTGTTACTGAGCCATGGTTACATTATCAACAGCCGCCCCTCAGCTCAGCTGAAACGTTCTTGGTGTAAGTCTAATGGGTAATCTACATCTCTCCCCAATCTAGAGCTAATGTGTTCTCAGCTCCTGTTCAGGACTTCGTCGAGTATGAAGAGGGCACCAAACATGCGACAGATCCGGGCCATCACAGCGTGTATTCTGGCCCCCCTTCTGAGGAGCAGGAGGACGCCTGGGATCGCTTGATCATGCGTACGTCACCACAAATTACTTGATTCGAATATTGGTCAACCACGAACTAAAGCTGTTGTAGCTGCCTATCTTAACGCCAGTCGAGATGAGTTGACGAGAGCCGGAGAGTCGTTCGAAAATGTCATCGAGCTAGTAGGTGGCGGCTACGTCGTCTCCCTAGCGGTCTACCATGAACTTCACTGTCTAGTAAGTGCTTTCTTTCAACCTGACTTAACTATCGGGCACGAACGCCTGTTTGCTCGTATGATCCCAGGATATCAACTCCCTAGCCCTAATAAGAAGAGAGGGGAGTGAGAGATGAAATGAACAACTAACTCTGCGATAGCGGAACCTTCGACTTCATCTTTTCCAGGATCGTTATTACCCAAACCTCACGGAGACGCAACACCAATTCCTAAAGGGGCATCTCGGTTCGTACAGCGCACCCACCCATTCGTTTTATGTCATTTTTCATGTCTTTTCAATCCTTCCGCATACTGCGGGCATTCTTCACTCGATTCGCTAATACATGATAGATCACTGTCTGGAGGTTCTGCGCATGAGCATCATGTGCCAAGGAAATACAGTTCTCAACTCATACAAATGGGATACCGAAGCGATCGATAAACCTATGACAAAATCCAATTCCCGTTCCGTTTGCGCGAAGTGGAGTTCTATCGAAGATTGGAGTTATGATAGAAAGGTCTCCTACAGTCCACCAGTGAAGTGGCCATCGCAGAACCAAGCTCAGTAGCAAAATGGTATACGTGGAAGGGGAAGACAGTCTAGCAATAAGAAGCGACTTCTCAAGTAGGAAGGACAAGAATGTGATCCAGCTACTTATCATTATATTTAGTCGAGGAGTTTCTGTATAGTTGCAGGTGTACACGATATGCGTGGACGGAAATGATTCCTCTTTTGTCATGCGCATTATTACCAATTCAGTAGCGCGGAACAGAATATGTGTCTGACGCCTAAGCGCTATGTCCGAAATTGTGCTCACATATGTAGCCTAGTCCGCTCACCTAGTTCTCATCTGTGAGATTTTACTCTGTTCTAGTTAGAATTTTGGAATATGACGACTTTATGCTGCTCCCCTTCCTTTTGGGAAGATGGATTATGACCAAGCCACATGCTTACAATAACAAGTCGGCTAGTAGTTCAATATAATCGGCAGGGACGGCGAGCGCCACAGTTTTCGCCTAGAAAACTGACAATGCTTAATAAGTAGGATCTCGGGTCCGATGACTCTTAGAGGAGCTATAAGCACATTCGGGCATGACTCTTTGAGCCCTATTTCTCACTCAGACTATTGTACAATTAATTCTTATGCACGTTGTAAAGATGTGAAGCTATGAGATAGCTTATCCTATTTGTTTTTCGAAATGGCCGTGTGAAACTAGCTTATCAAGATACTCATAAGCTTTTTGAAAAGCGTTTAAACAACCATTTCACCACGTGCCTTTTCAATCAAAGTTTGGGCTACATTAGCTTTTTAGATTAAGCTTAAACTAAACTGTAAGGGAACTAAATTGAATCCACAGAGCTGTCAAGGCCCCCAAAATCTTATCTAAATTGTGCTTACGGCCCAATCGTCAATTCTTCGCCGGGCGCGTGGTAGACTAATAGACGGCATAGTGGATCGTTCGGTACTGAATAACGGTTTGTGTAATGCATTTGCTGCGAGTCTGCTCTAAGCTTTGAAAAGTGGTTCTAAGGGTTTCATGCTATAAGTAGAAAACTATTATGTAAGTAGACTCTGCCCTGGTCCGGCTCCTCTACCGATCGAGTAAGGACGCAAAGCCGGCCAAATTATGATTGTAGGATCGGGGGGCTTGCGCTGGTTCCCGGCAATGCGGCGCAATGGTCCACTATACCCCTGAACCCGCGAATCGCAATTCGCGTTGTTGCCATGTGCAAGGGACCGTTGAACGTCACGATGCCCCGATTCAGCAGGAGCGACAAGACAATCGGGGCGCGGTCGTGGAGAAGCGCCCGATGAAACGTCACCGTTCCTCTTCTTAGCGGGAGGATCTCGGTCTCAATCATATAAGAGTTATATAGTCACGATAAGATTTCCCATTCTAGTTATAATGAATGTCGAGGCCGATGTAAGATTTCAATCAGAATTCGCTCATTAGGTATCTGAGCTGAATCTAGTGATCGTCTGCGTGATCTTATTTAACTGGCACTCGATGCCAACGAGCCCATGGACTCTGTAGTTAAACAGTGGCTCAACATGTCCAATCTTATGCGCTTAGCCTGCGCGTTTGCGGCAGCGACTAAGCTATGCCAGGCGCAAGACCTCACGCAGTTCGTGTTGCCCAATGTGAGTCCCTTGTGCAGTCAGAGTTTAACTCTTAAAAAACTTGACCGACACTGACACTGACTACCTAGGTGGGTGACGCGAACGGTGGAAACACATTCCCAGGAGTCAGCTTGCCGCTCGGCGTAGTGAAGCTCGGGCCAGACCTGTACACGGGTTCTGACAGTTATTCAGGGTTTCAGCCATCAGGGAAATTCATCGGGTTCAGTCTGCTGCACGAGAGCGGAACGGGAGGCGCTCCTAAGTATGGCGTGGTATCTCAGATGCCCGTGCCGGGGACGATAAGCAACCCTCTTGCCGACCTGAGTATTGGTCGGAGCACGGCCGACCAGTCGCAGCTCGGATATTACAAGTCGAGCCTGTCTAACGGGATCACTGTCGAGCTGAGCGCCACGGAACGCGCCGGCATGTTCAAGCACTCGTTCCCTACGAATGCTAACGGTTCTAACATCGTCGTGGATGTATCGCATGTCCTCCCTTCGTATAGAGGACAAGGCTTGGGACAAAACTATCTCGGCGGCAATATTAGTGTTATGACTACGAACGGCCAGAGTATTCGCTACGAAGGGTCTGGATCTTACAATAATGTGTGTCTGTCCCGATGATTTTGCAACAAGCCTGTGGGCGGAGCGTGGGTACTGACAGTAGAGAAGGGATGGAACCGCGCCCCGAAGTGGACGGTGTACTTCTGCGGATATTTCGACCAGCCCACGACCTTCAAGACATTCCTAGGAACAGACGCAACAGGCACAACCTTGGCCAGCTATGACAACCTCCCAAGCCAAAACTCGACAGCGCGGTTGGGGGCGGTTTTCACATTTAACTCAACGAGCGTCGTCTCAAGGGTCGGCATATCCTTCATCTCGTCCCAGCAGGCTTGCAACAACGTCGACAGAGAGATCCCCGTTGGCACAACGCTGGATACCCTAGGGAAGAACGTCAAGGCAGCCTGGAACGAGAAGGTTCTGTCCAAGGTTACGACAACAGACACATCCAACACGACAAGACTGCAAATGCTGTACTCTTCGCTATACCACTTCCTGCTAATCCCGACGAACAAGACAGGCGAGAATCCGCTGTGGTCATCGAAGGAACCGTACTACGACGACATCTTCACCTTCTGGGATCTCGTAAGCTCACTCTCCTTCTGAGTTTACCCGCTCTCCTGACAAGTTTTCCTAGTTCCGCTCCGGTACACCGCTGTTGCAGGTTCTGCAGCCAACGGCGTACGAGGAGTTCATCCGCTCGCTGATCGACATCTGGCGGTTCGCGGGGTTCATGCCCGACGCACGGTCGAGCTTCTTCAACGGCGCGACGCAAGGTGGTTCGAATGCTGACAATGTCTTGGCGGACGCGTATGTCAAAGGTGTCCGAGGCGCCGTAAACTGGAACGACGGGTTCGCGGCCATGGTCACAGACGCCGAGGTTGTGCCTCCGAACAACAACGACCCTCGCGATACGTCTTCTTCCACAAAGGAGGGCCGCGGCGCCCTGCCCGACTGGATCTCGAAAGGGTACATCACGACCAAGTACGGGCGATCCGTGAGTCGGGCCATCGAATAGTGAGTCACGTGTTCCATTCGCTTCCTCTTCCTTTACTTTCGATACACCAAGGAAAATCAACTGACTGTAACCCAGCTCCGTCAACGATTTCGGCCTGTACCAAGTCGCCAAGGGTCTGAACAACGAGACCGCAGCAGAGAAATACCTCAACCGATCGCGCAACTGGCGCAACCAATGGAACGCAAACCTGACCGCGCTCAACTTCACCGGGTTCCTCGGTCCACGCGATTCGACAGGCGCATGGCTGTCCCAAGACCCTCTCAGCTGCGGCGGCTGCTACTGGGGCGACAACTACTACGAAGCATTGCCCATCGAGTATTCCTTCAACGCGCACCACGACGTCGCCCACCTAATCACCCTCTCCGGAGGTCGGGACGCATTCCTGGCTAGGCTCCAAGCCATGTTCCAGCCCGGCTTATCCTCCGGAAACGGCGCATTCGGCAACACGCTCTTCAACCCAGGGAACGAGCCCTCCTTCGCAACGCCCTACCTCTTCAACTTCGTAGGCCGCCAGGATCTGTCCGTGCAGCACTCGCGGTACGTGGCGGACTCGTACTTCGCGCCCACGGAGGGCGGACTCCCCGGCAATTCCGACGCGGGAGCCATGGAGTCCTGGCTGTTGTGGAATATGATAGGGCTGTACCCGCTGACGGGCCAGACGACGTTCCTGGTCGCGTCGCCGTGGTTCAAGGACTTGACGATCGATCTGGGCGGGGGCAAGAAGCTCGTCATCACGGCTGCGAACGTAGCTAATAATTCCCACTATGTCCAATCTCTCAAGGTGAATGGGCAGAGCTGGGATAAGGCCTGGGTCACGTGGGACGACGTCTTCGCGAATGGCGGCACGTTGGACTTTGTTCTGGGTACTGAACCTGCTAACTGGGCGACTGGCGAAGACCCGCCGAGTCCGGCTAGCTAGATTCAATGAAGTGTATATACTGTTCAAGTTAGATTCTGGACATGAGATAGATATACAGATAGTACCTACCTGTAATTAACAATACTTACTCTTCACCAATCGGTGCTTTGTGTACGGATGTACTGTTGAGCATCGCCTATTAGGGACCAGAGACTTCAGACTGAAAAGATGCCAACAATATTAAACAATAACAAAAATCATAGCAACACAACAAGAATGGGTTGAATTGTTATATAATAGCAGCCCTGTGGAGCAACTTGCGGCAACGATCAATTTCACTTTCCATTAAAACAAAACCTTCGCTATGCTGTGTATAACATGTACGAAATTAGCCATAGGTGAAAAAGCCCAAACAGTACCGGGGTATCTAATAAGGTTACAAGAAACTAAAAACACATCTCCAAAAAAAAAATTTACAAGTGCTCGTGGCCCCAAACATTGCGGAACTCATCTTCTTGTCCAGTCGTATATACCGGACTCGGGCCGTCGTCATCGGAAATCTCGTCTGACAGCTCTTCCTCGGCCTCTTCCTCTAATATCTGAGGATCACTTGTGGTGAGTACTGGTGCGCCGAGAGGGCCTTTGCTCTGCGACTCTTTAGTCGCCTGCACTGTGGGCTCTGGGGGCTCTGTGGGAGATGCAGCCTGTGGATTTGGCTGCTTCTGTTTGCCTTTCTTGTCCTGAGTCTCGGTGGGCTTCGCACTACTGGCCGTTTCCAAAGCTGGAGGCTTGTTGGATATGCTGATTGACGACGATGATCGTGATGCATTCCATGCCCCACTAGATGATTGATATACTCGTGGACCCGAAGATATCCAAAGATCTCGGGACGGCATATTGGCGGTAATCACGGGATACTGGGATACTGTAAGTAACCAATTAAGGAGTCTGGCATTCTGACTGTCACTTACGTTCCAATCACCGAACTCCAATTCCCTAGCCTTCCCATAAAGACTCTCGTCGTCAGGGTCTAACGCGGTTTCCGAGACAGAACCATCAGTATATTTAGGTGTTGTGCTACTGCCACTGGGCCCTCCATTCGTGTTTAGAAGTGGTGTGTTCGCACTCATCTCGCCTCGAACCTCGCCTGGCTTTGGAATCCAATATTTGGCTTCTCCGCCTCGCTTGTATCTCATGCCGTCTTTGAGTCGAGCAAATCGAGATTGCGAATCTTCATGGGCGATGATCTTTCCACTGGAATCAAATATCCGGTAGTTATATTTGTCGCCTCTAAAGGTTTCCTTCGAGTCCTCAATGAGATCAAGAACCCCGAATGCGTCTCTCATGGCAAATTTCACGGGCATTCTCGCCGCGGATATGGTATTGTCGGCGTAGTCATGCCATGAGAAGGCGTACCAATGTGCCAGTGCAAAGATGGGCATTTCGATGCAAATCAGAGCATCCTGAATAGCGGCTGCTAGGTTATCCGGGGTATACTCGGGGACATCATCTGGAATGGCTCCGAGCCATACCAATATAGAGAGCAAGAAGCCCTGCCAGTAGGAGGCAAAAATGATGAGCTTAATGCACAAGAATTTTGGCACTGGGCGGTATGGAAGCAGGTCGTCATGCATGCAGACCCAAAATAAGCCAAGTGAGTAGAGGCTGACAGTGACGCTGATGTTGTAGATGATGCCACTCCACAGATAGCCAGACGACAGGCCGATATACCCTTCTTTGTAGATGCCGGTGGCCTTCATGATAATGGCAGCAACAGCCAAGATGGGCTTGAGCCAGGCGTACTGGAGAATGCCTCGCTTGATGGCTAGAAATGTGTGAGGATCGGAGATATCGACTTTGGGTAGTACGTGGTTGAGGGGCCATAGATGGTGAACAGGGGCGCGGCCATGGGTCATGATGATGAGGGCTCGTTCGCCATCGAGATAGTTGATGAGAAGCTGAAAGAAGGTGTAGATGGTGAAGGCCTACAATGGCCACATACATGCCAGTTAGATACCAACTCAAGAACATGGGGTAAATGACGGGAAGGATGTACCGACCTCATATATGTCTCTAATAGGATCGAGAAAAGACGCGGCCTTGAGCGATACCATGCTCACCCAGGAGCTGATAGAATAGATGGGAACCCTAGAGCGATGTCAGAGAGCCAGCTCCATACGTGTATGAGCAAGGAATACACTTACATGAGCAATATGCGAACGACATATCGCTGGAGGAGTGGTTTGCGATAGTTCTTCCTATACCAGTGTAAACGCACAGTCAGGATGAGCAAGGTTTGGGTTGGGCAACGGACAGTTGAAACCATATCGACCTGTGGGGGATCAAATCAGCACGTCTTCTCTCTCTTTCTCTCGCAGCAGCAGAAGCAGCAGCGCAGGCTTGGGGGTGATATAGAGCTTACACAATGGACAGGAGTGTGGCAGCCAGAGAAAACACACCGGCGACGATGGTGGTCGCGGTGGTGAACTTCTCGCCCGTACCGCCAGCCATGTTGCCTCTGTCCGACGTTGAATTGGCGTGAACCAACACTCTCGGTTGGCTGTCGGGACTTTTGTGTGAGGATCGTTCAAGGGCGGCGACTTGAATTTCGGAGTAGCGACATCATCGATTTGGGAGGTAGGTAGTCCGCGTGGCCTGGATCGATCGACACCAACAAGATGGTTGTCTGTTAGCTAAGTAGGCGGCACTGGCACGCATGGTGGGGAGCTCTCATTAGCTAAAACTGACGGTACAATCCTACATGTAGTGATCGACTAAGTCCTTAGTACGGGCTGATAACGTACAGACCCCACTAGTGGCTCAAGTAGAGAGGACTTGCTACAAGAGGTAGGTAGGTCTTGTTACATGCAGCCTGCAGGCACTAACTATCCGTGTACTACGTACTTACTTTACTTACCACTTCCAATTCCACGTCCCTTAATTGCGATTGATTCTCTTTTATTGACGCTCAAGCAAGGCATGCGCGTTCTGATTCAGTGTCTGCCTTTCGGGCATGACGAAGAGTTCCAATTGATTTAACGCGTTACCGACCTCGACAGCATAAATGTCTCTCGCTACTGGGCTGATCGATACAACACCGAGGGCAGCGCGTGCTTCTGGGCAGCAGGGGGAGCTGAGGTGTCGTGGTCATGGCCGACCAAGGGAGCCCTGGCTCAACAACAGAATCGACCTGGAGAAACTTCAATAGGTAGACCAATTCTCACTCTGCTGCTTCTCAGCGGCCAGACGAAAGAGGGGCCCATGCTGACCTGCCTTTTCCTCAAGCGAATTCCTCGGGTACAGCATCGTGACCGGAGTGTTGTAAGTGCTATCTATTTCCGACGACTTGCCTGATGAATGCTCTCATACTGATGCATCTTCCCAGAGCTGTCTTCTTCCTCCTCTACTTTAATAGAGTAGCGGCCTCCATCATCTCCTCCGTCATTCGCACCTACACGTGGCATAGATACCGCATCTACATCGATATACAGGCCCTTCAACTGTCCCTGCTCGGCGGCCGTCTCTTCTTCACCGGCCTACGCTACCACGGGAACAACGAGACTATCATTATCCAGAATGGCCATATCACCTGGTCATACTGGCTGCGCCGTGTTCGTGATGCTCAGGTCTACCTAGCAAAGGAGGGGTCCAAGCTTAACGAAGATGTCCCCCCCAATGTCCGTGACGGGCGGCAAAAGCTACCGTGCCGCATAAACATTGCGGTATCAGGGCTGGAGTGGTTTGTGTATAATCGCAGTGCGGCGTACGACTCGATACTTAACGCGATGACCAACTCGATGGACGAACATTTGCCATGCGATAATACAAATGGCAATGGTGTTAGGGCCAGCAATGACGGTTACACTGGGCTCGTTCTAGACGATGAAAAGTTCCCAGACAATTCAATGAAGCCTCGACAACGGCTGCGCAGGCCTACTAAGGAATCAGAAAGCCTCAAGGACGAAGGGGAGTTGAAAGAGAGTCTCGGTAGTGATGAGAAGCACGGTTTTGGGACTCGATATCCTCAGGCCCCTAGTATTTCTAGCCACTCAAGCAGAGACGTGCTAAACGATAGCAACGCGCTCCCCTTCATGCTACAACTGCTCCCAATCCACTTTGAGTGCAATACAGGTGCTATGGTTATGGGCAATGAGAACACTAAAGCGCTACTCGTTGTGAAGACCAAGTCGCTTTCGGGAGAGATCGATGCAGCGGAATGCCAAACAGTAGATCCCTATCGGCAAATTTTTGAAATTAATTTCGATCATCCCGTAATCGAAATGGTGGAGCACAATGGTTATAAGGAGGACCAATTGGCCAGAGCCGTCAGGGAGAAGCAGGCGGCTTCGGATATCGATGACATTCATCACCGCTCCTTTTTTCGGAGACAGCGTCGCAAGGTTATAGGACAGCTGCGAAATCTCCTACCTTACTGGCGAAAATCAGTGGAGTCTTTCTCGGTGGACTCTAGGACTGGTATTGCGCCGGCAGAACCACCTATTCCCGGCCTGAGCCACTGGCAGGGGCTGTCTCGCTATTTGAATGCCGATGATGATGATGACAATTCGAGATGGTCGTCTCTGGACTATGCAGCGGTTACTACGGTAGTCGATAGTCCAGCAGGCACACTGAAAATCTACTGGGATGTACCATCAAAGGTGTCTAGTGCTGCGAGGTCCCAGTCGTCCTCCCTAGACTCAAATAGCCCTGACTATGTCAATGGAGCTACACCTCCCGCTTGGGCAATCAGCCTAGCGTTGAAAGGAGGTGTTGTCAATTACGGTCCATGGGCAGATCGACAACGGGCCGAGCTACAGAGAATCTTTTTCCCTGGTCTGTGTAAGGACGCTGTCCCTGCTAGCCAGCTATCTATCGGATCAGATCGTGTACCTACGGTTTTCAGCTTCTACCTGGAGTTAAATGACGAGGTCACGCTTCGAATTCCCACAAAAGAAAGCTCCAAGAATTGGAAGTGGAAAAAAGAAGGGCACACTATGAAGCAGCAGCGAGAGAATGATCAACGTGATGGTCGAAATCGGGGTCGTAACCGAAAATATACTGGTGCTGCTGCTGCTGTTGAACAACGGCCCTATGGCTGGCTTGATATCAAAATTGGAACAAATGCCACAGTTTCGTATAATATGGATATGCTGCCAAGATCAACGGGATACCGCAACTCATTGAAGATTGATTTACCCTCAACTGAAGTATCGACGAGTGTCAATCACGGTCTTTTGTGGAGATCTGGTGCCCAACATATCTCATGTGACCTCTCTACGCCCTTGAAATGGAATGGTCTTCGAACCTGGCGATTCGATGTTGATAGTGACGGGATGGAGCTCTTCCTGTTACGAGAACATACGTTCCTCTTAATTGATCTTATCGACGATTGGGGGACTGGCCCACCTTCAGAATATATGCTCTTTACTCCTTTCAAGTACTCCTTAAACTTGACCCTTCGCGATCTTAAACTTTACATGAACGTCAACGATGTCAATATTATCAATGATCCTACAAGCATGGATGAAAATACCTATCTCATCTTATCGAGCCCCTGCCTGAAGGTAGATACTCGCATTAACCTCGATAATTTCCGACCGTTGAAAAATGTTGTACCTTTTAAGATCGAATCGGAAACCCTGGGTCTTGGATTACATGCGCCGTCGTGGAATACACAAGCCGCTTTCCTGGCTTCCAAAGATATAGGGAATCTGGAGAAGCTGTTGGTTGACGGGAACTACTATTACGATACCACTACGTCGCCTGGCAACACTGATACTCTTGTACTTGATGTTACTGCCCAGTCGCCAACATTCCACTTATATGGGTTCCTTATCCGCTATTTCCTCCTGTTGAAAGATAACTATTTCGGTGATCATGTTCACTTCAAAACACTTGATGAATACCAACAGGCTCTTCGCGTCGATGCTCAAGGTTCCAAGGCTGATGTAGCCGATCGCCCTCCCCCAAAGAAGTCAAATGACTTAGATGTGATGCTGACGATCCGCGCCGATGATCCAAGAATCCTATTGCCAGCAAACCTGTACTCAGCAAGGCGCCATATACCTATCGAAGCTGCGTCTCTTGCCGTTGATCTTCGATTTACGAATTATTACATGGACCTTGATTTATCATTTACCCCGCTCAGCCTTTCAATGGGAGACGAGGACGGGGGAGCTATTAGCCCTACAAGCTTTGCGTCGAAAACCCAACTTTTCATTGATGGGCTCACTGTCTATGGCCATCGCCTTTTTGGACTCCCTCCATCTGAACCAACCTATCTCTGCAATTGGGATTTAAATGTCGGGCCCGTTACTGGAGAATGTTCGGCTGAGTTCCTCACAGCGCTTGTCCAAGGTGGTAAATCATTTGGCTTCTCGCTTGATGATGAGGAGAATGCCCTGATTTCCCCTCCTGTGGTCTACGACGTCACATTCTTACGTGTTTACGTTGAATCTGTTCATGCATGGCTGCACGTCGAAGAATCTGCCTTCCTCTGCTCCAGTGGATCGATTCAAGTTCACTTCAATGACTGGGCAAGAACTCATTATTCGACGCGTGCTGACATCTCAATTCCTCGTCTGGAGTTTTCGTGCATCCAGTCAGAATCTGTGGCTAGACATAATTCAAGACTCAAGTCTCATGCGGAGGCGAACGTTTTCTTCCAAACCAACTTCCACTTTGCTCTTGTCGGTAGGAAATTCGATTTCGCGAATGTAAGACAATTGCAGCAAGACCTCGTCCGGCGCCATGATCAACGGACGCATCGAACAGGCTTCCTCTTAATGCCTGATCTACTCCGCGATTTTCAACCAGACTCTGTAGAGCCTGTCGCTCAAAGCGTTCCAACAGTCCCACAGCCAGCCTTCTCTACGTTTGTCAACGATAAGAGATCGGTCCCATCAATTAATTCCTCGCACAATTCGAAGCACCTCCGTCACAAAAGCTCCTTCCTTTCATTTGCCAGCTCAAGTGAGGGGGGTAGTGTACGGCGAGGTTCATCCGAAGTTCGGAAAGGCTTGGGATTTGCTAAACGCTCCTTTACTCATTCAGGGCCTTCTCGCATTTCTAGAGCGGATTCAAGGAGGATCTCTCGTCAACAATCCCTGTCTATCAATCAAAATTCGTTGTTGGGGGATCCATTGGGCGGTACCAGTAGGACGAATCCCGTTCATAGAGCTCTGGAGTTCACAAGTCAATTCTTTGCGCCATATTTCCCACTAGAAGCAACCCACTTGAATTTGGCGGATGGAATGGAGCAGAGCGCCGAACATGACAAAAAGCGCGCCAGATCTAGTGCTTCAGGTTTTGGGTTGGAAGATATCGATCCCGGGCTATTCCTAGAAGACTGTTCTCATCAAAGCTTGCTCATTGATTTCCCATCTGGCATGAGCCTCTTCTTAGACGCCATGTCGCTACCGTGCATAGTAGGTCTGCTTCGAGCGTTCCAGCCAGCTCAACCCGAAGATCTACTTGACACTTTACAAGTTGGAGCAATTTCAGACATACTCGCGATGCAAAAGCAGGAAAAGGTTGGCGGCGCCGTCACAGATATTATCTTACGACTACCACGCGCTAATGTGCGGTTTCTGAACAACTCTTATGCTGGTAACTCCCCGCCTCAATACCAAGACCAGTATGATGCGTCGTTAGAAGATGTAGTATTTGCTATTCGATCTGAGAAACGTGACGAGGTGACTAATAGCACTCCTTTACCTAAGAAGCCTTTGCCGTCATTCCACTTTCGACTTGCGGCTATTACACTTACAGCCTCCGAAAAACTAGCCACCTCTGGTAAGACCCAAAGAGCGGCATCACTCGAAGTCGAGAGGGTCATAGCAATAATGGGCTCGAGAGAAGCCAACTACTCCGATGTTGATGTAGGAGCTATCCGTATGAGATCATCGTCGGGAAGGGTTGAGTATCTTGCTTCACTTGTCCATAGGACTAAATCGCTCTGTTCAGACATGAGCAAACTTTTCTCAGCGCTATCTTCCACTGGCGACGAGCGCTTGAAGTATTTTACACACAGTGTTACTATGGAGGGGCAACAAATAGTTGATCCATCGTTCGTTGTCCGACCATCGGCTGTTCTACGTGCAGCAGAGAGACACCTAAGAACCTATGATTCCTGGAAATTGGTCGCACGCTTGCGCTATATGTGGGCAACTTTGACTCCGAGCTCACAAAAACTCATCATGCGAGATTGTCTGAATGATTCAGTGAGAGTCCCGAAAGATGTAAGAGAACAAGTTGTGGCCGCCTTCGATCACTGGCGGAGCTGGGATCTTGAGGACACTAGCCGTGCGGTTCTTTTAGACAACATCTTTGGAAAGCGCGCCGATGAGCTATCTAATACGGACCTTGGCTCTTGGATGGCCGTAGGAAGAGTGCATGAATTTCTACTCAGCCTCGACCCGGCTAGGAAGAATAACCAGATTTTGATATTGGGCCTCACAGCAAGAGTTAGTGATCAACATGGTCTTGGCGAGGTCGATCCTGATCAATCCACCCCATACCGAGAACCACTGACTATCGTCAACCTATATTGCACGCAAATTGGTATGAATTTCAACTGGGAACTCACTGAGCTTGTGGACCAACTTTTGCCTATATACTCGACGGTAGATACTCAACCACCCGACGACGTTCAACACCCTGGCCAAACCATGCAGAAAGCCGACCAATCTTCAAGGTCATTACATTTTGTTTTCTTGATGGATAGAGGTTTTATATCACTCGATACAATCAACCTTACCGTCGAGCCTCATTGCGAGAATTTCAAATTGTCGGTAGTGAGCGGAAATCCTAGTCTAGGCTCTATGGATACCAATGTTGCACTTAGTTGCGATACCGCGGCGGTAGATATTTTGAGCAACTCTCAACGACTAGCGTTCATCCGCCTTAGCAAACCGAGTGTCATCATCGCACATGAGTCACGATCTACTGGAAATTCATCTTTAAATGCAATTAGAGCAGCGGCGAGCAGTCAGAGCCTCGATATTACTATTCTCCAGGATCCCATTGTTCTAGCCGAGGTAGTAGATTTGTTAATCATCGACGAAGCGACGCAGCTTCGTCAACTACAAAAGGCATCAAACAGGCCATCTACATCATTAACTACCAAAAAATCCGCCACTAACATGCCTTCATCGCTATCTCTCAATCTAGCAATGTTCTTGGACTCTTATACGATCACGGTACCACTCTTACAATCCCTAACCTACATAGTCACTGGTACAGTATCACGCGCAACCATGGCGATCGATGTTACCAAACATCTCACGCTTGATTTCGATATTAAAGAGAACTCTCACGACATTCAAGTCAAATTCGCCAATACACCCAAGAGTATTTCTTTGCTTCAGATTCCTCCAACGAATGGTCGAATAATCAGCCATGGCACGACCGAAGAACGCTCGATAGAAGTGTTCGCCTCGTTAGAGCTCGTGGAGCTTGACGCGTCCGCTGTATACAGTCTCCTCACAGCACTTAATCGACCAGAAATTTCCAACGCCATTAACGAGCTCCAGCAGCAGGGCAAGATCATACAGGACCATTTACAAGACCTTTCTGATCACTCTGTCGCTTCACCTCCTGCCGTGAAGCCTGATGACTTAAATTTGATCTATAACGTCCATGCGACCCTAGCCGGCGTGAAGATCTCCGGAAATGCACCAATCAAATCAAATCCAGAGCACTTTGCCGTCCTTTCGTTTTTCCTTAATCGCATCCATCTTGAAGTCGCAAATCGAGTAGACCGAGCTATCACACTGGACAACCCAGAAGTTCATGTGAATGTCCGAAGTATCGGTTTCGATATCATGAAAGGGTCCGATGAGGGTATACGGTCTTGTGGTAATCTCGCTTTTGGGACCTTGATTACAGTTTCTACTCGAGAACTTGAAGATGGTCAGGTATTGAGAGCCTTTGACTTCATGTCGGATGGGTTCTCAGCCAACCTTTCACCGGATACTGTATCTACTTTTGTAGACGTACTGGGACATATGCGAGATAAGTTTAAGAGACTGGATACGTCTCGAGAGCTGGAATATCTGCGAAAATTGAGACAATCCAAACCCCGTATAGCTATTAACGATGAGCTGCCAGACACTGAAAGCGATATCTTCGATTCGTTTTTAGCGTCCGTCATGTATACCTTCCAGGTCCGCAACATGCAGATTGGCTGGCTCGTCACTGCTACCCCATCCCAATTGTTGGCAGGCCAAGACGATCTATATCTATCAGTGAAGATGATAGAATTCGCCACCCGGAAGCAGAATTCAGCCAGACTAACTATTGAAAATCTTCAGCTTCAAATGGTTCCTCCAAATGAGGACAAATTCCAAAGGTCGTTGAACTCGGCATTGTTGCCTGAGATGATCTTCAACGTGGCGTTTATTTCCACATCAGACGCCCGGCGACTCGCATTCCAGGCAGTGGGCAAATCGCTGGATCTTCGCCTGACGTCCGGCTTCATCATCCCAGCTGCGCATCTAAAGGACTCGATCACTCTATCCATAGCCAACGTCCAACATGCATCGCAGCATTGGGCGCCTATAGTTGGAGGAAATAGCGATGAAGATAAGCCGGTGAAAGATACAGTGGAGAGCGGGCGCTCTCTTTTTGGTAGAAAAAGGTTGGAGTCTGTGCTTCTCGACGCTGATTTCGCTGGTGCTGTAGTGCATCTTTCTGGACAGAATCCCGAAAGAGAAGAGGTCGATGCAACCGGACCAAAAACCACACGTCATGCCTTGGCTGGGAAATATGGGCAGTTTAGCGCCAATGAAGCTGGAAGCAACAATGCTCTCCGAACGCCTGGCTTGGCTTGGAAGGCCGAGTACAGGGATGATGGGAAAGAAGTCCCCAGCTTGCATGGTGAAATCAAGATCGAACCATCCCGCAACGTACTTTATCCCACTGTTGTTCCCCTTATCATGGATATATCGTCAAACATCAAGGATGTGGTTAGCGACTCACCCTCCGAGCCCTCTACGAAAAAGAAAAACTCACCCAAACCGAAGACAAACGACGAAGAGAACATTCTCGCTACCGACCCAACTACAGTTCTTGGGCGGGTCACGTTGAATCTAGGGCTACGTATTTGCAAGCAAGAGTTTACGCTCAGCTGCCAGCCCATTGGTAGAGTCGCTGCAACAGCAAGATTCGACGATGTTTATGTGACTGTAAACACGGTTACCTCTACGGATCACGGCAATTTCTTTGCGCTATCAGGCACTTTTAGCAAGATTCACTTGGCCGTGCAACACGTGTATTCTCGGGAGTCCACCGGCAGCTTTGACGTTGACTCAATTGTACTCTCATTGATGAACAGTAAGCATGTCAGTGGGACGAGTGGTCTTTCTGCAATCATAAAAATGAGTCCAATGAAAGTCGCAATCAACGCCAGGCAAGTCCACGACTTTCTACTATTTCGCGAGATTTGGATTCCCAGGGATATTAGACAAGGTTCGACGGTGCCCGTAGCCGAAGCAGTGCAAGAGTCGACCCCCCAGGCCCATCTAGTGCAAAGATACCAACAAGTGGCAGCCACAGCCGCTTTTCCCTGGACAGCTACGATTTCCATCAGTGCCCTCGACGTCATCGTTGATCTTGGCCAATCGATTGGCAAGCCTGAATTTGCCATTAAGAATTTCTGGGTATCCTCCAAGAAGACATCAGACTGGGAACAAAATCTATGCTTAGGATTTGAAGAGATTGGCATAAATTGTGATGGCCGTTTGAGTGGATTCATCGCGCTCCAAACCTTCAAGCTCCGGACCTCGATAGAATGGCCAGAGCGACGGCAGGCTTTGAACGAAACGCCCAAGATCCAAGCTTCGGTTGCCTTTAGCCAGTTCAAACTAAAGACTGCCTTCGACTATCAGGCATTCCTCGTAGCCGATATAACGACTATGGAATTTCTCATGTATAATGTTCGTCAGCACAAAGGCCCTTCCGGCGACCGCCTCGTTGCTATATTCGATGGAGAGGCCGTCCAGATATTTGGCATTACAGGATCGGCAGCTCAAGGAGCAGCGCTATGGAAAACTATTCAAAAATTTGTTCAGGAGCGCAAAGCTAATTATGAGACCTCGTTACGAGAGATCGAGAAATTTATGGAACGAGGATCTATGGCCAGTCATGTTGTAGCGAAAGTAGCTACCCCGGCCAAGACACGAGTCGATGAAAAGGCAGCAAAATCGGTCATATCCTTAGACACTGATGTCGTGGTAACGCTAAGGGCGCTCAACTTGGGAATTTTCCCCAACACTTTCTCTGATCACCAAGTATTCAAACTGGAGGCCCTCAACGCGCGAGCAAGATTTGCCGCGGGCATGGAAGAGCAGCGCATCCACAGTATCCTTGGTCTCACACTCGGCCAACTCCGGATAGGTCTCGCAAGCGTTCGAGGGCCGGAAGCGCCACGGGCAGTTCGGGACATCCAGGTTGAGCACGTAGTGCAGAATGCCACAGGCTCGCGCGGCGGCACCATTCTCAAGGTGCCGAAAGTGGAAGCCGTGATGGAGACGTGGCAAAGGGGCAAGTCGCGAAACATCCAGTACAAGTTCAAGAGCGCGTTCGAGGGCAAGGTGGAGGTGGGGTGGAACTACTCGCGCATCAGCTATATCCGCGGCATGTGGGCTAAGCATTCACGGATGCTGGCGCAAGCCTGGGGGCGCGAGATCCAAACCATGTCTGCCATTAAGGTTACGGGCGTGCCCGAGGAGCCCGAGCAGGAACAGGAGTCGAAGGGCGGCGAACAAAAGCAGCAGCATCAGCAGCAACAAAAAATCACGGCTGAGGTGAATGTTCCGCTATCAAAATATGAGTACGAAGCCCTCGAACCTCCCGTCATCGAGACGCCGCAGCTGCGCGATATGGGTGAGGCAACGCCACCCCTCGAGTGGATCGGGCTACATAGAGATCGCTTGCCCAACCTCACACATCAGATTGTCATTGTTGCGCTGCTAGAGCTCGCCGGCGAGGTCGAGGACGCGTATGCGAAGATTCTCGGGTCGTGATTATATACCATAGCAAGGCGTTCCGGGTGCTGATTGATAAAGACGACGGTCCGGGTAGACGGACCTACTTATTATTCATTAGAATGGATTTGGCGCAGAACTTTGGGGGGAAAACATGCATATTCTATTCACGCAATTGCTGACTATGGCTTTTTAATGCAAGTTTTCTTTGCTTCTCCAACTTGTTATTTCGCCTATGGTATTATTATGATGACTACGTAAGACGATAGGATAACTGTGTACCCGACAGACACATCTACCTATTATGGACATTGATCAGGTGGGTTACTGGTTTTGACCCTTTCAATCCGGTTACTTGCTTAGGATCTGGCCTTCTTCGAGGTGTATAAGTCGTCGCTATTGAGTTTCAGCTGCTGGGGCATTGCGCGCTAATTTGGCTGCTTTTAATTTGCCTGGCCCGAGCCTTGCGTCGCACTCACCTCCGAGTCAACCGGCGGACAAAATGAGGCGCAAACCTTCGAGATACCTGGTCGCTATCAGAGGATTTAACCTTGCAATCTCATGAAGTAAATCACAATTGCGCAAAAATTGAATTATAGAAAAAATGAGTCGCTCGGGCTACGTACGAGATGTATTTGTAAGTTTTTTATTTCCAGGTGACGCCAGCCGAGTGCAACTAAATCGAGCTACAAACCAGCCATTGAGCAGCGAATAGGTAGGGTTATCGTATGTGAAGTCATACGGTGGGCCAGCTCGGCAGAAGTTAAAACGTTAAAAGTGGGGAGCTCGAAAGCTTAATAATGACTGGCAAGACTGGATGTGGTCAGACCGAGAAGAGTCAATGGTTCGGTACCTAAGGCAAGTAATACTGGGATTATGCTGCGGGGATCCGACAGGCTTAGGCACATTCACGCTGCTAAGTAACGAAGAGCACAAGTATTTAACTGGAGCAATGGGGTGCTGCAGTTTCAGATCCAGAAAGGCCAACGTGCTCGAGAACTGCACAGGTTTACAAAGCAACCTAAACATATCGATTTATGTGAACTCGATCTTCTTACACACATCAACTGCTGGTAAGTTCCCTTCTTATTTGCTGCATTCGTGTCTCTCCTTTTCCTCTTTTTTTCTTCCTTCCTGTTAGGGACATTCTACTTTGGACAAGTATACATAGATAGAAGAGAAAGTGGAAGTGGAAAGTTCAACTGCCTTTTATCTGCAAATAAGGGCTCTAGCCCTCTTCGATCTGACGGTGCTCCCCGCCAATGGCAGTGGTGCTATCTTGGCTTGTCGTTGGGTGGGCTAAGGGTTCTGGCCGGGGATCTGCCGGGTGTCCCATTGGCCATAAGGAAGAGGTACGTACCCCGCACCCGCCCACATGTGACGCCACTTGCACCGCTCGCACCGCTCGCACCACTCCGGGCGCTCGATTGGGCCAGCACAAAAGATCGAAATTCAATTCGACGGGACAACCAAAAAAATGCGCTAATAGAGCTGCCCCGCCTCGTAACCCCTCCTTCCTTCTTGCCTTTGCCTCTGCGACCTGCCACCCCCCCACCATTGCCGCTACATACCACATACAAATTTTCCTTTTCTCCTGCTAGTTACCACTTTGCAACCTGCACTCTCCCACCTGCTCTGCCTTCCGCAACAACCCACAGCTGGTCGGTGGTTGCTTGCGAGTGCATTTCTTCCAATTTCGTTACTTTACTTTTCCCAGGTGCGTGTGACTTTGACTCTGACTGACTCTCGATTTTTCTTATTAGGAGAGAGATGAGCTGTGGAACAAGCTGTCCATAGCCATCATCACCCCGCTTTGCTTCTTTACTGCGCAACCATCGCGAGGAAGGGAATCACCCGTCACTGACACTTTGCCTATAGTAAAGTCACCACCAAAACACCGCCAAAATGGTCAAGTAAGTTCACGTCTCTATCTTCATTCATCTCGCATCTCTTTCTGTCCACGCCGGCTACTTCGGCATCGAGTGTTGGCTGGACTTCACTGTCAAAGAGTTGGAAGTAAAAAAAAGATAAAAAATAAAAAAAAACACCATACCCCGCCCGGAGATAAGCCTTTTCTCCTTGCCATTGCGCGACAGTCTGCTGACAATGGCTTGTCTACAGCTTCACGATTGACGAGATCCGGGGCCTTATGGACAAGCCGAGCAATGTCCGTAACATGTCCGTTATTGCCCACGTCGATCATGGAAAGTCCACCTTGACCGATTCCCTGCTGGCCAAGGCCGGTATCATCTCCACCGCAAAGGCTGGTGATGCCAGAGCCACAGATACAAGAGCCGACGAGCAGGAGCGTGGTATCACAATCAAGTCCACTGCCATCTCTCTGTACGGTACTCTACCTTCCGAGGAAGACCTGAAGGATATCGTCGGCCAAAAGTCCGACGGTACCGATTTCTTGATTAACCTGATCGACTCGCCCGGTCACGTTGATTTCTCTTCCGAAGTCACTGCCGCTCTCCGTGTCACTGATGGTGCCCTGGTCGTCGTCGACACCATTGAAGGTGTCTGCGTCCAGACCGAGACTGTCTTGCGTCAGGCGCTTACGGAGCGTATCAAGCCCGTCGTGGTCATCAACAAGGTCGACCGTGCCCTGCTCGAGCTTCAAGTCTCCAAGGAGGACCTGTACCAGACCTTCCTACGAACCATCGAGTCCGTCAACGTCGTTATCTCCACTTACCTTGACAAGGCCCTTGGTGACCTCCAGGTCTACCCCGAGAAGGGTACCGTCGCTTTCGGTTCCGGTCTTCACGGCTGGGCCTTCACAATCCGTCAGTTCGCCATCCGGTATGCTAAGAAATTCGGTGTCGACCGAAACAAGATGATGGAGCGTCTATGGGTAAGTTTTAATAATGAGTGTCATGGAATTCGTGACAGCAGACGATAACCCAATGAGGCTAACAACGTTCTAGGGTGACAACTACTTCAATGCTGCCACCAAGAAGTGGACCACCAAGGGCAACCATGAGGGCAAGCAGCTCGAGCGTGCCTTCAACCAGTTCATCCTGGACCCCATCTTCAAGATCTTCTCCGCTGTCATGAACTTCAAGAAGGACGAAATCACTACCCTACTTTCCAAGCTGGACCTTAAGCTTCCCACTGAGGACAGGGAAAAGGAGGGTAAGCAGCTCCTCAAGGCTGTCATGCGAACTTTCTTGCCCGCTGCCGACTCTCTTCTGGAGATGATGATTCTCCACCTTCCTTCCCCCGTCACGGCCCAGAAGTACCGTTGTGAGACCCTGTACGAGGGTCCCCCCGATGATGAGGCTGCCATCGGTATCCGTGACTGTGACCCCAAGGGCCCTCTCATGCTTTACGTCTCCAAGATGGTGCCGACCTCCGATAAGGGTCGTTTCTACGCTTTCGGCCGTGTCTTCTCAGGCACTGTCAAGTCTGGTATTAAGGTCCGGATTCAGGGTCCTAACTATACCCCCGGCAAGAAGGAGGACCTTTTCATCAAGGCTATCCAGCGTACCGTCCTGATGATGGGTGGCAAGGTCGAGCCCATCGATGATATGCCCGCCGGTAACATTGTTGGTCTGGTCGGTATTGATCAGTTCCTGCTCAAGTCCGGTACTCTTACCACCCTTGAGACCGCCCACAACCTCAAGGTCATGAAGTTCTCCGTGTCGCCTGTCGTCACGCGATCCGTCCAGGTCAAGAACGCTCAAGATCTTCCCAAGCTAGTTGAAGGTCTCAAGCGTCTATCCAAGTCTGACCCTTGCGTCTTGACCTCCACTAACGAGTCTGGTGAGCACGTCGTTGCCGGTGCTGGTGAGCTGCACCTCGAGATTTGCCTGAAGGATCTCGAGGAGGATCACGCCGGTGTCCCTCTCATCTTCT
Source organism: Xylaria cubensis (assembly GCA_022385715.1). NCBI lineage: Eukaryota > Fungi > Ascomycota > Sordariomycetes > Xylariales > Xylariaceae > Xylaria > Xylaria cubensis. Next base: position 409,224 of record MU279027.1, on the reverse strand, counting down.
CCGACCCCGTTGTCCAGTACCGAGAGACCGTTGGTTCCAAGTCTTCCATCACTGCTCTGTCGAAGTCTCCCAACAAGCACAACCGTCTGTACATGGTTGCCGAGCCTATGGATGAGGAGCTAGCCAAGACTATCGAGGATGGCAAGGTTTCTCCTCGTGATGATTTTAAGGCCCGTGCCCGTGTGCTGGCTGACGACTTCGGCTGGGATGTCACTGATGCCCGAAAGATCTGGTGTTTTGGTCCTGATGGCAACGGTGCTAACTTGTTGGTTGACCAGACCAAGGCTGTTCAGTACCTGAACGAAATCAAGGATTCCGTTGTTTCTGGTTTCCAGTGGGCTACCAGGGAAGGTCCCATCGCTGAAGAGCCGATGCGTGGTGTTCGCTGGAACATTCTTGACGTTACCCTGCACGCCGATGCTATCCACCGAGGTGGTGGTCAACTTATCCCCACAGCTAGACGCGTGTTGTACGCCGCCGCCTTGCTGGCTGAGCCTGCTCTGCAGGAGCCTGTCTTCTTGGTCGAGATCCAGGTGCCTGAGAGCGCTATGGGTGGTGTCTACGGTGTTCTGACCCGCAGGAGAGGTCACGTCTTCAACGAGGAGCAGCGTCCTGGTACTCCTCTATTCACAATTAAGGCCTACCTTCCCATTATGGAATCGTTCGGTTTCAACGCCGATCTCCGACAGGCCACCTCCGGCCAGGCTTTCCCACAGATGGTGTTCGACCACTGGCAACTCCTACCTGGTGGCTCACCTATCGACAAGACCTCCAAGGTCGGCCAGATTGTGGAGACAATGCGGAAGCGTAAGGGTATCAAGGTCGAGGTACCAGATGTCAGCAACGTAAGTTCTCCTTACCCCTTGACAATGTATGATAATTCGCTAATCGCAAGCTCCAGTACTACGACAAGCTGTAAAAGATTCCCCACTTTGATTATAGACTACGACCTCATGCCAGTCTCGACGAATATCATGAGACGGCTCGACGCATTGATAGCGCGTTTGGGGATGATGCTGGGTCTTCGAGGTTGGCCGGGATTGATTTGCGGCCGTGGGTACAGAAAAGCTCAACAAAGGCACTAGCGTGGGAACACTTTGTAGCTGTCATACATCCATACGGTTTTACTTGTAGTTTTTGAGGACAATTGATAATGAGTTAGACGAACGTAATTCATGTTAGTATCGTTATGTGACTATTTGATGAGTAGTTGTAAACTTTCGAAGGCAAACAATTCCCTGATGACATACGCACAGTGATTAGCTGTAACAGCTCATTACCTAGTTCATAGTTATAGTTCTGGACCATTTGCGTACTTGATAGTTGAGTAATGATCCAGATTCAGTTTAAAAAGTGAAATGGTCTATTGCATGCAACTAGATTAGAAGGATATGTAAGGGGGGGTAAAGGGGGAGGAATAGAAACCTAAGATGTTGGTGACACAGATATATGGTTGACATCAGCCCCTTATCTCGCTCAATTTGAACTCATAAGTGGATGTCGGCGTCTTTTCCTAACTTTAATCCAGGCTGTTGGGTAATAGCAGGTTTGAGCGCCGTATACGTATGATTTTTTTTGAAATATGCGATGGTGTAAGAGTTATTCTGCTTTTAGATGAGCTTAGAGGAAATGAGGAAGAATTTTCAGAGATGTAAGGTTAGGAAGGCAGAGAATTAGGGAATGGGAATAGGACAGATATGGATTGAGAGGGAATCGAAGGTTGCGGGAACTTATTATCTTGAGTTGTTCCATTTACCTTTTCGATCTGCGATGAAGACTTTTTCGGGTAATTTCATAATACCATGTTCTTGTGATAGTTTTTGTAATTTAAGTTGGTTGAGGGTGGTGTCACGACCTCTGGGTACTGATGGCAACGTAGAGGTAAGTCTTTGATACTTGTTCTCGCACAAGAAGCTCCAATTACTATCTATATACAAAGTGTCTTCTTTTTTCTGTAATCGTAGGTATCGTGAGATATCGTAAGAGTATGATAGATGGTGACGCCTCCCTGTGTCTTTATTTCCGTATGCAAGCGTTAAGTAGGTACTTTCCTCGATTTATCGCGAACGATACTTCCTATGATTCTCGTCTCATTCCTTCCCTGCTGCTTTCTCCGCGCCTATGTTCATTGTGTTTTTAACGTTAGGGAAGTTTTAAGCGATTCTTTTCTTCGCTCTATATGGCATTAATTACTTGATGAGTTTCGATCTAGGAAAGAGTAGCAGATGTAAGATGAGCGTGAAAGAAGCTACGACCTCGCCTCATTTACTGAATCTAGATGAAGCGGTTCCATGAATAGAACTTACACTTCTAAGAGCCCATTCTAACGAACTAGATCCCAGCTATCCAAACCACTCTCAATCTAGATTGACCACTTTCATCTCTCATTCTGTCTCATTGTTCTCGCTGAGCCAAAAAAAAATGGCAACAACAACTATATTCGACGCCTCCAAATCCCCAACCCTTTCTCCGTATGGTGCCGCTCAACCTAACTCAACGTTCGCTCAACACGGACATGCACCGACTTCCTATCCACTACCGGAAACTGATGCTCCTAAACCCACCCAGCCGAACCAGCCGAACCAGCCGAATCAGGAGGGCCAGCATTACCGCCTGATGAGTAAGAGTGAATGGCTTCAGTTCTGCCGCGGCGTCGGTATTCTCAAGGATGAGGAGAGCGAGGAGGTTATCCGTGCTACGAGTCGGCTGTGGCCGCCTTCGGGGTTTAAGGATGGGCTGTATAATGATGGTGAGTGACGATGTTTTTAAGTCCTATTCAATCTACCACGTTGCTAACATGTAGAGGGCGAGAAAAGTTCTATACGAGAAGACTAAATACAGCTATTACTACCACACGCTGTGCGTCATCGCTTGGGTCTTGATGCTTCTGCAACTCGCTCTAAGCGCCATCTTGACCGCGCTCGGAGCTACGTCCAGTGACAACGGAACACCCATCGTAAGTCCATTCTTCATGCCTAGCTACTACCACTCTTTAGCCGACCACCTAACCTTTACTATCATATACCATTTATCTTCCCTACTGATCATGCGTTCTTAAACATTACACACAGACTATACTCGCAGCCGTAAACACGAGCATAGCAGGGATCCTAGCACTCCTACACAACAGCGGACTTCCCGACCGCTACCGCTGGGACAGAAACGAGTTCTACAAGCTCGAGGAGCACATCAAGGAGATTGTTGATACGGGTCTTGTGCCTGCCACGCACAGCGTCAACGATGTTATCGCTGAGTGTTTCGATATGTTTTCTACGGCGCTCCAGGTACGTGATTTGAAGTTCCTTTACCTCCCCTCTCTCTTGCCCTTTGGGAGAGAAATTTTTTATTCTTTTTTTGGTGTTAATGAGAGGTCGATGATGGTTTGCTGATACGCGATTATTATTTAGACAGTCCAGAATAATGCCCCGAGCATGTATATTCCTGCCGCAAACCCCTCGAAGGCACCTGCGGCCCCTGTACCCGCGCGAATGTCGCAGAAACTCGATCCTAAGAAGTAATGTTGTGTGGGTTAGCATGGTGGAAGTTATGAATTCATGCTTTAATGGGTTCTGGCCCTGAGGGAATTTCGTTCAAAGGCTTTATGTGTCGGCCTTGTCTTCGCGTTCGGTGTTACTGTCTTGCTCCTCTCATTGTATTCGTTTTGTTGATGGGCTGGCGTTTGTGGAGCTGAGGTTGCTGGAAAAGGATAATAGTGGTTTTTAGCTGTTTTCAAGATTAGGTATTCTTGATCCAGGATGATGCGTAGGCACCGTTAGGTTTAACTCGATGGATTATTGAGAGATGATAGCATTATAAGTCGTCGATGAGAATATTCTATTCAATTCCTCGATGTCAAGTTTTATAAAGTGATGCGTAAGGTTGTGGGGGATGAAAAGTCGAATGTCATGGGACTAAGTGTCAACCCTCTGCACACCCCTTTGAACTTGACTTGAAAATAACCGAGGTCGTTCACTTAAGACTGGGAACCTGATCCAGTCTAAACAAGGAAATTGCTATATCTGGAAAACCCCTGCATGACACCACCAATTCCAAGAGTTCTGCATTCTTAAAGTGACGTTATTATCATAATACCTATTGAGAAAAAGCAAAAGGGCGAAATTTGTTGACCGTCCTAATTAACGCATATTCTAGTTACCACATACGGAGGTCTTTAAGAATTTGAAGTGTGAAGTTAGTGCGTTCCATAGAAGATAAAGGGGCGCTTTCCGCCGTGGGCAACTTGTAGAGAATTCTCTTGCCTCGTTACCTCACACTCCCTCTCGTACGTTGTCGTGGTTTGTGGCGGTCGGCGATCTCATTCTCCGACCTCAAGTAGTGCTTGCGAGATACCTTCCCTTAGTTTCGACTATGCTTCGGTGTATTCTAAAGCCTACATGAATATTTACGAGGCCAAGGCAAGAGATGGCTCTATTTGAAATGAAAACTGTCACGGATCTGTTTCCTCGGATAGAAAATATCGGATTGGAAGGGACTCAGAAATCAATAATTTTGAGTCCTTGGCCTTGCATTTCTATCTAACAGCGACCTAACAGTACTCTAGAGACATGTTGTGAGCATCCTTCTAATGATTAAACCTGAATAGCAAAGGGATAACTTTGAGCTGTCTCCGATTACTAGATCGTGCACAAGAGTCTTGAAAATAGTCTAAAATGCCTGTGCTTTTTTTTAATCAAAGCCTCAGGACCCATCAGTGATGAGTCTGATAATCCCAACTTGTTTTGGTGCACCCAGTGCATAATATTCCCATCAACGATTGAAAAAACCAGTCGAAGTGGCTGCAATTCTGCATATGTATTATGCCTGCGAGTGCAACTTATATGACCTCTGGGCAAGGTCATTTTTTCCTATAAGATGAGCATAAATTACACAGTGGCACTTCGGTATCCGTAACAATTTCTTCTTTAGCATTATCAAGCCCGAGAGCTGTCTGATCCTTAAGGAAGGCGAGTACTCTGGCCTCAGATACGAGACTCCAGGGATACTCCTCGGAGGCAGGTCGGCAGACACTTTGGGAGCGGATGGTGATTGATTCGAGTTGTTGGAAGTACCTGAACCGGTGGAGCGAGGTAGATGTCACGTCACAGCCATCCAGCGTAAGATGGCGCACTGTTTTGACGGGATCGAGTACAAAGAAATCTGGGGCGTCAACTATGTGCAAGGAGTGTAGGTGCGGCCAGTCAACTTCAATGAATAGTCTTTCCAAATAATTTGCCGAACTGGGGAAACAAAGCTTCAAATTTCTTAGATTTTTAGCTTTCGAAAGACAACAACCTAACGAGCCGTATACGCCATAATAAGTATTCTGTATTGGTGCAGCGCAGATATTAATTGTTGTAAGATACTGAAACGCCTGCGAATCTAGGATAGGCTCTTGGATAGGGGAATCCTCCCCATCTGCCGTAGGGACATCACAGTCTTCGATAGGGGCAACCCAGCCTTCGATAGGGACATCCCAGATATCATCTCTTGGGAACCTAGTGACCAGATTTAGGGTTCGCACTTTGGACCCGGGTTGACTAAGGGCATAAAGAGCAAGGACGAAGTCGAATTGGCCACTCGCACGCTTCATCAAATGTGGTGGAACTCCATCCGTTACGTTATTGCAGAACGCTCGGGTCTCTGGCATAGGCTTGATTGTGAGGCTTGTCATGTTCGGCAGACTTTCGAATTGATCACTGATCCAGTTTGCTGATACCCAGCCTATGGGATTGTCAATGTAATCCGTGAACTTGATTGGAATCCAGAGAAGAGAACGATCTTGCAAGACTGCACTCGAACGCGCTTGACGCAGTAAATACTCCCATGCGAGTCGATTTCTTGCCCAGTATTCAAGGTCAAGTCCTTGCCAGATGACCTCCTTCACACATTTCCCGTGACTTTTTACCATCTTTTCGAATTCATCTCGGTCCTGAGTTAAGCGAGAGAGGACAACTTGGCCGTAGAGGCGACCACGTCTTGTAATAGCAGCCAACGCAGTACAAGTCAGACCTAAAGACTTGATGTCTTGAAGTGACAGTTGATCGACTACTATTTCACATAGTTCAATCGGTAGCTTCAGAATGAACGGCCGGGAGATTTGTGGCTGGAAACCCTGCAGCACTCCAGTAAAATTGTCCATCTTGACGAAAGAGTTGACAGTATCCTTTATCACGATAGAATTTAGAAGGATGGATTGGGACGGATTGCTGAGAAAATGTGGTGACTAGTGGTGAAATGGTAGGTATGTGAGTGTTGCATTCAGCTTATCTACTTCATGGCAAGGTGGGAAGACCTCATATATACACAAACGGGACGTCCGTGTCCCTCGTATCCCTTCATCTCGTGCAGTACATGAAATGGCTACTTGAAACAGTCCCATTTTGACAACTAATTACCTAAGGTGATTTGTTCCAGCTACCAAACCTTCTAAGAGCGAATCGCACGCGCTGTTATCCCTGGGCACATGCAATCAGTCATTGTAAGTCCGCGAGCCCTGTTACACCAACAAGGTATCGAAGCCCCTTGCGACACTTGTACAAGTACGCCACCAAAAGTAAAACTGTTATCAATGTGAGCCTGCAGCCACCTACTTTTATTGTCTTATTGTCACCAAACAGAGTCATATGGCAAGCAAATCTCCTTGCGTGTGTGACGTACCACAAGACCAACACATTTCCCCCTATCTGGCTCCACTTCACAGACAGACAGAAGTACAAAAGTCACTAGAAGCGAGCCAGTTATATGACGATTGATGGACTCGTATGCGCCAACGTTGGAGTGCTAAAGATTTTCGAGGTACGTTTGTATATAAGCCTTCAGTTGCATAATCTACCACGGTAAGTTTCCAAACCATCCATACAATGCTAAAACGCCTATAAAATAACCCTAATATGTGGCGAAGACGAAGCCAGTAGTAGACAGAGCTTTTGACTAGGCATCTAAAGAACAGAGCATATTGAAACGGCCACGGGTGACTGCAATAACCGTGAACCCCAGTCTAGGAGGAAATCTGAATATTACGCATCCCAGACTGGTCGAAATCAAATAAATCAATGGGGACTCGTGTGATCACGCAAAATAGTAGATAATCCAGTAAAATAAGGGAAATCAACGATGAATTCAATCAAAAAAATAAGTGCTGCTGGTAAAAAACTGAGGAGTGTGTAGCTAAGTGTGTACAGTATTGATCACAAAAATACCCTTATTTTCTAGCCCATCACGTGAATTTTGACCCCCTGGCAGCGATTTATGTAAGCAAAACCACTTACACTGCTTCAATATATAGCCCCTGCAGGATGCAGTAGCTTGCTAATGGAGTTTAATATGGCCGGGAAATGAGAAGTGCGAGAAGATATTTCTGAGGTCTTTGAAAGAATAAATCCGGAATAATTAGTGATGTCGATGGCCCCTTTTAATTCTGCAGAGTACCGGGTTGCCAATCTCCTTACCTCCGCAAACTCTAGCCCGCTTACACTATTTAAATTCCTAATGAATTTCAACTCTATAGTGAAACGGCTACGAGTAACTCGAATACCTGCGAGCCCTAGCCAAGGATGTAATCTAGTTATTACGCATCCCAGAAGAGCAGAAATCAGTAAGATCATCGAGGAATCGCGTGATCACGCAAAGCAGTAAATAGTCATCTGAATTTTGAAGGAAAATCAACGATAAATTGAACGATTAACTAGGTGCTAAGTGCTCAAAAACCCAATGTGTAGATAGCTAAGTTCGTACAATAATCCCACCCAAAGACTTCTTGTGTCTACACATTCAGGTGAAAACAAGCCCCCTGCAAAATTTGAAGTAAGCAATTCCCACCCGCACTACTTCAATATGCAGCCCGTATAGCCTCATTATCATTCCATCTTCTCAGGACGTGAGCATAAGTGACACTGCGGCATTGGGGTATCTGTAATTAGTTCTCCTGGAGTTTCATAAATGATACCAGGACCAAGATCCTCGACATCCCTCTTGATGAAGGCGAGTACTGTAGCACTAGGTACAAGATACCTAAAGAATCGCCGTGAGTCAACGGGCCGGGCGCGGATGGTGATCGATTCGAGTTGGGTGTAATATCTGTGCAATCTGAACCAATGGAGTACGCTGGATGTCACGTCGCAGTCATCTAGCGTAAGATGACGTAAGCCACTAAGCCATCCCGAATATGCGCGGGGTGCTAAGAAGGACGAGGTGTTGACTATGTGCAGGGAGCGAAGGCGTGATGAGCCACGATGACATATTAGGCCACGTAGAAATAAATCCGGGTCGTGTTTCTCTTTGCTGGAAGTATCTGCAAAACAAAGCTTCAAGTTTCTCAAATTCTCGGAACGTTTAATACAAGCAAGTAGTGGGCGACTAGCAGTATAATCTCTACTCTTCACTGGCCCAAAGCAGATGTTAATAGTTGTCAAATATTGGAATGCATCCATGTCTTGCATTTGGACCTCCAAGATATTCATTTTTCCGAATCTGGTGTCTAGATTCAGGGTCCTCACCCTGCAACTGGGTCGACGAAGGGCCATAAGAGGGATAACGAAGTCGAAATCGGTACTCCCGACAACAGGATATTGTGCCCAAAATCTATGTCCCTCCTTGGTTTCCCTACCGAATGCTCGAATATAGGGCATAGGCTTGATAGTGAGGGTTGTCATATTTGGCATATCGTCAACTTGCTTGCTGATCCAATTTGTTGCCGCCTGCCATATTTTTCCGACAGTAGGATCAGGGTAATATTGGGGTGGTATCCAGAGGAGGTCTGTATTTTGCATCACATTTGCCGCCAATACATCCGAATGAGCCTCATCCTCTAAATAGTCGCATGAGGCTGGATTGTCTCGCCAATTTATGTGTCGCCAATTCTGCAAGTTAAGTCCTTGCCAGATGACTTCTCGCACATGTCTCCCGTGATACTTAACAACGTTCTTGAATTTAGCTCGGTCTTCTTCCAAGCGCGAAAGAATCACTCGTTCGCAGAGTAGAACAGGCCCTGCGATAGTAGCAAACGCCTTGCAAGTACGTCTTAGAGACCCTATATCCTTGCGTGACAGTTGATACTCTTCCAGCAATTGATCACATAGCTCACGTGGTAGCTGCAAGATGAACGGTTGGGAGAGCATGTTGATCGATAGCTGGCAGCTGACGACCTGAATTGTAGAAAGGATCGAGTAAGAAGAAGAATATTCGAGGTTTGACTGAGAATGTGGGTTGGGAAGGTTTGAAGTGAACCTAAAGAGGGTGGGTTGGGGCGGATTTATGGGAAAATATGATGAAAGGAGAAGAGGAAGTCTGCCTATTTGCAGAATAAATAGAGGTAGGTAATTGTCCCAGCCACTTCAACACATGTGTAAGGGTGGCCAAGCCGTACTTTGAGACTCTTCCTGTCACAAGGCACAATCACAGGCTTACAAGGAGTTCCCCTGAATATAACCAGGTAGAATTCACGAAGGTGGTTTCGGAGACCTTCGTGCAACGACAAATGCCATTGCCTGCCTCAAGTATGGGCCTGTGATGCTGGGTAACTGGCCGGCGGAGCCCGTTAACTTCGTTACACTAATAAGGCAGTGAAGGGACAGAGTGCCCCGTTACACCATGATGCTATGGCAATATCAAAAGCGCAGTCAAGTCACGCTTGATCAATCTACAACTGCTATCAAACACGTACCTGATAGTTGGGTCGTTAACAGTGACGGAGTCCAGAGAGCTCTACCCTGGTAGAAATAATATTAGAATACAGTAGAAATTAAGAGAAGTCAAAACGAAGAGCTATGCATACCTCCCTTCATCCCTTACCGCTCAGCGATGTCCATAATGGATGGCATGGTGAATTACTATTAGACGGGGGCTCTCCAGTCCCTCTTTGCGCGCCTTAAGCTAGTTCGTAAGGGGTAATATAATCTACACCTTCTAAATTCGAAACCTGTTTCCACGTGTATAGCCCTCGAGGCAAACGAAACTCCTTACTTATCGTCGGCGGAGAACATCTAGTTTTACTTCGTAGTCAACTGTAACCACCAATCAAACGCTCCTAAAACAATCCAAGTAAAGTGCAAGCTATTAGAAACAAACATCTATAAAGATCGGATTGAGCATGTCTTCTTTAACACAAACAACATCCATCATTTGTGTAAATTGCAAGTAAAACGCCAATACTAATTCTAAACCAATCATATTCAACAAATTAGGACTTGTCTATTCAATACAAGGTTCCTAAAGTCTTCATTCAACCATGCAGACGTGAAAGTATCCAACCCTTAAGCCGGAGGTCATATTTTTCAATGCTCTAACGTAGATGCAAAGGACCCGCCAATGAATGTCTACCAAGTCTCAACGCCATATAATGCCAAACACCTCTAACCCACAAATCATAAGATATCCTATATAACATGCTCATACCCACATACCCAATTCATCATCGTTTACCACCCAGACCCGGGACCAAAATGAGACCCATTCGGCACGGTCCGATAAGCACAAGCCTGCCAGTCGCAGCCCTGCTTATAGACCTCCGTGCCCCACCAGCTGAAGCTATCCATCCAGCCAGGGTAGATGAAGCCAAAGAAGACGACAACGATGCCGAATGCCAGACCCGAGTCCAGCGCTGCGCTTAGTGTCATGGTGTACTTAGCCCACCAGGCATTCGCGCGGTTTTTAATCAAGTAGTTGAAGATATAGCAGACGACCGCCCACACGGAGAAGTTGAGACCGGTCGCCGGCGGAATCCAGCTGAGCGATCCGAAGAGCACAGGAAGATTGATCTTTCGAACGATGCTGCCCTTCCTCCGGCGAGCATAAAGCCACAACGGGACGGGGGCGACGGCGCCGATGAGGAAGCACCATACCAGAGATCTGTATGTGGCGTTGGGTCCGAAGAACTCGGCTGGGCCGACAACGCCCCATAATATGGAGCCGTTGAAGTGCACGCGAGCGATAGGACAGGTGAAGCCGTTGATGGCCGAAGGCGTACATATACCCGGGACGTTGCGGAACATCCAATTAAGAACGGTGATCTGCGTGACCGATGAGATAATAGTTGCCACCATCTGAACGGAGAATAGTATCCTTGGCGGGATCTTCATGTAGTGTCCGAGTTTCAAATCCGCAGCAAATTTAATACCCTGCGCAGAAGAGATGTAGCCATACGTGACGAAAACCATGTTCGCAACTGGACGCCCTGGAAATACTGCGCCACATATTAATTGGCATATAAGATAGATGCTGCTGTGTTGATTTGTCACTGCCATGACAATGCCGATAGGTATGAACAGTATAGAGCATATCCCCAATGCAAGCAGTAACCCATACCAAGGCAGATGAACGGGATAACTAGGGCCATGTATGTAAGTCTGGGTTTTGGTTGATATGGATGTCCTGGAGAGCCACTTACTATTCAACGACAAAGATGCCAATCGCCGTCATTGAAATGAAAGTTACTAAATACCAGTAGATTGGTGCGTCCTTGTATCTTCTCATCAAGCGATTGTGCACATCTTCGCGGTTGAGTAAATCTTCGATGTTCGCACTTGAGTCTGTAATGCTGTTGCTTCTTCGTATGGACGCGACGCCATTTCCTTCACTCGCTAAAGGCTCGTAGGTCGGCTTGTTTTCTTCCCCCGCCTCTTTCAGAGATCGCTTCCATTGGGTCCATATATCTTTCCCGTGCCAGCACGCAGTATGTGTCAAGAGCGAGGCTAGGCCGGCAAACTGGAGCCCATAGCTAAGCACATACGTAATGGGGAGGTATACTCGACTATATTTGGAGTACGCAGCTCTGTCAAACAGAAACTCTGGTGTAAGAATTCTACCAACATCGTATATTTGGCCGGTGTTATCAAAAACGGATGCTGATAAAATAGGCATATATGACGAGTAGAAAATATTGCAATAATACGCAATTGGTGCGATAATCCACATGACAATGACCAAGCCTCCAATGACATTCATGGATGCCCAGAAGGGTGTAAGCAGAGGGGATCCGATGTATGCGATTTGGGCCCAGTCAAACGTGACGGGGAACAGACCCAAGCCGGAGGCTACTCCGAACAAGTTTGCTACCACGACATTGTTAGGGGCGAACCAGGTAATAACGTTGAAGTAACTTAGTGCCGGCGCCAACAATCCTGGTAGGAAGTAGAAAACGAAAGCGCCGAGCCAGACGACAAAGAAGAAGTTCCATCTGCTGATCCTCCATCCGTTTGCTGGCTCATTCTGCTCTTTGTGAAGCGTAGTAAACATGGCTGCCGACATGAGAGTGCCAGGCCAGATCATACCGCTGGGACGCACCAAAAATCTTCTGGTCAAACCAGCAAATGTGTAACCCAGAATTTGCGTCGATAGAGTGAGTAGGAGTTGGTAGACTATACCAACTTCCTGCTTATAGAATTGAGTTTGTTCGACGATGATATCGGTTGCAAAAGCAAATCCAAAGGAGACATTGCTGCTCACATAAACGCAACTATGTTCTTTCTCATTCCAAGACCCTTGAGCAAGCCAAAGCCGTAGCCGATCGGAGCGGCTCCGCTTCTCTTGAGGCGAAGAGGATGAACCAACCTCCGGGGTCGTGGCGGACAAGCGCACGCCGTCCACAAATTCTTCTGGAGGGTCATCAGGCCGCTTGAGTGAGTAGTCCCATAAGAGGCCAAGCGGGTGTACAAGGAGCAAAGCTATAACAGGCGTAATCGCAACACTAGGGTATCGTAAGGAGAAAAAGAGATTTGTTGAGGAACCGAGAATCGAGAATAGAGCAGACAAAATCCACATGCGAGGAGTATTGATGGATAGTGTGACATTATCAGTTGGAGCAACTGAGGCACGGACCTGGGCGTACGGCGAGTTGTCAGGAGGGTCTTCGTCTTCCACTTCACTAGTAGTATCGTCCTCTTCTAAACCAGCGTTCTCTTCCGTGCTAGAGCTATCGGATTTGATATCATTCAACACAGCCGTGTCAGGGACCCCGAAGCGGCCCTCAAGACCGCCTACCACTGTCGAACCTCCCATCTCGTCTGGCAGGCTCCTTCGTCTTCGGCTCAGGGAGGACGTGCTTGTGCGGATGGCCATGGAGCGACTCGTGCCGGCGGACTCGCGCCGTCTATGACGGGTCGTATCTGCGGCCTCCCTAGACCACGAAATATCGGTGTTCGTCTGGTGATTCTCATCATCTCCTACCTCCGGGTCGACGGGTGCCGCACCATAAGACCCCGTGCCAAAGCCCGGCGAGGAGCGCAAGAGAAGTGGTGCTTTGGACATGATTCCTCGACAATCATCGATAGCTGACAGCGGGCTCGCCTCGTCTGGAGAAGGGGAGGTAGGGTGAGCATTGCTCAAGGCATCATGAGGGGGACTTATATCGGCAGGGGTCGAACTGGGCAAGGCAGCGACGGCGGTACTGGCCGGCGAGGAGGAGACACGAGAGACCCGGGAAGGCGCTGATGCTGGCGCTGTAACGGATGACGGACTGCGACCCGAGCTGGGCGAATGGCAGCTGGAGCTCGACGGAGACGTGGGGGCCTTCGCAGGAACAACAGCTGAGGTGGTGGTGGTGGAGCTGGACGGGGGTTTTATGGACCGCCCATGCTGGAGGGCTTCCAACGGGAAGGCTTGACTGTTTCGGGAGTCGAGCGGCACAGTGGCAGATGAATCATGGTGCTTCTTTGCTTTTGTAGTGGCACGAGGCATTAGTTTGTCATGGGTTCGCACAAATCCAGAAGGAGAGGGTGGACCCTTGGTCGGAAGAAAATGGGTAAAAAATGGGCAAGACAGAGCCGCGGTTCGGTACGCCGAAAGCTAAATGAGGGCGCTACGCACGACGTTGTACAGTGGCGCGCAGGTGCCGATGTAAGTGCTGTAGGTACTATAACTACGGTAGGTACTGTGGGAATTGATAGGTCACGGGAAGCGGGTAACAGCGGTGCGGGTGTGGTAAGACGAGAACGTTGCATACAACGGGCAACTACGAAGATCAAATAGAGAGGAAATGACGGGGAGTGGTGCGCTATGAGTTGCACTGCTGACTTCAGGAACCTGGTGTAACCTTGTAATTTATAGACTTGGCGAGGCGGGCTGTTCACATATCAACATCTGACAAGAAGTCCTGGTCCTGATCCATTTTCCACAGAAGTTCAAAAGTTGCAATGAGATACCTACAGTAAAAATAAGCATCGGAGATTGATTAGATTGATGGATTAGATAACAGCAAAAAAAGCAGCTCCACGATGATGGGTTCCATGTAGTATCCGCATATGTAATGCAGGTATTCCCTTGCTTATCACACACATTTTCGGTTACGTTTCGAGAAGACCAGGTACCGATACTTGTACTTGATTAGCGTACCGCACAAATTCTGCATACCAACATGTAACTCAAGTACTAGAGGTGCATCATAAAGTCCACAACATGACTCTGTGATCTAGCCTCATCAGAATAATCCCTCCGTCCGTTGGCTCGAGGGCTAATTCTTTATCCACTCGAGGTGTGGTATTCTATTAGTCAACGCTTTTTGTATCGCTGTATTGCCGTTATTAAACGCTCGACCCTTTTTTCAAGTTTGTCACAAAGTCATACGGCTATCCACATTGTCACGACGCAAAGGCAGTGTGACATACTACAAGTAGTACCACTGGCGGGTCTGCATGTCCCTGCAGCCACCATCAACTCAGGTATGTATGTACATCAACTTGCCGTCGGATGCTGTTTTATCTAACTACTACCGTAGAGTATTCCTTGAGCTCCACAGCAAGGGAATTGATCTCACCACGTACTACCCTAATTCATCTATCCATCCACTCTGCACGAGTTAAGCATGTCGGAAACCCAACAGCAGCAACAGCCCGAGATGAACACGTCCACACTCTATGCGGCCAAGACTCACTTACGCTCGCTCATGAAGCAACGCCTATCCAAACTCTCGCCAGACGCCATAACATCTCAGAGTAAGCGACCCCGCACCACCCGGCGGACCGGCCTCTAAATCTGCATTGTCACTATTTAGGTAATGTTGCCTTTGAGGCCTTGTCTAGATTTAAACCCTATGTGGAGGCCAGAACAGTAGGCGTTTATCTGTCTATGCCTGGTAGTGAGATCCAAACAGACCCTATCGTCAGACATGCTCTCGCTTCCGGAAAGCAGGTGTTCGTACCCTACCTCCATAAGTCTGGTCTGCCGCCAGGAGAAGGGCCCGTCCGACTTATGGACATGGTAAGTCTGAAGGGCGTTCAGGATTACGAGTCATTACAAAGAGACAAATGGGGAATTCCGAGCGTCGACAATGCTACCGTTCACGAGCGACAGCGTAGCATAGGCGAGTTGGATGGGGAAAGGTCTGCTGATGCCGCTCTCGATTTGATTCTCATGCCTGGTGTGGCATTCGACTTGGACCCCGAAACCGGCGTTGTTCGAAGACTCGGCCATGGCAAGGGCTTCTATGATTACTTTCTGCACCGCTATGCATTGGCGACCAAATCAGAGAAAACTGCATCTAATGACGGCCCTTCTGTATTGCTATATGCTCTAGCTCTCAGGGAACAGCTTCTCTCCTCTACGTCGGGCGAGGCTGTCCCTGTTGGACCTCATGATCAGCCATTAGATGGCCTCATCGTAGGCGATGGCCAAATTAAACAGTCTCCTAGCGATGCGAGAGACTAGAACAAGCACGTTGATAACCCGCTTGCGTCTCTATTAAACCATGCCCGCCTATTGAGACATTCATTGTGTAGGGCTGTGCCAGTCTGCCTTGAACGATTGAATTCCTTCTCGTAATTGGAATACGCGTCGTTGGGGAATATCGTTCGTAAATCATACGGCTTCTTGGATTAAAGATACGTTGTCACCTTTCAATAGAATTTGACCTAGAAATGAATTAGTTCTCCGTCCCATTGTCTGTCCCGAATCTTTGGAATAAACGCACCCAGTTCCCTTCTCTTCTCTTCCGGATTTGTCTTCGAGATCTGCTTGACTTCGACCGCATCATCTATCACGAGGTTCATGAACTCGTCAAAACCCTACGCACAACCGGTGAGCTGAAACCAAAACATAGATATGGGATTGGGTATGCGGCTAGCCTACTCTAATCTTTCCCTCGATTCTGATTGATAGCTGTTCGTATAGCCAGATCTTGACGTGTGCGTGGGACTGCAGGAGCTTGAAGATAAAGTTGATGGGTGGCAGCAAGACCTTGCGCCCACCACCTCCGCGGCCAGTCATCTTATCTGGAAGATTTGAGGTTGGAACTGGCGTGTTTCGTTAACTGGGGTACGACAAAAGGCGAAGATCACTGGAGATTGTCGAGAGGCTGCTGTACGTGGGGTTGGTAGGCGGATAGGAGGCGTGCTTGGTTCCGAAATTTGGCAAGGCTACGATAGTGTGGAAACCTTACCCAGGCTGAGGGAGACGTCGAATTGCTTACAAACTGGTGGACTACTCCACCATAGCAACCCTCCGGCCAATCATACTACGTGCAAGAGAGCTAGCTCTTTGTTAAGTGCATAAACCGCGATAGACGCGTCTATGTCTGAACTTGATGAGGTAAGCTCAAACTTAGCTCCACACCATTGACCCCTCCATAACCTTCCCAAGAAGTACTTAACCTAGCTGCCGACTCACTTGCACGGCCGAGGGCAAGGTTACCTTAGGTTCAAAGGTAAGACCTTTCCTTATTAGGTGCAATCTGCCTGCCCCATCTTATCTACCAGAGCAACCGACGACAAGCAATCGCAACCAGCGCTGCGCCAAAGTTTATTTGCGATACTTGCATTTATTTTTATCGGGCCCCTCCTTTTCTTCCAGCTTGTGACATCGGCCTGCAACCTGCACCTTCGGAGGCTCTCCATCCCATACTTCTCCCTTCTCCTCACACCCGGCCAGCCTTGTCGTCCATCTTCCATCTCCCGGAGCTACCCTCCTCCGCTCAACAATCCCGTCACTCATCTGCGGCGCAACGGTATTTCACCTCATCCCCGCGCATTGTGTAGGGTAGCAACAACGGGCTGCCATCGTCCTGCGTACCCACCCCACAGCTTCTGACCTGACCTGACCCAAGACACGTTGCGCATCATGGCTACGAACGGCGCGCAGCAGGCGTTTGTCCTGGCAGATGTGCTTCAGGCCATGCTGACCATGCGGGGTGGGGACTCGGATAAAAAGGAGAGGGCTACCAAATATCTAGGAGACTTCCAGAAATCGGTTCGTACATGATGAGCTATGACAGGAAGACGACGTGAGTGCTTACCTATGCAACACTAGCCAGCCGCATGGGTTGAAACGATCAACATCCTGAAATCGGGTGCCGACCCCGCCGACAAGCTCTTCGCCGCCACTACTTTGAAGGGAAAGGTGCCATCGCCCCCTACTCCCAACGGTGTCTGTACCGTGCACTAACCCTGCCGCCTTGATACTAGATAACCTTCGACATCCAGAGCCAAGTTCCTCCGAGCGAGACTCTGGCCGTGCGCAACCAGCTTTTAGAGCTCCTACAGTTATATGCGCCGGGCCCCAAGCCCATACGAGTGCAGCTTTGCGTGTGCCTGGCCATCCTGGCCATTCAGATGACGGACTGGAAGGACGTTCTAGCTGTGGTTGTATCGTCGCTTGGCAACCAAGTTGAAAGTCACGCCTGCATCCTAGACTTCCTCCGCGTCTTACCCGAAGAGGTCACCGAGGGCCGCAAAATCACCTTGACAGTACGTGGATCGAAGCACACCAGCACGACCTTTGCCCTGTTTTTCTTCGACAGCGCTCCGTGGTGGGACGACACGCGTTGTGTTAAAGTCTAATCGGTTCTTGTCTAGGAAGAAGAACTCAACCAGAGGACAACAGAGCTTTTGCAAGACAATGCACCTCAGGTGGTCCAACTCTTGATAAACTATGCACAATCATCTCGTAAGTGTATTCTACGATCCATACTACCAATGAGCCCCAACTGATTCAAGAAAAATTGTAGCGGAAGCCGCAACAAATCCACAACTTTACGAATGCATAACATCATGGTTACGAGAAGTTCCTATCAGCGACATCGTCAACTCACCCCTACTAAATTTCATATTCGGTGCGCTGGACACAGATAGGTCTATGCAGGCCGCCGCAGAGTGTATTTCCACGATTGTTAGGGACACAAGGGATGTTGATGAGAACATCGATACGATACAAGTGCTCTTACCTAGGATACTAGCGCTCCGCCCGAAAATTCAGCGATTCGTCGAAGAGGAAGACACCGAATCGTATAAATTCCTGACTAGGGTGTTTGCAGAGGCAGGTACCGCTTGGGTTGTTGCTATTGCGCGTGAGACCAACCATTTCCGGCCCTTGGTCGAAACGATCCTTGAATGCGCTGCGAGAGACAAGGATCGGGATGTCATTGACAACACCTTCGATTTTTGGTACGAGCTCAAGCAATACATTGTCATAGAGCGATACATTCAAGGGCGACTCGAGCTTGTAGACATCTATGGGAAACTCGTTGACATATTACTCGAACACCTGCAATTCCCGGAAGGAAACGAAAAAGACTTGTTTGATGGTGATAGAGAGGCGGAAGAGAAGTTCCGTGAATTCAGGCATCAAATGGGGGATACCCTGAAAGACGCATGTGAAGTCTTGGGTGTTACTGAGTGTCTCACTAAAGTCCTTGACGCGATCAAGCTGTGGATGCAAAAGTACGCAAGTATGGCAACCGATGTCGAAGTGCCACACTGGCAGAAGCTCGAAGCCCCACTATTCGCAATGCGTGCCATGGGTCGCATGGTTGAACGGGATGAGAACATTGTCCTACCACAGCTAATGCCGCTTCTCGTTCAGATGCCCAGTCACGAAAAGCTGCGTTTTGCTACAATAATGGTGCTGGGCAGGTACACGGAATGGACTGCCGATCATCCCGAATTCTTAATGCCGCAATTCAACTACATTGTGGCTTCATTCGGAACTGGCTCGAAGGAGATTCTGCAGGCAGCTTCCATGGCACTCAAGTATTTCTGCACCGACTGCAAGCATCTGTTGAGCGCGCAGGTGCTTGAGCTGCAACACTTTTATGAACAGGTCATTGACAAACTGCCAGTAATCAGTCAAGAAGAGATCACTGAAGGTGCCGCTAATGTTGTGTCGGTTCAACCAAAGGGCGAATTATACAAACTTCTGAAGCTGTTTTGCGAACCGCTGGTTCAGAGACTGATGGTCAAAGCAAATAACGCGGTAGACCATAATGGGAAACTCGTTCTTGCTGATCATCTCCAGTTGATCACGATGTTCGCACACATCGTAGTCACCATTCCTCCAGCCGAAAAAGGCGAAGAAGATCCTGTAATCAAGTATTGGCAAGAAGTATTCCCGATTTTAGCCAAAGTCTTGACGAACTTCCTCGACTTCACTCCCATATGTGAAAGAGTATGCCGTTGCTGGAGGCTGATGGTAATAGCTCACAGGGGTGCCATGGCACCGATTCTACCAGCTATGGCAAACGAACTTGCCAATGGCTTTGCTAATTCAAGACAAGGCTGTTTCCTATGGGTCACCGGTGCGATCTTAAGAGAATTCACGGATGATCGAGAACATGTGGATGCAGCCATGACAGAGAACATCTACGTGTTCTTCGAAGCACAGGCGACGAATGTGCTGCGCTTTTTAAGTAATCTGACTCCACAAGAGCTGCCGGATTTCACAGAGGATTTCTATCGCCTGGCGGTCGATGGCCTGCTCTACTATCCTCAGAAATTCATTCCGTCCCCCCTCTTCGCCCCAATCTTCGAAGCAGCTATATCTGTTTTGATATTGGAACAGCGCGAACCCCTATCAGCTACTCTTCACTATATCCGCGACGTTTTAGCCTGGGGAGCTCGTTACTCGTCGACTCCTGATGAATACCTTTCGCGAGAGGTTGTTGAACATCTCAACGGTATCGTGAAGGGACTTTTGATTGCCCAAGGCGAGATGTTAGTTAAGCGCATTCTTGCTGGCATGATGATTACGTTCCCCGGCGATTGCTTCGCTGATGCAAGTGGTGCACTACTCACCCTGTTCGAGATTCTGCCTGCGCAGACTCTAGCGCAAGTTAATACAACCCTCCGCTTGCTCCCGCCTGGCACGATCACCCCTGTCGAGGTTGATCGCGTGACCTCTAAGATCAAGGAGAGGCTGGATGCCAACGACAAGGGCGATGTTCGGCAGATTCGTTCCCTTATGCAGGACTTCACGAACACATATCGTAGAAGATATGTCGCTCCTCGGGATGGACTGGGCCAGCTGGAGGGTTCCCGATTTCAGTTCAACGGCTAGTGTCCGTTGGTGTTCTCGGACTACATCGCGGTGATGCCTAATTAGGACCTGAAGCGCCGGGGCTCGTTTATACCCTTACGATGGTAGATTCAAGAATGATCTTAACATATTACCATCGAATCCAAAGGGTATGTGAAGATAGAACAACAGAACATAGTTTCTTTCCTTCTGGTGATGGCTAACAAAGATGAAGAAGGAAATGAATGTCTACTTCGCATGTATTGGCAGCATGTAAATGCAAAGAGTGCATAGAAATTCGTGGGAGGGTGGGGGAGATGGAATACCAATTGCAGTTAGATGAATTATCGTGGGGGAGGTGGCGCAATAAACAACTTGAACATAATACAACTGGTCAAAGTAGTAGTACATGTACACTTTAATGGAACTCCTCAAGACGATGGGATGGTAATTTGCCCATTTGTACCTAGCTAGTTGAGTTAAAAGGGAAACTTAGATTGAAAGCGTTCATAATGAGGTCTCATTTGCATCGAGTAGTATGCTAACTTTGCGGGAAGGCCTCTTCACGAATCAACGGTTTACAAAGCTCCTAATGACAAAGAAATCGTCGTAAAGTCAGTCAATAGCAGGTATATACAGCATGAATTATTCTAATTTTACAGTTGCTAAGTATAATTATCTATGACTTGCCTCGCGTCATCATCACTGCCAGCCGGAAACCCCGCGGATGATGCGTGGCGGGCAGCTCAGCTTGACGGACGGCCACACACAGCTAGGTAGCTCGTGGGAGATCTCGACGATGTAATACAGACTTTTCTCTCTATTCTCGCGGCCGAATCGTTCGTCTGCTTGCTTCGTAGACTTGTGCTTCTTTTCTAATAATTAGGACCTCCTCCATCATTGCTAGTGAGTGAGTGATGCCGCCGGCACCAACTGCGTTGCTTGAGGTCCTATCCTGTGATGAGGCTTCCAGCGTCGCAAGGAAATATCTACGGAAATAGGTATAAGTATAGGAATAGGGATAGCTATATTGTGTTGCCGATTATGAAGAGAATTATGAGACTTGTGTCTACTCTTATGCCTGTTTGGATGACTTTTGATGAGCTTGTGATGAGCTTGATGGTTTTGGGGTTGGAAGGGAAGGGGAAGGGGAGAGGAAGGATGAGATCTCGTTGCATGAGAGCTTGTTGATTAACCCTTGCTGTCTCTGCGCGATGAGTCGTGAGTAGTTGAAGTCTGCATTCCAGGGCTCGATGTTTATGGCGCCATGATTCGCAGTGAGCTACGGAACAACGTAAGATGAGGCAGATAAAGAACAATGGTTGATCTGAACCTTATTATATGAAACCCGGACGACAGAAATTTACCTAGATTACACGCGGGAAGTTATTCGCAGGCATTTAATGTAATAATTTAGCTCACTTGGCAAGGTCGAGTCGGGGTCTGTGATGGCTGAGTTTGAAGGATTCCTGTGTAGCTGTAATTTGACGCGTGTGACAATCAGCAAAAATTAGGCAATAGCCTTGACAAAAGTCTACAATACAAGCCCCCTTGAAAGGAGCTACCAAAAGACTGCGTTTTTGAGCTTTCCAGCCCTCGTACAGCCCCATAGACTATTCAGAGAGAACTTCCAACACTTTCCAGACGGCCGACGACCCGAATTGACGCCAATGGCCGAAAGTTACGCCAAACCTTGAACTGCCCAAAATCCAACCACTCCATCGTAGATCCCTTCGCTAGCGACCTTTTTACTCAACAAAAGTCCCGTTACTTTGACCATTGCCTTCTACAGGTTTGCCCTCTACAGGTTTGGGAGTAGACTTTAGCTGCCAAGAATTACTTTCAAACGTTTAGTTAGATCTAGCTTTTTCAAACCGGGGTTGGTAAGTTATACTTGACTCGCTTGAATCCTTCAGCTTGCAACGCCCTCGACACCGTCTTTCGAGAAATCGTTTGATCGTCTTGACATAGCGCGTTGACCTTATCAGCTATCTCCTGGGTAGTGAACTTGCGGGAGGCCTTATCAGCGGTCAGAATCTCCACGATCAAATGCCTTCGTTCGTCGGTTAATTTCGTAGGGCGGCCTCGGCCGGGCTCCGGCGCCACGTATTCAAACAGAATAGGGCCCTTGCCAGGCTCGTAGCCGCGTTTCTTGGCCTTGCTTATGAGCGCGCAGAGGCCGCCGGGCGTGTAGCCCGTCTTTTCCACTATCCTTGATCGCGT
This sequence comes from Xylaria cubensis, assembly GCA_022385715.1. NCBI lineage: Eukaryota > Fungi > Ascomycota > Sordariomycetes > Xylariales > Xylariaceae > Xylaria > Xylaria cubensis. The sequence goes on along the minus strand of MU279027.1, from coordinate 386,790 downwards.
GTAGCCCTCGGAGTGAAGGGTTAAGGCTTGAATACGCACGCCGAAGTCGAATTCTTTACCCATTGAGGAAATACTAATAACAACAGAAGAGAATAACGGGTGTTTCAATCGCTAGCATTTTAGGTATTAATAGATTAGGTAAAAGATAGATGGAACTCAAACGACCTGGCTGTTTTAATGTTGTAGATGTGATGGTTAAAGGGGTGCCACTAGATTCAAAGTACCAGGTAAGTAAGTTTACCTGCCACCAAGCTTAGGTAAGTTTGGCGCCCAGACCGTGTTATACATCACGGACACGGCCTAATTTTGGCCGGACCTCCGTGCGTGGCATATTTCACTCACAAAGACAGCCAGGTAATTTGTTTATGAGAGATTATATTTCAAGACATGATTAGTATTATTCTAATTATTTACCTTCCTGCTGTTCCCATAAGATTGAATTAATAGATATATATTTATATAGTTATATGTTTTGTTATGTTTGCAGACCGGTCACCCACTTGATGAGAATATCCCGATAAGGATAAGAGCTTTTCTATGGGCAGACCCCTGTAAATCATCATGTCGATCCGCAACCTTGAAGCCATTCAGCTCCCATCACGAGGCTGCTCTTGAAAAAATATCTAAGCCGAGCGATTGACAAAAAGCACACACTCTAACGGCTCCCAAACTGTTGCATCCAACGACAATTCATTAGCAGTAATAGGCAGTAGCGACGACATCATTCATCATGCACCGGTCCGGGGCGCTCGCACGACCGCGCTCCATCTGCCAAATCTGCGAGTCGATATCTAATACCCAACGTCGCCGTGTCGCTTCGCCCCTGATCGCCGCTGCTCGACATGCCTCCAGACGCTCCTATCACTCTCGTAAGGCGACAAGCCCATTAGCGCCACCACAAAGGCGTGCATTATCTTCAACCATACCACCCGCCAGCAGCCAAGCCCCGGCAGCGAAGAGCAGCAGGTCAGACGAGCTCGCGCAAGTCGAATCGTCGGTAGAGGAAGTTATGGCATATATGAAGACACTCTTTTCAAAAGCCTCCCCTTCCCAGCAGGAGGTGAGCGCTGCTCTCGAGGTTTGCGACATCATGGCGACCCGATTCACCGATGAATCGGTGCAGCCTCAACTCGCACACGCCATCAGCGAGTCAGATTCCACCGCCTCGACACTACTCTCACTAGATTACAATTCGAGAGAAAAGACACAAGTGCCCAAATCAGCTGAGCACCCCGCCGAGTTGCGCGAATCTATCGACAAGATCTCCGAAACAGCCTTTTCAATAATGACGTATCCTCCCGTATTCATAACACCAGAGCTACTGAAACAATACGTCCAAGTCCAGGCGAAGCTGGGGAGGCCCGAGACTCTTCCCGTAGTATTCCAACTATACGTTTCGAAGCCCGTGCCGAAAGAGGGCTCTGACCCGATTACCTATACTAAGCAAAACCCCAACCGTGCCGCGAACGCCATCGAGTCGGAAGTGGTCGACATTGCACTAGATACGGCCATCGCAGCCAAAAACTTGGATGCAGCTGTTGGCATTATAGAAAACAGCTACGGAACGACAGCCTTTGTTCGTAGCAAACTCATCCGCCATGGTCTATTACCCCTTGGAGCATTTGCAGCCACCCCCTTCGCTGCGTATGTCCTAGCCAGTAACTTCTCCGAGTTACAGCAGACTATGGACAGCGCCAGTGCCACCAAAGTCGCCTTTGCCGGCATCCTTGCTTATGTGGGGTTCACGGCCTCCCTCGGCGTGGTTGCGCTCACGACGGCAAATGATCAGATGAAGCGGGTGACGTGGGCCCCTGGGATGGCATTAAGGAAGCGGTGGATCAGGGAAGAAGAGAGAGCGGCGTTAGATAAGATAGCGTGTGCATGGGGGTTCCAGGAGCAGTGGCGGCAGGGCGAGGAAGAAGGCGCTGATTGGGACGCCCTCCGTGAATATATCGGCCAAAAGGGGATGGTGCTGGATCGCACGGAACTCATGGAGGGCATGGACTAGAATTGATAAAAACTATCTATGTTTACTATGGATGTAATACTACATGTAACCATTTCCAAAGTAAGTCTATGGTGCGCCCAGGATCCGTATATACAATCCAGCAGAGTATAACTCAAGAAGATGGACAACAATGAACCTCAAAAGTGAATATCACATATATCATTCAGCGGTCATTCATATAATAATATTCACCTCAATGAAGAGCTCTCAAGATACCCATAGCTTTAAGATCGACATCCTGAGCTTAGCTTGGTTAGTCGGATATGATATGTACGTAGCATAAGATTGCGCCATCAGCGGCAATTAGCCGCCATAGTAACCGCCCAACTACGCTAACAATCAACCTCATAACTTCAACCAGTCGCATATTAGTCAACAAAACGATGCGGTTTCCTACCTAGACATCAATGAAAGCAACCGAAATCATTCAACATGGCATCAGAAGGAGAGACGAGGCCGCTACTCGCAACTTCACAAGAGGCGGGAAATGAACCTATCTCCCCTAGTAATGGTGTTATCCCACCCGACGATGACGTCCAGGGTTCATCATTCTCCAAAAACCTCGGTACCGCGGAGGCTTTCGCGATCGTGATCAGCGTCGTGATAGGAAGTGGCATCTTCACGTCTCCTGGGTCCATAGACACTAATGTCCCCTCGCCCGGCGCCGCGTTGGTCGTATGGCTTATCGGCGGTGTACTCGCTTGGACGGGCGCCTCCACTATGGCGGAGCTGGGGACCGCGATACCTGGTGAAGGTAAGTTAGAGATGAACAAAAACTTCTATTAACTCCCCGGCTGATCCGGAATGTATAATTGACTAAATTTACTTGTCAGGCGGAGTACAGCCGTACCTGAAGTACATATTCGGCGACGTCTTCGGGTTCCTAGCAGCCTGGACATGGATCGTCGCCGTGATGCCGGCTACACTAGCGATTCTCAGCATCGTGTTTGTGGAGAGTATCTACTCTGCCGCCGGCATCACCGACCAGGCTGATAGGATCGAGCACAAGCTTCTTTCTATCCTCATCTTGGTCGTTGTGAGCGTGGCGAACTCGATTAGCACCAAGACGAGCACAAGGCTTAATGGCTTTTTCGTGGTGACGAAGTTTACGACTATTGCTGCTATTGTTGTTGCTGGGCTTGTTGTGGTCATTGTTCAGGCTGCGTATCCTGGTAGGGAGGATGTTGGGGGGCGCGATTGGTTTACGAAGCCTGTGAGTAACCAGTCCTTCTCTCGCAAGGTCAATTTCGGGGAGACATTACTAACACCAGACGTTAAAGTGGTTCGGAAGTCGGCCGACTGTGAATCCCGATGGAAGTACCACTGATTGGGATGGCATCAGTGAATGGGAGCTTCTTGGACATTACTCAACTGCTCTCTATGGTGCCCTATGGGCCTACTCCGGTTGGGATAAGGTGAGCAGCATGTCAGCGAGTGAGCTTCCATATCGCAAACTGACCTCAAAACAGGCAATCTATATCTCTGCGGAGCTTTCCGCCCCAGCGAAGCAACTCCCACTCGCCATCAACAGCGCAGTTCCCACCATAGTGCTCTGCTTCATCGCCGCAAATGCAGCCTACTACATACTCCTGCCATGGAACGTAGTATCGACGACAGATAGCGTCGCCGTGGTACGTCTTACCCTCTCCCTTATTCACTTCATGAGCTAATTCAAGGCTACAAGACGGCCATAACCCGCCTTCTAGGCCGTGGATTCGGCATCGTGGCCGCAGTCCTCATCTGCCTCGTCGTCGCGGGCTCTCTGCTCGGCAACTCCTTCGTAGCAGGACGCATGGCAGTCGCTGCCGCGAACCAAGATTGGCTGCCGCGCTTATTCGCACAGCTGGGTCGTATTGGAGTCAAGAAACAGCAACAGACCACCGAGGCCGAAAGTAATGATTCTACAGAGAACGTGGAAGCTCCAACAGCAGCATCGGACGCCCCTGTTAACGCTGTTATCTTGTCCACCGTGCTTGCAGCGCTGTACATTCTCCTCGGTAGCTTTAGGGCTCTGCTCACTTTCAACGGGCTGGGAGAGTACTCCTTCTTCTTCCTTACCGTGCTCGGCGCTATAGTACTACGCTTCCGCGAGCCTGGATTGCGGAGGCCTTATAAGCCGTTCATCCTCATCCCGGCTATTTTCGCTGTTGTCAGTGGGTTTGTGGTTATCAGGGGCGCAATTTTTGCGCCGCTTCTTGCTGCTGTGCTTGTTGTCCTCTGGGGTATTGGTGGGGCGCTGTATTGGGGTCGTAAGGAGTATGCTAGGAGACGGGTAGACTAAGTATTATGCTATCTGATCGGGACTTGCACGTTTCTTTAGAAGAAAAGGGAAACTGTTCCCTTTTCGATGCAGCTAGTTAGTCACTTCTGTCGGGAAATAGACACCTAGGCAGAGATGAGATCTGTTCTCGATTTAAGAATGCCTTGTAACGCCAAATCAGTTGTCACTAAAATGGAAAGTTTTGCCGGCGAAGCGTAAGAAGTACTGACCGGTACACCTCCAGGACTTGCATTGTTAGTTCAGTTACCTGCCCCTGCTTGCTCCAATTTCTATCGGTTCAAGTATAAATTCTACACCAGACCCCCTTGATAACTGACCCAGACCCCTATGAAATTATTACTCACCCAAAATTCCGGTTAGATACCTTAAACTTGATGGGTAGCTAGCAATTCTAGAAGTATCGAAGTTCTGCTTAACCCTTGTTTATTGTACCAAGCTAACAACAAACAAATCCTAAAGGAGGTGTAAATTTAAAGTGCAGGGCATGTGGGAAGGCACGAAGAACAGTGCCTAGGTATATGACTACTTCTCACATAATCACCTACCTAGGGCCAGAAACGTGGACGAATATACGCCCTTGGCTTTTTGGTTCTTTGCGAGAGCTGCAGTCTACTCACCGACGGGTCTCCTGAATTGAGGAATAATCTCGCGCATTACGGAGAGCCAATACATTGGGCGCATTTTTAAACTTGTTGAGGATAATCATTCTGCACCCCGGTTCGAGCAGCTTCAGAACTAAGCGGGTGTATACTTATCTGTTGCCATGGTTAACTACGCGACTTGGAATGACTCATAAATTATTCCTTACTCGCCACGCTCTCGTTGTCATATGAAATATAGAACCAATTTCGGTCTTATGAAGCCAAGCTAAAAAAGCCTTGATTGAAATAGAGGTGATATAGCTGCACCGACGTATGTTAGCCTCGATAGACCCCAAGGACCCGCTATTTCGACTTTATAAACCTAGCGTTTCTGTGCTGTGACTCGGAAGTTTACAAGGTCCAAAGAACTATTTACGTCCTAGAAGATCATCTCAGCTGCTAGTCTTTACGCGCATTAGGTACCTGGAGGTAAGCCAGGCGGCGATGTGTTGATTCCAACACAAGTATATAAGAGCAACCAAAGTGCCCTCGTGTTCATTTAGCCTACAGTTTTGAATAGAGAGACCTGCTTGCAGCTAGGAAGTTAGCTAGGGCGCAATAGAGTAATCAATAGATTCCTGAGCCAGCCAAATCAAGGGGGTTCGGTCACTTATATACATATAATCCAGTAGTTTTCTGACAATGTTGGTAGCTTGTAGATTTAGCTAGGTAATTCTTTTACTTTAGTTGTAACAGAATTTATTCATCAGATATTCTTAACTAAGCATAAAGGCGTCGTCCGTACTTATCTATTTCATCTCATTCAGTTTGGATTCAATTCGAAAGCGCTACTACCCCCAGAGCTCTGGTTACGCCACGGTTTCCAATCTTCATCCCGGTCGATCCGTACTAATACAGTCAGCCGTCTCATCCCCCATCCTCACATTGTAAGCGAATGTGATAGAAGAAATGGGGTTTACTACTGGACATCCACCATGAGGGGTAGGTTGTATTTGTGTACCTTTATATCGGAGTCGGCATTCTCAGGCAGAATCCCAGAAGGTCCGCTTACCTTTCATTCCCACAACCTCAATCTTTGATGGATTCCGCCCAGTTGTAAATAGTGCCGATCAATAGTCAAAAGGAGAAGAAAATATCTCGAAGGAATTTCATCTTCTAGACGGCATCGATAGCTAATAAGTACTTAACCAAGAGTAAAGAAACCCGGCTTACTACTTAAGGAGTCTTAATATAGCTTCTGAGACTCTTCGTACCTATTGCATGTATCTCTTTGGTCGTCTATGAGGATGAAAGAAGCTCTAAAGAAGATATCTTCGGCTTTCAGGACGTCGAGCAGAAACCCACCAGCAGCTCAAAGCTCTTCCAATATTCAGGCTCAAGCTACTCTATCAGGTAGCCATGAGCGTGAATATCGTGTGCGGGGGATGACGGCCGGGGCTAGGAAAGAAGCCGGTATTGAAATTTCCGGGTCAGTTTGGCACGGATTATTTGTCCTCCATCCGGCTCCGGAACTCGCCGATGTATTACACTCTCACACTGTCGAGTAAGTCTGCTTTCCTTTAAAGCTTGCATGTGCGTGGACGAGTGTTAATCTGATGGGTTACTTCTCAGTATTGTCGCTGTTCATGGGCTGAATGGAACGGCTCGAGATACCTGGACAGACAAGGCCAGCGGCATGCTCTGGCTGGAGGACTTTCTTCCAGATGCCATCCCACAAGCCCGGATTATGACCTTTGGGTATGATAGTTTGTTGCTCAGTTGTGCGACAGGACAGATCGAAGACTTCGCTAGAGATTTGCTGAACCGACTCTGGGCGTTGAGAAATTCGCGTGAGGTGTGTCTTCTCCTTCATCCCAGTTACCCCTGCGAAATACTAATAGCTTGTTGGAGACCATTAATCGACCCCTTGTATTTGTAGCTCACAGCCTTGGCGGGATTGTAGTTAAGAAGGTGAGTAATCTTTCTTCCCAACGGCCTTAGTCTACTAAGTCACGAACTGAAATCATCAGGCGCTCATATTAGCGAATGAGGATAAACGTTACTATGGTGACATTCTCTCATCAACAATCGGGATAATATTTATGGGGACACCCCATAAGGGGGCCAAACTCGCAGATTGGGCGTCATTCCTCACCAACGTGACCAAGATCATGCCTGGACTTCAGGGTTTCAGGAGAAACTTAATAAAGGACTTGGAAACGCACTCTCGCACCCTAGACGAGATCTCCAAGTCGTTTCGGCCTCGGTGTAACGACCTAAGGATAATGTCCTTCATCGAGAGTCAATTTGAGCCTCCACTGAATGTCCTGGTAAGTAGCAAGACTCTCGATGGCCATCTTGGTCCTGACGTTCCCTAGGTTGTGCCAAAGGAATCGGCTAGACTAGACGTAACCAATGAAATGGTGTTTCCAGTTAATACACACCACCGTAATATCTGCCGCTATCCTTCAGCCAAAGACCAAACGTATAATCTTGTCGCAGCATCAATCGAGTCTATTATATCTGGTGAAAGCAAACAGCACGCGAACACTATACACTCGCTTAGCGTTGTCAAGCAATATCCGTCTGTAAGTTTGCTAGATACGTTAATCGGTTTTCGGCCCGTTGACGCCGCTGTATTCTATTTAGACATCTTTGGCCCCTAATTCACTTTCGGTGGTCTCAACTGCTTCAAACCCGACCCTAGACGTCGTCAGTCCAGCTTCGCTAGTTTACAAAACTCCAACTCTAGACTATCTCAGTAACGAGGAGGATGAAGGAATGGTGGTAGCTAGTGTGTTGCATGAGCCTGATATGTCCACTCTCCATATCAGCGGACTAAAACCGAGGATCTCTACTACCGAGATGGGATGGGGTGAGCTTACGTTGGAACTTCACGTCCCGAGTGATACTGAAATTCGCGAATTGCCAAATCTCTTGAGAAAGAAGGCACCAAGTAAGTGGATCGCATCAACGTGTTTGGCTCGAATAGGCATAAGGATTAGCTAACTAAAATTCTACCTGCTAAGACATCATCATCCCTCAGGCCTTGAAATTTCGAGGTCGCTCGACTCCTATTGCGGAAGAATGGTTCGACTGCTTTACAGTGCCTGTAAAGGTTACTAAAGGCCCCTCCTGCTACAAGGAGTATCTCGGTTACAAGATCAATGCCAACCAGTCCATCGCGTCGTTCCTTAGCAGGATATTCCCAGATCCTATGAATGCTAAAATCCGTAGGTATCCCAAGTGGATGCAAACCAACACCGGGCTTTCCCATTCGGTTGTTGTGGGGCGAGACACTCTTTCATCTCTCCAAGTATCCTTCATGCGGACTGTACGAGTCCAGGGAGGACAGCAGGGCTTTAACAAGCTGTTTGATCGCGATCAGCTGCCTCCGCAGGGGTTCGGGACGTTTCCTTTACTTAATACGCAGCCTTACCGAGATCAGCTGCCCTCCGAGGCGGCGGCCCAGGGAGGCTTGTTGTTGCCTATGTATGAGAGAGAAGCCATGTACATTGCATTCGATTGCCAGGGGGCCGAAAAATTCGCAATACGCCCGTTTATTGGCGGCGTGAACGGCATCTCGGGCCAGGGACTCTACTCAACCGACGTCAAGTGGACCCCACCACAAAAGAAAGACTACATTGTCGCCCCTGAGCAAGATCGATTAGATGGAATATCAATCAAACCGGGTGTTGTGAACCAATTCGTCGCGATGAAGATGAAACCGAAGCCAAAGAAGGGCGAGTTAGACGGAGACCGCTCTGAGTTTAATCAAGGCCCTGAAAGCGGCGAAGTGTCGGAACTGAGAAAAGGAGGAACAGTTGAATGGCAAATGACTGGAAAAGATGAGGTTGGTGGGATACAACTCCAGATCATTCCCCAGTTTCGGCTCGACCGCATGTTCGCTGGGAGCATAAGAGATGCCTGCCCAAGAGAGTATAATGGCATCCTCAGGTCCTACCAGCCTGTACCAGATGACTCTTTGGTTTATGACGTCCTCAAAACACCGGAACAGCTAGGGCTGAACGAAGGCGACCTCATCCACGTCAGAGAGTTTGAGGCGAGACCCCATAATGAAGGCCAAAGTATTAGGTGCGAGATGGCTGACAGAAAAGAAGCTCGTAAGAAGAAAGTCACGGACCTGGCTGCAGAGTCTCCCTCCCCGTTCGGAATCTTGGAGCTAGAGGTCTTCCGCGACCCGTTGCGAGAGAGGGTTCTTACCGTGAGAGGGGCGAATAAAGCGCCACTTCTTTTCAAAGTAAGGGTTTTTTCTCTTACCTTGCTATTTTACTGTCTATGTCTAAAACCCGTGACTAAATGATTCCAATATTCATCAGATCGACGTAGACGGCGACTTCAGCGACATCCAGGCCGCTGCGCGCGATCTTTTTAAGATGCCGGAGGGGGAACTCCACGTCTCTGGAGTTGTTGTACACAATCCGGATATTCTGTTTCCAGTTAAAAATTGGAATGACTATCTCTTCGCCACAAAACCAGCAATTTCCTACAATGGTTTCCGAAAGCCCAAAAAATGCAACCATCTCGGCCCAGGCAGCGCTGGAGGGCCCATTACCAAAAATTTTGATCTTGTTCTCGTGAGTAAACTTATTTTTAAACGGCAGGCCTGTCCCAACCTATGGCCTAGCCAGCCTGTTTAGCGAGATTCAATGCAATACATTGCCTCCTGCCCATCTACTGACTAATCTATACTTCACCGATAGGCACCGAGCACCGATAAATGGCGGAACGTCTGCCACCTCAGTTTCCTCGACGGTGCAGACAAGCACTTTGGAAAAATTAATACACCGCTGATCCTCGAGATTTCCCATAATAGTACAATAGCCGACATCCGCCGTTTAGTCCAGAGAACGACTAGGTCGCCAACAGATGGCTTCCTTTTTGAACCTGCCGATAGTTTTAAAATTACTGATAACTGCGTAATCTATGGAGGCCCTCCAATGTGCGACGAGGTTCTAGTGGAGAGTTACTTGCCCCCGGTCCGCTCTCTCATCATCAACCACGACGTCGTATCTCTTTACGTCGAGACGAGTTGGGGGAAGGCGATTGAGTTGCGTATGCCAGTAACGGATACTGTGGATGCTGTCAAAATTCTTATTCAAGAAAGAGAAGGCTTCCCGCCAGACCAGCAAAAGTTAATATTTAGAGCGCAGCTGCTTGAAACTGGTAAGATAAATTCGCATAATCCACGGGCCGCTTGCGCGGGCAGAGGCAGAAATCTAAAGCAAAACTAGGGCGAACACTTCAGGACTATGGAATAAAAGGGGTGAGCATTCTGTCTGCAGTATCGGGAATGTGCCATCATAGGGAAATGTCGAGCTGACACTGCAAAACCCGATAGTCTGATACCTTGCATCTCTATCTCCGGCTGCGTGGCGGGGACGACGGCCGCAGCGGCGGCGGCTCTACAATTAAGGTGAAGCTAGCAGAAAAAATCGTCTTCGACGGACAAGTCGAAACTGTGGGGCGGCTGAAGATGAGACTGTTCGAGCAACTCGGTATTCTCCCTAATAGGCAGGACTTGGGACTCCCTGACGGTATGACCTAGCCATTCCCAGCATTCAACTAAATACTCCACTCAAATCTCCCGCCTCCCGTCAACTAATTCCGTATAGATTTCAGTCTTGAGAAGGATAACTTAACTCTCGAGCTACAGATCACCCAGCAGAAGCACGGGCTGCTCGGTCTCGGCGTAGGGGGTCACATCCGCCAGATGATCCACGCCGACACTTCTGATCCCCGCATGTGGGACGTCAGTAGCTCTAAGATCCTGTATGTTCACATTGTTGACTCGCGCGACTTTGAGGACATCACAGGGCTTCCCCCGCCCGACACACCCGTGACGTGGACGCTGTACAAGAACCTACGACTCCCGTATGACCGAGCATGGAAGCAGCAGGAAGATAGCTCGATACTTGACGTCGAGGGCAAAGGTGTCAACTCAGACGGCATGTTTGACAAACTCATAAGCCTGGAGGAAGACGACAGCACGGAACCGGAGAGGCAGTGCGAGACCCCGCTAGAAGATGACCGTCACTCCGAGGGTCCAGTTGACATGCCGAAGGTATCTGAGTACCCACTCGTTTTGTTAGAGACTGATCAGACGGTGCCATGGTTCAAACCTATGAGAATAACTTAGATGAATATGTCACTGGCACCTCAAACCCTACTTCCAAGCATAGAAGCAGAAGAGAGCAAAGTTACACAGGCCTTGACCGAGATAGATAATATGCATTATGTTCTCGTGTACTTACTTCTTAAGGCTACTTTCTGTCTATCTGTTGAGATCAAGGCACCCCCAACAGGCTAGGGCCTTACGGGTTACCCTAGCCATGTTTATTGATTGTGACGGCTGCCAACACTGCAGGGGCGACTTTGAACGAGAGTGATTTGTTCTATAATCTAACAAGGTCTAGCGCACGGCCCCTGGTCAGAGGGATATTTCTTGTCACCTCACTTTTTCACCGCCACGAAGGGTGTGATTTTCAGTAGTGGACGGAGGTTTTGAATACCTCCCCTAAGCTTTAAGACCCCTAAGCCTTAAAGCACTCCCCTTACCTCCCAGAATAGAATGAATAATATTTCAGGCATGAGTTCAGACGGCATATTCGCGTCTTGGTTCGAGGTGGCCGCTCATCATCACCAGAATGGGTACAAGCGGACCGCTATCGGGAATTACGCCCGTAATATTTCTGGAGCGGTTAGATGCGATAGGAGCTAGAGGGATCCAGGTAATCGGAATTGCCAGGAACTCAAGGCCGTTCTCGTACCGGTCGTCTTCGGTATAAGTTGGTCATGGAGGCCGAGGCCAACATGCGAGCTCTGTGGAGTTCTGACGCCATATCCCTGGGCCTCAAAGTTGGCATGCCGTCGCTGTGAATCTGAGTTGTGTAATGAAACGGCCACGGGTGACTGCAATAACCGTGAACCCCAGTCTAGGAGGAAATCTGAATATTACGCATCCCAGACTGGTCGAAATCAAATAAATCAATGGGGACTCGTGTGATCACGCAAAGTAGTAGATAATCTCGTAAAAATAAGGGAAGTCAACGATGAATTCAATCGAAAAACTAAGTGCTGGTGTGTAAAAACTAAGGAGTGTGTACAGTATTGATCACAATAATACCCTTATTTTCTAGCCCATCACGTGAATTTTGACCCCCTGGCAGCGATTTATGTAAGCAAAACCACTTACACTGCTTCAGTAAATAGCCGTATAGGGTTTGCCGGGCGTTTCTCTATGTTATATTCTCGTGATACCTACAACTGCATATCACTTCCCTGGAAGGACAGAAGAAAGAGAGCACTTTGTATATAAATTTCTAGCCTGTAATTAGAGGTAGTAGTTGGAGCTCCTTGTGCGAGAACAAGTATAGTATTCAGAGGTCGTGTGTCACACAACAAGTACACTGGAGCCTAGTAGGGTCTTTTGAATTGGTAATGGTAGATATTTGGATATTATATAAAGGTCTGAGTCTTCCCTAGTTAGTTAAGGGAAACTCAAGAATCAATAAAATTGAGCCCTCTCCCTATGTCACAGGGGCTAGAGTACTAGGGCTTGGAAGGATATTCAATATTGCAATAATCTTCTTGGGCATCAAGGAGGCATAATTAGAAGTCTAAGTTCCTCTCTCGAGCCCATCAGCGAATTTGGGGTTTTTATACACCAATGGGTTCGCTCTTTGCGAACCAGATCACTCTAGATCATCTTGGTCCCGGTCCGGAACTCTGAGTTCAGGAACACATTTAGATTGCAATTATCGTGCCTACGATAATAGCAAACATGATATCCAAGAATAGAGACGCCTTGCAGATTAAGTACAGGATATCGCCGACCAGACCCTGGTACACAGGTAGTTGCATTACCCTACCCAGGGCCGGTCCGTGTGACACATATATACCAACATTCGAATGCAAGTAACTATAGCTGCTATCGGCTTTGTCGAGGTAGCTGAGGATTTTTCTATATCCTGAAAACGACTAAACCGTCGTGGCTAATAAAATGACCCTGTACCGTGCAAAAGAACTGAACATGGACCAGGGTTTTTGAGCTGTAAAATATTGAAAAAAAAAAAAAAAAACCTGAACTCAAATCATAGTACAGGTATCAGTAGTTTGGTCTTTGACTAACGCAGTTCAAGACTTACACTACTATCAATACATTTTATGTAGCTTAGCTCGGCGCGACTCTCGGCTCTATATTAGCGCCAGAAACCCACATGCACTGTATCTAACTTATTTTGCTAAATCTTTTCCGTTCAAACCTGTTTGACATATGATAGTGATATTTCAAGATCAACAAAAAATTATGTCACCAGTTTTCAATTGGCACTGGAGTGATACGATCGTTTCCCTGATCTCCTGGCTCCGTAGGACCGTTTTCTTCTTGATTTTCTGATGATGTCCGGGTTCCATATACCATTGCAGAAGCTTGTAAATCCCCACCTCTTTTAATACGTTCATACTCATGAATAGCGGGCCAGTTGATGTTCTCTACGTTCTTGTACGCCTCTTTCAACCAAGCATCGTCGTATAATTGCTGAAAATGCTTTTCTGTTACCCAATTTATAGACTTCGTAACGTAGATCGCATACCATAGCGATCTCATTGAAGACGGTGATGCTTCTATACCGCGAAGCTCTTGTTTGTATTTTGTTGCATCTTCACATCCTTGGATGAATTCGCGATAGATTTCCAACTCGAGTGGCGTAGGATATGTTGGTGGAAGCAGTGATAGTGAGGCAATGGCAGCGTACACTGTCGCAAACGCCACCTGTGTTTCTGGTGTTGAATTGGCTAGAAGAACAAGACCAAAAGCATACGGGAACCATGAGATAAAGTGCAGGAATAGTGGTAGTGGATATTCTGTGAAAAGCACTCGGTCTTCATCGTTTCGCCAGATCAAATTATTAATATGTCTTGTGGTGCGAATAACCACCAAAGCGCCCTTTATAGTACTTAGAACAATATATGTAGGCCTAAGCTCATCCCTTGATGTAGGTAGTTGCGGAGATTCAACCCTGTTTAGATGCGCGTATGACCTTAGGCTTGCGGAAACGCCAATAAGCGTCAATGATAAGAGACCGGTCCAGTCGCGTAAAAGCCCAATTGCAATGATGAGACCATAAGTAAGAGTGACGGAAAAGAATAGTACAAAGGCTGAGTTCGACCTAAGTTGGACATGGGAATGGATAATTGATCGAAGATATGAGAAATTGCCAGGTGGTAAGATACACCTTGTATCCGAAGCATTATCCGGAGTATTATACGAAGCGCTATCTTTAATCCTTAATTGCCATACTTGGAAGTCGTAAGGTTGTATATTCATTGTGCCGCCCAGCATGTTGTCTAACCAGTTTGGTATGGAACCATGGTCGAATATTATTTTCCTTTCCCCTTCGATGGCTGAGATTTCAACACGGCTTGGGGTTGCGTCCTGGTGAAGAGGCCGCAATCCAGGCTCTATTCGAGGTAACAACGATAGTAAAGATCGACGAATTGGCCTTATATGTTGCGACGTCGACCCTACCATTGGCAAAACTGAGACGTATGTGAAACTCAATGATGGTGCCTGCTGCGCGATGACACTGCTGCGCCCGGCCCAGGCTCTAGAGGCCAGTCCCAGGAGCGCATTCTTCATATCGGAGGACACAGAATGCAGGGAGGATAGTTGGATTGAAGGAGCAAAACGGTCGTAGGGAGAAATGTCACGGAGAACTGTGTTATTAGAATTAGAAGGGTAGGCAAAGATTGTCGTTGGGGGCCTCATGGGCCCCTATCGCTAAAACCTTTCAGCGCTTGCTTTGCACCCGCATTGCTACCCAGTGATCTTTTTATCTGACATTAGCGTAGCAATATCAAATTTCTTTCTTGGTCCTCTATGGACTCCAGGCGTAGCTTTATCAAACATCTATCCCTTTATCGTCCTTGGTTATTCAGCTAACTAGGATCTGCATAAATAGAATATTTATTTCGTAGATACCTTACTTCACACTTAATTTCGCCGGTGCCAGTTGTTACTGCAATGATAATCATTATAAGTGTCACAAGGGCTAGAGTACTAGGGCTTGGAAGGGTATTCAATATTGCAATGATCTTCTTGGGCATCAAGGAGGCATAGAGGTCTAAGTTCCTCTCTCGAGCCCAGCAGCGAATTTGGGGTTTTTATATACGAATGGGTTCGTACTTTGCGAACCTAAATCACTCTACATCATTCAAGTCTGTATTGCTATCACTGTGTTTCCTTAAGCCTACAATAATAGCAAATATGATATCTAAGAATAGATACACCGTGCAGATTGAGTAAAGGATATCGCCGACCAAGACCCTGGTGTACGGGTAGTTGCATTACCCTACCCCAGCCTGCTCCGTGTGACAGTGTGTAATGCACCGCCGGTCATTTCAAGAGATTATTTATGCAATGAGAGGTTACATAGCACATAACCTGCAGTGATCACATCTTAAGCTCAGAGCGCCCCTCACAGATCCAGAGGAACAATTGGAGATGAGATTCAACACGTCAATGCCTACAATCCTTAAATAGTTTGTACACCTCGAGCGGGAACCCCGATTGGTTACATTCAAGAGAGATAATGGGGGCTAGGAGTTCTAGACGTTGCCCCAGAAATAATATGACATATAATATACTGCGAGCCGGCTTTATCAAAGGCAGGCTGCAGCCAATTTTCGCCAAATGAAAACCGCTGGTCAAACCTATGTAATTTGCCGTTGCAAATGTATCTAAGAGACTCGGTTCCCTTCTGCTTTATAATCAAATTCAGATCAAGTTTCTCCCTTATTTCCACCAACAGGGAATCTAGAGTTGATAATGTCAGAGCTAATACCAAAGCTCGACTTGAGCGCTGTGACAAATAAGGCTGAGCTCCAAATCTCACTCCTTACTTTGAACTTGGATTTTTCTCTGCTGAAACGGGAAGCACCAAAAGAGTTTAATGGTGTTCAAAACGCCATCTCGTCACTTAGAAAATCTAATGCCGAGACTGGAGATTTGCACAAGACCGCTCGTCGGCTCGGGGCCCTGTTCGAAGGAGTTTCCCCGAATGCACCTAACTTGCTACGAGCCTACGGGACACGTGTCTCTGAGATCTGCACCTTAAAGAATATTGAACAGAACAGTCACGGCTTTTTCGCAGGATGGTCTGGTCTTGACGCCGCCAGTATCTGGGCAGCGGCCACTTCTGGGGATCATGCCATTGCTGTCCATCTGTTAGCTTGCATGATTGCTGAGATATGCGACTCTCAAAGTAGCGCTGTTGGTTTGTGGACTGAATTAGTCCATAGGCGGAAGGGATGTTTAAAGATAGAAATTGAAAACTCAACGGAGGAAATCACTAACCAGAGGAAAAGTATCATAATGTCGCAGGACATTACACGTGCTGACCTAAGAGCATGGGATAACAGTGCGAGAGCTTGGGTCCGAACAGCAAATGAAGCGAAGCGCAAAGAAAGACAGAGGGCTATGCTACGAGTCGAGAAGACAGGTGCCCTTGTAAATCAACTGGTTGACCCATACGATAGCGTCATGAGAGCCTGGAAGGACGCCATGGAGGCTATGGACAAGCTTGTTCAAGGCACTCCACAGCGAGTCGATAATGGGGCTATACCCCTTGGAATAGGGGCCTGGCATTTGTACCCGAATTTGAATGTCCTGAACGAAGGCCCAGATCCAGTCTTGCAAAACGATCCACTTATTCCAAGTACTGCCATACTCACTATTGATTATGAAGCGCGCGACGGGGCCGAGACCGGGATACGATGGTCATTACCTCTCTCATATATGCGTTATTATGGACCGCCTATCAATATAGAACACAGGGTCACCATCGATAGCAGTCGAATAACCATGAATCAATTCGGGTTTGTTCTTTTGGGCTGTGCAATTTCTCAGTGGCACGACTTCTTGAAGCCGGTCACAAAGGCGGTTGGCCTCGCAGCAAAGCTTCTTGGGGCACTAAGAATTCCCACAATGGTTAATATAAAAAATCAGGGTCATATGACGAGAATGCAAAAAATCACAGCGAGGTCTTCGTGGATTGGACATCTTCTGAGAGCCGCCGAAGACTTTGAGATGGCGGATAATGATGAGCGACAAATTGCGCTAAAGCTCATTCATTATGGAAGACGCCATAGGGGATTTATCTGTGATGACGGAGACCATCCATCACCGTATTTTGGATTATGCGAGATGACACCGCTCTTTGATTTGCTCAGCGGGCCAGAGCCTCGAATTACGTACTTACGAGAACTGGCCAGACACTGGGACTTGTCCAATCAAAACTGCGTCATACGGTACCGATATATTGAACGCGGGGAGGAAGTCGTCGAATATTGTAGCATCAAACCCTTAAGTCAAGAAGTAGAGTGCAAAGAAGGCAGTAAAGGCTACTTGTGACGCAATACAGGGAAGTCATTTGCTGGTCATTTCGGTCGTTGGCTTACGGTGTATACGAAGGACCCGCCATGTCGGTGTAAAGGGCCATGCTTACGTTCAGAAGATATCCAGCTTTCTAAAAGAACCCCATTATTTAAAAAGCAAGAAGTGGCATGCCCTTGCTGGCAGAGCGGTGGATGTGGATTGGGGTGCCATGATTGGAATAAGACAAAGATCTCTCATTGTGGTGCTTTGCATGGTGGATTGCTTCTAAAGCGTTATGGCGAAATCAATAAAATGGGCGAGATATGTGCCATCGCACATAAGATCGCGATGTCAAAAGACTTGAATAACGGGAAGGTCGAGTTTGGAGTCGAAACAGACCTGCAAAAGGCCCTTGTTGAGTTTTCTCTTGGTATGATATCTTTCCGCCAGCAATATTCATCCGCTAATTAATTTTAGAGAAAGGAATACGTGACAAAGCAATGGCAAAGAAAAAACCATCGGCAAATATGCCTGGATACTTCTTGTCATTCCAGTTCGCTGCCGGCTGTCAAGGAGATACAGCCAGCGCCGCCATTATCGTCCAAGGTGATCTAACAGCCTCTGGAGTCGACCCCAGGAGTGGGAAACCAGGCGGTGATTTGCGGCAAATTGGCCAGTTTCTTCCAGCCAAAGTTATGGACGTCGTCTTTAATGCCAGTCATTTCGATTTCGAAAGGCTAACGGAATGGTTCGCGACAGACTTACGAGCAAGACATCGAGACTATGTTCAGCCTCTGCGTGCTAGCGCAGCTGCGATGGAAATATACAGCCGCCTAGGCTCGGATGCTACTATTAAGACCTCCATAATAGATAAAACAACTTTGAAAGACGCTAGATGGATTCCTAATCAAGAAAAGGGGAATGTATCACCTCTACGGGTCAAGTTGTCGAAATCCGAAGCGTTTGCGTGCATTGCTATGTTCGAATCTGGGGGGCTTAATATTGATCCAGTGGGACTGAAGGAGGTTTTCGCCATGACGTCTGGGAATTCCATCTTTGTCTCGAGCTCTCTCATATGCGACCCCTTTATACAACCTCTCGACAACGAGATCCAGCGCGTTCCAGGTAATATTGGCGAATCTGGCCTGTCCTTCCTCATACCGCCTCCGAACCCACTAGTAAAAAGCAAGACGAAGACGGACTGGTCTGTGATCAACCATACTCCCTTCAAAGGAGAACTTGTGCCCAATTTTGAGAAAACATCAATACATCTACTGAAGACAGGTTTTACGTCGGAGGTCCGTGGTATGCATGATAAAGGGTATTTCATTGATCGGGAAGCAACGCTTCGGGAAATCGCGGCGCAAGTTTTCCATGGCGAAGAATGGATAGGCGACTTGAATATTCTCTCCGCCCTGGAAGGCTCAAAACTCAGCCGGGTCGTATGCCAGATGCAGCATGACCAAATTCCTTACAGCCACGTTTTTGCAGACAATGAAGTAGTGAACGCGGACTGTTGGGATGAGTTATTGGCTGAGGCACTGGACAGTGATTATATTGTTGTACGGGCTTCTGGCGGAAAAGGCTCTAGTGGACAATCTGACTCTAGTAGGGAGTCTAACGAATGGCTCGCAAGGCTGGCGGCCTCAACTATCTCGGTGCAACTCGGCAATCACACTGTTGTCCTCCCACCAGATGTCTGCTGGCTCTGCGCAAAAACACATCTCGCGAGTCTCGGTGAGCAGAGAGTTGTGCTGATTGGCTAACTATGTATAGTTTGAATCAATCTAGGTCCCATTCAAAAGGTTCATTTCACGTAGTCCGTAACCACACGCTCTACGCTTTGTTGACAATGTATCGTTAGCCCTAACAATATGCCACTGGGATTCAACTGTCCGGATAATGTAAAAAGTTGATCCTGACAATGTCCGCTCGATGCCGGAAACTTTGTTCTTGCTAGAGTTTACCCGCTCTATTAATATGAATCCCATTCCTCCTGAGCAGAATGCATTGGACGTTACTTAGTTACTGCTAACCTAACTAACCCAAAACACGAAGCTTGTTTCTTTTGCACCTGTCGCAGCCTGCCGGAATTAGGGTTCTACTCATCTCCCTTGTCATTCAGCACCTGCTTTTCGCCATTCGAACTCTTCTCAATGCCGTACTCCGTTTGCAGTTCAGTTCGCAGTTCCAGATGCTTCTCTCCCGCAACGGCCAACATGCTCACTAGACTGATGCCCAGACCGACCCACCAGATAACCCTCAAGCTTGTCATGTATACCCCCATTACTTCGGCCAAAACAGGCGGATCAAGCGTCGCCTTCTGAGAACGCACTTGGCTCGCAAATGCGTATGCCTTACCACCGCGTAATTGGTCACGGAGGTCTTGATCCGAAATGAAGTGTAAGTTTTTGTCGAAGGCGGCGTTGAAGATGACACCAGAGATAGTCACCCCCCAGATATACCCAAAATCTT
The DNA here is from genome assembly GCA_022385715.1 of Xylaria cubensis. Lineage (NCBI taxonomy): Eukaryota > Fungi > Ascomycota > Sordariomycetes > Xylariales > Xylariaceae > Xylaria > Xylaria cubensis. The sequence continues at coordinate 367,048 of MU279027.1, read as the reverse complement.
TAATAAAGCTGAATGTAGCCGAGGCGGAAGCAACATCAGACTCTGGCAAGCCAACCAAAATGGCAGGCAGGAGAACGGAGAGAATCATACCGCAACCGGCACTGGCGATCAACTGGAAAAATGCCCAGGCAACCTTTGTAGTAGAGTAATTGAGCAAAGTGAAAAGACCAAATGCAATTGCGGAAAGAGCAAAGGCAACTGCGTGCAATGGCCGGTATGCGCCAAATTTCGTCAACAGACTGCCAGCGACGACGGCAAAAACGAGAGACCCAAGTGCAAAGGGAAGAAAATAGGTGCCAGATTCCAAGGTTGTGGTGGCGAGAACTGCTTGGAAGTATAATGGAAGAAAGTAAGAAGTCATCTGTAAGATGATCGAAGATGTGAACGTTAAAAAAAATGCTGTTGCCGATGTTCTATTACGAAAGAGCCTCGAGGGCACGCTAGGGTGAGGGGCAAAGTAATGCTGGTGAACGTGGAATAGCAGCCATCCCACACCCCCCAATACGAGTGGTAGGATAACACGGAATGAGGACCATGGGAATTTCGTACCGCCCATGATCAAGCCCAACAATAACGAAATCAAGCTTGGTACGAATATGAAAGATCCAAGATAGTCCAGACGCTTTGCCCTCGAGCTCCAAGCCCCATCCAAGTCACGCGTTCCTTTCTTTACCTTCATAAATATCAGAAGCATAACTAAGGCCACGCCGCAGATAGGAATGTTGATCCAGAAGACCCAGCGCCAGTCTGACTGCGCTAAAGAGAAGCTTTCCCATCGCGGCCTAGGTGTGACTGGCTCACGATTAGCCAGAGGTAACATTATAGAGGATTAGCTTCAGCAGTTGCAATCCTCAAGCTTCTTCAAGAATTCTCCTAATTACGATATCATCATTCTTACAAATGCAACTAGGTGGTCTCTTCTTTTCCTCTACTGTGAGCACTTTATTTACGACACTAGATCCTTTCGCGAAATTGCAGCCGCAGTTGGACCAGTACAACTCCATGTGTATGATCAATCCCAAGAACGCTGCGGATGAACAGGCGTCGACGTCTGCGAATGGTACAAGGTATCATTATTTTTCTTCTTCGCTCCTTTGGTTGGTTGCCTAAATACAGTACTGTGCATGGCTAATTCATGACTTAAATTGCTTATGCGTACATCACTGTCAAAACGGATGCAGCAACGCTGGAAGCAAAAGCTGAAAAGCTCACCGCAAGGTTTTATCTTGTCAAAGACGGCAAAGGCATCGTGCTCTCTTTGAATTTTCAGCCTCACCCTGTTTCTCTTTTGGAAAAGGGTCTTTCAGCCGGTCGCAATGTAACAAGCCTGATTCTCATTAGCGGTCCCCTTGTTTCCGTTATTGTGTCGGGGAGATGGAGAAAATTACGAGGAAAATAGCAAAATTCTCGAGCCATCCAGAAGCTTATTGGAAGAGATTGATGAGGACGCAACAGCAAGGGGTAATGTCGTTCCCTACAAGCATCCGAACTAGGGTCTTGATTTGTAAGACTAGATGAGCAAGAGTTTAATAATTGAATTGAATTATCAAACTGAAAAACTGTGCTTATATTGACCCCTCGAGCGACAACAGAACCTCACGCGTACCCTCACAGTGGCATTCAATAAGTTTCATCGTCCCAAAATCCATGTTAGCATCCGTTTGGGTGTCCTTTGCCGCCTTTTGGGTGTCCATAACGACATCCTTCATATCAATAATAAGTGCTGTCCTTCGACCAGTATTCTTGATTTGGCCGATAACCAGACCGCAGAGACTCCCAGTTTTACAATCTATAACTCCCGTGCCGGAGTCACCGGGAATTCCAAGGCCGTTTTTGTTTCATTCTTCTTTGGTGCACGTTGCTTTTGGAGACCAAGATAGCGACCAGCACGCGAGTTCTATGGAATTTTGACGCCACATGCCTGGACTCAAACATGTTGGCATGCCATCATGATTGATCTGGGTTGTGTACACAGCTTTATAGGGCCTGCCAGGTGTTTCTCTCGTTCCCGCTCCAACCGCTACTGCGGTTCCTCGGATTGGAATATGGACAATATCATTAACGTGCTGGCAATGTGTTTCCTTAATCACACAAGGCATCTCGATCGGTTCGTTAGGCGCCCTTGCGAGTTTTATTACGGCCCAGTCGGCAAGAAAAGAATTGGCTTTTCGCACGTCTTCGTTGACATTTGGGTTGTTGCACATCATCGTAGCGTCATCATTGTTCTTATCTTCAGTGATATCGGTGATAACTTTTCTGGAGGTTAAAGCGACATCCCCAATACCAGTTAGACTGGGATATGCCATTATAGACCTGTGACTTTTAGTCATTCCTGGACGAACCACGTGTTCATTGGTATACAAACACCCATTGCCATTCGAGTCCAAAAACCATGGCCCTGAGCTTCCCAACTTCCCAGTTGGACGCCCATCCTTGATTTCGGGAATGGAGCTCATAATTCCTTTACCCATCCTTACTTCCTAAGGTTCAGAACTCGTTGTAAGCATATCCATTATGCTAATTGAAGGGGTGGCAGTCCCTTCGCCAATGTTAATGACCACGTGGTCATTAAATTTCTTTGGCACCAATTCCATAGTGCAGTCCTTGATGATCACTTGCATACGAGAGTCTGGCAGGTTTTTGCAGGTAATAAATATAGACACAGAGGCGATGCTATCATCATCATTCCTGTCGAACTCAGCCGTGCGGGCACACGGCCCTATAGCTTTATGTAGCCAGTTAGAGTAGAATGGCCAGATTCGATCTCGGACCACTTCAACAAGGGTTGACGGAGGTTCTGCATCCGCAGCTTTTAATAAGTTAGCGACACGGGTTCGCGCCTCCTCGACCCAAGGTGGGACGACATTCTCTTCCGGTTCGGAAGTTGGTTTTTCAGGCGCAGTACCAGCAGTTTGTGTAGCTAACTGCTCTTCGATCCACCTAGTCACCTTCCATATAGTCTCTGTGTCTTTAGGGAGGGGAGGAGAAGGGGTTTGTCGGGCATTAGGGCCTAGGTGTTCGGCTTCGGCGGCTCTGATGGCTTTTTCCAGATCGCTCTTTGAGCCCGTCTTCTTGTGTCGGATGCCGTAGCAAGCAGCAAGGCTGCTGTAAAGAGCAACGTGATTTGCTTGTCGCTTTGGTACACGCGCCGAGGCTTCTTCCAGAAGTTCAATAGCCCTGTCGATGTCCTGGATGTCCCCCACTTGCTGAAATCTCATACTAAGGGCATTGGCAAGATTATTTAGACGTCCAAGTCTGTCGGGATGATCGCCTGAGCTAGTCGCGACGGCCAAAGTTGAGAGCTCGATGGCACGATGGAGGTCATCGATAGATCCAGTGAGCCCATATCGTGCAATAATCCAAATTCCAAGGTTGCTTAATATCCCGGCTCGATTAGGATAGTTTTCGGTCGTATGATTAAGAGCCAGCTCAAGTAATTTGACAGCACAGTTGATATCTTCAAGTGAACCGAACTCCTCGTAGCGCTTGCCGAACCAAGCACCAATAGTATTAAATAATACAGCTCGGTCCGAGTCCTTCTGTGGTGCGGTAGCCAGAGTCTCCGCCAAAGGCTCCAGGGGAGGTATGGGATCACTCGACGACTCTGGTAATCCAAACTTATCTATAATGGATCTTGATAGGCCTATACAGCTCGGCACATCGTCTGAGATTCTATGTAGTGCTTCGGACAGAATTTCAATGGTAATATCGAGGCTGGTTGATCCTACAGTCCGGAAAAATTCCTCCAGAGTATTAGGGTTGTATGCAACGAGTTCATCTGGGTTGAATGTAAGTGCTCGATCAACGTAAGAAATACCAAAATATTGGATGTGACTTACGTGGAAATACCAAGGCATCTGCAGGAAAATGTCTGCCATGATACGCTTGTAGTCCATCGTGTGTGCATAGCATATACTGAGACGATGGCAATACGGAACTTATGAGGTATAGACTTTTCAATGGATAGACGTAAACCTCGTGTCCTACGCGGAATCGACTGCGGCCGGGGCGTGCCCGGATCACGGGCATTTTGCAAGTAATAAGCGATCAGACAGGCTGTTAACTCAGTGCTAACTGAACATAGGCGGGTGGTCGAAAGCGTTTGGCGATCTTTGGGGCAGATCTGGATGTATCAGAGGGAAAGATTTAAGTGCCCAGCCGCTGGCTGACATTAATAAACCTGGAGGTGAGCGATCATGAACCCCCTCCCCCACCTTCTACCTACTTCCACAGGTCAGTTACTCGAACCTTCCACCTATTTCCACAGGCTGAAGGAGGTACCTGAACCTTCTACATGCTTCTACACTCTGCCTGTGGTCGGAGGAGCGACCTGTTGCTTATAATGGGCCTATTGGAGTCCTTCGGGCCGGTATAATTGGAAGAAAATAGTCTACTGAAGGAAACTGTATGGATTAAGGTTTTCAGTATAGTTTCAGTGAATAAATGCAGTGTTACTAGCTACATACCTAGGTATACCAGTCAGCTACTTTGGCGCACATTTGGTTGCATTGGGCATCTAAGGCTCCGACTTAGGTAGGTAAAGTAGCTACAAGGTAATGGAAGCTCATCATAGGTACCCTACACACCGCTCGCTTTACTTAGAGGGGAAACTTAAAAATGAGTTCTGCTCTATCGAGATAATCCTACGACCGCCCTTGTAGGCAGTTGAAGTTTGGTTAAACGCGGTTTGGATTGAATCTGATTCTTCGGGTGGTACCTGACACATGATAAATAACCTTTAACAAATAGATAAGATACATCTTAATCGAGAAATGAGCGAGCTTGCCTAAACATAGATCGCATCATATGTCTCTTGGTGCCGCTGAAGATAGAGTCATCTTCCTGCACGCCACTGTCCTCATCCTCGCGACTGTTTCCCTGATATTCGTTTTCTACATTTTCGTTGTCGTCTTCCGCTTGATCATAATCTTGATCCACCTCTTGCGACTCGTCCACTACTTGCTCTTCATCCTGCATACCACTGCTCTCCTCTTCGCCGTTTTCTGCTCCTTCGTTGTCGTAATTCCCGTTACTACCATTCTCGTCATCATCTTCTGCTGTGTCATTGTATAGATCCGCCTCATGCGAGTTGTCTACTTCGCCATCGTCACCCTGCGCATCAATTTCATCATTTCCTTCGTCCATTTCCCGAGATACCTCATCTTGTGTGTTGTCGAGACCCTCCTCTTGAATTTCCATCTGTCTTTCAGACTCTCCGGCCTCGTCTGCCGTAGCCGCGTCAGTATCGTCTCTACTGTCCGGTTCATTCCCATCGACACCAAGGCCAGTTGAAACATTACCCTGATTTCCAACTTCATAATCAATGTCCGTACCACCCCGAGAACCTTGATTACCAGGAAAGCCACCTTCACGCGTGTTTCCTCCATTAAAGCCCCTGTTCGTCATACTCCCTTTCTCGGCCAGAGCTTCTCTTTCCTCCGTTTGTTCATCTTCCATCTCTTGTAAATAATCAGCGTCATCCTCTATATCCTGTGGGTAGTACTCATTCTCCCAGCTAAAATCCTCGTTGTTATCCTCCTGCTTTACTGTTGGCGAGGGCTTTTCATGGACTACATCTCTCTGCTGGGCTACGCCTTCGTAGTGCTCCAAGATGCGTTTTAGACCCAAATTAGAAAGTTTCCGTGGTCCTTTTTCGTCCGCACTCTTCCAGATCATCTTGAAGGCCCCCTTTCTGCCTAGGAGAAAGGCTCGATCAAGAGCTGCTCTATATGCCTGCACCGGAAAGTCCTGAGTGAGCAGTTTTTCCAGCACGTCCTCTCCGTCTTCGTAGTGATAATCTCGCACAACAGCAGCCACAAGCGGACTATAGTACTTGCCATACAAATCTGCCGTCTTCGCTTTGCGCTCCAGAAGCAAGTCAATCAGCTCAGGGGAACACTTCAGAGCAGCAGTCTGGAGTACTGTTCCACGAACGCTGCTCCCCACGTTTGGATTTGCGCCCGCCTCAATTAGTAGACGCGCGTTCCGATTGCGCCTCGCAAGACAAGCGGCATGTAGTGGTGTGATGCCGTTCTTGTCTATCACATCAAGGGTCGGCTTCTGTTTGAGAAGCAGACGAAGACATATATCGTCTTCCTGTCTAGCAGCCGCATGCAAGGCCGTGAAAGCCTCACTTTCGGGTGACCGTGCGTTCACGTCGATCTTGTGCCTGTATCGGCTGAGGGATTGGCGAAGCGTTAAGCCATGGGTGGGTTCAGTGCACAAGGCGAGTTTCACAATCTCTCTCTCGCCACCATGACAAGCGGCCTGGAGGACTGTATCATGTGGTCCGCCCCGAATGGTGGGGTCTGCACCACTTTGGAGAAGTAGCCTACAGGTTTCAATATGGCCTCCTGCCGCAGCCGCATGCAGGGCGGTACCGCGATTCTTCCCACAGAAGTTCACATTGGCTCTGTGATTGAGAAGGCACTTGACGCAGTCATCATCGCCAATGGAAGCAGAGACGTTGAGAGCTGTGTCCTCGTCTGCATCGACAGTATCGACTCGGGCCCCATAGCGGATGAGAACTTCCAGGTCCTTCGCGGGTAGACATAGTGCAGCATTAATCAAGGGTGTAGAGTTATCGCTACCTCCAAACACATTCGGATTTGCACCCCTTGAGAGGAGTAACTCCATCAATGAAGAGTCATTACGAGATGATATTGCCGCCGTGATAGGATTTGTGTATGGTCCGGCTCCCAGGTTGGCATCAGCGCCCCAGTCTAAAAGTAGCTTCGCGACCTCATAATGACCAGCTACGACAGCAGCCTGCAAGGCGGTCCCGTGAGCAAAGTTTCGACTGACTGCATTGATGGTAGCACCGTTTTGGAGTAGTAACTCAACCGCTTGCTTCATACCCTGTGAAGCTGCCGCCTGAAGTGGCCATCCCACGGCGTCATTTAAGTTTGCCTTGGCTTCGATAAGCATGTTCAAGATCCCTATCGTGCCATCAAAAGCACTCGCTGTGACGACGTTGCCGTATTCCTCGCCTGTCGCATTTGCCGACGCGCCGTACTCGTAAAGCAGTAAGCTCACAACAGAATCCTTCTCGTTGTTAACAGCATCGTACAACGCGTTGTTGAGCGAGTGGAGAGAGATTGGGCCTTGGGATTGTGCATAACTCCATAGCTCGCGGACGACAGAATCATGACCCAGCGACGCAGCAATTACGAAAGCATCTTGGACGTCCAGATGATAAGTATTCGTCAATATAATTCGCACGGTGTTGAGATCCCCATTCCTGGCCGCCTCCGTCACTGCTCTCTTACGAGATTCAGTGTCGCTGTCGAATTGCAATAATTCACGTACAATATTAGAATGGCCACTTGAAGCAGCTGCGGCCAGAGCGCTACCATACTTCTGAGACGATTGGTTCTGCGCTCCGCCGGCCTCCAGCAGATGAGCAACAACATTTGTGAAGCCTTTGAGAGCAGCCAAAACCAGGGGAGAATCAAAGTCTTCTGACGTAAGCGTAGAGCTCGCACCGTGTAAAAGAAGAAGGTTTGCTGCCTCTTCCTGATTCCAGGCCAGCGCGAGAGTCAGTGGCGTGCCCTCGCCTTTGGCAACACAGTTCACCTGGGCACCTCTACTAATCAGTAGCTCCAAGGCACTTATCTGCCCATTCGCCGCAGCCATATGTAGTGGCGTTCTCAAGGTGTCTAGTGCTCCATCATTTACGTCCGCCTCAAGCTCAAGTAATCGTGATATGGCTTCACTATGGCCATGAAAGGCTGCCCAGTGCAGAGGCTGACGGTCCCAAGAATCACGCTTATGAATTTGGTCCTTGTGGCCGAGTGATACAAGCCGGTCGATTAGAGGTGTGAGTCCAAAGTTCGCCGCCACGTGCATCGGTGTCAGATTCGTGAGGTCATCGAAAGCCTCTACTTCCGCATAGGATGCCCACCAGCGATTTCGAGAGGATGACTCCAACGACCAGAAATCATGCGAAATATCAAGCGTCGACACGAAGTCTAACGTCGAATCATTTCCGTGCTTAAGCCAAGACTTAACAGGATACTCCAAAGCATTTAGGGCCTCTTCTTCTACATCCTCCTGGGGAAATATTCGATTTAGTAGTTTGTCGTATTTATCTTCTGCTGGGTCCGTAGAGTCTTCGACTTGATTCTGCTGAAAAGTGTCATCAGCAACACCAAGTTGCCTCAGAACATAACCAAAGCATCTTAACGCCACAACACCATGTTGCCACTTCACCTCAGTTTGGTCATCGGCATCCAGAGAGAGGCCAATAAGCTTTCGAGAGGTCTCTTGATTGAGAAGTGCGTCTTTGGCCATAGGATGGATAAATGTAACTCTTTGAGAACCAAGATACCAGTCGTCCCAATCGTCCAGACTGTATATTCGTAGTAGTGGCCCACATGCTCTGATAAGCTGACGGACCCGATCAGCGTCCACGTTATCAGCATCTGAGTCTAAATCGGCCATGACTACTAGTTCATCGAGTGTTGGATCTTCATAAGCGATGGCTAGAGTGCGCAGGATCTCTTTCGAAGTGTCAATTCCCTCGGTCTTGACACTAAGTGACTAGAACCGATGTAAGTATAGAGTGCCTAAACTCATTTGTTAAGTGTACTCACCTCACGCCAGGCACGGCTGATAAGATCATCTAAAGACTGTGGCAGTGCTTCCACGATTTTCCGTACTTGAACATGGTTTGACGGCACACCCTCTAGCAAACGACAGACAACCTCAACCCACAGGGCGCTTGTTGCTCGCTTGGACAAAATTGACATCACAAAGAACTGTAGCGCCAGGCTATAATTCTTATAAATGGCAAGTTGTCTGACTCGGTCGCGGATGTAAGACTGGAGAGAAGAAAGCAATGCGGCGTCTCTAGAGCCATCTTCGAGATCTATCCATAGCGTGTCATGGTTGCCGCTACCGAGGAGAACGTTTTTGATATGATCCTGAGGACGACTTAAAAACATCCAGTGACACGCCTTCATGTTGTCATATCCGTCGTTGACTGAGTTTATTAAAACATCATCCGCTAATAGTCGGAAGAACTCGGCTGTCTTCTCGTCGTCTTGCGCGAAAAAATGTAGATTATTCAGGACGAAGTAGACTCTCTGAATACTGGGATCACCGAGCATCTGTCGCAAGGCTCTCCAGAGCTGCGAGAGGCTGATAGAGTCTTGTCCGTTATTGCTGCTCCCGGACCTGCCCTGTGGGACGAGGCCTTTGACATACTGTCCAAGATTCCGTCGTTTGAGAATGAGCTGCCAGATCAGAGATTTGAGTAGGTTTTCTGGCTTGCAGGAGTCGGGAGACGAGTCACCAAAGAAGTAAGCGACCAATACATCCTCAGATCCCCCTGTGTTTCTCGCCCCTAGCTGCTCGAGTTCCTCTACTGCCAAGAGGGCGGCCTTGGCCTTGCCACGACCTTCAACTCCTGAGACCCAAAGGAATCGGCTAGCGTCGTCATCTCCAATAAGCCATTGACGATATTTGCGCTCCGTTTGGAACCATGATGAGTCACCACTTGCAGTTTCGACCTTCCTCCGTATAGTGCGGAAGTTGACAACGTCCAGAGTCTCAGCTAGGCGCGCAAAGGTGTTGTCATCAACAAGTGATTGCTTCGAGATCTGGAGTCGCTTTTTAACAACGCGATACGACTTTTGCACAATGTCTTTCAGCATAGCGCGAACTATGACAAAGTGAGGGTCTTGGGCACTAGCAAAGCGGTTCAGCTGACGATGATCACACTCCAGACCACGTCGTTCAGCATAGTCAAGAGTAGCGGATTCCTGGGTTACAACGATTTCGGATTTTCCCTATGGATTATTAGAATATGTGTCTTGCGTCTCACTCTCGATATCTGATGACTGTGCTCCAGGCGACTTACCGCGAAGTATCTATATTCCTTCAACTCGTATATGCACGCAATGGTGGGTTTTGGCTCCTTCGTGGCGAGCTGGGAGAAGTCATTCCTCAATTCCTCTAATGTATCTCTCTGCGGATCGAGCATTTGAAGCATTTGATTCGGCTTGCCCTTGTGAAGCTTCTCTAAGACGCCTGCCAGCAGCACGCCTGCACTTGCCATACTGCTTCCCCTGAACGGAGTTCCAAAAAAGATGGCGCCCGCAAAACATTCGTGGATGCGCATTTTCTCGATAATTTCAGGCCTGGCTGCAGCGAGAGTGATTGCCTTGGTCACGACAAGCCCACCCATGCTATGAGCAAGAAAAACAAGGGGCCTAGAGTCGCACTCTTTGCGATGCTCGACAAGAGCGTCGAGGAGCGACGCGGCGGCATTGTAAAGAGTCTGGCGAATAGCTTGCGGGCCGAACCAGCGACTGTCATAATTGTAGAGCAGTACACGAGCATCTGGGATCTCATTCGGGATGCCCCCGGTTTGGTCATTAAGCCATTGGAAGCTGGGTGTTTTCTCAGACCCGAAGCTGCGATGGGGGTCGGCCCCCAAACCAGGAACTGCTATGATGCTGTGCGCTAGTTAGACGGTATATACTGTATAAAAGTATGTATGCCTATGACAAAGCGGAGGGAGGTAATAAGAGACTGAATGCTTACTCAATAGTAATGTCGCGCTGCACAGTTCCCTCGATTGGGGTGAGTATTTCCAGCGACATGATGGCGCCTAAGAATATCGGGGATTGACGCCAGGATTGACGACTGATGAAATTTCAAAACAAGAGCTAAAGGGATTTTTCAAGAAACTAAAGAACATGTAAAAGCTAAAAAGAGGGTGGCGTCATCCAGGTAGATATTTATATCTTCATACTACTAGATGTCGGAAGCTACTGCGGCTGACGGACTATACTATAGTCGCTATACAATCCTACGGCCCCCAACGTCCCCTTGTTCGTAATTTCCTTTCCCCTCTCGACTAATGCGACGACTTAAAGAAGCATAACTTTTATGGCAAGTTACATAAAAAAGATCTTCAAGTTATGCGCTAAGTCTGAAGGAGATAGAAGAGCTGGTGATAAAGAGGAAGCTAGGAAGGTGATGCAGAGTTCGAGCAAGTCATATTCGCTCGAGGTTTCAAATAGGTCTTCTCATTGTTGCAAGCTAATACATGGTAACTTGTTCCTGAGCGCGAAACAACAATAAACAAATTGTTTAAGCTAAGTTGTAAAGTCGAAAAATAGTTCGGCTGAAATTGCTAGCGGTCGTTATTTGTTGTTGCTTAAATGTAGATGGAAATAACTTGTTGCATAGGCGCTCTCGAGATTTGGCATGCACTTGCAGTAGCCCACTGCATCTGCCACATTAAGCAGCCGAAGCAGCTAGCCCAAGTGCCTTGTATAAAGTTATATAGCGAAGAAAACGTCTGCATTTATGGATCAAGTGTAGTGCTCGTATAGCCTTTGAACTACTAGGTAGCATACCACTTATGCCGATAACCTAATTATAATAAAGAAGCGACGCTGTTGATTTTGTTGAAATACTGCTGTAGTGCCAAGTGGTGCTAGAGCTGTAATTTTTGCTATTAGTTAAGTTTACATGATGCCCTAAGCTAAGTTGCGCAGAGGTATAGACCCTTGCCATAAATCTAACTATATACGGCCAAGGTGGAGTATGTTTAACTTTAAATGGGAAATGGTGGCATCCCCAGCCAAAAAAGGTGGCAGGTGGGCTTTTCTAAATGACTCTATGGAAGACGATACCTACTACGTATTCCTTCTCTGCGGCTTTATCCATGGGATCATTTCCTATAGCAGGTGGCATGTACTGCTGACGCCATCGTGCGATCTACCCAAACACATCGTTATGGCAACGGGAACATCAATTTTCTCTGATCGCTTCCGGGATAAGTACTCTTCAAGTAGGTTCAGGTGTAAGCTTCATGAGGAAGTGCGAAAAAAGTCGGACACATGTGGTATACAGAGCCGCAAGCGCTAGTCAGCCGAAGTGGCCCCACAAACATGCTTGATTCCAGTGGGTTTGGCTTAGAGGGGTCGTAGTAGCGCAATTCAAGGAGTCAACGCTTTCACTCCTGACATCTTCCAGTCTATTACCATGATTCACAACCATATCAACTACCAAGCTCGACTAGACTTTGTTCAGAAGGTTCTGAGTGAGAGGCTAAATGTGCAAGTAAGTATGTTCAAATGTGTTTCAATGAAGCTAGATGCTAAATGCAGATTCAATCAGGTGGACGCTCAGATTACCCCAATACAATATGATCCAGAATGCCCATTCAAATACAACAATTTTGTCTATCACATAACGCTTTCCTCTCCCATTAGCTCTGGCCATATCATTAAAGATCATGTCCTACAGCCAGGCTGTGTTCCAGTTCCTGATGGCACGAAGGAATTCATAATGCGCCTCACCAATCCCGACGCCGAAGGGATGAGTCCCGAAACCCGGGTTGAGAATGAAGTGGCTATGATAAGTCTCGCGGCTATAGCGCTCAAATCCTTTCAGCCATCTATTGTCCCTTCATTATATGCCTGGGGAAGTGCTTCTATAAAAACCTCTCAAGGTTGGATTATTCAGCAGTTGATGCCTGGCAAGTCCGTCGACGAGTCGTTTGAATCCATGGCTCTCGATCAGAAGAAAGTAATTCTATCACAGATGGCGAAATTACTTAAAGAGTTACAAGATTACCAGCTTCCTGACAGCGTAACCGGCTATGGAGGCGTCACATTCGCCGAGAATGGTCAAGTGGTGAGTACGGCCATGACCAGTGTTGGGGCGGGGCCATGGCCGACATATGAATCTTCTTTCAAAGGTCGACTGGATGTAGCACTCCGAAGAGCGGATGCAAATCCTTACATCCAAGGATGGACTAGCAATGGTATCAGAGATCGTTTGGAGAATTTCGTGAGGCACGGGCTTCCAAGTCAATTTGACTCACTTAAGGCAGCTCAGGATAAGGCTATTGTACATGCTGACTTCAGTAAGTCTTTCTCTGATGAATCATATCTCATTTTCGAAGCTAACTATTACTACTACACAGCCACTAACAACCTTCTTTTCGATCCCTCAACCTATCGTATAACAGCATTGCTTGATTACGATTTCGCATGTATTATGCATCCCTCCTATGAGTTCCTTCGCTCGTTCGATGGTGCTGGCGGGCAATTTAGAGGGTGGTCTGGCGACGAAGCGAGCGGACAAGCAACGTTAAGAAATGCCAAACTACACGGGTTTCCGTCTCCTCTACCGCCATCGACCGAAGATGGGATAAACTGGGAAGTGGCAAAGGCGTGGGAAGATGAATTGGAAAGACTAGATGTCAAAAGACCTAGAACGATAGAAGGGATCGACAAGGTAGCGGATGTTGACACCGTCCTGCGAACTATCTTACCTTGGCGGGTCAGCAACTCTGACATTCTGCGGATGCAGTCTGAGAAAGTGATTATGAAATGTAAAGAGGAGAACGAGCAACAGCTCATTCAGCTACTTCAACGACTGGGATTCTAGATAGACGAGGAATAGTCGCGCATGTCAACGAGCTTCATTCACATGCATTGTCTTCCTTTATGTGATTTTAATAGCATGTATCCGGTGCGAGTCAACAGTGAATAGTCATCCAGATTGCATCAATTGAGTTCGATACCTCTAAATTTTCAATATCGACGAAAATCCCGAGATAAGCTAAGCAGGAAACTAAGTATGTAGGTGTAGATAGCTAGGTTGCCCGTGAAGTTCACCTTGACGAACCCTCTCATTCCCCCCTTATATTCAGTACAAGTAAACAAGCCTTTTCTCCTTAATGGCAAGGTCAGCATTCTGACACCCGCACAACCTGAATTTAAGGTAGTCACTTTTCAATGCTGACCAAACGTTAGCAATTAGAACTCTAAGACTATACTAGAGAAGCTCTTATGTGGCGCATATCAGATTAATGTTCTTATTCGGTTTCTTCCATCTTATCATTCAGCGATCCTTGAAAGCCCTTTGAATCGGTCGTAGTACAAGCGATTAGGCTATTTGCGAGACTTGTTCTGTTGACTTGTATTCTTTTAACCATCGGCATTAAACCCGACGATGTTTCTTGATCCTAGATGCTTAATAGTCATATTACCTTCACGGCTATGGCTCAGAGGTAGGTTAGTTACCCGGGTCACTTCAACAATATGAGACAAGATGGTGTTATTACGACGTTTCAAAGAAGAATGATAACTTTGGCAACTAAATGCTATAACGGCCAATAGCGGAGTCGAACACACGCTTTCCCTGCTTGTCATGCACTATGTCAATCCACATAAGTGAGTTCAACATGTCTCGCATCTGACTCCAGTGTTTTATTCCACATGAATTGGCAGCCTCAAGCAATAAGTCGTGGACGCAGGCGCAGTCTGGTTCATCCAAAACGCCAACAGCGCCGGCCATTAAGAGCCATATGACTAATTTTGGCGGCATCGATGGGCTGCTTCCACTAATGGATGCGAATTGATTTCTGACGATTGATTTTAGATGAGGATATGATATTCCCAGGCGAGCCCAGGGGAGGAACACGCTACACGAGAAGCTAAGCAAACCGAGGCGAATGGTTTCTTCCCAAGAAGTAGACTCGAAGCGTATATCGAGAAGATTGTACATGATCGAAGCCATTGAATAAAGAAAAGTCTTCACGTCAATTCGTCGTTCGGTATCGGCAGCGAGATTAATGATGGAGCAGAAATCGGACATAGCGTTCCATGCTGCGGCTAACTGATCATTTATCTTGATGTCATGAGTGAGCCTAAGCGATTTCAAGAACTCATGTGATTTTAGTGTATGGTCGAGGCTACTCTGGTCGAGGAATACGTCCAGTTTGGGGTACACCCGATAAGCATGAGATAATCCGACACCACGGAATAGGATAGGGTTTGAGCCACTGTATATCGCAATACCCAAGTCGCATCTCAGTATTTCGTTTATGAGCTTCTCGTTCCCGATAATTGAACTAAAGCCTCCTCTGAGATCAACGATTTTCTGAATGCCTTGTATGTGGTTTATAGCTGATTTCAAGTCGCCGGAGGTAAAAGCTTGGCCAGCAAAACTTAGGACGATCGAAATTGTGTTGTTCGAAAGTCGTATGTTATTATCATCGCAGAGTAGTCTCTGACGAAGAAGGATGACTGCTTTTTGGTAATGGTGCCTTACGCGCTGGCTTTCGCGAAACGGCCTCCTAGGCACGACCGCGTCATAGTAATATAGCGATGTGAAAATGCTGACATGTAGAAAGGCAGGATCAAGTGCTAATGGGGCAATCCAATTCTCAGCCCTCCTATCAAAGAATATGCACGTCTCCATTGGGAAAAGAAGTGGCTTGGCGATAGAAGAGACTGTATATTGCTATTAGCTGGGTTGGATGACACTATGAGAAAGGGGGAGGGGTGAAATGAACACTCACACTGAAGAACCACTTCGATCGTTGCCGGTTTCACGGTATCGGCAAGATGCATTGTGGACGCTACCGAGCCAACTCTAGGCGGGATTGATTCCAGGGCTAGAGCACTGGTCTGGTGCTCCGAGTGTGGGGGACTGCGTGACGATATCCGTGATAGAGAACTATTGTCACTGATATCGTCGTACTTATTTTCTCGTTCATCGGAGTGATGTTGATGTTTCCTGCTTCCAAGTGGCCGCATTCTACCCAGATTTTTTCCCTTCATGACATGACTGCGGATCAGCTTGCGATCTTCGGGGTTGAACCCGTCCATGCTAGTCTTGACCATGAAGCATAGTTCTGGTGGAGATGAAAGTATACGTAAGCCTTCAGGGTAGTGGTCTCGGATCGAGGGGAAGTCTGCTAACCTGGTCCCTTCTTGCTGTTGGTAGGCATGGTGATGCCTTGTTCTTGTTGTAGCCACTGGTGTCGTGATGGTGAACTTCCGAAAGTGGTATACAATATCTGTGGAGATAGGTCATGCGCAAGAAACCGTAGCACAATAACCAAGAGGCCCGAAGACTTTGCGGATGAAAAATAAGTTGCAGTACCGAGTCTGCATCGCTAGTCTGTTCATCATTGTTGTTCCACCCTCCCATAATTCATCTTGTCGGACATAAGCGGTCTGAACTTTAAATAAGTGTGCGGAATCTCATACAATTGGACGGTTATAGTTCACTGTCTCCATCGATATTGCTTTCCTAATTTGGCTAGCCATTACGGTACAGTCAACCAGACGAATCACCGCATAGAAAACAGTCCGAGACCCATATCTATTATCATCCACCTACGGACTAGCTCATCCTTAAATGGAACTGACGCCAATTCTCAAGGAACACAACCTCTTGAATGCGGCTTTCCGCATATCGCGTGTTTCGACTGTTGGAGAGAAATCTAACGGAACAGATGGCTAGCCGAGAAAACAAGGGGCAAAAGGTGCTTCTTGTAGCTTAAGTTGTCAAACTTATCATGTTCGGAACCTGCGGGATCACGGACTCAATATTGTCCGCTTTCGAATGTTGAACATTTCCATGTCGATAGCCCTATATTTGATGAAGGGGTCACAATGCTAACTATACAAAAGCTCGAGACATCTAGTTATGTATATATAAAGATATAATCCTACCTTCCTCCCACTGACAACGGACTAATAGTGTATTCATCTAAGATCCCAAACCGCCACCAACAGAACCGATACCAAACAAAATTACAGGAACTACTACAAACATTGAGATTTAAATCTGTGTGCTTTTTTCGCTCTTCCTATCCTGAATCCAGGTCGTAATACCGAGTCGCCATCATGACTGGCTCAAAAGACTTAACTCCCTCGACGGCCCCTTTTTTTCCAAACACGTTCATCAACAATCAATTCAGAGCCCGTCCTCAATGGCCGAGCAAAAGCACAGACTTGTCCGGAAAACTGGCTATCATCACTGGGGGTAATACCGGTCTAGGATTCGAATCGGCAATCCAGTTACTAGAGCTAAAGTTATCACATCTAATCATAGCGGTCCGTTCGCTTGACAAGGGGGAAGTTGCGGCTGCCACTATGAGGACGAAATTTCCCAAAGCAAATATCGAAGTCTGGCAACTAGACATGTGCTCATATGAATCAGTTCAGGTCTTTGCTAGGAGAGCCGAAACCTCACTTGCTCGCATTGACATCGTTATTCTCAACGCTGGTCTAGCTCATCTTGAGTATCATAGGGTTGAACGCACTGGGCACGAGGAAGCTTTCCAAGTTAATTACCTTTCCACCATTCTACTAACCGTGCTTCTCCTACCGATCCTTAAAGCCAAGAGGCGTTCCGGTCACCCAGCACATCTAACTATCATAAGTGCGGCGTTGACGCTAAACTGCAAATTCC
Source organism: Xylaria cubensis (assembly GCA_022385715.1). Classification (NCBI taxonomy): domain Eukaryota; kingdom Fungi; phylum Ascomycota; class Sordariomycetes; order Xylariales; family Xylariaceae; genus Xylaria; species Xylaria cubensis. The sequence continues at coordinate 349,813 of MU279027.1, read as the reverse complement.
CCCAGCAGAATAGCAATCCTCTATTTCCTGCCCTTGACGATCCCAAGCAATTCAATCCCAACGAAAATTACGTCGTTAGCAAGCTGCTAGCTCAGATGTTCCTCTGGAATCTTGTCGATTATGTGTCCGCTGATGACGTTATTATCAACCTTGCTGATCCTGCTTTTGTGCGCGGCACTTCCTTAGCTCGAGACGTCGACGGCATCTTAGCTAAAATCGCGATCTCGATGTTCGGATTGATAGCAGGAAGGACTCCCAAAGTCGGTGCTTCATGTTATGTTGATGCCGTTGTGAATAAGGGCAAAGAGTCTCATGGCTGTTTCTTGATGAGTTGGAAAATTCATCCGTAAGTTATCCATTAATGGAATCACCTCTAGCGTCATGCATGTTCTTATAAGAATTCACAGTTTTCCGACCTTGTTATACACACCCGAGGGCAAGTTGATTACTCAACGGGTCTGGGACGAGACACTTGCCGAGCTCGAATTTGTTGGTGCTCGCAGTCTTATTGAAGGAATGAAAACCACATAAGAGATTAAGTAGAGTTAGATCCGCGTGTATTCTTTCATTGTCGTTTCAAAATTTGTCACGCAGGACTGTGTTAGCATTCTGAAATCATTTTTTCCGGAATTGCATAATCAAGTTCCCTCACATCTGTAATCGAAGCGATTTCCACTAGTGACCTAATGTGCCATGAAGAGTCTTCGGTAAAGCTAGTCCATAGCCGGTGGCCAGACCCAAGTATTTACAGTCAACTGAGGCCTTTCAGCTGGGTTTTTAGATTTAAAATCTAGGAGGTTAGCCTTCAGCCCCCGGTCGGGCCGAACGTTCTGCGCTAATGACACACGTCATGGCAGCTGTCAAAATCTAGATTCAGTTTTCGTGATCTGCCGCTAGTTGTTGCGGCAAGATCCGCGATCTCCACCACTCTTCAGCCAGATCTGTTACCCACGATCTGGAAATCTAGCTTGGCACTTCTTACGGCGGTGCATAGAACGTGGATAACAGAGAATCAAACATATAAGTAGCATGAGCGTCAAGATTGTTATAATATCATCTAGTCAGTGCTTATGATGTTATTAATTAGCCTTTGAATTTGAAGTGGCGCAATACCTTGGCGTGAGCTGCGCGGTCTTCCATCGTGGTAGTAGAGCCTACATCCAATGTTATCAAGCCGACAATTCACTATTTGTGTTCATCAACGGAAGTTTCCGTACTTTGCTTTTGCATTAGCCCGACGATCTGCAGGCATCGCATCGTGACCCGCTAACCTGTGAATCGAGCGACTATCTAGGCTAGCCTATGGAGATTACTGGAACGTGGACTACATCCGTATTAAAAGACTTAACCAGATGAAGACATCCAAGCGCCACAGAGGGTGCTAATGACAGACACATGGTTGATAAGTGTAATTCTAGGCTTCATGTGTTTAGCGGATTCATAGGGCTAGATTTCCCTGGGCCAGTGTGGCGTCCTGCATAGTAATCTCAAAACGATAGAGCAAAAAGCTATTCGAGATCGAAAAGGTCTATTGTTCGAACTATGTCTTAGAGGACATCGGTCTGGACTCTCAGCAATTGTGTATATAATAGACATGGTTTTTGTCCGACCAGTGGCCATTCTCATCCATCATCATCATCACCAGCCAATTTATCAAGGACCAGTCTCACGCATACTCCTTTATCCTAAACATAGCCACCGCACACCTCATTTCAAAATGTATTTCCGCACTCTTGCTCTTGCTGCTCTCTCGATCGGCTCTGTTTTCGCTGCTCCGACCGCAGTAACCGGCAGCGATCCCAAAATTCTTACCAGTGCGATTGGCGCCGTTGCCGACGCTAAGATTGCCGTTGACACCCAAGCGGATATCACCAGTATGGTCATTCGTTTCCCATCCCCTTTGGATTTTAGCTAATTATTTCCAGAAAACCTTGTCATTGGTACCGTCAACAATGAGGTTGTCCCAGCTGTCAAAGCATCCTTGAACAACATTTACGAGGAGCTTCAAAGCCTTGTCAGCTTCGTGAATGATCTCTTGAGCATTATCGAACCACTAGCTGAAGCAGAATTTAACAACATTCCTGGCTTCGTCGCTGACGTGGAGTCCATCTCTGCGGATGTTCAAGTCACCGTGAACCTTATCCTTGCTAATCTTCCTGCTGGTAAGCCATGCTCTCCCCACCCCGCTGTTTTGTTGTGTTGTTATAAACTGGTACTGATACACTATAGAACTATTGGTACTCGTCAAGCATGAGCTCCTATTGGTTTTGGCTGCTGTCGATCCCTTCGTTCTGCCTGTTCTTCAATTTGCCAACTCGGTTATAGCGGGCACTTCTGGTTCTGTTACTGTAACGGTCTCCGCTACCGTCGTCAAGACTCAAGTAATTGTCGCCCAGGTTGATGGACCAATCTACACCGCTGTCAGCAAGATCGACTAGATTACTTGATGAAGCAGCGATTTGCAACCAAACATTGCGCATCAATACATGGTAAAGACGAGAAACTGGGAAGTCGGGAAAAGATAGGGTACATAGTCACAGTATTGAGGATATGTGATTGATCGCAGGTATATACATCTATCGGGTTGTTAAATTTGATAGGCTTTGTACATAATATATCGGTTTGTCTCAAATTGATGCCTTAGCTACACTTGTAACCTGTCTTCTGAGTAAACTTAACATACATATAGCCAAGGGATCCCATTCTCTAAAGCGCAATCACCTGTGTAAAAGAGGTTCACTGCATATTTCACTTGTGGCTCCCCACATCGGATACTCCATCGTCTGATTGTACACTTGCATTCTGCTATATGATCATGAAACAGTCCCGGTTAGGCCATTCAGCCTCGCTACGAATCAGACACTCATATGCAAGATAATTAAAAAGAAATATATAATGGGTGTTTAGCTAACGAGCTAAGCAATTAACGTAGATCCCAAGCCACTATACCGGAATGATAATCCCTCAAATATAATTTGTCATCCCCTTCCCACTACTACAATAAAATAAATCTCACTCAATTACCCTTCAACTGGCCACTTTCCATCAATGTCGATTTCGACAGCAATGTCTACACCAACACCACATGTAGCTAGCTTCTTGCTTCCAACAGCGAACAGCCCATCGTCCATGATTCTCTTAATATGGATTCCTGGCTTATCCCAGAAACCCGCCGAATCATCACCGCGTTCATTAGTAGCCTCGACGTGGTTAATCAGCTGGGACACGTGAAAACCATCTCTCATCAGGTGCGGAAACTCAACCCTGCCCCAAATGCCCCCCAAAAAGACATTGTGAATGTCATGGTCCATGACACCGGCATCGGAACCAGAACATAGAGTTGCCGTAGCTCGCGACATGTTTTCGAAATAGGGCAGTCGCTGTCCGTCATCTTTCGCGATGCAGCGGAGAGGATTGTCATCTACGTCGTCGAGGATACAGAGTGACCTATCCCACATCCCCTGTTTTGATTGTACCTGTTAGGTTACCTAGCCCACGGTTCTGAATCATGATAACTTACCCAGATCGTAACAAGAGCACTACGTGGAAACTGTGCCAGATCAATAGCCTGTTTTGAGAGACCCTTGTGTAAAAGAGACAGATCTTGTCATGTGCTGGTGGGTTGCGAATGTTTTGGATGAACCCCTGTCATTAAGAGGAAATTGGGATAAGGATTTTACTGGAAGTCCTCTTCAATGAGTTTCCGAGACACACATCAGTGGTATACTTCGAGATTGGATCGCATTCAACTCGTTTGTGGAGTTTTGCACTCTCCTGCTGTGGCAAAGCGTGTACCAACCATGATAACAGAGGCAACGTGGAGAATAGGGGTGGGAACACAGCTAAGTACTATATAGTTTTTGGTCAGGGACGGTACCGAGCGACGATATAGAAGCGGATGGTACGCGATCGTGAATTTTAATAAGTCGCTTGGCTTTGATACAAGGTAAGGCAAAATAGCTACCCCTTTTATGACTACCTAGGTATATATTGTTCTTATTAGAAATATTTATATTGAACGTGACGCCTCCCCAACATCGATTGACACATAATACTATGTATTTACTGCACCGTTCATATTTTATGATCGCTGTGGTGTTATTATCGAGGTCGGATATTGAGTGAGTTCATGCTCCGACCATTCCTTTCCGTATCACACGTTGGAGTGATTATGCCGCGCCGCTTCAAGTATCAGAAACCACGAAGTACATCCATATACGGAATTTTCTGCGGTAAATTATTCAATCTAGAAATAGGCGAGTGAAGAACCTTGTATCATCTACTAATGAGAAAGATTCGAACTATTTACTGACTTACCGACACGAAAAGCTACGTCTTGTTCGGTTCGCGATGTGCACTGCCACATGACGTCATATCTGTACTAGGAGTCATGTATAGTACAAGGGCCGCAAGGCATTCCGTGTTATGTAAGGTCTTCTCATCCACCCTTATGAGCACTAAGACTGTTGAATAGTACGCGCATATACCTCATACTTCACCAATGTCATCGCTCTAATAGTGGTCTAAAAAGTAAAATTCTCTGGGACATGTTGGTCTCGGTTATCCTGCAGCTACCCGTCAATAATGGTGATCCCCGTGCGCGTACGTCATTGGTGCCTGTCGGTTTCTTGCAGACATTCCTGCCAATCTTATAAGCTAATATGACGGATTGTGAATTATAATGTGTGCAATCATCCGTATTTTTGAGGAGCCATGCGGAGTAAGAACCAGGTAGTACTGCTTACCTAGATATCCTTGCGGGGTTGACGTCTCGGCGGCTTGGTCTTGCACATGTACTTAAAGAATCAATAAATGGCAACAACTTGCGAAGGATTAAACATCCAGCCTTTATTTCAAGAAGCGCTTACTAAACCCAGTTTATTTAGAGTTCCCAACAATGGTTCCGCCGAAGCACCGCTGGTTGCCTAAATACATGGCTGACATTGCGGCCGTCGATGAGCTGCCTGTCTCAATGTGCTTCCATGAGGCCTTTGCGGCACATATATACGAAAGGATCGATGACGAGGAATACTATCGTCATGTATTTGCACACCTCACAGGAACATCACACAAAAACGACGAGACTGAAAAAGACATCCGCTCTCTAGAGAGCAACGATCCATTCGCTTACTCCGTGCTGGACTCAGCGAGGAAGATGGCTAAGGTCGAAGGTGAGATATCTTCTATGTTACTTAAACTAGTAATAGGGTTAATTAGCCAAGAGTAGATGCTACTCCCTTCGAGCAGATTTTCAAGGCATATAGTGCTAAAGATCTGGAAGCCATCATTGCCAGAGTCCATAGTATGCAGAAAGATCAAGTCCCGCACTTACTCCGAATGTTAGCCATGCGAGCATTGATCGACAAGCGTCCCGACGTCCTTAATTTCTGTTTGAATGAGGGGGGGTTCGAATACGAACCGAATTTTGTGAAGAAGGCGGACATAGTGACTAAGGACAAGGATCCCGAACTCTTCAGGATTCTCACGGAGTCTGATTTCGGCAAAAAGCACACAGTCGGGCAGCATCCCGCCTTTCAGCTTGATAAAGGCGGGAAGTATCCAGTAGACTGGTAGTAGGTCTTTTTAATTCTGTTAGAAGGCCACCTCAATGATATTTAGACAACTTTAGTATCCGAGTCACTAACCTATCATTTAATAATTTTCCATTAAAAAAGGACATGTGATATTTTCCCATTCCTCCCATGGCTCTCCGTCTGTGACCGTACATTAGTCTTAGTCTTGTACAGTGTCAATATAGGTTCACTAGCTCTTTCTCGACTAGCCAGCTTCTAGGAACGAACAGATGGATAGTGACGAATAGACAAAAGAAAGAAAGGGGGAGGGTGTGGCAAAACACGAACATTCGATGTTGGGTTTAAGGATCGGCGTAACTTTCTTGTCAACTGCTAAGTTTTTGCTACAAAAGATAATAGGGATATTTTGTTTGTTGTTTCAGCAGATGTGAGTTTCGACTCCGTAGAAGTTGATGCATAGTCATTTATAGGTGCCTACTCATCGAAGCTTGTCATGCTTAGCACGTGTCAATACTAATCAATCAATTATCTCTTCCTAAAGGGGATTATGAAAGAATGGCTTGAAAGCCTCTACCGAAACCAGCTAATGTGTTCTCGCAAGTTACTCTTCAACAGGTTCTGTAGCAGGAGTCACTCCAGCTTGGATGTTGAATCTTCGCGCCGCCGGGAAACGGATTGATTTTCTTTGCCCGTTAGATAAAACGTCCTTCTCTTTTGAGTAAAAGCCTGTTGCTATCCAGGTGAAAAGCTTCCAACGCAAGACACCGATCCAACCCCAGTTCTTCTGTGGCCAAAAGTTGTACATGCCAGCGTGTTCGAAAAAGGGCGGATACCACCCAGCAAAATCCCAATCAACTATGTTCAAGTCTCCAGCTGAGTCTATCATTAGATTCCGCGGTGCAAGGTCATGGTGTGTGAAAACCAGCGGTTGAGATAGCTTGAGAGGCCCTTCACAGGTAGTTTGGTGTTGTTCCTTTGTTTTCTTCGACTCTTTTGTGAATGAACCGGCGTTGTACCAGAAATTGACCAAAGACATAATAGTATATGATGAAGCCCGGAGTGGTATTCCGTACATGTCTTCCATCCAAAAGGTACGGACTATTCCTGTTCCTAATGACCCGGCAGTTGGACTCCTTTGGCTTCGCATATTCTGAATCATCCATCTGAGCTGGAAGCCGAGGCGAATAGTCGAGATCCACCCAAGATCGATCCAAGCATCCATCAAATTTACTCCCTGAACTCGATCGAAGATGCATTCATAAAAGTCTTCCACTTGCACTGTCCTTCGAACACGTGGGGTTCGGACGTTTATGCTGCGAGCGAGTTCAATGGCGAGCATTGCATCGTGTAGCTCTTCATAGCTGAAGTACCTCTTGCTCTTGTACGCCGCGGACAGGTCAGTCAGCCGGCTGTTTCGGCCTTGTTCCAAAATCTTTTTCTCAAAAATTCTACCCATATATTCGGATAGCTGCGCATCGGAGTAATTATCGACTGGGTCGAGTTCATCTTCGCATGTAGCCATCCTCGCATCTCTCCGTGTGCTTTTGCTTTTCAGTATAAAATCTCGACGACTTGCTGCTTGGGTTGAGAGGCGACGTAGGAATTGGAGCTCTGGTGGGTTTTCTCAAGATTTCTGAGGTGGTGTAGAAAAGCCTAACCCAATGAACACAACGGGCCGTTTCTGGAATCTGCAGTGCACATAATTAAAAGATAACCTCCCATTGGACACGCGCTAGATGTTTTTACGTATGAACACGTGTTAGAGATACACATGCGCGACACAGCCACAAACCCAGAAGCCAATCGATGGCCCGAGAATAGGGAGAATTCTAAGGGAGGGCTATCACAAAGCGGAAGAACTCGCCAAAACGCTCTGGGCAGTAAGGAAATTGTAGCCATTAGCAATGAGGGAGGCCAATTTCTCCCAGTTTTATGCCTTGTACATCAAGGTACACAGCAAATCCTTGCAGGTTCCGCAGAAAAAAAGGCATAGAAACTCCTTTTCCAATTAGAGATGTATTGATCTCCTCAACCATCCGAAACACGAGGCATAAGTCCCAGGTGTGTACGTGTTAACGCGCACAAAATGAGAAATGGCAAGCAATTTCACAAAACTGTGGTCAATTACTGTCCTAGCATAAAGGGGATCGTGTTACGGACTAGGGTGTAGCTGCATATTGAAGAAGGGAATAAAACCAGTTCGATACAAATTTGCTGTAACGGCAAACGTGTTTTTGAGGGTACGAATGTTGCGGAGCTTTCCTCGGAAATGCATAATGATACAGAGACACGGATGGTTCAGAGTTCCTTGGTTTGTGCCGAAGCGCACCCATAACCGGATTACAGTAGCACTATGCTGCCTGGCGCGATTGTAGCATCAAATTATTACCACATTGGCTACAAGCGATGCCTCGTTGTTCCACAAGGAGGGCGTTGTGACAAACGTTTCAGACCGACCGAAACGATGTGATACCATCGTGATCTTGAACCAGCCGTAATGTGTTGCCGTAAAGTATTTAAAGGAACGCATAGAACCTAGCAACATAGTATATACTTCTTCCATCTAAAACCATTACTTAATGAAGTAGACAACAAATTTTTACCAACAATTATCACTAGCTACGTTAAAGCTAGGGTTTACGTTTAGCAACACAACACTATCTCCATTTAACTCTTCAACAAAACGGTCCACCATCAACTTTCACTCGCTACTTTTTTAGTTGTTCACATGGAATACCCGAAAACAATGGATCAAAATTGGGACCGGACGGGTCTGAAGCTTGCGGACCTGTCAAAACAGATTATTTCTATTCATCTTATTGCATACCCGAGCCCAAGCAGCGAAGACGGCTATGAGCCGTTCGAGCTAACAAATCATTGGTGTTTCTTTCTCGAATTCAAACACGAAAAGTCAGTGCGCCTCGAGATAGTTCCCGGATGTGGCAGCAACGGATTACGTGGTAAAGTCAAACTGACGTCCAAGACTCACGCCTGTACTACCAACGATCTTTGCAAACTTAGTTTCCAAGTCCATGGTAGGCTTAGCTTGGAAGAGATTATTGAGATAGTTCAGTCAAAAGGCCGTCAGAGGTATCAGTTTGCCCCTGGATGGGAAGGGTGTAGATTTTGGAACTTTACTCTCATGCAAGACTTTGAAGCTCATAATATTGTTTCCGCAGGTGCGGCAAACCAAGCGTTGAACTCAATGGCCTGGTTTTACCACTCGGTGCGTGGTGCTAACAGGAGAGATATGAAGATTGGTACGTTTCTTGGCTAACCGGCGAAATGCTTCAGACGGCCAAAGCCGCTCGGATACTCAAGAAGATGATAATTACTGCATACAATAATTTAGTGTTAGCGTTGATCGTTTTAGATTTTGGCATACATCTGAACATGCTAAAACAGAGCCAGAGGCTCTGGTGGCCACAGGCCACTCAGAGCAACAACAAAAAAACCAAAGCACCAAAAATGGACGAATACATATACATTAAGTGTGCATACATAGCGAAAACTACTTAGACAGCCTTTTATAGCCTCTTGATCTAACCCCTTAATCTAGTCTAGTATAGCCGGCTGTCGCCGACCCGGTGCAGCCCAAGGCACCAGTGCATGGGAGTAATACAGGTGGCAGACAGGTGTCAGCTAGTCCTAGCACAGTGCTTTAGAAATGGCTGCTGACGACAGTCTGTGCCGCAGTATCGACTCACTATAGTAATCATTGCGGCCTCGTTCCTCGCTTTCGTTTGCTCAATACTGCTAGTCTTACTCCATGCTGCCTGTTCTCTCGATTAGGCAAATAACGGGTAGTTGAGTCTGCGATTTGCCACTTATAGGGTTGTTCATCTAATATCGGCGGCTCCGACCCGTGTTCTCGGATATGGGGCAAGCGTGCAAGCTGGACAGGGCATGCTAGACTCTCTACGCTCGGTGACCAAATTAAAACAATTACAAGCCTTAGAGATCTTTCCTTCACCAGATAAATTTATATCGGTGAAAGCATCGTCACCGAACCTGCAGTCGAACTTCAGCCCCATTATGCCTCAGAGCTCTCTATGCGCAGTTGTTGGTAGGCTCGTAAATAGCGTGACTACTGACTTTGACCTATTCCACAAGACGTCCATTGCCGGCGACCCGGTAGCTGTCGTGCTTTGTTTGACTGCTCAACGCCCGGAAGCATGTTAATATGTGCATAGCCGCATTAACCCGCCGCTGCCGACGTACCCTGACCATTAGACATATGTATACTGGAAAATTCACGATTTTCTTTGCATCAAATGGCACTGACAGTAGGCTTCGAATTTGCAGGCTACCCTTCTAGAAATAGTATGCTACAACGACTGCTGTTTAGGACAGCGTAGGCTACTAGAAGCACTCATATTTGCTCGTAAAGCGATTGGTGACAAATATTGTATAGGAAATCGAACGTATGCTCTCATCAACCAGCTTGTGGCGTGGAGGTTGAAACCACGTGCGAGAGAAACACGGCAGTTGACTTGTGGCTGAGATTGGGAATACAAAGCTCGGAGTTTCGAACGGATCTGTAAAGTCTTCGAAGCGACCTATCAAGGTGCACCGGCGTGATATTCCGTTCGTGATATGAAGGTAAATGTCGTAGATTTTCGGAGTGCAGTAGCACTTAAATCCCTTGTAAGCCAAGAACCAAGAAAAATTCCTCCTCTCCTTTCTCAGTTAGAGTATCGGGAAGCGTAGACAGCATTCTGTTGTTAATTAGATGGTTAGGATGTGTAAAAAAAGCACAGTTCCCTGATATTCAAAATACTTACCTTTAGTTGCGGAACTCGGAGACTTCAACCAGACGCTGGTCAAGCAGGCGGAGGAAACTAGTCACCTTCTTGGTAATTTCACCGCCAGCATCGACAGCGACGACAGTGCATTCTAGTGCGAGAACCTTACGCTCGAGTGCCAAAACCTTTTCCTCTAGCGCTACAATCTCGCGCTTCTGCTGCTCAATAGTAGCTTCGGCCACGACAGTAGCTTCGGCCACGACAGTAGCAGCGGTCTCTTTCTCCAAGGCAAGCCTAGATGTGTTCTTCTTTTCTCGCAGAGCTTGACGAACTGCCGATTGGGCCGCTTGAAGAGTCTATCTAGGTGTCAGATTATCAGTGTTGGGGGAACGGTAGTAGCTTGTGTACTGACGTCACTGTGCTCAGTGGCCTCAGCCAAGATGCGAGCCAGCTCAAGACCGCGCGTTTTGAGGACGCCAGTGGGCTAGCAGGTATGAGTTATTCTGAAGCAGCAAAAGTAGTAGGCGAAGAGGCACGAGTACTAACCAGGATGCAATTTCGTCGGCAGCTTCTACATCGCAAGCATTTGTTGCTCGCTGTATTATTAAGTAGTTAGCCCATGTAGCCCAGCTACAAGTTTAGCTTTGTAGCGCTCGTAGGCCAGCTTCAATTTCGTTGCGAGGAAGCTCTATTACTTGCCCTCTGTATACTCGCAAGACGGCTTGACACCCTGGTTAGTGGCAAGGCCTCTCCACTTTGACATATCGTTCAAGCATCGGCAACAGGGGACACTAGATTTCTGGTTATTCTTTTGTTGTATCATGGCTGGGGGAGGCTGCTTACGTCATCGTGATGGCAGTAGTGGTGGAAGGTAAACTTTATGATGAACTGTCTATCTATTAGCCGAATTGCCACAGTACTATCCAAGAAGATGCACTCACCTGATATCGAAACCTGAACTTTAGAACCTTCAGGATTAGCGACAACTATCTATTATATAGCTTAAAAGAAAACTTACAAAGGCGAAGACTTTGAGGAGCATAGAGAGAAGGAAGAAAAGGAAATGGATAGGTTCCTTGCGGGGAGGGGAGAAAAAAGACAGATCTGAATTGCAAACAGCACAAAATTACGAAGTAGTTGCCTAGGTAAGTACCTGCCTTAGGTACCTAAGTCGCACCTTCCTACACTTCGTCTAACTTTTGGAATACTTCTACAACATTTTAGTACTTATATAATTCTGGAATATGCTTCATTATGTCTGGATTCATGTGCATACCCGTATGTGTTTGTGCACCAGATAGCCTATAATCAGACTTAAGTTTATGCAAGCACGATTTAGAGTGAATTATAAGATAACTCAGTCAGGCCGGTATGAGCTTCTCTAAAATTACGCTGCATGATCGATGATACCTTAGAAGTACCGCACTATCTTAGGTAGCTGTTATACGGAAATATTTTCAGAGTCAAGTAGCTTGACTCATGCCTTCCTCGACTCCAATCAATGTGTTTCCTCGTCCTCAGTTAAGTCCAGGCATCTACCTACCCAGCGACCTTTTCTGTATTTCTCCCCAAAGTCAAGAGCATCGTTGGAGGCAGGAAGGAGGATGCCAATGAACAGCATACATACTAGTACAAATAGGGCTCGAGCCTGTTCTGCATCATCTGTCTACTGAAATTAAAATTCAAACCTCATATGGTCGTGGTATACCTGGAAATTAATCGTGCGCGCCTTCTGAGATTTTCGCGTCCTAGGAAATAGTCTAATACGTGTCGAGAGTCTCACAGTTATCGCTAGTGTGTAGAGTTTAAATATTCATCATTGTATTGACGACACTCCAGAGGACAACAAAGTTGAATGTACTACGAATTGTGAGTCCCACACACCAGGCTTAATCATAATAATAAACAATGATATCCAAGTCAAAAGAGATATATCAATATACGCATTAGTAATCCCTCATAGCGCGCCTATACCGTCATGCATTATACAGCCTGCCGTAAACCTTGCATCATGTTAACAATAAGAATAAGCTACATTTAAGATTCTTTCTTCTCTACATGCCCCGGTGTTATCGTTACAATCAACACTTATCTCATGATGGGAGCTCAGGAGGGTGTTGCCCATATACAGCTGTAGGTTGGTAAGACGGATTTTGAATTCCGGGGCCATTCTCAGGGGACGAAATGCCTGGGGATGAAACCGTCTTCAGCGCGGAGTACTGCACGTCGGCATTCAACGTCACTGGCTCATGAGATGTTTTCTTCCCACGCCTTCGATACATAATCCAACTCGCTAGAATCACTAGAATTACCCCTAGTCCCGCGTCGATTCCAACGCCTGCAGCTGCGCCAGCAGACAACCTAGCAGAACTTGGTGGAGAGGTTGCGGTATTGGTTTGGACTGCGTCTGACGAAACCGGGCTACTAGTAACTGCATGAGAGCTTGTCTAACAATTTCACGATTGGTGACGGAGCCAGGTGAAGCGTATAAGAGGCTTACAGAAATAATCGTAATGCCGAATGCGGTGATCTGCTGACCCAACGCGTTGGCAAACGTTGAAGGCGTTTGTTCCCCATTTATAGGGTTAGTGAAGGTAGCGATGAATGAATTGTTGTTGGTAAAATCCGTCGCGCAGCCTGCAGTGCCGGATGAAGAAAAACTGTAGTCTGTCCTGAGATCCTATCGAATTAGCAACACAATATATTCATATCCTCATTGTTCTATGGCCCTACCCCGGACAACAAAGTGTAGCCTGGGCTTATTGATTAGAGAGTACTGTTCTTGAAGCGACGGCAAGCCTGTAGCCTGGTGGACAAGTTTGTCCGATGTAGGGGACCGAGGTAGAATATGAAGGCGGTAGGCAATCGCCAGTGGGAGTGGTAGCTGGGACACCGAAAAAATAGCGCCAAGTGGTAATATCCGCAGCGTCGATTGAGAGGATAACTGCCCAAATATTTGTCGACTCAAAGCAGGTAGTAGGAGCAGACCACGACGAGGGAAAATTTGGATATGCCATTTTTAATTGTAAGTCTTGGGTTAGTGCACCACCTAGACGATGATATGAGATATGGCGAAACTCAGAGGCTGCGATGATGTTGTTTATGGAAGTAGGTGTCCGAGAAATAATACGAAAGGCATCTGCTGTAATGAGAAGGAAAGATATTCTGCCATGTATCTAAAATTAGGAATTCGGTAGGAATCAGTAATCAAACGAACTTCTTAACTAAATGAGTGGCTTAACTGGCTGCCATTTGCAACAGTTGTTACAGCCAATGAGATGAGGATTTCGTACACTTTTTTTTCTCTTCCAATTTAAAGAATCCATCCATCTGACTAGGAATGGCAGATGGGGGCAGCCTCGCCCACCCCGTAGTATTTAAGGGCTCACAATATCTGATACTAGTATTTTTTAACCCTCATTTCAGTTCATGCTATACTACACGGAGACAACTGAGGAAACAACTGTAAAACCAGATAGAGGCTACACGAACGTTGTATCAAGGTGCCTGATAGCGTGAGTAGGTTGGGGAGGCCTCGTCATCTTTATGCATGCAAGTAATCATATGTTGTGGTTCCCCAGCCCAGCCTGCCTACATTCAACAGGGATATAGATGCAGTAATAATCGATCTTTTAAGCCTCACGCAGTAGATCACTGAAACACCTCCTTGTTCAATCCTGACACCCCAAGTAGCGAGTACGCTTCCCAAATACGAATGCAAAGTCTCGAAAGTCAAATTATGAGCTCGAATCCGTTTTTTCTTCCCCAAACATGATTGCTCACTAGAATTTGATGTGCCTTGCTCTCGCTAGCTTCATCTATACCGTGCTGTAAAGGCTGTGTCCTCCTTTTACCTTCTATTTGGCCGCTTAATCGACGCTACTCGCCAATATTCATTGTGATCATATGTGACAAGGGCTTATATACAAGCCTCGTCCCTTTGCCCTCTCTTTGCACACATAGATCTTGGTTTGGTCATCTCAGCTGGAGTATCGTGATCTCGCTGACCAATAGCAGCTATGCCCTCTATCTAACGGGGCGCGTCGGGCCCTGACGGGGTTTACGCAAATATTTTGGTTCATAGTACTGCAGAGACGTTAGGGTAATACAAAATTATACAGTAGCGCTAACCTGCCATTAGTCTCGCGACATTTCATTTTCTTCCTACGACAATAGTATTGCTATCCCTAGCTTCATCTTCATAGTTCCTTTTCGTGCCCGTGACGCGCAATTTCAACTCGAATCTTTGATATTTTGCAGTTGGGGAGTAGTTGATCAAGTCGCCCTGGTTTACAGCAAACAGTGCGCCACTTGGACGGCCATTAACAATCCATTGCGCTTGGAGAGTGACACCCGGATCCCACCGCCCGGCGGTTGCCTTGATGGTAGGACCGCACTTGACACTCTCCTTGTATGAAAGGGTGGGCTTTTGCTGGCGCTTCAATGCAGCGCTATGTCCGCCAGCCTGAATAACGTCTTCGAACCTGTTTCCACGGCTCGAGGGCTTGGTAAACTTCGTCGACAGGGGCGTTTTACCCTCGGGACTATGATCCTGAATCCAATTGTATACAAGCTCGAGGTAGTCCCAAGTCTCACGTCGTTGGTAGTTCCCGCCGTGCGTCTGACCAGGCGTTATGGTGACATTGGCCCAATTGGGCCCTCCAAGACCATTGACCTGTTTTTCGAACGCGGCTACGCCTCCGTTTAGGTAATAGTTATCGTGAGTCCCAACGTAAAGGTAGATGCGCCCACGGAGCACTTCCCCGAGATTCTTTGTGTTATTCCAGTTGCTGGCGACGTAATTCGACAGATCCATTGGCTTCCAGTATTCCACTGCTTCCGGGTATATGTCGCCCGTGACCTTATCCCAAGGCTCTAACGGGTAGCCGTTGAGACCCTGGGCGCCGAATACAGCGTTCCAAACATCCCACTGCAATGAAGACCGCGAAGAAGTGCCAAAGACAAGCTCCCAATGATTTTCTTGTGCGACAGTTGCCAAAACGACCTCAGTATTATTCTCGAACGTACGGATTGAACCAATACTGCTTCCGTTGGCATTTTGGTAGGCGTTTTTATTGGTGTACAGTGGGATAGCCTGGTGACTATTAAAATCTAGCGAATCGGGATAGGAAGAGAAGCAGGCGCCGAAGAGATCTGGCCTGAAGATGAGGCTTGCAGCTGATATCCAGCCGCCAGTTGAACCGCCGTCCTGAATTCGCGCGTATGGCTGGGCGATTGTGTTGAATTTCCCGTCGATATATGGAATCAACTCTTCGTTGATTGCGTCGCCATATGGTCCCATATTGGCTGTGTTTACTCCGTAAGAATCATCGTAGTACGGGGCCTCATGGCGGAAGGCAATGATGATCAACTTAGGCGCTGGCCGATCAGGGGCCCCATTTGTGCCCGGAATAATGCCCTTGTCCCATGCCGCCGTGAAGGCCGCGTTTGTGGAATAACCGTAGGCACCTCGGCCACCGGTCCAATGATTTTGGTCATACAGAACGGGGTACCGCGTATGCTTATCGGCGGCGTTATACCCCGCAGGAAGCAAGATGTTCGCGCCAACATACATATCACGACCCCAGAACTCGCTGAGCTTCTTGCTCCTGATTTTGACGTACTTTAATCGCTCCGTATCGGCGTAATTGCCTTGAGAGCACCCTCCAATTTCCTTCCCTGCGAAAGCCTCTACAGGCACCACACTGTCGAAAGTGAGCTTGATGATCTGCGGACCGCCATGCACCTCAAGATCCATAGCTGGCGTGGTAAGACTTCCGACGCCGTCGACATTGGGAGCACCGTCGCCACACTAAAACACCCGAAGTCAGCTATCGCCATTGCGAGTGTGATTTTTGAGGGCTTCGAAGGTTTCGAGACGCCATTGAGACCCAAAATGGAAGGCGTGTCCTCTGGGAGCTGCGAAGGCGAACGAGAATTACTCACAGGAAACTTAAGGTACACCTCAGAGCCATCACTTCGTCTGGCTTTGTCGTAGGGATTTAGAAAAGCTTGAACCCGGTACGTGCCAGCTGGAACATCATCTAGTGAAATGACAATTAGTCGTTGCCAATTATGACAGGGCCTCAGCCTTTGTTCTGCACAAACATAGCTATGGGACCTGATAACTTGCTAACTACGAACCCCAAGCTGTCCATGCTCAATAAGAAGAGAAAAGGATTCTTTCAAGAGTTTCTTACCTATACTGAAGAGTGGGAAACCCGAGACACCCGTAGCAGTATTGTTAGGACCCCCACCAGACAGAGTGACAATGTCATTAGCACTGAATTGGAAGACGTTCTTGCCGAACATCTTATTTGGTGTCGAAGTCACGTCCGTGTCTTCAAGAGGGTCGGTTCCATTGGGTGCGAACATAAGTACCACACGACCGTCGATTTTGCCCTTGAGGATATTGTCTCCTACAGAAATCTGCACACGGAGGTTGTCAGACGCTAGAGCAGCCCACGAGAGGCAGGCGACGACGAGCGACGCCCATCGAATCCCGCTAAAGCAATTCATGCTGTAGGACAGATGAAGATCGTGGGATAGGAGGTCAAGCAGTCAACACACACGCGACGATGATCAAGGCGAGCAGGCATATGAATAGGCCTGCTCGCCTGGCTTTGTGGGGGTATCGATGACTACACTAGCCTACAATGTAGTGTAGCTTACACTACCTATACATGATATCGGGTGAGGAGAATATGTGTTGTCGTATTGATCAGTATTTTTTTCATACTGTGTTCGCTCGCTAAGAATAAGCAGTTCCATCCGTGCGAATTACTCTGTTGACCACTCATTGAGTAAACCGATTGATCATGAACTTTTTCATGATACTTAGATAGGTCGGGGCATGTATTCGCCAAGCCAGTCCCTACTATCTTGAGATAAGGGAAATTAGCTGGGGTAATGTAACGACAGTTTGGTAGACTTGCCTCTTTCGCCAAGATCGCCCGTCTGTCGCTGCATGGCTCACTACCTGCCGCTTTCAGTGATAGCTATCTTTTTTGAATTGAGCTACAAGTTAGAACGACGTCATTTGCTGTACAAAATAGAGCTGTAGCGAGCTTCTCGGAGCATCATAATATCAATATCGTCGAGCCTATTACCGCTTATCAATAAACCGAGACCTCTTTTACAGTATGATGATTGATGATACGATGATATCGGGAGACGGATTGATATGGGCGAAATACCCGAAAATTGTCTAATGCAGTGATATACTGACTAGGTCCTTGTAGTTGGTTTACTATTATTTACTTATCATCTGCAGCTTGGAACATAGGTTACTGTTCTCATACTTTGAGCATAATGGCGACTGTACCAAAGCACACTAGTATTGCTTACTTAATATCATCAATAATCCTTAGATAACTATTCTAAAATGTTTTTCTAGCAATTCTGCCGTCCTTTTATTGTTCGAAGTTGCTACAATAAGCCGACATCATCGGGACAGCAGGGGGATGCTTCAAATTTGAGTTGATTGACTGGCAATCCTGCACTATGAACAGTAAAAAGGCATCATGTAATAGTCGTGTACTCAACACAGCAACGATGGCTTTCATATACTAGTAAACAGCTTTTCTCGTATTACATAGACATATTTTTGGCTCCCAACTCACAAACCTCCGATATTACTTCGTGTCCATAGATCAAAGCCGAAATCACCCAGAGTCCTAAGCCCCCCAAAGACTCTTAGCAGCCTCAGCACCAGCAATCCTGCCAAACACGGCACATTCCAACAATGAAGAGCCTCCAAGGCGATTATCACCATGTATACCACCAGTGATCTCTCCAGCAGCCCAAACACCTTCAACAGGAACCAAATGACCTTCCTTCTGTCCAAGGACCTGCGCCTTCGCATTGAACGCGACCCCGCCCATCGTGAAATGCGTCACAGGCGTCACAATACCGATGGCGACTTCTTCCTCCCTGTTCGCCTCCCCAGGCGGTAAGCGCCAGTACCCAAAGGACCTCCGCCCAAATTCGTCGTCAACACCCGCCGCCACGGCCGTCGCGTACCTATCGACGGCCTCGATGACTGCGGGCGAGAGATCCTTCACCTTCTTCTTCTGCATCAGCCCCTTGAAGACGTAGAAGCCCAGATGGGACCCCGCGGCCTCGCTAGCGCCAGGGTCCAAGAGAAGCGTGACATCCCACTGCTGCACATCCTTGTGCTCGGATCGCGGCAGTGCCATGATAGCATCGCTAGCGACGTCGCGGCGCTCCATCTCATTTACGAAGCGCCGCCCCTCGCTGGATAGGAGGATCCCGCCCTCGCCGCGCAGCGCCTCGGCCGCGAGGAACTTGTACGTCGCCGTGGGATCTTTCGGGTCCACGAACCCCGTCGGGTGAATCTGTACGCTGTCCATATCCACGAACGCGGCCCCGACGTACGCCAGCAGTCCGTGCGGCGCTGGTCGCGCGTCGTTCGTCGACGGCATACCCGCCAGATCGGGCCGGTGCTTCGCCAACAAGCCATGCGCGTCGCCCGCGAACCCGCCCGCCGCGAAGACGACGGGGCCCTGTAGCTCGCGCGTCTCTCCGTCCAGTGTGTATATCACACCATTCACCGTGCCATTCTCAGAAACAGTGAGCACCTCGACGTTCGCGGACGATATGAACGTGAACCGCGGGTTGGCGCCGAGTTTCTTCAGCAGCGCCCCCACGATGGCCGCGCCGGGCGGCGGGCCCGACGACCCACGATGCGTGCGAGCGACCGAGTGTCCGCCAAGCTGCGCGACCGTAGTGAGGTCAACGCCAATCTCGTCGGCAAGCCAGTCCACGGCGTCGGCGGACCGACTCGTCAACATCTCAATGAGCGCCTTGCGCTCCGGCTCTTTCAGCACCTGCGACCGCGAAAGTCGCGCGCCGGCCGAGCGCGTCGAGTCCTCGAAGAACCTGGCACTATCGTCGCCCGTGATATTCCTATCTTTCTGAAACCGCGTGCCCGCGCCATTGATGCCCGAGGAGGCTTTGATGCTATTACCGCCAGGCTTCGGCGCGCGGTCGAGCATGTGCACTTGCGCGCCCGCCTTGAGCGCCTCGTACGCCGCCGAGAGCCCCGCGAGGCCCGAGCCCACAATGATGACGGGCTTTGACATGGCGTGAATGTCGAACACTCCTGCGGCCGTTTCAGAGTTAGTGATGGTTTGCGCGTCGCGATAGTAGAGCATGCATAAGATGGCTGCCGCGACCCCGATCCCGAAGTAGGTTAGCGAAGAGCGACTGCAATGTCGCATTGAGTTGGGGGATGTGCGGTGAGATCGACAATATCCTTTTTCGCATTTTTTTTCCTGTCGTATGGTTAAGGCGGAGGGAGGTGACTTACTAAATTCGAAGGTGAGGATAATCGTATGATGTGAATCCGATCGTACGATGTGAGTCCTTCGGAGTTGACAGTCAGAGTCAGGCGACTGACTACTTTGGAAACGTAATTCGCTGAGACGGTGGTGGTCAATTCTAACTTTCTTCAATCCCGGCTTGCCTTGCATATCTCCAAATGTCCGAACCTGTTCATCATTTGAGTTGTACAACAACCCCGCCAACGGAGAATTTGACTCAAGCGTCAGCTGCTATGCATAACCACTTGGCTTCATTGACTACTTAGCAGTACTTAGATTTAGAGTATCAGATAGGGAATAAAACTTGTCTATTAATATTCTGGTTACAACAGCTTCATGTTGTCATCATGCGGGAAACGCTCATCATCATTTTTCGTAGCAACAAGGTGCGCTTTTGACAAGACACATATGAACCTCATTTGCTCTTTTATGTCTTGACATCGGGCTCATCACGTCCAACATACTCCTTGAATTTCAACAGGTCAGTTGCGAACTTGATCTCATCTTTCAAGAAATCTTGCGCATCTTGAGCATAAGTCGAGGGATCTTTGCTGTATTGTTCGATGTACAACCGAATGGTAGCTCCAGACGAACCAGTGCCTGACAATCGTACGACGATTCTGCTGCCGCTAGAGAAGCGAGCATAGAGACCTTGGTTGGAGGCTACCGATCCATCAAGATCGGTGTACGAGAAATTGCCAGCATCAGTGACGGTACGTTCTAGGAGGTAAGATTAGCACATGAAAAGGATATTATTTGTTGATAACACAACTGGGAGTCTTACCTCCGATCTTGCTACCAATGAAGTCGGACTTGGCGACAAGGTCTTTCAGTGTGCCGACAACCTTGTTGGCACCATCGGAATCGACATTCTCGTAATCATATCGAGTGAAGAAGACTCGACCGTACGTGTTCCAGAACTCCTTCTGAATTTCCTTGATGCTTGGGGTGACTCCGGGATTCGCCTCACCAAGACCAGCGATAATGTTGAGCCAGGCGACAACAGCCCATAGGCCATCCTTCTCACGCACATGGTTGCTACCAGTACCAAAACTCTCTTCACCGCAGATACTCAGTTTGTCAGCGTCGAACAGAGCGCAGAAGAACTTCCATCCCGTAGGAACCTCATAGCAGTCTAGGCCCTGAGCTTTGGCAACTAGGTCAACGGCACCAGACGTTGGCATACTTCGCGCCAAGCCGTAGACACCCTGCTTTTTGAAGTAGGGGATAAGTTTGGCATGGTGGGCGATGATAGCGAGACTGTCTCCAGGAGACACGAAGGCGCCAGCTCCGTAAATCATGTTTCGATCGCCATCGCCGTCGGAAGCAGCGCCGAAAGGAATTGAGTTCTTGTCAACAACCGAGACAAGAGAGTGAGCATAAGTCAGATTGGGGTCTGGATGTCCGCCATTGAAGTCGGGAGCGGGGATGCAGTTCTGGGTAGAGTCCTTCAGTCCTAGCTCTTCCTCGAATATCGCCTTTCCGTAAGGGCCGGTAACACCATGTAGACCATCAAACAGGACTTTGAAATCGGGGTTGTTGCTGAAGAACTTCTTGATTAGGGGGAAATCGAAGATGTCCTTCAGCATCTGCATGTAGTCGGCGGTGCTGTCAATTATTTCAACCTCGAGGTTTTCGTATGTCTTGGATCCGACGGTAGAGATGTCGATATCTGGTAGATCGGCGATCTTGTACGATGTCAAGGTCTTGGAAGCCTCGTATATCTTGTTGGTGACACTTTCGGGGGCGGGGCCACCGTTGGATAGATTGTACTTGATACCGAAGTCTTCATTGGGTCCTATAGCGTACTAGATGAGCGCGAATCCTATATTTCATGTCTGTGAACTTACCACCGGGGTTGTGGCTAGCAGTCAACAGGATACCTCCCGTTGCTTTCCGCTTTCGAATGACGTGACTGGCAGCTGGGGTGGAAAGGATGCCATCTTGTCCAATCAACAGCTTCTTGACACCATAGGCAGCGCCTATCTTGGCAATGAGCTGGATGACTTCGGGGTTCCAGTAGCGACCATCGCCACCAATGACCAAGAACGATCCTACATTGCTTAAGTGTCAGTAATCGCTGCTAAAAGGTTTCGTTATCTTTGGCTATTTATACAAACCTTCAACACCCTCAGGAATAGACAGCAGAATGCTAGTAACAAACGATTCACTGTAATGGGGCTGCTGGAAGACTTTGACCTTCTTTCGCAGGCCAGAACTATGATTCTGTCAGTGGCTTGAATCGCATTCGATGTTTTTGTTTAGAGTGTCCAGGATTGGGTGTCGATAATTTTTAATGTCTGGGAGATGGATGGCGGGGTAGCTCAAGTAAACAATGACATACGTTCCAGGCTTCTGATCGGTAAAGGACTTGAATTCGACTGTCTTCGCGCCCATGATGAAAACTGTCAATTAGGTATTGCAATCGAAGATTTAGGAATAAGTAAGAGCAGATATGGTCTTGTAATTAGAGATGTAGGGAGGAAAGCGATGGGAGCTTGTAAAATACGTCAAACTACGTAAGGGCTGGCACAACGTCGGCGGGGTTAGTTGCAATATCAAGCTTGCCATGGTAATAGCGCATGTGATGTAGCATCTGTGATAGGTGGTGAGCTCATATCTCATGTGGGGGTGCTGAGTTTCGGGTGGCATCAATACAGTGCGTATTCATATTTTACACGCGGACTAACATGTGGATCTCCGCTATGCGTACAGTGTGTGCATAGGTGAGTTAGTCGACAAAGATATTGCTCTCGCTTAGGTAATTACCCCTCTCTTAGCTGTCGCGTATTCCCCTGAAAAGGTTGAGGACCAACAGAACTGCCACGCGCTTCGACAGCCTTGACAGCTCTCCGTCCACTCAGATCAGCCGTAATTTTCGTATCATAAGATTGACTTATCAAGACAGGCCTTATGAGGGAAATATGATGAATCTTACGCTGCCCTCAATACGCTGTCGCATTTCATTATCGGCGTAGCTGAACCGGCTGACGGCCAGCCAGTAACAATAATTTGAACGTTTATTGACACGCCGTCGGGTTACATTGATCATCTCAGATTTCGATATGAGACGCAATGACTTAGGGCTGGCTATTCTTATTGCCAAATATGACTTCTTTGTAGTACCGGGCCTCCTCAATGCTTTCGAGAATGTCTTCCTTTGCCTGGTGGAGGCCTTGCTTCCTGGGCGCATTCCGCAGAACTTCTTTGGGGCACCACCGACGCGCCGCCTCCTTGATGGTGCTCACGTCCATGATACGATGGTGTAGATATTCGACTACCCCCCTGTAAGGCTCCTTGCTTAAGAACGCGCGGTCGGCATGCACGCTGTTTCCCGCCAGCAAGGCGGTTCCCTTCTCTGGTACGTATTTCTGGATGTATGCCAGCAGTTCCTCAGCCGCTCGCTCGGGTGTCACCTTTGAGGCGATAACAGAGGCGGTCAGTCCGGACTGCGCATGCGTGCGCGTGCACCAATCGTCCATCATGTCCATCCTCTCCTTGCTCTGGTGAACCACGGTCCCCCACCCCGCCTCATCAACAACTTCCAGCGTGCCTGTCGTGATGATGCAGAATATTTCAATAATTTCTTCACGATCCGGGTCTAGGCCCGTCATCTAATTTGAAGGTTGTTACCACTTTTGCTGCATCTCTCGTAACGGGATTACAATCACTTACTTCGCAGTCGATCCATACCAAAGCACTGTCGCCAGCCATTGCATTCGAGCTTGCGGCCGTCAAAAGGTGGGGTGAAGTTGCCGCAAGAAAAATGTGCTGGCATGATGTACTTACTTGTATACCACTAATTTCCTGCAACCTTGCGACTAGTCTCAATCAGTCGATTCACTAGTGCGAATAGCGGCAATATTGGTAAGTAAATTTATGGGCCGAGGCGACCTTAAAGGAGTGTAGAAAAACATGATGGTCCTACCACCAGCATCTGTTACCTCTAGTACTAACAATTTTACTTTCTACTGTATGAAATCCTTGAAAAGAAAAGTGGTGGTAGGACTAAACGTCCTTTTTTTGCACCCCACATTTGCGGTGCCAGTCTTTTTTTAAGGTCGTCTCGTGGGGCTTCTTACTAAAACCTCCCGGATTGTGGAGCGTGGGGTTGCGGTCCGTGACCGCATGTCCAGGACTTTGGGATAACTATAGGCATGAAATGCTACAATCTGCATTAGATGACTTTCTATTCTTAACACTAATTGTAAATCAAAAACACCACTTAATCTCAATCGTATTTGTATCGTAGTTCTGCTCTACGTAACAGTTAGCGCTAAGTTGTCTGCCTCTGAATGATTCATTGGATTGTGGCATTTCGCTTCAGTCTGCTCGCGGGCTAGACGTGATGCGAGCTCTCCGGAGAGCTGTACGCATCTGAATATAGTATTTCAAGCACATTGTTTTTTCCCAGGAAAATATGTGATGAAGGTAAACCTTGAGAAGTGTACAGCCCATGGACTAAACCACACGAGAAATCAATTTACGTTATATAAGACCCGGTAGTGCCAAGCAAGTCGTCACTAAAATGGAAAGCTTTGCCGGTGAAGACTTTCCATTTTGAACAGGCTGTAAATCAAAGTACAAGGCACTTCGATTTAAATTCTAACTAAGTACTTGACTTCGTACCAATGTGGTACCAGGGGAAACCCCCTGGGACCCCCCTTCGCCTACAGCGGCTTTTTGCCCGTGGCGGAGCAGTCTTTGAGATTTCGCACGCAAGCCTCACAGTCAAACCTAGTATGAATACGTTGTGATTGATTTCTCCAATAGACTCTAACCAATCAAACCGTTGTAGAGTACGTCTAGACCAATAAAAAGCCATCCTACTAGTGTTAATTTCTCAAGCTTTACTTTCCCTCACACCCAATACATGTTCGAGAAAAGTAAAGCTTTCCAATAAAAGGAGCAGCGATCGACTATAAGCATGCTTAAGTATTTTACAGTGACTAAAACAAGCTGTCCCTATTATTTGTGTGCAGCTTCAATTGAACTTTGACTTAGAAAGTTTCACTGAGCGTGTGGTTCCTGCAGTTCCAGAACTTCATTATCAATAGTTCTAACATCTAACTGGTGCACAACCCTATAACCTTCTAGGTGATTTGCTGTCACACGGACCGGCCCTAGGTAGGGGAATGTAACTACCTGTATACCAGAGTCCGGTCGGCGATATCAGATTATCATTTTGCAGAGCGGTGTTTTGTATAGCTACTCGTGTCTATTCTTGGATATTACGATGGCTATTATCTTGGGCTTAAGCAAACACGATAATAGCATTACGGACCTGAAATATCTAGGATGATCCGGGATCGTAAGAGCGAAGCTATTCGTGAATAGAAATCTAGATTCGCCGCTTGGACTCGAGAGAGGAACTTATACCTCTAGGCCTCCTTGACGCCCAAGAAGGGTATTGCAATACTAAGTACCCTTCCAAGCCCTAGTACTCTAACCATTGTAACATCTGCGCCTTCAAATAGGTTCATTTATTGTTCTTTTCAAATTGCACCTGCCTTTCAAACCACCTAGAAAATCGCTTATCTAATAACTTTACACCCACACACTAATAAACCGCCATTTATGGTGTTAAGCATTGATAACGAAGGAATGAAGTGGCTTTTTTAACGCCCGCAATGCTGCTATCCTGAAAGTCTCTGTGTGCGTCACATAATCTGTAGTGTGGTAATAGCCTACAAGTCCCGTAAATAGCTACTTCATGCAGGTTGCTCATTTGCTTATATCCAAAGAGATTGTCAGTCCAATTTCAATAAATAAGTTGTGGGCAGATTTTTTTACTGTTAGGACAGTATCTAGTGGGCTCCAGACTTTGAGGATCCTTAAATATCCAAATCTAGAGAATACAGCTTTGCAGGTAAATACCTGGATCTAGCTAAGAACGGGAAGTACATTCTATTGACTGGAGTTGAGGGAGACATGAGTTAAGTTACCTGACTCTCAACATATTTCCGTACAACAGCTGAGATAACGTGGTCCTCATCGCATCTCTGAATCATGCTTACCAAGATATAAGTCTATAGGCCCAAGTAAAATCTACGAGTTGTACGGGTGTGCACATGATTTGAGGCATGGTGAACTGCAAGTGTGTAGTGAGATAGTGGAGAAGTGACCCGGAGATTTAACAAATACTGTAACTTTGTGCTTTTTGCAACCAAGAATAGAATGGAATGCAAATCCTATTTCATCCCTCCAATTCCTTTCTTCCTTTCCTTTCTTCAGCTTTCAAAGTCTTCACCCTCAATAGTCCTCCGAGCCAGCTAATACGCACCCGTCGTTAATGCCAAAGGTTCCAGGTG
The DNA here is from genome assembly GCA_022385715.1 of Xylaria cubensis. Taxonomy (NCBI): domain Eukaryota; kingdom Fungi; phylum Ascomycota; class Sordariomycetes; order Xylariales; family Xylariaceae; genus Xylaria; species Xylaria cubensis. The sequence continues at coordinate 323,879 of MU279027.1, read as the reverse complement.
CCTGATTCTTTCAACATTACGTGAGTACATCCTCCTAGGTAGCAATGCTGCAATTCTACATTTCTGCTAACAGAGAACAGACCATTATACCACCTGCCCGCTACTGCTGTGTTTTGTACCATCATCATTATCAACTTTATGGGGTAAGTTAGCTCCTTCAACCTTACTACACAATATAATAATCAGAAAGTCAGTCGTGCTGTTGCTTGCCGTCAAAGCTCAGATATTATGTCTGGACTAAAAGACCCCGCGTCTCGCCACAGTACTCAGTCGTCCTGCGAGGATACAAACAGTAAGTTATCCGGAGAAAAGGTTAAAGCCGGTCTACGAACGCTACAAGACTAGATTGTACCTCGATCAAATAGGCTTACTAGTTAATAGCAGCGAGCAACAAATGCCCCCGATGCCAAAACGGCAATCACTCTGGCGTCTCAGTGAGTTCTCGTACCTCTTTCCCTTATTCCTGAGCTATTTCGCAGCAGCTGAGACCTCGTAGCCTATCGACGTTGTCAGGGCGGACAGTATTGAGCTAGCTTGCGTTCTAGATAAGATCAAAGAAAACAGCGACGTAAGTAAACGATATACTGCCCTCTTCCTAGCATAGATACCCTAATACCTAAGTAGAGCATTAAAGTAGCTCAACTGGCGACCGAATGCAACTTACAAGAAAACAAGAGCGCCGCCAAGCTCCTTATAGTCAACACACTCATTGCAACATCTAATACCCTTGTCGCCGTAGCCAAGGACCTTGCTGTGAAATGTGTTGTTCGCCTTGCCGAGTCCAAGGTCTTAGTGGACGAAAAAGATGCCATCATTGCCGAAGTCGAGGACCTGGCTACCGGAGACCCCGCAGCTGCCATAGAGAAACTGGCTAACTTTGCGCGCTCTCTTGAGAAGCGTTTCAATGAACCCTCCGAGTTTGACGGCTAAATTGTCAGTAATATCAGTATTGGGGTTATGGTGCTCTCTTGTAAGCACCTGCTAAACGTTTGTTTAGCTCGAAAATGCCCCCTATGCTATTGGTGGTTCTGATTTTGAGTGAGGGATGAAGGAAGGCTTCACTGCTATGTTGAGTGGGATTTTTCTTCTTATGAACAAATTTGGTCCACGATTTGACTACGTATTCACGTTAGACACTTCTCCATAGAGGTCTCTGATGATCTGCAATCTTGCCCTAACCGGCAATTTTGCTATGCAGTAATGGAGTGAGACTAAGTTGAACTTGTGCTCGTGCCAATTAGCGTAGCGTTCTAACCACCACTGTGTCCCGAATAATAGTCCTGATTTCAGTAGGTCTTGGTGGCATTACAGAAGAATATGCCGAGTTTCAGGAGGACTAGAGCGCCGCGCTCTATCACCACTGGGTAGCAGTAACTAAGTACCTGACGAAGGGTCTAACCACATTAGAAAGCCGGCGATATTCGCCGTCATTTAGTGTATATGTTATCCCGTGAGCGAAGCGTGGTAGTTGTCTTTGAAGATAATCTTGAGCAATTGAAAAATCCTGGGCTTTGCGTTCCCGACTTTAGCTACGCGATAACCTACCCAAAGACAACCACCAAACTCTTCAAAATGTCGATAAACGATTGTAGTTCTTTATTATTATAAACTACCACGATTGTAATGCGAGGCTCATAGTGATTGTGTTCTGTTTTGGGATTATGCTGAACAGTTCACCTTCCATAACTATTCTAGACGGAATTGTTTAGGCTACGCGTCATCGATCTTCGCACCTTCAAATTATGTATGGTGGTTCAAAGAAAATTACTCCGTAGATTCCCTAACTAGATTACTATTGCGATCTAGGACCAATGCCGACTTGGCCTCCGTTTGGACGCTAAATTAGCCGAGTACGAGATCCCATGTCAAACTTGTGTGGCTAGACAGTGTCTGTTGATTTACAGAGTATTATCTCCGAGCCCAGCAATACCCTTTTAATATCTAGTGAGTTGTGTAATGCACTCTATATTGTATTGTAGGTTGCTCACTATAACGGGAGCGTTTGCATGTGTACCGAAGGAACTACCTATTCTAAGGACACGAAAATGCCATAACGCGTAGCCCGATGTTGTGATAACTGATAATGACAGTACGACCATATGAGGTCTCAATATCAATTTGAGTGGACAGATGATGCAGGATAGGGCTCACATTTTCGGGTATCATTGGGCCCAAGCTAGACTAGCGTTTACAATGTCTTTTTGCACTGGTCGATGTCAGCTCGACATGCGCATTGCGTTGCTTTTGCTAGATGAGGGGAAGAACGGCAACCGGTGGGCTGGGGCCGGCTAACGGACATCCGGCTTGCCGGGAGGGCGAGAGACACAGGCACTATTGTGATTGGTAGTAGAGTGTGGCGATGTTTTAAAATAGATGTTGTTAGCTTGTTGGATAGACTGATGTCATCCCCGTGAGATGGCAGCCCTTCTTACACATTAGCATAGATACAGCAGCATGAGCTTATCTGGAGCTTAAACTAATAACTGGTGATTGAAAAGGTCCTTTGGGAACATCACCCAGTACGACAATCCGATGCAAGAAATTGTCAGTCTTATCCCAACTTTTTCACCTAGACTTTTAGTCGGCCATGACTAGGATGAGAATAAGTCCGTGATACTAGTCAAAATGCGGAAAAAGCGATTAGCGCATCAATTAGGAGGCTGAGTAGCCTATCTCGCCTATTAGTTTTGCTCTGTCCACGACGTCGGTATTATAGCTCAGTACTTATAATTGATGGACACAGTTATCGGAGGACTTGACAAGTCCTTATACATTATGAGTGTTATGGACTAAGTTGACCCATCGTAGTTCCTGTGAAGTCCAAGTTGTCCAGCTTGATGTAATGGACGGAGTAGCCCTATCTACGTTGTCTGTTTTCTAAATATTACTCATTTGGCTGCTTATTATTATGCTCCCCTCCCAATCTGCTTCATCAGCAATGGGCAATTGATCGCGCCAGCAGCTATGTAGTAGTACTAGGTATCTACTTCTGGGCGAATTGCCGGACACATACCAAGCCCCCAATAATAGAACACCCCGGTCAGTAGCACAAAACTAGGGCGTGCTGGATCCAATTGTTGGTAGCCGGCGTTGGTAGCTAGCATACATAGTACGCAAGAGAAAAGCGTGAAACGAATGCGAGCCGGGGCATTTGATTCCCCCCTCTCATCACTCCATATCTCCATATACCTACTTCATATAGTCAATCGCGATTGAATTTTTTGGTCCACGATTAACTCGAGTCGCACGCCGCGACACTCCCTCACGATGTTGCTTCGAAAGAAAGAGATATACACAATCGTCACACCGATTCCCAGCTTCATACCCCGGCAGTTGGCCATTGACATCCTCCACAGCCATGGCGAAGTCATCACCCTCAACCCCCTCGTCCTCAGTCACAAGGAGATCAAAGCGCCTCGCGATGCAGCCTCCGACGAGTATTTCTCAACCTGGTACGAGATAACCGAGCGCGTTCAGTTTGTGCCGGGCATGGGCAAGTTCGGGTCTGGCAAGATATCATTCAACGCCTGCTTTCACGATCTACCGTGGGGCCTGCAGACTCACGTCTATGCGCCCCTGAATATTGACATGCGCAATAAGTATCGCATCGGCGGAAACCAACCAGGCGTCGAGCCCCCGGAGCCGCCCGAGATTGGGCTTGCTGAGCTGGGAATACCCAAGGATGGACTGTATCTGAGGGAAGATATCGAAATAAAATGTCACATCACCATGGTCGCGATAGTAAAGGCGCAAATGAAGGCGGCCAGCAAAGAGATGGTGCAGCGCATTATTAAGAAAGCAGAGCTGTTGGATGCAGGTATATTGCAAGCGATGATTGAGGACGGCAGAATGAAGACGTTCAAGCCCCAAAATATAACATACGCGGGCGGACTAGATGAGCAATCAAAGTCACCACAGCTATCACCATCGCTGCCTTACGGTCAAGGGTCACCAAAGTCTCCGACAATACCATATCAAGTCCCGCGACCGGTCTCTAATTCTTACCAGCAACCCAGTCGCCCCGGCACCTCTGGCTCGCTTGGACCGTATCCCCCTCAATGGCAGATACAGCAAGTGATCGACGAGAACAAGTCAGCTCACCTGCATCCAGAACTACCCCAGAATCGTCTAGCACCCCCAGGGAGTCAGGCCTTTCCAATGGAACTGCCAGGCGACTTCTATCATCCTCAGCCCTCGTCACAGCCGTCCCCGACGAATCAGAACATGGGGCGCACCTCACCCAACCCAGCTGGTTCTCACTCTCCTGACTTGACTGGTCAGCGGTGGTCGCACCAGCCAGACGGTTCAGTCCAGAGCATCCGACCCACCTCTTTCACATCTGATCCCGGGATCACAAACCGTGTATCCCCGGCGCCCGATAAGGGTTTTGCTGCTGAGTTAGCGACGCACCGCGAGACATCCGAGGAGTACGGCTCCGATAAGTTGCGGAGCAGGGGATATCGCCCGTACGGCTACAGCTACAGCTACAATCCCGCGGACTACGCTCGGACAGGTCGCTAAAGCATGTTTTCGGAGTTTTGGGATGTATGACGAATGAATGTACAATAGACAATGAGGCACTGAGTGGTGATAGAGTTCGGTACGTGACTTTCAATCTGGAAGCGGTGTTTTGGGTGTGATCGGGCTATGATACTCCACGGCGCAGCTGGCGCTTACGGATTCTGAATTTTACGACAGCTAGGGCAGAAGCATTCCCAGGCTACTTTCACTTATTTACTTTGTATTACACGGTTCGCAGGCGTTTCAATCCTTTGGGGCAATCTTAGCTGCCCACTTGTTTACTGAATAGGACCGATAAGCTTCCAAGAGTCCTGAACATCATATCCGGTTACTGAGGCGTGGCCTTAGTAGGACTACTAGACTATTTACTATCGTTCATTCACTCAATAGTAGGACTGTTGATAACGTGATGAGTCCTATATACCGCAAGCAGTATAGCAGGAGGCATGCCAATGATCTTATCCTTTACTTCATGTTTATCTCCTGCCGATGGCGCGTTGAATATGAGGATTTAATTCTATTACTCTAAACTAATTCATCTAGCTTTGACCGCAATTACCAATTACAATGAAACCCGCGAAATCAATCAGCGCGCTTGACACAAAACGGGTTCGGCGTGAAAATGCCGTACGGGTCAGCTGCCTTTCGGATCTGCCGAAGCTTGTCGTACTTGGCCTGGTCCTCGTAATAGCAGTTCCAAACAGAGTCAAGGTTCCAGTCTCCGTAGGAACCCCAAAGGACGCGGCGATCCTGTTTTGAGAAGATCCCTTTCGGCCCGATGGCCTCCTCGTCATTCACCTTTTGCCAATCTTCGGCGCGCGTCTTTGTTTCTGGGTTGCTAAAGTGTCGAGTCAGCCATGATTTACTCTTTGTAGAAACATTACGTTCTCAGGCGCGAGTGGATGTCGCTACGACGTAAAAATGTTCCGGAGAGGAGAGATTAGGTGTCACTTACTGGAAGCAATCCATTGTGCACCCGATGCTAGTATCTCGCCAGCTGTAGGCTGTACCATTGCCTGCATTACGCGTGAACATAGAGTTCTTACCACCGAAACACTGCAACTGCGCCGACAGCCAGCAGCGATTGTGTTCAGGGCGAACGATCGCGTCAATGCGATTGACCACCCAATCAGCCCAGCCGTCCTTGGCCAACGTGCGCGAGTTGGTGTTATAAGTTCGCTTGACGTATGGTTTCTCAAATTCTCGCACATTCCGGAAAATCCAGTCGCCGGTCAACTGTGACATCGGCTTCTCTTCAACGTCGTTCTTCCCGAGGATCCAGTCTGACCCCTCCTTAATACGATCAAACCACGACATATCGCACACATCGCCGCTCTCGAATGGGACCCACTGAGCGTAGACAATGATAGTTCGTGGCCACGCGATGACGCCGTTGTCACCGTATAGCTCCGGGTGCTCTCGCGCCATCACCTCATCTAGTCCAGGCCATAGGTCGAGGAGGGGGAACGCAGAACTCAAGACGCTGATACAGAGATCGTAGTTTCTGGGGAAGTTCTCGTTGTCAGACATCTCAACGAGGATATCCACTAGGCGCTTCAGTGTCTTCGTATCGTAAAAGTAAAGTGCCTTCATTCCTCTTGAGCCATTATAGTCCTCATCCTGATGTACTTGAATCGTGAAGTGAGTTAGGACACCGAGATTTCCTGGACTACCACCCAGGAAGGCCCAGAAGAGATCAGGGTCGCTTGCTTTGGTGACCTCCTTGGAGTTACCATCCGTGTCTATGATCTCAAGGGACAGAACATGGTCTCCAAAGAGTCCGAAGCTCCGAGCCAATTGCCCATACCCTGAATACATTCATTAGCTATTCACGATAGAAAAGGAGCTAGGATTCCTCACCTCCCGTCTGCACGTGTCCACCAAGACTAAGACACCATGTATTAGTAATCTCCTTTCTTCGTCAAACTCTTCCGTATTTCGGAGTACCCGCAACTCTAAAAAAGAAAAGAGCAAAAGATATGGCTTGAGCCAATCTGCCCAATCACAACCAAAAGGGGTTCCAGGCGTGACTCACTGCACTTCGGTGCACTGCCCATGAGGAACGAACACTTTATTCTCCGTAACCCAGGCGTTGAATTCGCCAAGGCTCCAGCTTACGCTTGTCCGAGCATAAGCTTTTCCATCCTTGCGAAAAATCGCACGGTCATCCGGACCCTTGAAAGTATCCTCCAGATCTAACTGAATGTTAGGTGCGGTGGTGGACGACGCTCCGCTGTACTGGTGGCCTCCAGTCTTGATGGCAACAGCAACGCCTTTTTCTTTGGCATACTTTAGCGTCAGGGAAATGTCTTCCTTTGTTTTCGGCCTCACGATGAGGCCCGGATTCAGATCCCGCTCAACTCCATATGTTGAGGTCGCATACTGATATTTATTGAGATCGAAAGCCGCAGTACCCGGTAGATACTGTGTACCTGTGATGCCTGTGATAGTGGCCATGGTTGAGGAGTTTAGTGTTAGACTTTGAGAAACTTTTCCGAAAGCGCGTCGTAGCGTCGAAAGAATGCTGCCCATTGTGTTCGCTAGAATACAGCAAGCGCTGAATATATCGTTGAGCTGCCCTGCCCGTTATATATCATGGAGCTACACCGAACTTTGTACTTGAGACATCCAGCCTTACGGGCTGACCGGTTAGCATCAGCTTACGTTGGTTGGCGGGTATGTCAATTAGCCTGCACAAGGTCATCTGAAGCTGCCCAGTCATCTTTCGATTCGCGCTATAGCCGTGCCTTACGGTTCAGCTGTGTAGCACATGAGATGTGCGTTCGGAAACCTCCGTACGTAAGTGGCTACGAATGGAACGACTGGCATGAAGCTTACACCGCAAGCGGATATAGCTATGGCTTGGATAGCCTAAGACCTTGTCAGCTACTTACGTGACATCAAGAAGGCGGTAAGTGTCTCTATACTTCGTATTGCTTCAAGCTGACGTATTCACGCTGAGGAGCTAGTTACAGCCACCTAATCAATAACCACCAAAAAGCGCAGATCTCTCCAGGTGGATGACACAAAATAGTCGGCGGTTTAATATGCTGGTCTCGACCTGAATGCAAGCATCCATGACAAGATAGGGTAATATTCATCTAAATAATAGGCTTGTGTCTTATCGTCGATACCGTTCTTGGACATTCGCGACCTAGGCTATTAGATAGATATAAATCTTGTGATACAGCAGGTATCAATAAAAGCTTTTCAATCGCCGCATGGTAAAGAAAAGAGGCAATCCTAATATAAAACCTAACTCATATCTTTTTCGGAGTTGCGAGTAAGTCAGAGTACGTCAAAGCCATCTCGGCTGAAGCTAATGCAAGGAGTGCGTGCAGTTTGCAAAAGCAATTTTGACTGTCGAATCAGAAAAGGCGGTCAGTTCGATTGTTAATTCGCCGCGATTGGCGTCAGACCGGAATAGCAAAATGCAACTTCATCGCGCCACTTTAGTTAGCTTTAGTAACGCCTAAGAAAGCCACAGGCGTAACGCCTACCAACCAATCTGCAAGTAGGTAGTTATATTTGACGACTATTGTTATTAAGATTCTGTAGGGTTACACCGTACCTGAGGCTCATCTATTTCTCGGAACCCATCGACTCGGAGGGTTTATAATGCTTTTTGGAAAATTTCTGTGATAATCTACTCTTGAGTGGTCTCGCAAAGCTTTATGACCGCCATCTACTACTTCTATCCGTTAATAATGTGCATAGGGGACCAACTTACGATCGTGTATACCAAAACCTAATTGATTAAGGTTAATCTAAACGCCAAATTTGAGCATAGTAATGATAACCAGATTACGTGAAAAAAACGAAGCATCATAATAGATGGTAGATATTGTGCACGTTTGTTCTTGATAAAAACTTGGCAAGCACGGTATTGTAATACTGCGCAGCTCAGAACCTTTGGATTCCAGATTCTTGTAGACTTGTTCTTCAAGAGTCTGCATAACTATGCAGCCCGATGATAATTACTTTAGTGATTGATATCATCGGAGGTTAAACCGCATTAGAGCGGAGGAGAGAGTCAAGGGTCCAGTTGATGTCAGAGCGCGCCAGACCACGTGCGCCGTGTGATGAAGAGTTGTAGTTGTATTTATCCCAGACCCAGACGGATATCAGAGTGACTTTCAAGTCGCCAACTATGATGAATCTAACTTTCTGATCGGGGTTCTACAGAGAGAATAAGGGTTATCGTCGTAGAGTATACCAACAACGGCATCGATATTGGAGATATAGAGTCTGTCTAAGCTTCTGGTGCGTTTAAGTTTATGGTGTGATACTACCTGTGGGTTTCACATTCATTTCTTAGTGGTTTCTCCAGGCGAATAGGAGTATCGAAAGGGTTTTTTTCCTTTCCAACAGAGCTTCTTCTTGATGGCATATAGTCAACTCTTAGCGAGGTCAACCAAATCGAAGCTCACTTGCTTTGGGCGAACCCATAATTGCAGGTAGAGTTTTAGGAATTATGTGAATTTATTTGTTGTTTCTGGCATCACGGATAAAGCCACCCTTTCACAATTCGAAAATACGTGTTCAACAGTTGCGTACCAGGCTACAAACCAGCGGGCTGAGACGTTTATCAAAATTTCGCGCCGTTTGAACGTGAAGCCGAGTGTAAAAACCGCGTAGGGAGCAGCATTGTTTTTACGATATACCTCTAACAATTGTCAAATCATAGTCCAATTACTCGTGATGGGCAACTTAGCCTCGTCGTATATTGGGGGGTTCACTGCAGGATTTTCGTAATGGTCGGTGATATTGGTATAAGACTATGAACTACTGTTACTGCCGGAAGGTAGAGATTTTCTATCCTAGGTAGGCTATGTATGGTCAAGATGATGTGTCGTGACTGGATCAAATGGATTCAAATGGTAAATGAGCTTGCTCTGACTGTGTATAAAGAACAAGTCTCGCAATCTTCATGGTGTCCCACATCAGAGTCTACCCCCTATGAGGTTGGACTTTGGTCCAATATCTAGTAGAAGTTCTGGACATAAGATAAGCCTGTAGCTCCTAGTGCACTTGTGTTGATTTCATATTTCTGATTCAAAATCTGGGATACAAAGCAAAAAGGCCATCATCTCGCTTAGAAAACAAGGATGAAAGTGAGAGAAGCAGTGAATCGAACGAGTAGCGGGCGTGGACTCGTTGATTCTATTGGAGGTTCAAGTCTTAGTATGATCGCCTCAGCACCTATATATATCTCATTATTGTCAAATATTTGTTAAATAGTACATACAAGAACAACTTGTCGTAATCACGGGCACCCTGCCTCTGAACTCCACCTTTATACGGGCTCCCATCATTAATCATCTTGGGATTTATCGCTGTCGCTTTCAGATTCCTCGTCTTCAGTTGAACTCTCTTCTGTTGAACTCTCCTCATCTTCTAAAAGGCACGTTCCTGGTGTGTCTCCATACCTGCCTCGCGAACCACTGAGTGCGTTGTGTCTCCCCCGCGTACAACCGCTGCGATGTCCTAGTTTGTCACAGCAACTCCAGACGAAGCCCTCAGGATACTCGAGGCGATTTTCATCAGTGTCAATTGGGCCATGGCAGTTCTCGTCATGATCGGCCCAGACGTCACTATCATAGTCTACTTCGAGATTTCCTTTAATCGTAATAAGTCAGCACACACTGTATCCGGTGAAGTTCGCACAACTTCAATAAGGTTGCTCGGGAATTATACAAACTGAAGCACTTACCGTCATGATATCTGCAAGCCTTATTGTAATTATCTTCTTCGTGAAAAGGGCTCTGACATTGAACACAAATCATGACAGCAGACTGGGCCTTCCTCTTTGTGCCCGTCTGATGATTTCTAGTTGCCACTTGTGATTCGAAGGCTTCGACTTGGCCGAGAAAATTCAAGGCTCGACGCTCCAGTACCGAATCATCTGCGCAAAGAGCTATTAGGATGGACTTAGCCTGGGCTTCAGGTATATTCGCAAGGCGCCCCATTCTGAAAAGATGATATCAGACTGGTCTGCAAAATAATCAATAATCGGGAGTGTGTTCTTACCGACTTAAAATTTCACAGGCTAATGAGATATCTTAAGACCCATGTTTATTAGTGTGGGTCACCAGCCACTTGAATACCAGCCACCCATCCATACTGGGCGAGGCACGGTTACTGAGCCAGGATAACAATATTTTCATAAAACATTCACGCCCCTGTTAAATGAATTATGAAAGACAACCCAAAGCATATAAGTATGTTAGTTCGTAGCTGTTAATTTCCGCAGTAAGCCTCGCTATATACTATCTTGCTCACTATCAAACTGGCAAAACGGATTTCATTTTAATCATATTGTACTGCATAATCATTCCGATGAAATTATCAACCTGAAATGGCTGGCAATGGTTGATTGAAATATTTAAGCAGTATACTTACTCTACTGGGGTAGCAAACCCCCAGCTTTCAGGGCATTCGCGCCGCTTACTGAGTGTAAGCGAGTGTGGTTTTCAGCTCCTACAGAAGAGATATTGAGATAAAATGTAAACACCGTGGTATTCTTAGCTTCCTAATGCGATGTTACCCAGGGAAGTCACACTCTCACTACGGACATGATCATAAAGCTCACAACTTTCAAGTTGCTGATACTACAACCAGGTTCCAATACCTGCTTTTATTCTAAGATCTCTTCATATCCTCTGACGTGCGACTCTTGGCCAGTATGCTATGCAGTGCACTTGCAGGCCCGTAACCAGCTGATTCAAAGAACGCGAGAGTGTGCCGGCATGCCTAATTTGTCAGGGACTAAGTACGTAGAAGGCTAGCGGGAGCCCTTATGTGGGCACACTATAAGTATTTAGCTATAACAACCTGAGTCTTCCCAGATAATAGTTGGAACAGACTCAGGAATCAATAATATCGAGCCCTTACTTTTTTACCAGTTGCTCGACCTCACTCTAGATACGACATATTCCCTGACATAACTACAGCAGCAAGGATTATAGTATGATAACCAAAAAAGTACTTGGGTGAGATGGCTGACCTCGTGACTTAGTGGTTTTATCTCAGCGAACTATGCGACAACACCATTACCAAAGCTCTGCGCTGGGATATCCTCAACATACTTATATATCTATATTAATACTTACTTTACAATAAATGTCGTTCATTTCAAGTCCTCTATGGCTCTATTATAAGCCTTATAATCTTCAATAGCAGTTCATAACCTGTAAGTTCACTGTAGTGATAAAGCGCGTTCATTATCTTCTATGCAGTGTAACGTGGGGAATAAGGATCTAACTAGATTTCATGTGTTTCTGGGCTGACTGCCAAAAATATGTTCTTGACAGGTTCTTGCGTGGATGTCATAAGAACCCAAGGGACTGGGACTGCATTGCATATCCAAGACCCACTACGCCAGGGCTTTAATATCATGTAAATAATCATATGAGCGGCAGTTCAAACGGCTGTTCAACTACCCATGTATGCCTAATCAAGAGAACATCTTTCTAACCCCTAGACTTCTAGCCCTTGTTACAGCCAAGGAATAATGACATAGGGGCTGTGCTTAGATGTTTGGGGAGTGGTTTTCAAAGGAGCTGTGATGATCCAATCGCCTTTCCAGTTAACGAAAGATTGTGACTCCTATATCGATAGCCTAATCATATAGTGACTATATTTCGCTTCTTATTTCTGTCTCGGTAGATCGGGCAAACACTAGTTGAGCCTCATACAAAGTCTCGCGCTCATATATTAACTACGCACATGTTCTGTAAATCTTGGGTCCTGGACCAGAATCTACTCTATCGGTATATGTGTCAATCTAAATGATGAATAACCTTAATGTGATTTCTATACTCGGTCACTGGAATAAGACACAGCAAACCGTTATGTATGTTATGTTATCAACTCTACGTCAATGTGGAGGGATGACTTAGGAAGGCGCCCGAGGATTCGGAATTCTGAAAAGCACGAAATACGAAGCTTCAACGTACGCATATCATGTATACGTCAACTGTGTTCCCGGTGTATTTCTAATATAAAATAGAGATGTAGTTCACAAAGTGTTCTATTTGGATTCAAGTCCTACTTCGACGTCTGGAGAAAGTCCAATATGGTGAAGAGAGTAGCATAGAACCGTCATTGAAGACAAGTTAGTCATCAAAATGGCGTTATCATCTTGGTGACGAATAAGTCTGGTCTAGCACCTAATTAAAACTGGTTCTGAGCAATGTCAGCACTAATGAAAGGAATGGCGGCCCTGTTGTAAGTATATCTTACACGTCAACTATCGATGCAAAATCTTAAACACATATACTCTAAGTAGTTGTAGATAATCAGCTCTGACTTATGTTCACAGCGAAGTGAGGTGATGCTTATGAGCAACATCTTTAAGATCTTTTCAACTATCAAAACTATATACTCGGCATCGTAGAACATCTGTACAATTTTATCAAATCACCAGGGGTTAATCTTTTATGGCCCGAACGCCTCGGTAACCGTTCTCTTTTTGTTCTTACACGGGTACTAGTGAGCTAATAACCCCTCATAAACTTAGCAGATAGTTCAAGTGCCGCCCCATTGGGGCGGCCCCAATGCCATCCTCGGTTTAGCACAGAGTATGTAAAGCTGAGTACCGACGCGACGATGAGCAGAGCCAAGAACGTCCGTGAGCATACCCCCCACTTCCAACGGCCCAGGCCCTATAGTGATCAATCTAGGCGCCGTTCCGAACGGGTATCCCAGTGACAAGACGGACCGTACCATGGTCACGTGGAGCCACTAGCTACCCTACACTTACACGCTGCCGTGGCTCATATAAACATAAACGAGGACACGCTACTGGCTGTGCGTGCAAGGTTTCTTGCATCTGCATTTTATAGTTAAATACGACGCATCCTTTTACGGTAGCTTCAAAGGCTTCCGCGAGAATGTTGTAACCAATACCAAGGGCCTGTGCCCCAGTTCACCTCGAATCAAATTAGGCCGTCCCGTCAGGGGATCGACATTTCGGGGCTAGATATAGCCCGATTTGTCAATATGGCAATCAGCTCAGCTCCCGTCCCAAAGTTGTCGGCACGTCATGATTGGAAGGCTCGAACTAATTTGGGCGAGTCTCGTCTAGCATCGTAATGTATGGTATAGGACCAACATACCTATCCTTAAGAATGGTGGAGTGACCTTGTGAGCATGAAAGCCATCAAGACGGCAGATCCCGGCTCATCCGTTTTTTCTTACCTTCTACTGCTTATTAGCTCTGAAAACGTTACTAGGCGGCACGCTCGGGGCTCTACTATCGCAAACCGGCTATTTCAACGCAACCAGCGCTCAGTCGGCTACTAGGTCATGCCATAGCCTATGGATTCTAGAGTGCCACAGAATTCCTTCCACTTGGGAGAGACCCAGGAGAGCCTTGAAAGCACAACGCCGTCGGCTACTTTCACCGGCTTGGTGGACGAATTTTTAGTATTTGGTGGACCCGCTGGTTTTGATGACCAGTTTCTCTCTCGAAGGTAAGCTGAAGCTAGTTTTATACTGAAGATTAAACAACAGCAAACTGATATTCAGTAGTCTTTACGAGGTTGATATTATCAGTGCAGCGAACAACTTGCCCAATGCCAATATACTTCACGCTTCAAGAAGTTCGGTCCAGCAGACATCGAGCAATCTCATATCATCTAATTTATGTCCGACATCGTTAAGCCAGCCGATGGCAGTTTTGGACCTGTTAGATGGCGCGAACCATGACAGACTAACGGAGCGCGACGAAAAACCACGTTGCTGGGAACACGGATGCAATGGCAAAGAATTTTCATCTAAGAGCAATCTCATGAGGCATGTGAAGGAGAAATCTGGTGCAAGCAATAAATGTACCTGCCCCTTGTGCGGCGCAATCTTTACACGAAGCTCCGCCAGAGACACACACCTAGCTAAACAAAGCTGCAATAAGATTCGACGATATTCCAACGGTCGACCGCGCCCCAGTCGTTTGGCAGTATTGGAGAATCCTCGAGCAGCTGCCGTGGCAGCAGCTGCAGCATCTTCCATGCCCCACGATCAAATCCAGTGGCAAGTCGTTGACCAGGATGTGGGGTCATTTAGCAACATGCGCAGTGCAGGAGACACATATTAGGTGCGATAGGGAGGCGGGCAGGCAAACCCAACTGGTCCAACCGCACCATCTCGAAAGGTGACCTGCATGAAAGCGTGCGGGAGCATAAAGCCCGGCGCCTTCTCAAAGTGATTTTGTTTTTAGAATATTGGGTAGTTATTCAAGATTTGGGCAAGAAGGGCTTCAAGATTGTCGTAAAGCTCCGACCGGGCCCCTGCGTCATCGTGATCGCGAAGCAGCATTGGTGAATTTAAAACGGTTGCATTACTTGTTATGGCCCAGATGGCTCCAAGATTGGATGTCTGGGCTGTAACATGCCAGTGCAGTAGATTGATAATGAATAGAGCATAAACCACGACGCGGCCAACAGCCCAGCCGTTGCAGTGCAGGGCACCCACTTATCCCACCTAACCTCCGGCAGTAAAACTTCGGGCACACGTCAGTGGTTAAAGGATGACCACGCCAGTTATTTCCGCATGCAGATTCTGTAAGCACAGGCTTGGCAGTGTCTAGTCTACAGATCGCTTAGATTCGGGGCTGAAGATATTGCCCACTACTACCATGTTCAGATGCTACCCTAAACGTCGGAATATGCTATGCAGGACAACTTTAACCCCTGGCCCCGGCCGCCGGAAGATAAGAAGTGAAGATATTCCGGATAACCCCGGAATCCCACAATATTTAGCGAGACATCGAGATGAGTGGGGAGCCATGATGAGCTTTCTACATCATGTGACGGATATAATGTCGACCACCAAACCCATGCTATCATACTCAGTGAAGATGGCGTGTTCAAACTGCTAAGATGCACTTGCATCTGCGAAGGAACACCATTGACATGCTGCAGTGGAAATCATTGTGATGCCTGTATTAGCCCGGTGAGTACTACCATACCCATCGTACCCAGTTACGAATCGGATGAACGTGATAAGGAAATGCACAAAGCATAGTTCTCATCAGCCTCAAACCTCCCCAACAGAGGGAAAACTTAGCTAGGACGACTAGATAAGGCGAGTTATAATAGTCAGAACGGACACGGCAGCACGGTCCGACCCCGGGCCGGGGTTGCCATCCCACTGACTCAATAGGCAAATTTTCATGACGATCAAATCTAGATTACCAATTATTCCATTAGCCTAATGGGCCACTTCCAACTTCATGGCACTGAATCAAGATTTACTATCCTACACCGTCTGCCTGATGACGATCCTATAATCGGGGTAACTGGTATCTTTTTATCATCTACAGACTACGGTACACATATATCCGACAGCGTTTGAAACATTACTCAAAGACCACCCAGCAGCGGACTTCAATTGATCGTCTAGTAGGCGCGTCCTCCAGACTCGAGTCGTCCCAAAAAGCCCCGTGCGGGATGACCTTAGTGATATCAGAGTCAAAAGATGAGAATACCAAGGCCTCATTTACGTCAAGAGCGCTGGCATAGTGGTACTTGTAACTGTGCATAAAGTTAGTCTCTTGATGATCGCCGTAGATCCTACAACGTACTTGGGGTCGTGCTTTAGGACACTATCATGGCTCTTCTCGCCCCGGATCGCCACTCGGGGGTCGTTTTCTGGGAAAACTCTTGCCATATGCGTGGCGTAAGTCCAGTTGGGGACGGATCTGTGGTTGATAAAGCATAGGGGCCATCGCTGAATAGGTTCACCGATAGTTCTCCAAACGTTGACCTGGGCGTAGCGAACACCTTTCTTGAGTAGTTCCTCTGCCCGGTCACTCAGGAGTTCACGCATACCATTTTCGCCTGTCACATCATCTCGATCAACGTGGGCGACAGGCAGCGCCGTGTGGGAGAGCTTCTCAGTAGAGAAAGTCCCGGGACGCATGTTGTTCTGACGTATGCGAAAGACATAGGGAAGGACATCTTGAGAGCCAGTAACCTTCTTGACTAGCTCGGCCACTTCCTTGAAGTAGACTTCCTCAATCAGTGCCTTGCCTAGGATGAGTTAGATAGGGTAAGTTCACCAATAAAACTCCATGATTGGATCATACCTTCAGGGGTGGCGCCCGCCAAGAATTGTTCTGTGGTTAAGGAGGACTCATGCTTAACAAGTCCGTAGCCATCTGACTCAAAAGACGGCTGAGGGTTGAGTGTTCTGATGTCCTGGACCTCGATTTTGACCTCTTTGGGGTTATTCACATTAGTCTTGCCAGTAGCCCAGTCGACGTAACCGTCCTCCTTGCCATCTTTAGTCCCGTTCCACATGCCAATAAGGCCGGAAGTAGACGCGACAGCAGCAGCCATGATGCGATGACTTGGGGAGAAAATCTGAGTATAACAAAAGAACGATCAAGTTGAGAGTGATGTGGTGAGCGTAGGAGTATTCGCAGGGTAAGGAACGATGAAGCTATATGAATTTATCCGTAAAACAGCCACACATTTAATGGCAACTTACGATACGAGAGTGGTACGAGCATGCATATGGATTATGCACGTCCCGCAGCCCAGAACGTGGTATCCTAGATATTGGGAAATGTGGGATCTAGGCCAAGGGATTGTTGGATTGCAGGATTGCAGGATTTCTGGATCGCTGGAATGCAGGAATGCGGGATCTTGGGATCAGGGCCTGTAAAATCTAAACAATCTAGATGTTCTCAGCGTCTGTCCTTGGTAAGATAGTCATCTCATGAGAAATTATTTTAGCTACCGTAGTATAGAGTATTCACATTCAAATTACTTACTTGTAGTCGTGCTTTCAATCCGTTTCACAGATTTCTTTTTATCAGTCGGTTTACTCTATTTTTTAACAGTTCTTGAACTTCAAATCAGTAAGATTACCATGGAACACCTTGAGGTGCTTGATTCCCGCTCGGGAAAGTCTTACAAGATCCCTATCGACAACGGGTACATCCTGGCCGCTGATATTAGCAAGATCAATGTCCCGGAGTGCGGTCTCATGAATGGTACCGAGACTGAGCATACTATCTCTCGAGGGCTTCGTATTCTTGACACAGGATACCAAAATACTGCATGCGTTGAGTCTAGCATTACGTTCATGTAAGTTAAAGGTGTCTTTCAACACAAGGCTGAAATTAACTAACTCGTATGACAGTGATGGCCACCGAGGCATTATTCGGTATAGGGATTTCAATATTCAGCAGCTGTTCCATAACTACGTCTACGAAGATGTCATGCACCTTCTCATCTGGGGCCATCTCCCCACCGAGGCGGAAAAGGACCACGTGCGAGCTGGGATGTCTCACGCTATGAACCCTCCGGAAAGCGTTGTGAAAGTTATATCATCCTTTCCGTACGTAATCATATCCGAACTCTGAAGTAAGCTTGATATGAGTCTAACATTATGTCCAGTCGCGATGCTGAAACGATGCCCATGTTAATTGCCGGTATGAGCGCTTTTGCGTCTACCGATGAGACAGTTTGCGCCACACGTCATACACAAAAGGCCATGTTCCAAGGTCGATTAGATGTTGCTGATGCAGCTCTCGTGCGAACTATTGGGTATATAGCTGCAACGACGGCCCTCATATATTGCCACAAGAACGACAAGGACTTCACCCCTCCAGAACCAAACAAATCACTACTTGGCAACCTCTTATGGATGATGGGTGTCTCTCAGGAGAACCCCAAGGTTGAAGAATGCTTAAATAAGCTTTGGATTTTGTACGCAGATCATGAGATCACCAATTCCACCGCTGCAGTGTTACATGCGGGCTCTACTCTTATAGATCCGGTTTCGGCTGCCATGTCTGGCATTATTTGTGGCTATGGCCCACTTCATGGCGGTGCCATCGACCTTGCATATGAGGCATTGGCAACTATTGGCAAGCCAGAGCATGTTCCTTATTTCATCGAAGGTGTGAAGAGGGGTAAAGGAAGACTTTTCGGATACGGCCATCGTATCTATAAGACAAGAGATCCTCGCTTGTCCCTCATTGAGGAGCTAATGGGAAAGTATAAAGAAGAGATTAGCGCAAACCCACTCATTCAAGTGTCTCTGGCCATCGACAAATATGCCAGTCAAGATCCCTACTTCATCGAGAGGAATCTAAAAGCCAATGCGGATTTGATGGGTTGCTTCCTTTACACGGCCATGTGAGTCACTACTTGAGGTCACTTCTACTTCTTTATTCTGACTTACGAATAGGGGGTTTGATCCGGAGATGATCACAGCAATCACGATGGTCTCTAGGTGTGCTGGTGCTTTGGCTCACTGGCGCGAAAGTCTCAGTAAGTTTCCACCATTACGTGCCTCTCCAAACGTGTGGGCCGCATTGCTAACTATCACAACTTAGCCCAACCAGTGAAGTTATGGAGACCGTTGCAGAAATACGTGGCACCTCTGGCGAATTAAAAGCAATTCTAATGATTCAACGACCGTCCGGGTGGACTTTCTGGTTACAGTATATAGTTGGCCGGCTACGTCCAGGAGACTTTACTTTGTCTGGCGCAAATGAGCCGGCAGTTGACAGTTTTTGGAACTAATCTCATTCAATAGTATAGAGCTTATAAGTTATGTAGTTCGGTATTTTGAGCAGGTTTATGAATCTTGGCCTTAATTGTTAAGATTCATTTCAAGATCTCCATTGACTAAAGTAGGACTTGATTTATTATACATACGGATAGAATTACCACTCTTACATTTTTTTTCTTTGCGAGAGACTTGACAAGTTTCAGTGCAAACAAACTGCTTAAGCAACAGCGCTAGAGCTGGTGAACTAAAGTTTAGCGAGCAAGCTTAGTGACCCGCCACCCGACTGGACGTATTGGCCGTCAGCCGAGACGCCAAGCCTTACCCGCTCAATGTATCGAGGATATCATTGGCACGCGTATGCAAGGATCACGATGTACCCTTACGCCCGACATGCCATTCATTACCCTCTAGTACGTAGCTTTGGCAACGTCACTTAAGCGAGAGGGGGGGGACTATGCAAGCAAATACCGTGAAACATTGATATACTTAGCTATCCCAGAGTTGCATCCACCAAATCAGGCATAACAATGGATCCGGCTGAAGCGGAATGTCACGAAAGGATAATTATGGATGGCTTGTACCTGGCGGAAGTCGTAGTAAACCAAATTTCACACCCCAGCATCTTGTCGGAGGTTTCAACTCAGATTAGCAAACTTACATACTATCATAAAAGGCAGACCCAGGCAGAATGTGGAGTCGAAGATAACATTTTAGTTAAAATTTCTACAGTTGCATTGTGTTGAACTGTGTTTTTTCTCAGGTCTGTAGACTGTGTCTCACTGTCACTTTAATAAATAGCAAGAGCTGTGATTGGCAGATCTGTATCACACGTCGCATCGCCAGGGTCCTCTATAAAGATCCAGACAACCGACTCGTATGTTTACGACCGGTGAGCGAATACGGTCCTTATCTTCCCGAAAGCCGCTCGCTTATAATTGCTGATAACTTCAACTCGCATGCTCCTTCATTCCTTCAATCCTGGGCCCGGCCTAAGCCTATATTCTTAAATCCCCTTCTACGGATGTTCTAGAATTATACACATTAGGGCAAGGCACTCGATATATAGGTCATGACCGATCTTAAGATCTCTGCTATACGCCCATTATAGACTTTAATCCATGTCTTTCGGCTCATCTCAATCTATCACCGATAAATCGTCTTGGCAAGATTACCCCGTAGAGGGGTCCTGTCCACTTCGGATCGATCGTTTCGGAGGTTTTGCGCTTTTGGGAGACTTACAGGAGCGGGCCAGGGCGACTATGATCACTAGTTAGCTGGCCTGCTGTCAGCTTGCAGTGTTTTTATCCTGGGTTTGGTCTGTTTCACTGACCTCGTATCATCTTACGTTCTATTCAACTTACTCCAATAGATCCATTTTGGCTAGAGCAATCCTTTCCTTGCAAATGGCGAAAGTGTTCTGGGCCTGGTTGGGGAGGAATTGTGAAATCTCCCCTAAAATGAAATGATCGATGATCCTAGTTGATTGTTATTTTGCAAGCAGGGTAAGTCGGCGATTTTGGAGTTAATTGTCCGATGGTCTTGGCTACAGCCTGTGAGCGTTATAGAGAGCAACTTGCTATCGAATTTCAACCTACCCGTCTGAAAGGTCCTTTCTAACGCATTATTATTCTATTTGCTGTAATCCTGTTAATGGTACTCCGCGATACCTCAGAGCTCCTCAAGGATTGTAGCTCATGGCATCAGATCCTCAAGCCATCTCTGACGAGAAGGCTTCATCCTTGATACAAACCCATGAGGTGCCAGCTCAAAGGCAGAGTGAAACTAGCAATGATACTATTGCCGTTAACACCGATATTATTGGTCCCAAGGAAGAATCGTCACAACCAGATCCTGTTGTGATACCACCAGCGCATACAGTATATACTTCACGGGAAAAACAGCTTATCGTGATCAGCGCTGCGTTCAGCGGACTCTTCGCATCCTGGACCGCACAGATATACTTACCGGCGCTCAACAATGCGGCCCACGACTTGCACACTTCGGTTAAAAAGATCAATCTTACTGTCACAAGCTATATGATATTTCAGGGTGTTACACCAATATTCATTGGTGGCTATGCAGATGCAATGGGTAGACGACCAGTCTACATCATTTGCTTCATTCTCTACATCGCTACCGACATAGCACTCACCTTCACCGACTCCTACGGCAGTCTTTTAGCTTTACGCTCCGTACAGTCAATCACCATTTCGTCTACACAAGCACTTTGTCAGGGTGTCGTGGCTGATATCAGCACCAGCGCGGAACGTGGGCAGTATGCTGCATTTCTCGCCCTTCCCACAATACTAGGTCCTAGCATAGGACCCGTGATCGGGGGAGCTATTGCGCAATATCTTGGATGGCGAAACATCTTTTCGTTCCTGGCAATCACCGGTGCTATTAATCTCGCAGTCCTGCTCACTTTGTTCCCTGAAACTTGCCGCAGAATCGTAGGAAACGGTTCAATTTTACCAAGGAGAGCCAATCAGACCTTATTGCAGTTACTTCAGAATAGGCGTAAAGATCAGTCACACCAGGTTGAGATTGGCATTACACCTGCCCCGGATAGCGAAACCTCCAAAGCAAGTTTCGCTTGGGCTCGATTCCTTAGCGCACTGACTCTTCTATTTGAGAAGGAGTTGTTTCTCCTGTCCACTTACGGTGGTCTCCTATTCGCAGGTCTCTACGCCGTCGGAACTGCAGCTCCTAGCCTTTTCGCTAAGTACTATGGCTATAATGGTCTGACAATTGGACTACTGTATCTTCCCTTGGCTATTGGATCGGTCCTCGCTGTGGTACTGGTGGGAAAAGCGCTGAATTGGAACTTCCAGCGGCACGCTAAGCGACTCGGAGTTATGGTCGATAAAGATCGTCACATGGACTTGTCCGAATTTCCCATTGAGCGAGCACGGATCGAGGTGCTTGTACCACCATTTATACTGAGCGTCGTCGTAATCACGGCATGGGGATGGACAGTCGAGAATCGGCTCTCGGTTGGTGTGGTAGTTGTGCTTGTCTTTCTCCTTGGACTGGGGCTATCTGGTGTAGCTAGCGTCTTCAGCGCGCTTATCACAGATATTAGACCTGAGAAAGCCTCTGCTGCGTCAGCATCGAATAACATCATCAAGTTCTTGCTAGGAGCGGCCATGTCAGCAGCCATTGAGCCATTGATATCAGCTGTCGAGCCTGGCAAAGCTTTCTCTATTATCGCATCATTTTATGTGGTGGTATCGCCATGCTTAGTGGTTGTAATCCGAAAAGGGATGAAATGGAGGCAGGAAGTGAAGGAGAAGGACAGGCGGGCTAGTGAAGCACAATAACTTGAACATAGAATAGATATAGATCGATAGTATGCACATGCTACTTTCTTATGTAGAAAAAAAATAACAAGTTACATTATCTTGAGATAAAATGAAATACGTTCTCCCAACTATCATCTAAATAGTAACAAACAACTGCTACCATTACGTATAGTTTTTCCAAAAACCTGTAGATTCGTCCGTCACGACTTGTGTAATCGAACCTTACAATCATAAATATAGCAGTCACACTCTTGACCCTGCTGCAAACATCATAGAGATCCTAGTAAGAGTTATTTATTCTCTGCCTGTATTTTTGTACATACTCTACTTGATCTGCCGAGCTATCCTCTTCTCTATATGACACAAACTACATTCATATTCCCAAGCAACACTATAGTATTCAATCCCCCATCTTATAGTAGAAATGTTCCTAGCATCCTTGTTAACTTGATCGTGTTGAGCAGCTTAATACCATCACCTACGACGCCCTCCTGTAGGCGGCATCTAATGTAAGTGACATTAAGTTCCTTGAATTTTGGCACGGTAGATTATAGGTAGTTTTTGTCCCCGGCAACCTGGAAAACCCGCAAATGCTTCATTTAATGGCTTACACGTTGGTTATATGAAGTGCTACGTCTTATAGGATCTTGCTCCCCTATTAGAAGAGCATGGGCTGTCTTAATCTGAAGCCAGTATCAAGAAAGCCAGCATATCATGCATACCAATGAATATTGTAGTAGTATGTCAGGGCTAAAGTACTAGGGCGTGGAAGGGTATTAGTATTGCAACAATATTCTAGGGCGTCAAGGAGGCTTAGAGGTCTACGTTCCTCTCTCGAGCCTAAGCGGTGAGTCTGGGTTTTTGTCACAAGGGCTAGAGTACTAGGGCTTGGAAGGGTATTTAATATTGCAATAATCTTCTTGGGCGTCAAGGAGGCATAAGAGTCTAAGTTCCTTTCTCGAGCCTAGCGGCGAATCTAGGGTTTTTATACACGAATGGGCTCACTTTCTATGAACCCAAATCACTCCAGATCATCCTGTTCCTGAACTCTAGAGTTCAGGAACACATTTATATTGCAAATATCATATCCAAGAATAGAGACGCCTTGCAGATTAAGTGCAGGATATCGCCGACCAGACCCTGGCACACGGGTAGTTGCATTACCCTACCCAGGGCTGGTCCGTGTGACAGTTTTATATACACGAATGGCTTCGGTTTGCGAGCCAGATCATATCATATATAATGCTAGATCGCACTGTTCAAGATATCGAATTTCTGTCCATTCAAAATATCTAGGAAGCCAAGTCTACAATACAGCATAAATTTGACGCGTTTTTGGCGAATAAGGCCTCAGAAGTGATATTCAAGTTTTTCAAGGCACTGATTTCTCACATGTCATCGTCCAGTCAAAGCTAGGACCAGGCAGCCTCTTAAGTAACGGAGTAGTAACTTGCTCACGGTCTATCGTAGGCTCTAAGCATCGGGTCGCTAAGCAGATGTTCCATAGTATCTTTCTTTAGAGCTAGACTGACATCAAAATCGCCAGTCTCCGCAATATCCATAAGTTGCCTTCAATGTTTATAGTTAGTACATTCTTAAGAGCGAGGGATACAACAAAAGAATAAATGGAAAAAAGACCAGGAGGAGATTCGGCTCCACACCGAGCATGTGTCTTTACGAGAGATGAGCACTTACAGCAGCCCATCCATAAGGGGCATCTGGGTCTGCACGTAGCGAGCCAAACCGGTACCACAAAAGTCTACTTCGTAAGCCTGCGAGCGTGCCCAAGAAGTTGCCAACACATGTCGAGAGCCAAGAAACCCCTGCCATAGACGCTGCGGGCTTACTTCATGAGCAGCATCATAGAGGTAGTCCGATACTGCTTGAGGTGTGAACTGAGACAGCAAGCGCCGGATAGAGCCGGCGACGGCGCCAATCGCAGCGGTAGCTGCATCGGCTCCGGTCTTTGTGACGTAAGCCAATAGTAAAGGAGACCCAACGAAGCTGTCTGGTAGTGGCGGCGATACCCGGTTACGTATGCCTAATGAGATATCCATGAATACCTGATCCTGCAAATTTTCCAGTTTTCGAGCGCGGTTCACCAGGATCCAAAGATGAGCAAGAAGAGCATCCTGCCGTGAGACTGTCTGGCCCTGTAAATCACTCGGTAAGGTGTTCATGGCCGCATCCTTCATCTTTCCCACTTCAGCTTGACTGAACCGAATTTGCATATGCTCGACAGAAGCCCCTAGATCCCATGTAGGCCAAGGAGGGTCTGTTGATGGGCTGAATTGAGTGTGCGACAATTCATCTGGGGGAGGCTTCGTTGCGTTTGAAGAGGTTGTAGCCCACGATGGGTATCCGGGGGCGCCCGCTGCCCACCAATCGTATCGATGCATAGGTAAAGAGCGAGCCCTGTGAATCCTCTCGGCATCAGGCTCCGTAGATCGAGGGTCAAGACCGGCGTGTGCATCCAACATTCCAGGATTGAATAATGCCGTCGATCTCACGTTATTTGTCGACGTTGTTTTAGTGGAATCAGCATCAAAAAGTCGTCGCGACCGGTCGGCCCAAGAATGAATGAACTGTAGCAAACACGTCGCGTCGGAAAGACAGTGTGTCAACTTGAGGCTTACAGCGAATCCGCCGCACTACAATGATAGACGTCAGCGACGATCTCTACACTTATTGGGCTATGAAAGCACAATACTCTATCTGCAAGCGATAGACGTAGTCTCTGCGTAGCTATTCGAGAGCAAATTTGCCCAGGAGCTACTTACTTTAAATGATGTCAACTGGGCAGAAGCACCCGGTAGGCCCATGTATTCAGCGAGGTTTGAGAATGCAAGCTTAGTGCTGGGAAGAAATTCGCTTTGACGGAGGCTGGAGGCATTCCATATCCGCTTTGATGTTGAGCGCTCCGCCAAACTTGGAACAATAGTATGAAGCTCTCTGTTGTCCTCTGCTATCATCAATTCCAGACCCGGGTCGTCCGGAGAACCGTAAGTTATGATAGGCCTGCCGACGTAGCGAGGATTGTTAGTTCCTTCGACATGTTGCTTCGTTGCCCATTGAAGCTGCCCTGCATAGTGAGGGTAGTCGTTGAGGGTCTCCGAAAGTGCTGAGCGGCTATATCAGTTCTCATCTCATAGTAATTTTGGTAGTAGATCACAAAATAGAGATGCCGAACCTGACTCGAGATGATTAAAAAAAACAGTATCGTTTGAATTAAATCTTCCAGTCTTGTCGTAAAACCAGATAGCACCACAGGCAGAGAATCGTGCTACGGTCGCGTCTGCAATGGATAATTGAGTGACGGTAACATTTTGCGGCGGGTTGGCGGGAAAAACTCGTTTTACCATCCGCACACGACGCTCTGTTGTTGCATCCATACTACTAATAGAATAAGCATATGCGTGTGAGAGCGAAACAGAGTAAGTTTCGTGAAAAGAACTTTGATTGTAGCTGCAAGCTTTATCGAGTGACATCGAGCTGGGTAGAAAGGACTTGGCTAACTAGATCTGGCTTGCCGTTATTTGCAGCATCAACTCATTATGATTTATTCTGCTACGGCCCACATGAAGGCAAATATCAAAACCACACGTACATTCTCGTCGAAGATGAGCCAGACCTCGAAGTGAGGCCCTCTAAGTGAGCTAGCTACCACGGCTTTTTTTAATACTTCATGTGCTGGGTAAGGGGAAGCCATATCAGTTTTTGATATTCTAGGTGTTCCTCATTGGTCGCCAAGGGCGCCTAATTATGCTTCCGGGGATTAATTCTGCAGAGAGGGGCATTTCTACGTTTACGATTAGATAACATTGTCATGGTAACTCACTCTCAATACGTACCTCATTAGAAAATTTTGTTCTCGACGCTTGTTCAAGAACAACAACTAACTACTCACTACTAGTAAGATGATATAGAGTTTGAACTAAAGCGGACAATAGACCGCGATAGCTAGAATGAGAAATCGCTTTTGAACATGTCTATCAACATAAAGATGGCGAAGTTAAACGATCGACCTCACTAAATCATACCTACTTCACGATATGTCTCATTATCTTTGTAACGGTGCCATAATAGCTCACATGAAATTGCATGCGTCAACCCTCGTGATTTTTTAGAGACATATTTTCATTACCTAAATCGACCCGTGCGTATTAATAAATACCTCCTCGATATAGCTTATTAAATGTATACAATTCTCGAATAAATGCATAATTAGGTAAATGCAGCTGTAATGCAGCCCCGCTAACCTATTTTTCATATCCACTATTGGTGAGGCTTCACTACATTTTTCCTCTTTGTTATCGTCGGATCTTCGGGTCTTCGGGTCTTAGCACAGCACTTAGTTACCAACATACAGCATGGCAGGCGGGCTTGGAATGGCCATAGTCTGTATAGAAAGAATATTAGACTCATCATGGGAACAATAACGTTACAATACTGCCACACCATATGGAATGATCCGTATGAGCATGACTCTCCAATAAGTGGCATGTTGGCTGAGTTCCGACGTAGTATATACATCGAATCATTGGAGTGTGTTCAATCCTAAGTGGCCCATAATTACGTCGCGGGCGGCAAAATTGAAGGAGTGAGTCCTACAGATGAGCCCGTCTTACGACATGACCCCGCGCCGATTCTCCATGCCAGGCTCGTGAAGACCAAGTGTGTTGTCCTCTACAGCCCCCAAAAAGATGAGCCGAGGCAGGCTGTATTTAGAATTTGAAATACGTTATGTCGCATTGGCGCTCTTAGTGTGAACGCGAAAGCGCAAACTGTTGCATCGTAGCCCTCACATGTAAGACTAACACAATCCAGACAATCGGCTATAAGCCGAAGCTCTACGAAATCGGCATCTACTTAGCCCCTTGTAGGGTAATATTCCGGGAAAGACTTGGGCGTGGTAAGCTGACCGCAGCGCCGTGGATCTATCGCCGACCACGCGTCATCCATTGACAATACTCGTAGCACCTATGTGAAGATGCTTCAAACTACATGAACCTGGGAGGCGAAATGCGTAACAATTTATATAGGTGGGTATAATACAGTACATTACATCATTATAATTCTTCAGGTCAAATTGTCGTCAATACAGTCGTGTCCATTATTCCCATCCTGCAAGTATTCCGTTGCATTCCGCAATCTTCCCCACCCATAACCCGCCTGCATGAAGCAGACTAGAATAGTACATTAGATATCCATTGAAACAGCAGCATCGACACTGCGTCGTCGAGTGAAAATAAGCGACTTCATTATGAACTCCTGCGCGGGTCCCGAGTTATCCTTATCGTCAGCAGCCGGCCTCCATTGCGTAGGCGGGGTGTTGTAAGATTCATAGGCGTCTGGTTGGTCATTAATCCAGGACATGCCGAGCTCGCTATCATAGCCGTACTCGTTCGCACCGCGCCATCGTACACTGGATTCCTCCTTGCCGTTCCATTCAAGCTGCTTCCCATCATTAAGAGGGAACGTCCATAGCTTAGCGCACTTCACAACCGAGTCCAACTGGCTCTCCTTCTTAACATAAGTCTCGAGGACCAACTCGAGAGTCTGTAGGTCGGGCCAATACTCTGCGAACTGCATGCCCCAGCGCCCCTGTTTCTCGAACTCGTCGAGGTTGAAGTCGGGTTGTCTTCCCTCTTTGCGGGCTTCATAGCCCTCGAGCATCGCAGTGCTCGTCTCACGCCGATCGGTGACATTGATCATGGGTTCAAGGCGTAATGCCTCGTGTGGGTCGTCTGCACCGGCCTGCGGACATGAGGTCCAAGCCCACCAGTCCGTGCGAGACATGCGCAGAGTGAGATGTGTAATTTTCTTGCCTATGAATATGCTCCTGATCAAGGCTGCCCGCGTCTCTGCAGCCCCGGGGCGCAGTGGTATGTCGCACACTGGTGTTCTTGCCTCTTTAAATGGGCTGAAGGATGCGTACCCTGCAAGGGTAAACCCTTTTGCTTCATGCCCTTCGTGGCGGCCCTTGTTACCCGATAGACGAGATACTCGTTCAATGGAGCCTGCGATTGTTGATAGTTAGTCTTTGAAGTTTCGTCATATTCGATCTTGATCGAGGACTCCCAACATACCTCCTTCTAGTTGGAATTGCTGCACGCTCATGTCTACTGAGGTGATATTGGCAAACTGCCAAGGACGTAGCTTGCGGCATAGGCGTAGGTTTGACGGTGTACATTGTAGTGGGTTATCTGGGGGCACTACGTCGGGATGCCCGTCGAACAGAACCATGGGATTGATCTGGAAAGGAACGAGGAAGGCCTCCAGGTAAATGGCACGACACGTGAGCAAGAGTTCAACGGCAATACGCAATGGAGCTGCTTGTCCAGGTCGTGCATAAGACTTGTCTAATGGGTATAGTGCGTTGAGATCTTCATATCCCGTGAGTGTGTAGTCCCAGATCAGTTCGCGTAGCTCGGCGGGGAGTTTGGCAAACAAGGGACAGCGTAGCTGTTGGTCCACAGAGTCAGGATCGTCGAGAATTTGGACAGCGAGAGGAAGCTTTTCGGTCCTTCGACGAGCTGCTGCTGCTTTGGCTCTGCCCGATAAGTCGCTCGTGCTTGCTGTAAATCCATGATCCTCTTTGATCTTTAGTTTTGACTGGTCCCGGCTGAGTCGTCGCAGCACTTTCGACGTCACCGCCCACGTCTTGATCCCCATGCCGAATGATATGATATCAAGCATATGAAGTTTCAGTCTTCTGTCTCGGAGTCGTTATCACGCTGGGAGTAGTTGTTGTCGTTGTCGTCTTGTAGAAGAATGATCATTTATCACGCCGACTTATAAGATTTGAACGCGGAGGTGAATTTGAGTATATGGGGGTGGCCCAGGGTCTTATTTGAAATGCGCCCAGATGAACTATTGTCTAGAAACAAGGATTATATAAAGCGGAAACAGGGGGCGAATGGGTCTGGCACTAAGTACGATTTGCATAATAGAGGCCAGAGAGGGTCTCGGGAGGGGCTACATAAGCTCATGCTTGTTATGAGTGAATGCTGCTACGTCACATTATCTCCTAACCTCTATATTGGCTGCTTTTGGGCCCTCGGACAGCGAAATCCCGTGTATTGGTATCTCGCGGCCAGAGGTCCTCAACTAATAATCCGGACTCCAACCCACGGCAGAAACTCATTTACGGGGCAGCCGATTCAAAAGCCAATATCGTCAAATTTGGGCATTGATCGCCAATGCTAAACGACCCGAAACCTACTTAGTCTGGGGTTAGAAAAACGAACCTTGAAATGTACTTCAGCTCCAGGGGTAAGCCCACTATACCTATTTTAGTACTGCCCCTTTTTATCCTGGCAGCAAAGGTATATATGGCTATTGTAGACCCCGTACTGCTAGAAGATCTTTTTTATAATTAGCTCTTCGTATAATTAGCCTTAAAAATGCTTATATTAGCTGTTATTATAATACTTTTTACTATTAGCATAAGCTTAATCATTTTTTCAGGTGTTTACTTTATTTATTTAAAGCGTATTATAGCTATTAAAATAATATAATAGCACTATACTTAATAAACAATAATAAAGCTCGTATCCGTACGCTATACTATAATGGCTGCTTTTTTATAGCTAAAATAGGCCAGCGAACTCTATTTTTTAAAGGCTAAATTAATTATGCGTTATTTGCTCCTTAGACTGTTCGCCGCTATAAAAAACCCCTTTTAGCTATTGGCCTAGCTAAAGAATAAGAACTAATCGAATTTATTACCGGCTCGCAAAAAAATCAGCAAATAACTTATTTAATACTTTCTAAGGTTTTATTTAATAAAGCATACAACGAAACAGCTATTTAAAATGCTTTTAAACGTTTTAGTTATAAACGTTGCTATATTTAAACTAAACTATTTTTTATAGCAAAACAAAAATAATAACGCTTTAACTTTATAAATGCTTATAAATTTTAAACTATTAAACAATAAAACTAAATGCTTTAGTTGGACAAAACATAAGTTATTTAAAGCTTATATTATAAGCTTTAAGTAACCTAGCTATAACATAAAAAATATAATAACAACTACATAATTAATAAAATTAAAAGAAAGCGTAGCTAAATATTCTAAGGCTCGTTTTTTAAAACTATTAACAAAAGCTTTAATATATTTTAAAAAAAGTTATAGGGCTAAATTAGTTCTAATTTATACTACGAGCATATTTTACTTATTATTTATAAGCATATTTAGTATTAAGAGTATTATTACAGGTTTTATTATATATTTATGCAAGATAACGCTCTTGGATATTTAACCCGTGCTATACGTTAAGATCTTAAAGCCCGCAGTATTAAAGTAATAAAATAGCTACCATATTCGCTAAACCTAAACTTAATAAAAACTATTTAAAATTAAATAAAGAACTATATCGATTAGCTTTATAAGCATATTATAAAGCCTCCGTATAAAGTAATAAAGCAATAAGTAATAAAAGCTTAAAAAGCTATACTACAGGGCTATATAAATAACTTAATCGCAAGTTTAACTGATCGTTGCTAACGCGTATACGAAGCTAAAAGCGGTCATATACGGGGATAGCTTCAAATAAACACACTAATTTTAAATCTCTATACAAATTGCCTATGTATCTAAAATTTGCAGGGTTAGGTACGCTAGTACAAATAAGGGGTAAATGATCTACACTACAAATCAAGGTATATGGTATAGGGGGGTATAATAGTACATGGTATTAACGTAGTGGTAGCCAGCTGCTGTGCCGCATACGACAATTTGAGTTTCTTGATAGTCTTAATTGCCTTGCACTGCATCAACAGCGCAACCTGGTCGGAAACCCGGTTATAATTTGGCGTTAAGCCACGTGCTGCGAACGCAGGTGGGTTTTCTTACATGAGGTGTCGGCACATGCTAGGCCACTTTAAGATATAACATACCCTTCGTACAGCATATCCTTGACATATATACCGAGATAGTGCTAGTATCATGTACGGTGCACAGCAGTAGCGAAACGGCTATTGCAGTGGTACAAAACGCTAGGTTAGACCATTTCTTTCACTAGTGTGAGATTGCTATGTACTGCGAGTAGATTTCCATTGTAGGTCTAATACCAACTTCATAGTTATAGTATCTGTCAGATATGTAGCCCCATAGGGGGGCCTCTACAACTTCCTTTTGCCGCAGTGGTTAATTCTGACAATTAAGAGTCTGTTCTGCCGGAGCTAACTAGAGACGGTCTAACACGGTTAGATCGGGAAATGATCGCTGTGCGCAAATAGGACACCCAAAAGTCGCGGGTTCAATTCCCGTACAACCTGTACAAACCTGAAGTCGAGCAGCGATGCGCGCCGATGCTACTGGGTAGGATTAAAGACCGCAATTGTACATGGTTGTTCCCCAAGACCTTCTACAGAAGTGTATCGCTCCCTGAAAAAGAGGTTGATGCCATGAACACCTGTAGAAGCTCTTGGTGGGGGGGTGTGTCAGATATGTAGCCCCATAGGGGGGCCTCTACAACTTCCTTTTGCCGCAGTGGTTAATTCTGACAGTATCCAATACCTTTCATCGAACTCAACAGAACATGATACACGGCGGTGCCATTTATGCGTTACCCTTTTTGACATTTCTAGGAAATTGAAAGCTGGATTTGGTCAAATGCATGCGTTGACATCTACTGGGTAGGGTGTCACTGGTTTACATAGCTAATTTGGCCGGTTGAGGTAGTTTGATAATTAGGTGAGAGCAGCTGATTGATTCTCTTATTTTGCCACAAGGTTTCTGGAAATTGGCATATGTATGTCATGAAAACAGCGTTCTCATGACGCACACAACCACACCGCCGTTAGAACTAACTGGCTAGCAAATTCACTATAGCTCCACAACAGGGGTTAGCTCTGCAACGGCAAGTTTCCCGTTGCGCTAGCATGGCGTTGAATTGAGATGTCCTGTGTTAAACGTCGGCATTCAAGAATTTGTAAATCCTCTATACGATGCCTGCAGGCTCACCCTGGCTTGGCCTGAGATACTGGGGAAGTTATCCGCGATCCACAAGGTGCAAATGTCCATCACGGCTTTCCTATGCAGAAAGTCAAGCAAAGTCATTCAACTGCTAATTGAACTGCGACACTTGTACCAAACGGGCCGAACCGCGGCTAAATACTGAGTTAGTGTTCATGATTTCTAGAGCCTCACGATGGCTATCGGATAAAACAAGTCGGGAAATCCCGCTTGGCCTTCATGTGCAAATCAAGACTTTCGGCCAATTAAATTTCAGATGATAGCCACTACAGATTAGCATTTTTCAAAACAGTATAGCCGAAAACCCTATGGCGGGTATTTGCAGAAACACAGGCAATTGATGGAAGGAGGGTTAAAATGTAATATAATCGGAGTCCTGGCTGAACACGTGATTACATATTTTCCTGTCCTTCGTTATCCCGAACCGTCCTCGGTGTCCTTACTAGGTAGTGCACACGACATTCCTTGGCTTACACGTCGGAAGCTATCATTTTGAGATCATCTTCTAACCGCGCAATAACTGCCTCATAGAAGTGCTGACAAAACGTATCGTTCTGCAGTCCAGCAACGCCATAGATACTATCGAGACACCAATTCACGGCAGCCGCAAAGTTCATCCCTCCATTGACTCGTACTTCCTCCTCCAGTTGACTGCCCCTTTCTCGCTTAGAGACGATTGAGCGAATATCCATGTTGTCTGTCATTTCGAGTGCGTCATCCACGCGGCTAGTCATTATCTGAATGAGAAGAGCTCCGAGGGACAAAACTGCGAGATTGATGGGCCGCCCTACCCCCAGCATCTGCTCCGGCGGAGTTAAGTGAGTGACTGGAGATGTTGCAGCCTGGCTTGTAAGGGCGTTCGATATGCTCTTTACGACGAACGGACGGTAGCATGAACAAGGCTGTTGATTCACGATGTTCTCGCTGCCAACCATGAATACGATATCATCAAGTGTCATAATCTGTGATAGCCATGGTGTTCCCTCTAGGTGAAGCACACTAGCAGACAGAGCTAGCGCTACTTGCAGTTTGTCTTTGAAGCCAAACGGTGGGAGCTCTGAAGTATTTTTATCGATGACTTGACGAAGTGTTATATGTCTCTGGGACTCGTTGCCATTGTCAGGGTGTGACAGGACAAACTTGCGTTGAGTATCGAAAATATAACCATAACATTTCATAGCCGCAGTTCCGGGTTCCCTGTGAGCGATGCCACATAAGTCTAATATTATAGGTGGCGGAACTTCTGTGGTCTTCGTGGTTGTCTGTGAGGTAGTGGTGGTTTGTGTCGCAGACTGTGTCGTGGGAAGTGACGATCCGGGTTTCATAACCGACATGGAATCAACAAGTGATGACCAACTGACTTTTAGCTTAGCTGAAGGTCTGGTAGACGTTAACGATAGTGTTGCTGGTATCAGCGGCAACTCGTCGCACATGAGCCGCAATTGGAATATTTTCCATTGAGCCTTTAGCGGAACTTCGTCAACAGTTTGAACAGCCTGCCTAATTTGATATTCATTATCAGTTTTCAATGTGATGCGAAAGTTGAAATTTCGGGCTGTCTTCTCTTCCACGTCATTTGGCAATATGATAGCATTCCTCTGAGAGAGTTGAAGCCCTATACTGTGCGAAGGAGTACATGCACAAGTTATTGCACGATGCAATGCATTATGAATGCTATAAAAAAGACTTCGTAGGAGCTTGGTCAAATGAGACTGGGACCTTCGACGTCGATCAGGCTCCAGGTCATGATGTACTCCAGGGAGATCTTGAATGGCAGCATTGCCGGCCTTGATTCTTGATAGAATGCCTTCGTACGCTTTTCTCTTCAAAGTAAACGATGCATTCTTTTTGAAGGTCTGGAGTATTGATGCGCTATCTCGTAGGTTTATCTAAACTGTCATGAACATGCTGTCCACTTCAAGCATCGGCACAGACGTACCTGGCTGCTCTCTTCGATACCAAGCTGCAGCTTAAGCTCTTGCGTAGCTTTTGACATCTCCGTGATGTGTTCTTCGAATACATCATACGAGGTGTATAACCTCAAACGCCTGCAATGTATGAACATGTAGTGCCTATACCAAAATTGTACGTCCCCTCATTTATATGAGGATTCGAATGAAAATACTCACTGCGGAAACGGTATAAGCTTTGAGCAGGAAGGTGAAATCGACGCAGCATGACATACCAACTGCTCTGTATAAGACTTCCACCCAGGCCCAAACGGGTCCTCGATCATAGCGTGTATTTGCATAGGTGGTACAATACCAACCAACAATGTTTCGCAAGTATTTCGGAGACGCAGTTCCTCTGTTCGCAAGTCGAGCTCTATGTGGCGGAGGTCTCGACTAACATGCTTGATAGAGTAAAAGATCTCTTTATAAGCTTGCACAGCTTTGATTGCTAAGGGAAGTGTCCCGAGGACAAGACCGGCAACCTCTAGCCCAGCCATAACTTGCTTATTATGATTTTCGAGACCACGACAACTGACCGACTGTAGGTATTACCGGTGCCTGACCCCGCATCAGTGTGATATTGAAGATTGTCACGTGTTGTTACACAGCGGCGCTGCATATTGCCCTTGATTCGTTGTTTTTAAATTCGATTAGCTGCGGGGCAATGTGGCTTTTACTAAAGCAAAAAGTGTTTAACCGTCTAGTCACGACCGTAGCTGTCTAGTAAACTTTGTTGTAAGCACCGAGAAACACGATGGCGGAATCTTGCAAAAAGGGACATGAATCTCATCAAATTGCAATCCTAGTAAGCCAAAACATTGATTCAGCTAAAGTTCTTCTATCTTCCCTGGCTCCACATGTGGACCAATACTCTAGAGTGGCATCTCAGCTTGCGAGATTCAAGTTATGGGTCGGGAGCCTTGGAGCTCATCGGTGGTCTGGACGCAGGTCTTTAGACTACCGACTGCGCGACGCGTCATCTATTCGACAGCATATCGTATTGCTACTTGATCAGCTCGGAGAAGCTATGAAAGATGGTAAGTAAGCCTCTCACTCCTTTTGACGAGGATATTGTCTCGAGCTGAAGCATGCAGCCTTATCAACCTCAAGTAATTCCGGGGCCCCAGCGATGGAGGTCCACGACTTACTGGACCCTGAACTAATGCACTACTTGGTGGACGATGACGATTCAACCCAATCGAGCCTGGATAAAGCCCTGGATGACATCGGCCATGTGGTCGATTGCATGCTCCGTCTATCAGTTGCCATTAGAAACCCCGCACCGCACGATCAATATATGTCTCGCGCCGGGTTACAAACATTGGCTTACTATGAACCATACGATATTAGACATGTCCAGGAGAAATTCTCCCGGATAGAGAATAAGCTCGCGGCAAGACTAGGAGCAGCAATAACAGCTCGCCGTCATTTCTTTCAATATAGAGAAGATCATCATGCTAGACTCTCTAATGGTATAGGCGATGATGACAGTCTCACTGAGAGTGGCGATCAAACCACACACGCATCGTCAATACCTGAACGCCTCAAAGACACTCTAGATGAAGATCCATTGATAGGTTTAGATGTTCAATCGGTTGTTTCCGCAACGTCTTATGCTCCATCATCATATAATGTAGATGAGCTAAGAGTGCCACCGATCCCGAAAGAATACCTAACAGGACCTTTTCTGTGCCCATTTTGCTATCTGATCATTGAAATTAACTCAAGATACGACTGGAAGTAAGTGATTTGTGTTTATCTGTTAAACCTTTCCGCTAACCAAAATTAAGGAAGCATGTCTTCAGAGACTTGCAACCTTATGTTTGTCTTGCGCCCTCATGCTCAGTGCAATATCACAGGTTCTCCCGGCGTTCCGATTGGTTCCAACACATGAAGAAGGCGCACTGGAGGCTATGGCAATGCTATTGTGGACGTCACGAAGTATTCAACAACGCGGAAGAGTTTCACGATCATCTGCGAAAAACGCATCTGAGTGATCTAACCCTACAGCAGCAGGACACATTCAGACAGATGTGTAGTCAGGTGGACCTTAGCCAAGCGACTGGGCCTTGTCCGTTGTGTGTTGAGGTACATATAAGCTCCGCGACGCAATATGTCACCCATATTAGCCACCATCTGGAGCAACTGGCTCTTTTTGCTCTTCCGCAGATTATAAATGAGAACGATGGGACCGGGAGTCAGAATGATAGTTCCGAAGGAAAGGATGACAGCCTAGAGTCGCGAGTATCAAATTTGATTATTAACGAAAGCCAACCTGGAGAGCAAGCAGCTAGCATATCATGGAGAGGGGATGACCAAGAACACAATTCACCTGAAAGCCCCCAAGCCGTGCAAGAAGGCGCCACAAGCGAGTCAGGACTTCCAATTTTCCAATCAGATGATGCCAAGAATGCCGAAGATAACGTACACGATAGTGCTAGGACTATGGTTGTCAGTGATCAAAACGTATCGCGGACCAGCCGAGTGATAACGCAGCGTACTTCATCGAATCCAACTAGCAGCGAAACTGGTGGCAGCACTAATATGGCTAGAAGTGAATATCCTAAGGAGGGAAAGACAAGGATCCCGCTTCGTCTAATCAGTATAAGGGCTATAGTAGAACTTCAGTATCCTTACGTGATAGAAGTAAGTCAAAAAGGCCTCGCTCTTTTATTGGGCTATCAAACACCCAATTCTCTACAAGATATAGTACCTAGCTAATATGACATAGGAGGATACCGTAATTGTCCAAAAATTATTAGGACAACATAACGTTGACAACTTGCTAAGGCTTAGTGAGGACTACAAAAGAATCGACGCCGAGCCGACTCATCGTGGGGGAGGGGGGGGGGGAGGGGTCCCTGGATGGAGATGGGACTGTGTGAGTCCTGACCTCTTAACTGTGCCATTATTCAACAGCCAATAATTAACTCTCAACTCTCTAGTGCAATTGTAAATTCCAAAACTTGTCATACGTTTATGACGTAAGCTGTCCCGGCTGTAGTCATCAGCGAGACACCAATTGCCTAGTTAGGTCGATACTATAGTGCCAGCCACGCTGTTGAGAGTCCCAAAGGATTCGAGATGACTTCTTCAAAATGCGATTGAGCGGAAGTGATCATAGCTGATTTAAAACGTTGCGGTGCCCCGGGAAACTAAGAACGACCACACCCTATTTTCTTCAGGACACTAAAGGCCTTGATATTTGGGGCAATAGGCTAGGAATAAGAATTCGAGGAGATTATCATCTTTCAACAAATGATATAGCGTTTCGAGTTTTGAGTGTATTGAGCCTTTTCCCCAAGTCCGTCTAAGTGTGCCAGTCCGTGAAATGTATACTTGCCATCTTCTCTCTTTCGGAGGATAAGAGCAAGTGGTTGATTGAAGGGGATGACACGAGCATCCACTTCACCAGTAGCCGTCTCGCAAAGAGGGAGTATAAGCTTGTCACCTGTCTTAACAGTGTTTGGGGCTACACCAAGATTGCCATTCATCGTGCTAAAGACGACGGCAGAGCCAGATACTTCTTTACAATAATAGCGCGTTTGATCATGCATCGGCATAGATGACCATTTAGGCTTGGACTTGTTGTTCTTTTCTGAAGATTGGGATGATGGAGTCTTGTACGCTCGAGAAATACTAAGATATGCGGTGATCGTTTCCCAGTTTGCGAAGAGGTTGTGGATTATATTTTCCTGAAGAACTCTTCCGTTCCTTTTAGTAAATATCTGGTCAGCAATAAACTGTCGCCGATTCTCATCCTTTTCAATGCTACCCAAGCTAGCACTATAATCTGTGGCATTGGCGGCTGTACCCCGTCTGATTGAACTTTCGGTCAGCTCAACCAGCTCGACTACTTTCCTTGAGAGCTCGGCAACAATGCAATCGTCAGTATTTATGTCATGATCGCTATGGTCGGAGCATTCTTCCCAAAACCCGGGTAAGGAAGGTGTTGTCCCTACTACGACATCAGCACAGACCCCCTCAAAGTTGAGTTCTGTGCCTTCTGCGTTCATCTCTAGTGATGGTATGGTCACTTCAGTCGAGGCATCATCGATGTCATGACGGGAATATGGATCAAAGGTCCTAAAGTCGTAAACCCAGGTCGGCAAGTTAATAGAGGCTCGGGATGTATCGAAAATGATGAGTTCCAGCATGGCAAATTTCGTTGGACCCTTGAAAGCAGCATAGGTCGCCCTGCTGAATACAAGCTCGGTAGAAACGCGATAGTCTGGGTACACCAGGTCTTTCTCTATAGGATTGAGAAAACTCAGTAAACTATACACTTTATCTCGAGGATCAGTAGTTGTAGATGCTCCAGTAGCAAGTGCAGCGTGATATAGTGACATTTGTTTTCCGCGCTCGATTTCCGACTTGATCAGGTCAAATTTCTTGAGCCGCTCCGTCAGTCTTCCCAGGCTGCGAAAATATATTTTCTTCTCTAAGATCAAGCCGCTGTCAGGTATCGCACCTCCTTGCTGTCCGCCATAAGGGCTCGCTTTGTCGATCATACGGGTCCTGGAGCCGAACTGGAAATAGGGCCGTCGGCTCAGTGCATACTCCTGAATGATCCATCCACGGTCTTTCCACGAAGGACTAGTAGTCTGTAAGGCGTGATCCATAAGTAGACAGTCGCTATTCCATAGTATATCCAACGGCAGAATAGATGACGCGAAATGCAACGACCTCTGGGCCGGTGTCAGATCTGAATCATGGATAGTTGTGTCACCAACGTCACCGAGCCAAATGGCTGTCGACGATGCATTTGAATATATTTCTGCCATAAGAGCAACCTGAGCACTTCGCTCGTCGATGTCCTCTTGATTGATACAGACGGCGTCGACCCACAGCACTCTTGGCTTGAGCAGATATCGCAATCTCCTCAAAGCCCGAAAGAGATTATCGGTAATTGGAAGCTCATTGCTTCTTGACATCCACTTGGTATTTTGCCTGATCTTCAGTGTTCGGCCCTCAGTCCGAGTGCCCCACGTGTAGGAGAGCGCTTCGTACGATGGCTTGTCGTTGAGAGCCACCGTCCGGAGGATACCCCTCAAATCAGCTTCAAAGACACTAGGTAACAGCTCGAGAACTCTTATGCTCTTCACTCCCGGTTCTAAAGGTTGGTAAATAGTTGGTGAACTCGCCATAGAGACCCGGGCCTATCGACCGAAATGAGAAACGGGAGACTCAGGGGCGACGTTGTTGAGCTACAGAACTGCATGAGTTCACTTCTTGTGCGCTATTGGTCTCTCACGAGCGTAGCGTGCCTTGATGACCGGTCTTCCACACCCCGAGCCCTTCGACTTTTTCAATATAATGAGTTATCTCGGATGCGTCTGATAGAGCACACAATATGTTAAAGCTTGACGAAACTTTTCAAGTCAAAGTAGAATAGCGCAACGGCGAACCACAGTGACAGAAACGACTTGATAGTTGGCATATCTGAACCACAATGCCTCTGGCAAAGCAAGGCGAATATGGTAGTTCTCGTATGAACGAGATGGAAGTAGTTGACACGCATTGACAATGAGGGGTAATGATCTAGATAGCCATTGTTCATCCTTCTATGTAAGTGTGATCCCTGGTCATTGCAGTATGGCTTCGTGACCAAGCCATTTGTAGCTAAGTTAGTAGACTCCTTAGTCGCTAATCGTCTCAAATTGCTACACTAAGCCTGCTTCGATTAGCTCACCCTACTTCTGGCATCCTTCTCACTGGTTACTTAACAAATATTAACTCAAGGGCATATAACATAGATATGAGCTTAGCCAATACTTGCATACAACTAATATAAAGACATTGTATCCATAGACCTTTGCTGCAATTTAACTACATTCATAGCTTTCATGGCAATTCAGTCACTGTGGTAGCTGAGTTTCTATAGTGGCGCTAACGCTTACGGTGAGATCAAATCAACTGATGGCGTCTATATGCCTACATAGTCTTCCACACATAAAGGCTAGACGAGATCGGAATTTTAACCTTACTTCCATTAAGCTTGCTCGCTAAACGCCGAATTTTTTTTCATGATATTTCGAACCAATTCACAGCGCATCGTGGCACTAATTTACTCTACAGGTCCCAGGTCATTCTTACGCTATATAAGGATAGTACTATAGGGGGTAAGGGTGCCCAGCCCTGGTCCACTGGCGAGTTTCGTGACCGTGAGTCCGTTAGTGCTGGTTACGACAGACTAAAGTAATCATTTTCAATTTCAGAAATGATAGGAGACACATAGCTTAGGTCTCTATGAAATGAAAGTTTAAAATCGTAGACAGATTGATTGCTACGTCACTCTTTCAGGGGTAGTGGCTAAGTGTAAGAGCAGGTGCTTAATTAAAGTGACACTTATTTTTCGTTAATCTGGGAAACTAAACTTGCAGTTGCCACACTGACCGCACCACTTGCTTGACCATATGAAAGAATTCCGGTTATCATACCATTGATCGATGGTGCTGTTCTTGCGCCAAAACCCTTGATGTGGTAGAATTAATTGTGATATATGAGCAATCCCAGTGAAATGTCGAAAGGTTGCGACTTGATCACAATCTCTGGAAAGTGGATTCGAACACTAATATTTCCGGAAAGGTGCTTGTAGGGTGGTGGTTGTCGTTGCCTTTATAATAGTATGGGAAGGACCAGGTAAGATGCACCTTGTCATTCGTCTGCTCGCTGACAGTAACAACTCTTACGAGTTCTCTGAGAAACGATGTCGTAATCCTATTCTCCTCATTACCGAAATCCCACATAGAAAGTGTTACTGGACAGACAGGCGGAGAATTCATGTTGAGGCCGGTCTTTTTGAACATGTTATTGTCCTGGCCGTGATCATATAAGTAAACCGGTTGAGGACCAAAGGCTCTTGGTTCCTTGTTATCATATTAGTCTTTGGAATCAAATTTCATTCGAGGCTCCTCCTCACTTACCAGCGCTCCAGGGGCACCATTAATATCCACCGATAGGATACACATAGTACCCTGCTTGAACTGTGAATTCCATTCCGTGAGTCGAGCAACCCGTAACAGGAAATCGAAGGTCAATGGAGATAAGGGAACTCCTGAGGTTGTTGTATCGCTGCCGAATTCAAATTCGATTGACAAAGTGTTCATTACTACGATGTTCATCCCCATTGTGTGCAGTTGCCTTCTGGTACCCGATGATATGTCTGATGACTCAAGAACAGGCAGAGGCTTCGCATCCAGCGGTGATTGTACCTGAACACAAGCAACCCAGCGAATGTAAATTGTGACCTTGTTTATGAAAAGGGGCTGGGAGAGTATATATATCGGCTGATCATCCTGGATACAGGGTGTCGACAATAACAGGGAGGTTGTCCTGTCAGACAGTGCGGCGGAAGCTCTTACTCGGATAGCAGGATGAGAACCACATGAAATAATTACGTCGTCTTCTAAAATCTCATAAGCCAGAAGCCTGCAAGATATTCTGCCATTGGGGTGTATTGTACAGTCTGTGTTTGATACACGAGAGGAGTGATACAGCTGTCCGAAATGGAAGACAGATTGCGGGCACCATGACCATGGCCCGTGAGTTGTAATGGGCACCTCACTATGCACAAAATCTGTGACACGAATCTTCTCGAACGTGACTAAAAGGAACTTCATGATTTCGGGACCTGTCATGCTTGAATCAACTAGCCTCTCAGAGCCGTTCTTATCCTGACACATCAGTGCAGCGATAAGCATCTGATCCTTCGTCCAAGATGTAGTCCTACGTGATAAAATTTTGAGGAGATCAGATAAGTTTGTGATCTGAGTGCTTTCTTGGAGGAATGGATGACGCATGATTTTAACGATTTCGGCTGCGACGAAATAACCCTGCATGGGGATGGTACCAGCAGGGCTCATGATGTCGCGACTCTTGTGCCCAGGGAAATGTTTGAGATGGTGAGGGCTCATCCATTCTCCCACATCTGCAGCAAAGACATCACTATCCCAATCCTTAATCAATGGATCTCCATCTGGGTTTGTTGGGTCAGCGTATAGAACCTTTACGGAGTGATGTCTCGTTGCAAATAACTCGGCAGCTGTCCAGCCTCCAGTAAACCACGAAGACAAGACGAGCGCGACAGCGGGGCTCCCATCGTCCCGCCAGGGAAATCTGACGAGATCTTGGTCATGAATAACTGTGACCTTTGCCTTCTCAAAGTTGTCTAGCATCCGCTCGATAGCTGTCGCACGAGCTGTACGTTCAGAAGGGATAGAGATAGCGTCCCACCATAGCCCGCCGCAGCCGACAGTCTTCGCAAAGTAGGCATACAGGCATTTGTTGACTTTTCCAGGCGCCTTAAGGCCAACCCCCGTGCCATCAGACTACACATGCGAGAGAGCTCGGTAAGGCTTCGGCAGGAGACTTATCTAGTCCTTCCTTCCTTATCACAATACAAAGGTCAAACAGAACTGGTCTACAGCGCAAGTCAGTAACAGCAATTCAATAGCTGCCGGACCGCCGAGAGCTGGCAGAGCGTTACCCTGACATACCCCACCTCCCCTACCTAGCAGTTAGCAGCCCCAAGATACTGCCCAAATGCCAACCCTACCTAGGACTATGCAACGCTTGCTACATTAAGTTCGTATAATACAAAAAGGACTATCTGAGGTATATGAGTTACGATAGAGGAACGGGATACAGATATTACGCCCAAAAATTCGGGCTATTCAGACGACAAGATGCATACTAATTGGACAGAGGCATATGGGGACAAATATTGGTGTAAATTCATAACGGAATGGACTTTAATGGCCACAAAAATAAGAAGCCAAGCCCGCTTGAGTGGTCGATTTGTGGAAGTTAAGTAGTTATTATTGGGAAATAAAGGCAGGCATCTCCGGTTGCAAAGACCTCGGCCCCGGCCCATCTCGTAGCATCATAACTAATCCGACAACCTTGAAGCCGTCATGATTGTGCGCGAGCACTAAGCCTGGATTATGTCAATATCCCTAAAGATTATGCTGTCCCTTCCTCATATGAGTGGTTATTCCCGTTTCACCGTTCCGAATCATACTTACCAATAGATTACGGATATAGATCCGAATTCGATAACTTCACCGTCAGTTATTGTCTCGCAGAGCCACTACCAGGCAACTGTAAAGTTGTCTTATCTAACTACCTATTGTTGACTATAATCATCTACATATTCCTTAAGGCAGTCACATGCATAGTCATACTCTGGAAGCTTCAGCACAAGTCACTTGTCGCCCCTGGCGACGCTATAGAGTCGTTCATTCTGGAGCCAGACCAGCAGACCGCGGGGCTTGGTACCCTGGATATCTCCGATTGTCGTCGCTTTGAGAATAGATCACCAAGAATTTGGCCTAAGGAAGGGGATCCTACAATGACAACAACAATTATGCCACGTGCTTGGCATAGAAAAAACAATAGACCAACTCACATCTTGCCTGCTGTTGTAGGGGCACGCACGTATGGCTACCTAACCCTCATGGTCGCCCTAGTGACATTCATTATGGCTGAGGCGTTTGTTTCAAACTTTTATACCTTGTAAGTTAAAGGATAAAGCACCAGTCTCTGACAACTGTAGCATATCCCCTTCTCTGTTACCCACATGCTAACCGGTCCAGCCCAGATCGAATTGGAAATACTGATGACACCCGAGAATTTGCACATGGAAATTGGGGATATGTCAACTCACTTCTTTTTGTTAATGTCCCTCATTTATTCGTGTAAATATCTTATTTCTTTTATAACGCCTTTTTTACCCAACTGCAGGTAGAACGTGAATGGAATGAATACAGCTCCAAATTCAAACCTCTTCGCGTATCGCATCCTATGGGCCAGCAAGTTTCAAGCTACCGGCTTCAGTTGCCCTATAAATACAGTATCCCACTAATTCTTGTCGGTGTTTGGTGTCATTGTGTCACACTCTCGCGATACCTCGCGATACCTACAGCCACAGAACAAAGGAGACACTTTATATATAGATATCTAACCTGTAGAGATAGTAATTAGAGCTCCTTGTGCGATAACAAGTATCCAAGACTTACCCCTACGTTGCCACTAGTATTCCAGAGGCCGTGACAGTTTGGTTGGTATCAAATACCGTGTTTCTGGTCATAGTCGAAGGTGGTAGGTGTACAATTCTTATTATATGTGCAATTGTAAGCTAATATTGGGTATAGGATATCGGGATACTACTTATTTCATGATACCCGGGGAAAGTTCTATCGATTCTACTAGATTGTTCGGGGTTTCGGGCCGTTCCTGGATTACTCCTTCTGGCACCCTGTTACTATTTATCACGACATTATTTCTAGTGCCATTACCCCTACTATTCAGTTTGTGCAGGCTCAAGGGCCAAATGATAGCGGG
This sequence comes from Xylaria cubensis, assembly GCA_022385715.1. NCBI lineage: Eukaryota > Fungi > Ascomycota > Sordariomycetes > Xylariales > Xylariaceae > Xylaria > Xylaria cubensis. Next base: position 279,246 of record MU279027.1, on the reverse strand, counting down.
CGGTTCTAATTCCCTAATTATTTCAGCGGCTTGCCATTGTTACATATCTCCACGCCAGACACCATCACCTTCAGCGCAAGAAGGGGCAGGTAAGAAACAAGAGAAGATTCATCATATGATAACGTAAGATGGAAACTAACAGCTTAGGTATTGAACTAGGCGACGTACTGGTAGTTGAAGAGGATACTCGCTCCATTACGAACAACGAGGCCGACGGCCTAGAGGAAAGACTTCAGCAATTGGCTCGGTCGCCACTAAGATGGGGCACGATGCCAATTCCTCCGCACGTTGAAGAGAGGATGAATGAAAACGATAGATATGGAACATTACATCTGGGCTTTGGGGACAAGACCATGATTGTCGGCGGACCGGAAGAAAGTCAGCGTTATGTATAATGTTCTACACAGATGTCAATATTGCAAGACTAGGAACGAACGGGCGGCAACATCTCGACATTCCGAGGCTGGCATTCTCAATTCAGATAATGATAATATTGAGTTTGCAGATGCATTCTCTCATTGCATTCTCGCAGCTAGATGGGTTCGGATTATGAGCATAGGGGCGAAAGAGAATTCTAAACTTTGAAAACAAGCACCTAGCAAGCGACTCAATGTAAATGAAAAAGAAAAAAAAAAGAAAATGTCTGTTACTATGAGGCGGGCATTTCGGTATCAAAGGGGTGATAGTGGTGGGGGAGCGGTGGGTGCAATCATGAGCGAACAACAACTTGTATTCTTATCCACCCCTAGATAGTAAGTATTAGCATTAGGTTCTAGTCGTAGGTCGATTTACACTTCTTTCCTTCTAGTGCTGGAGTTAGGGATATCATAATCGCAAAGAAAAAGCTACTCAAGACCTTAGCCACTCGGAGTTTCTGGGTATTCGATGATTATACCATCTTTGGGTAGCTATGTTGGTAGTATCCATATAAACAGCCTTTCCGCCTTTCTTACAGTAATTGGTTAGTTGAATAGTACACTCATATGTCTCGTACTACACCAAATTCCTCGCGCTCGGCTTTTCAGGCAGCGACTTAGTCTCGGGCAACCCAGTTTATCTATTGGACACCTGTAGGTCGCACGAGATTTCAGATTATATACCTGTGTTACTCAAAAGTTTATACACGCTTTCGACTACGCCGGTGAATCGCCGGAGATTGTGTGGGGCCAGTTACACGGACTCCCCTTTGTATTCCCGGGCCATGTCATTGTATTCAATCCATTCTTTCTTTCTCCTTTGTCAAGTTTCATTCACCATCCTCACTTTAATGGCCATTTATAGCATCAAGAGCTCGCTTTAAATATCGCTAGCGAGATCGCCCTTTCTCACGAGTCAACATATGCTCGTACTACACTTCCACTTTCTGTTCTATTACTCAAACTACCAGAATCCCTCTTCCACTAAGAAATCAAAGCTTAACGCGAGCGAATGATGGAGTCGCACGAGGTAAAAACATCCATCTTCTTTGATTAAGTTGACGCTGATCCATTGCCTTCCAGGTTGATTTGGAGATTTGCGAGTGCTGCTCAGTATTTGAGGGAGACTTCCCTGATCTCACTTATCACCATACCAAAGTTCTCTTGCGGGGAGCCGATGACGAATACTTCTTCGCTGACTTCCCGGAGCGCTTAGATGTCGAGGAAATCGACATTAAGAAACTCAACATAATCAAGATTCCCGAAGAGCACATCTGGCCACTCGCCGACCCCAATCTTACTCAAGCTCCCGATCCTCTACCGGTTTCTTCCTACCAGAAGCGACCCCAACTTCTCAACTACGACGGCAATGAAGAAGATCACGACTTTCTTCCGAGGGTTGTTTTAAACGAAGCGAAAGCATGCGAGATCTTAAGAAAACACCCGCACCCCAATATCGCTCGATACTTAGGTTGTATCATTAAAGATGGGAGGATTAAAGGCCTTATCTTCGATGAGTATCCTGTAACCCTCTACAAGATGTTGGAAGATGAAACGCCCTTCGACAAGGAGCGTTGTATACGGGGAATCGAAGCAGGTGTTCAGCATATGCACGACTTAGGACTTGTACACAATGATTTGAACCCGGCAAACATTATGATGGATGGAGATAATCCCGTTATTATAGACTTCGATTCTTGCAAGCCCGAGGGAGAGAAACTGTTGAAAGGAGGGACTTTTGAGTGGTCTACTGATGAAGCTTATTCAAAGCGAAGTAATGATCACTACAGCCTCTCAAAAATACGAGAAGCTATTTTTGGCAGTGGTGATGAGGGCAAAGAGATTCAGGAGGATGGACAGGGTCTCAAACATGAGGGTGACTGGCAGGTTAAAGAGGTCAAAGAGGCCAAAGAGGTTGGAGAGAACCAGAACGGTTCAGGAGGATTCTTTTTCACACGTCTCGTTTTCCTCATCCTTCTGGTAGTACTCTTTCCCATCCTCCTCATTGTCCTCCTCCCCTTTGCCCTCTTCGTCATCTAATTTCCGCTGATCCATCTATTCTGTCGTCAATTCACTTTCTATCATTACAGGTTATCTCCAATTCTTTCCTAGTGAAACAGCTTAGGATAGATGCTCCTGAACCCTGGCCAATGGCGTACGCTGGCTTTTACGCATTGAACTCCATTGAAATCCATATAAATCATGTGATCACGTAAGGCACAAGGTATTCAAATAGCAGAAATTTCATACTAAATTTAACGAATGACTGACCGATAGTGTAGAAAAACGAAAGTATAGATGGTCAAGTTAGTCTAGTCTGACCCCAAAAAACCCTTGTTGTCTAATCCCTTATATTGAATACGGGTAGAAACAATCCCCTTGCGATTGGCCGAGTCAGCCGAGATACACTAGAACCACTTCACTGGCTACCGACGTAACCACTATTCGACCTCGAGGTCTTGTTCTGTAGCTCCATAGCTAGTATATACGCCTGTTCTCATGCGCTTGAAGGTCGTCACCCTAGGTTGCCCCACGTGATTCTGAAGTTGTTAGAAAGCATTATGTGATTGAGTATCGCCGTCTAACTTACGGCCTGACTGATTCTCTTGTGTATTTGGGTCCGTAACTGGGACATCCCTCTTCTTCCTAGCTCTTGACCATTTACATGATTCCTGGCCGCAATCGTTACCCTTTCGACGAGAGTGAGTCCCATCCGGATTCTTAATCGTGAACCATTGGCACTCGTTGACGAGTGGCGTGACCTCGCTGTAAGCCATTGAAAATAGGGTACAAGGGCTGTAATAAGTAGAGCGATATGAGAGAAAAGGAGATGTCGCCGGCTAGCAGGAGAAGTGTTGAGAGAGCTATTGGTGTAGATGTTGGAAGAACTGTCGAAAGATGAGCGTGAGTGCCAGCATTATATATTCCTAAGCCAGAGGCACGATAAAGCTGGAAGCTTCTCTTTATGGTAACGCAACAGAATTGTCCATTGTCCATTGTGCGATGTAAACTAAAAATTGGCCGTGAGAGCGGAAGGAGCACGTCTCGTTAGTATGAGCTCAGCGCCGCGTAACAGTTGTGACATAGAGAGCAATATACTAGACTACAATGAGTCAAATTTCTTAGGATACTTCGTGGTACCATTAATGCTGTCGGCAAGCGCAGTGGTTTCAGGTGTAGGTAACAACAAAGAAATTCATCAAATCGTCAACCTTCGTTCGTGTAGCGTGGCGTATTACCAATTTTGCTCCTATAGTAGAGACCATGTAGCAACTAATATGCATCCCTTCCTGGCCATGGAAGTCTCGAATATAGGTAGATGACGTTAGAGGCAAAGTGTTTATCTAGATTAAGCCTCCTTATCTTCAGGTCGTACACAGAGAAATTTGCCACGACAGAATAGTGTCTCCCCGTAAGCCATTTTATGGATAATGTATAATATTAGTATTCAAAGACGGAGTCATTTGGTAACTTGAGCAGAGCCTGAGGCCGAGTGATGTGTTTTCCTTACGTCAACACGGCCACCCAGACAAGTTAAAGGTGTTACATACTGGTTCGAAAGTTACACGAGAAGGTACTTATAATCTTTCCTGTGCTATCCTGAAGCCAGCTGACCGTTGTCTATCAGTTTTCATAACTAGACGTACTACAGGTTGTGGGCTTTGTCGAACCTCAACATGCACCACAGGGTAATAAACACAAACATCAAGAAGCTTCCCATCAAGTAAATTGGAGTGAAATGTGGGAACGAGCAACTAAAATAGGCGAAGGATATCTTCGGGGCCGCAAACGTGTCACATCAATCTCTCCGATTTCGAGCACTGGTAGACCTGGCTTGATGAAACACCAACTGCTTGTCTTCAACGTAACTTTTCTAAAATTTCTTCATTGTACATCATTGCTCGAGCAAACTCGTGCCTCCTAACGTCACTTGATGCTCATTTATTAGTGGGTAATCGGATTATGACGTGGCAGAGGGAGGACCGGGAACTATCTTAAGACGATCTTCAACAACTGAACTTGAATTTGAAAACGAAGTCTGGAAGGAATTATACGAGCTATGTCATACAAGGAGAGAGGTTGTGGCATTATGTGCTCCGCAGATGTTTGAATTCCCGTTGTTTCCTGTATACACAACCTTTTCATGCCTCGGCATTTGTAATAACACCGTTTATAGGGAGCTAATCTTACAACATAGGTTTATTTGAGAAGATACCAGGTTATCTCATCAGATACACACCGAGGCTTGGTTTCCTGAAGTACGTCTCTTGAAATGAAGCTAATTGGAACTTTTCAAACCTACTATAAACTTTTGATTGATTGATTGGTGGTGTTTAACGTCATGGGGGTACCCTGCGTTGCAGGATCCCAAGCCTCCTTAAGGGCATCGAGACGTGGTAAAGCTGTCCACTATATACAAAGCACAGTACATCTTGTGGTCTACTGTAAACTTTAAAGCCCGATGTGGCTTAATATGTTGTGATGGTGGTTTACGTGATATCCCCTTGATGAAAGCATGCATCTACTGCCATCAATTCTAGCACAACCTTCGATTTAGTTGAGATTCCCTAGCATACGGATAATTGAGTAATTAATGACTGAAATACTGTCTTCCTTACTTTTCCACCTTGTAGAAAATCACACCTTGGGAATCAATCTTCCGGACATAACTATATACGAGCATTTATCCACTCTGGAGTCCTAACTCAAGTACCGTTTATACTAGTTTTATTACGAGTAGCCGACGAATTTACTATCCCGACCTTTGGGTCTCGATTTTCTCTATTTTGCTATGCTTAATATTAAAATCTGTTTTCCGCAGTTTGTAATACAGGAAACTCTGAACTAAAGAATAGCCTTAGCGTTCCGTCTCCAGTTAACCGAAGCTAACTGAAAGACTTCATTTTCTGATACTCTAAATAGAATTTGGGTGGTACACAAAGGCGAGCTCCTCATACACTTCGTAACCTTCCCGGTTTTGAAGTTGGTATCTCAATGAAATCAGCCGGGACGTCGTGAAGCCCATTTTCTGATAAAACGGGGCTGCTTCTAAGGTGCTCTCCAAATAACCTGGAACATTATCTTTCCTACACTGCTCCAATCCCCAGCGTACCATTATTGAAGCAGCGCCTCTCCTCTCATGTAACGGATCGGTGCCCATAAATGTGAGACCTATTTCAAACGATAAGCATTTCGAAGCACTCTGAGATGATCACCTTAGTAAACCTACGGTAACACGGCTTATCTCCCATTAATTGTTCCTGAACTTCCTCCGCAGCCCTTCCCCAGCCTTCTAAGATGTTTATATTCGTCCCCGGCGGCCATATCCAAGGTGCTTCCTCGTAGTTCTCGTCCTTACCTACGGGATATGACCACTTAGCAAAAGCTACCACTTTTCCCATCTCATCCCCTTCGCTGTTACCCACATCTGATATCCTACTCATCTCATCTTCTGCCTCTCGCGTCTCGGAATTCTGTGGGATATCCCGAACAACAAGCACGGAGATTTTCGGATCTTCGATATCCGCCAACGCTTTCAGTCTTATGCTCTCTTGTAATCCCTCACGTACTTCTGGAGTCTGGAATTGAGCGAGCAGCATGGCATTTGATGCGAAGGCCGCCATGTGGATCTCGGAGATGCGGCCGGCATCGGCGGGGACGGCGGGGTAGAGTTTGAGCGGCATGGCGTCAAGTTTCGTCGCACGCCGGTTGAAGTTATCAAAATGAATTGAAAATGCTAGCAAAATAAAGACATCATTCAAGGTGAGTGTGAGAAGAACACACTGACAAAGCCTATTAGAACCCCTAAGAGAAAAGATGGTTAATATCGTGCCGACCCACACAACTGGTCCGAAGTCTTAATTGAGATTGGACAAGCATTTCTAAGTTTTGAATAGTTAGGAGAGCATACAACATAGCTAATATCAATCTCGCTTTCGATAATGCCGTACAAATGACATATTTAACATACCTACTCTCATAACTTCCATCCCATTGCTACAATGTTTAAAGGATTTCCTCTCTCCGCTTTCATTGTAGATTCTCTTGTTCATGCGGATTGCCATCCGCCGAATCAGTGCAGAGTTGCTCATCGCAGTAGCGTTTTGCAAACCTGAAGGTCGTAGCTTTGAAGCTGTCCTTTTGCATACACCCTGCTGACAGCTACCATGCAAGAGTTGATCTAGAACAAGGGCATGTTACCCACGATGCTCCTCGAACGCTTTTGGCGTTTAGAGAAAGACCGGCACTCATTATGCCGAACAGTGGCGCTTTTCAAGTAACTGTAATGTTAGTGGATTAGCCTTTAACGCAACTGCAACCTCAAACCGGTTATGAAGATGTCAGCTGAGGACCACGATGTAAATAAAACCTGTTCAGCGTCTGAATTGAATACAACATTCTGTTGCATTTTGACAACAATTACTGGCGTTCTATAGAAGAATTCCATCCGTGGAAGATGCAAATAACATGGGTCATTCCAAGGTCTAGCAACGTTAACCGCACGATGTGGCGTGATACAGACATGCCAAGACTCAACAACAAGCACATACCTCCGATTCCAGTTCGAGTGTCAAATGCTTGAGTCTAGCAATAGAAGTCAAATATCCTTTTCGAAGGAGGGCTCTCATATTCTCCACGGTATATATATGTGACTCAACCTCTCAAAGACTAAAAGGTACTACATCCAAATGTGCGTCGCAGATCTGACCCGCCTTGTCAATATGAAGTTGCTCACATCAATCATCATCGCCAACCTCGGCGCCGCATGGGCATTGCCAACTCAGGAGGCGTCGGAGCAGGATTCGGCTCTCTTTGCCTGTGCTGATCTTCTGTACAACACTGCATTCTGCTGCTCAAAGGGGCCACTGGGTCTCTATGTAGAGTATGTCGCCACTCCTCGCAAATGCACTGAGATCAATCTGTCTCTTGTCATTCATGAATATTTCAGATTTGAGAGGTAGCTAATTCTTGGTGTTGAACAGTTGTGCAGCTCGTAAGGTCATCTTAATAACCTTTAGATCTGCCTCACATTTTGATAATCTAAACAACGAATGTACTGACAATCTTAGCACCAATCCCACCCATTACGGTCATTGATTTCCAAGCTCAATGCGCCTTTGCCAGTAAAGATGCCTATTGCTGCATCCGTCCTCTAATCGTACGTAAAACCTGCTGCTTCCTTTATCCCTGCATCCTAGAAGCTGTGCTGACCATGTTCTTACTCGAAAAGGGTTCACTACCGGCAATCTGTAGTACCCCATAAAGCGATACAACTGGGGGTTGTGATGATAAGAGATGATGAGAGGCTCACCGAGTTGTCCAGCGTTCTCTCATACGCTGCTGGAGACTCATCGATAGCTACTGCTTATCAATTACATGCATAATAACATGAGTCTTGGCTATATACTTAACAAGAGAGCTTTAAGTGAACTTTAATTATAAAAGCTATGTGATTCAGTTGAAAAAGAGAATTGGATATCTATGAGATCCATCACATCGCTTACTCCACTCATCTCACTCACTCACCTACCCCAATCTTCTCTCGTTCTCACTCACCCGCTTACTCACACTCATACATCCTCACTCATTAACCCAAACAGTACTCTCACTAACACCATCACGAACAATTCAATTTCAAATAACACCCGCCTTCTCATCCTCATATCCAACAGTAACACCCCCCAAAACCCTCAATTGCTTTAAAATCCCCACCTCGCTCCTCATAATATCTAGGTATCTAACAACACTAATCTCAACACAACTCCCCACGCCGAGCTCCGTGAGCGTGAGGAACGTCTGGAAATAATATGCCAACGCTGTAGGCTGGGAATGTGTGGCGCAAGCGATGCACCATAGTCATAGGGCAAGATTCAACCGCGTGAGCGCATCTTCGATTACAATGATGCGTGTTCGCGTTGCTTAACGAGTTGTATTGCGAGCTCGATAGGGTGCGCGGGATGGATTCGGGGAAGGTATAGCCGTGTGGAATGCCGTGCTAGCATCGCTTCGTCGAGAAGCATTTCCGTCGAGCTTCGTCTACCGGGTAGCGTGATGAGGCAAATTCCGACGATGGCTATGGGGCAGAGCGGGTGTGATCGCTCTTCGATCCCGATTACGTCGGCATACGTATAATCGGATGCATGGCGTTCGTAAAGCTTTCCGACACTCTCTATACGAGTTGCTTTTTGGGGGGTGCGGTGGTAAAGACCGTATGATGTGCTTGCATTTAACCAAGTAAGTATTATCGCGAGAAGCAGAGAGAGTTCGTACCTCTTAGACTTTCGTACCAATTTTGAGATTGTTGTCTTGTTGAGGTAAGCGAGCAAGTATGCTCCTACTAATATGCATCGCACCTACACCTATCTCACTCAACATCATCTTCGGCACTCGGAAAATGATATAAGAATTTCCCCTCACACCCGACACACAAAAGCAAAACCCATCTCCTTCTCCTCGCGACGTCGTGTCACTCCTCAAGCCCTTCGTGTTCGGAACGGCGTTTATCGCGGCACGGCATCCTCACCGCATTCCCGCGATGATATGATATGATATGCAAGCAGCGGCATATTTCAAGCTTATGTAGTTATTCCGCGGAAGCGGGCACCGGGTGGGTATCACGAACCGAACTTATGATGAGTCTCGAAGCCGGCCGGAATAAGCACAGCACAAGGATGCCGTGGTACCATGCGCAGCATTATTCTGCCCCGCGGGTTTGAAACGGGCAGATCTCGTTGAGTGGATAAGCTAACCGACCGGGCCACGACCACCCTGGTCACGACCCACGCCCAGCCACCCATTTACGCGACAACGCGTATTTAATCAGTCGGCAATATTTTTGCTAACCTAACCTTTTAAAACTTCTTTTTATACTTATTCGAATTTTTTGCTTTTGTTTTTTATTACTATAGCACTTTTTAATATTAAAAAGCGCACAAAAGCTATAATATGCAATATAAAGCTTAGTATATTAGTTTATGCTATATTTATTAAATAAAGTATATATTAATTATATATATAACGCTAGCTTAATAATATACTTATTAAAAAAAAGTTAAATTAAAATTTTTAAGCTTTATTTTTTTATTTAAAGCATTAATTAGCTTATTAAATAATTAGTTAAGCTAAACTAAGCTTTGCTTTTTTATTTATAAAGTTTAAGCTTATAACTTAATAAATGCTAAATTTTTTTAGCAACAAATAAAAGCTTAATAGCTTATAATATATTTATTATTTTAAGCAGAATTTATTTATATAAAGCATAAAATTTATAATAATTTAATATTTATAAGTTAATAATGCTATAGTTATAAATATTAATATTTTTTTTAATAAATTAAAAGCTTTAAAAGTAGTTTATATTTTTATTAAATATTATTATAACGTAAATAAAATAAGGTTTAATTAAAGCGTTAGCAGTAATTATTATATAATTGTTAAATTTAAAAGCCGTTTAGTTTTTAAAAAAAACGTTAAATAAAACAAATAGATTATTTTTTTAAAAACTATTAGCACTATTAAAAAAATATTACTACTAATAATAATTTATAAAAGTATTAATATATAAGCTTAATAGTTTTTTTATTATAATATTAGTTTATTTAAAAAGTAGCGGTTTAAAAAGTTACTTAATAAATAAACAAGCAATAAAATCGTAATAAATTAGCTATTAAAAATTTTTATTTTAATTATTTAAGCTTATTATAACAATTTATAAATAGTTTTAATTTATAATAATTATAATTTATATATTAATAAAAAGTTTTTATTGCTTTATATATTAAATAAAATATAGCTTATGTTTTATAAGCTTTATTATAGTTATATATTTTAATTATTAAATGTAAAAGTTTTTAAATTAATAAAAAGAAAGTTAAAAATAATCTTTTAAAATATATTAAGCATAATTTTAAAAGTTAAGCTTTTTAAAAAAAAAATATTAAAAGCATTTTATAAAGCTTATAACAAAGTAATAATGCTTTATATAATTAAAAATGCTTAAAAATTTTTAAAAATATATTTATAAAATTATAAAAAGCTATTATTATTAAAATATATTATTTTAAAATTAAAAAGTATAGCTAAAATATAGCTAAAAAACTTTATTATAAAAAAAAAACTTTTAATATTAAATTTTATTACGTAGCTAATTAAAATATAAATTAAAACATCTATTAATAATTAAAATATTCGAAATGCTTACTAAAAATTTGCTGTTATAAACTTTACGTTTAAGCTTTTTTTATAAAAGCTTTTTATAAAAAAAGCTAAAAAAGCTTTTAATTATTTAGCTAAAAAAATCGCAGGTTTTAAAACTAAGATTATTATGCTTAAAGCTTAATTATAAAAAAAAAAAAGCAATTATTATAAAAAAGTTATAATACCGCTAAGGCAAAAGTTCGTACATATAAATTATATATAAAAAGTATATAAAAAGTTAAAAAGTAAATAAGTTTATAAAAACGAAGCTTATAATTGCTAAGTGCTAAGTACTATAAAAAAGCTAATAAATAAGTATTAAAACAATAAAACAGAAGCTAAAGACTGTATTAAAATAGAAAATACCAAAGATTAGCGATTGCGATCGATTTCGTTGATATATTTGGCTTCTATTTAATAGTAGTTTTGGTGGTGGGCGTGGGTCGTGACCAGGGTGGTCGTGGCCCGGTCGGTTAGCTTAGCTAGGCGTTTTTATCTCTGCGGCATATCGATGTCCCGGAATTTCGGGGTCCCCCTGCAAAGTCGGGATTGTAATTAGGGTTACATCCATGATTAGGTAGTGACCAAGGCAGATTCAACGATCATGAACAAGCACAACGAACTTCAATCACTATACTTGCCTAATTATCCACCAGTTGCATTATAGAATGAATGACTGGTGAGGGGTAATGCAAAAGATCATATGATAATAGCACATCGACAGGAATGAAGTCAAGATATCTGAATTTAACTGCTTTTAATTTGGTATTATGTGGAACGTGAAAATTCGTTGACTATTGCTAGTACCATCCTTTCTTTACCCATCATCAATTCGTAACCCAGCCGGATCCCGAACGCCGATGATAGAAAAACCCTCCGAAAGCCATTAAAAATGCGAATATCTATGTACAAAATGCTTTGATATTTGCAAGCCTGGGAGCCAGCCCAGGTCGTGCATTGGGTATAATCAGCATCTACTGTATCGCACACCCCTTTTACCTAGCTCCTTCCTGCCAACGGGGTCCTCGGGTAGAACCCAGCCCCTTGCGCGCTTGGCTTCTCGCTTCTCCGCAAGTTGGGGCTGTGGCATCCAGTCGTCCTTAGCAAGTGCCTTGCGGCGTGTTCCCTCAGCAGGGGCGCCGACCTCAGCCTTCCACAGTACATGGCTGGGGATTGGCTCGTCGCCGGCCAACATGCACAGACCCCAAAGTGCGAGGCACGCCGTGAGCTGTATGCTCTCATCTTCGGCATCGTCCTCTGCCTGTGTGTCAGCGAGCGGGACACGGGTCACTTCCAGATACCCGAAGTGAGGTGTTCCTTCAGCACCGTTACGAACAAGCACGAGCTCAATCTCCGTAAGAATAAAGCCGTAGCGCGTGCCATGTTCGCGCATGACATGATGTAAATGCGCTAATCCGCGCAGGTACTCAACGCGCTTGACATTACCTTCTACACGCATTCCAGTGTTGAAACGGTCGAAAGACTTGACGAGTCCGACGACACGAGCAGTTGGCTTCCCACCGAACATAGCAGCGGCTGTTGATGACTCGCCAGCCATATTGGCGACGATAAGGTGGTCATTGGGGGAAGTCACCATGTTCTTGGTGTTGGGAACTGAAAACTGGAGAGCCCGTTGTGAGGACAGTGCCAGAGCCGAGTTAAGCTTGGGGATGAAGTATGATGCATAGATATTATGCAATGCGGCTTCGGTTTCAGGGTGGCGTACACTGGTAGAAGGTTGTGGGAGAAGAGGAGCTGGGACAGGGCAGTTGAGTAGGGCAGATGCGCCAGGCATAGATAGAATTGTGTTCAAGTTGAAAGCAGACCATTGACGGACTTGGCGAACATCCCACCAGAAATGCTTGGTGTTGGGGTCCCGAAGAGGGTATGAGATTGAGCGCACCAATGAGGGAGCAGGATTGGATGTGGTAAGGTAGTTCAACAAGGTCGTAGATGGTGTGGGGTCCGGAGTTGATGCCAAGCTCAAAGGCGAAGAGGCCCTTGGCGCAAAGTTATACATGTATTGCTCAGCTTGAGATTGTGGCTGTGAGACAGCTGGGACATACGAGGGCATCTGGCGGTAAGTAGGGTACCCAAATCTGTCAAGCGTGGAACCATCAAGCCCAACACTTGATGCGCGCCGAGGCTCTGGCGCATAGGCGTTTGGCGAGCAGATCAAGGTAGAAGGAAATGCAGTTTGGTCCTCGACTGGGCCGAAGAAGGAGTCAAAGCTCAGTGTCTCTGGATTAGTAAAGCTCCGAGTGTGTGTTGGCCGGAAGCTCGTTTGGCGTGATGGCCTGGCTACAGGTGCAGCCGTTCTCTTCGTCCGCTTGACAGGAGGCTCGATAGTCTGGTCTTGAGAGCGGATCTTAGGTAGTAAGACAGGCCCATGCTGGCGAACTGGAGGCGGGGAGCACGCTGGGGTAGTGTTGCGTGTGCTAACTGAGTCGGAGGGTGACGTTTCGGTGGTAGAATATACTGAACTGTACGAGTTTGTGCGAGCATGGCCGGGATTGTAGGGAATCTCAAGTAGAGACGGGTCAAAGGAAAAGCTCGGTGGCGTGACCGGCTCGCATGAGGGATAACAGAAATCAAAAGGCATGCCTGCTGCCAGACTATTCATTGCATGTTAGTATAACTGCTCATCGTGTCTAATGTGAGTGAGGGTGAAAGAGTAAGTAACTCACGTAGCCATGTCGACTGTGTATAGAAGTTCTTGTCAACTTGGACAAGAACCAGAAAATTATTGGGTAATTAGAGTACGAAGGAGGAGAACCAGCTCCACCACGACAATATGTCTTAATGCCGAGGAATATGTATGAAGATTGCCAATGGATGGACGAGATCACTTGGCGGCAATGGGACAAAAGGTTACTAAGTCCGGAGACTGGGTCAATGGTCTTGGGAATAGGTCTAATAGACAAGCAAGGAAAATGGAGAGAAAGAAAAAGGAAACAGATGTATTGGTCTAGATATGAAACTGAAGCGCCGACTGATGAGGAAAAGAGAAAGACGAAAGAGGAGGATAGAGGTCCTCTTATCCTCGGAGCGGGTGGACAGGTCGTCACGATGGGCCGCATGCAAATCAGCAAGCTTCAAGGGAAAAACCGATTGCGATGATGTAGCCAGCCCAATGCAGGAAGCGAAACCTGAAACATGGGGTTGGTGAAAGCAAATTCGCAAACTAGTGACCTGTATCTCATTTGCGTGTACATGCCTTATGTGAGAGCCCGCTCTAGTCTGGCTGGCTCTTGGGTTGGGCAGGGTTTGGGGAGGCGGAAGAGAGAGATGGTCGTTGAGAAGTGGCCGAGTTAGCCAATTGGGAGATGCGAATGACTTACACGGAAGGGTGGCACGGTTAGGTGGTACGTACCGACTGAAATAGACGACTTAGACCCATGCAGATGTGGTGGGGTTAAACAGCGCCGGCTGCTCGGCAGGTCTTACTATAGCGTGGTACAGAGACTGTACTAGTTGGTTGCACTTTTGCGCTTCTAAGTCTCCCTTGAGTGTCTTGTCCCCATGTTTGCGTACTACCCGCAGCCGCAGCCGAGAGCGATCCCTCCAGAAACTCATTATGCTGGTATGTATAGCCCAATTATGTAAAAACGTACCTGTTGAGACACATGGCGCCTATGTGGCATAATTCACAGCCTACACAACTTCGGATAACATGGCTTGTTCTTTGATACCTAAAGCAAACCCAGCGTCGGGCCTATACGGCTCGAGTCGAGTCGGGGCAGGCCAACTCAATTCAACCCCATCAAGCCAAGAGTTATCTGGGGGCTACTCGGAAAACAGGGCGATCCTCAAAGGCGAGTGGGCGGGCGTAGGATCATCCGACATTGTCCATTCAGCACAACGCTCCCTCATCAAGAATGTCTCCCTCGACAATCGACGACGTACCCAATCTATCTACCTAATCCAGGGTAGGGTAGGCGTCTTGGTATGAGTCACTTAGGGATAGCCACATGTACGGCAATACATTAGCACATCAGGATCTGATAGACTGGATTGTACAAGGGGGTCGACGGTGACGGCATTAGTCGGTGGGTACGTTACTGCATGTACCCTTGGTCGGTGCTTGGGGGTAACCCTGCAGAGCGCCAACGCGGGTGTGGGGAGGCTTTTTTTTTTACTTAGGTAGTTTCTTCTTCCTGCTCTTCCTGCTGCCCGCGATAACGACTCGGCACGTTGCGCATCTTGTGCCCAAGATCCGGCGCGGGGATGCGTGTCCAACTTTGGGTGAACCGGCGCGGCGCACGCACGCACGCACGCCTGCAACACGCACACGTCTGCAGTCGACGCGACGAACGAGATAACGACACAAGTCTGTTATGCACTGCGATGAGACTCTGGAGGCATATTATGCTCACCTGATGCACAAACCTATACGACTTCTATCGCCATAGTCCAGCGTGGCACTCGACATTGTGCTTTTCGCTTCAGAGGTTTGAAGGGATTGATTTCTTGCGTGCGCTGCTTCCGCCCTTGATTACTAGATTTGCTTCTCTCATTTAATGAGTACAGCCGCCGCTCCATGGTTACCTATCTGCCTATGTTGTACTCCCAAGGTCCGACAGAAATACGATAAATCTGTCCGGTAAGTAGCAAGCCGGGTAGGGTCGTTGAGCCCAGTTGTATAGCCCACCGGCGATAAAAAGCCGCTCGGAAGAGGCAGGAAACATAATCGCGATGATCGACTTCCGGGTTCTTTCTTCCTTTTTCCCACACCGGATTGCAACCCTGCACATGGCGCTTGCGCTTGATCTGATGCCAGGTTCTTGTGAGTATAAGCGAGTGCAACTACCACTCTTAATACGAATGAGGAAAGAATTGGGGGCAATCCCTTGTCTTCGTCGTTCTCGGTTATTGGAATTAGCGAGCGGCACATGAGGTGAAGCGGAGCAAAGACAGCCACAAGCGCACCGCCCCTTTGCCTATACTTAACAAGCCCAGCCCGTCGAACCGGAAAACGGAGGGTCCGGATAGCCGCCTGGCTTAGCTAGTGCGCCTACTATTAACTGTTATGAGATTTGATTTTGCGCTCCCCACAGACAATTAAACGCGGCGGTTAGTTACGAAGCGTAAATCATGTCTAAGTTGAGGCAAGATGAGCATCAAGCTGAATTGATTAAGCGCCGGCAGGAGATTGCATCGTAATTTGATCTTATGTTTTACGGGTGGACTCTCCATTAACTATTTTCGAGGTGAATATAGATGGAATACCGGTTCGAGTAAATGTCGAATGATTTGAATATCGGCAGAAGCGAAGGCACTCTAGCCCTGGCAGGTGATACTGGTGTAAGTTGGGATGAAATCAAATGACAGTCGAAACTCACCCCGGCGGGCAAAAAAGCCATCGTAAGATTGGATATATAGTTAGTCTGGAAACATTACCAAGGAGAAAAAGGCCTCGTGAGAAGGCCTCGCATGGACATGTAAACACGATAGCAAGGGGTTGCTTGGGGGTTGGTTTGTATAATAAGTTTGGTGTTTCCGCCGCCACCGTCCATACTTAATCTGATACTCACGCAACCCTCGACTCATTTACCTATCCAGATCATGCGACAATTTTATTAATTCAAAGTTGTCGTTCTTCCCTCCGTCTCGTCTTCTCCCTCGTAACATACCACTTCCCTGCCGACTGCCGAAAGGCGGATGAGCGAGCGAGTAAAGCAAACGTAACCGCACCCTCCTCGGCGCGTAATGAAAGCAACAAGCGCCCGAGACGAAGAAGGGCGGTCGTCTCATCATCTAATTGGCTCAATCTACGCGCCCTCCCAAGACTTCCTGATCAGGAAGGGGGTTTCAGTCTTGGCGCCGAGCCAAAAACCAAAAACGTCTTCCCCGCCCTAACGCGGAAAGCGCACGCGGAAAAAGTTGTGGAGAAGGGAAACGGGAAACGGGAAACAACGCGGCGAGCACCGCGATGGGTTGACGTGCAGCCAATCGGCATGCTCCACACACCGCGTCGAACGTGTCGGGTGCGGAGAGGTCGTCTCATTGGACAGTAATTCCAAGTATGTTTCGTTTCGCACCAATGTGTGTGTGACTTGTTCAAAAGTCGCAGTCTAGTCTAGGTATCTAGTTTTTTATCTTTCCCCACCACCGGCATGAATTCAGATAGGATGAGAACAGGGAAGATGGACATACCTAACTGTACTTACTATGTAGGTGGATGTTGCATGCACCTACGTTTGGAGACTAGTGGCGTGCTCTGGACGTATGGTGGACATGGAAAAATACCTCTTGGGTGAACGTTTCAGATTGTTCGTCGTGGTTCCCGTACGTTCGGTGCAGCGTGGTCGTTGGCGGCCCCCGCCCTATTGCGCCGTGTTTCAGATCTGCTGTCTCTTGTGCCCGTGTCGATCATCCGCTGGCTGG
This sequence comes from Xylaria cubensis, assembly GCA_022385715.1. Classification (NCBI taxonomy): domain Eukaryota; kingdom Fungi; phylum Ascomycota; class Sordariomycetes; order Xylariales; family Xylariaceae; genus Xylaria; species Xylaria cubensis. The sequence continues at coordinate 262,246 of MU279027.1, read as the reverse complement.
GTTTGGCTCAACTTTCAACCCAGAAGGGCGGGGAGAGTTGTACTGCGCATCCCATCCCATCGATATGACTCATTTTTCCTGGGACTTGCAGTAACCTATGCACCTATGCAGGTGTGTGGAACCTATCATGATACTAGTCACTCTCTTTTGCTGTCGGTGAAGCTATGAGTTATACAAGATCGTAAGGTTACGGCTGCATCTCGCAGCTGTGGTGCCCCATCCCCGACATGACGGTCTCAGTTGGAGATGCGGTATAGATGGACAAGACAGGCATGAGTGAGTCATAGACGGCTAGTTGAAGATGGATTCCGCCAATGTACCTCGATTAGCTTCAATCACGCAAGCTCGATATGATTGAGCCGAGACCAGCAGCTAGCTGAACGTTATCACAATCAGAAATAAGCCGGTGGCTGGGGGGCAAAAACGGTCAACAATTATCGGATAGATCAGTGAGTCGCATTCACATTGCGGTGTAAACAACGTCACATTGAAAATGGTCGCATTGGAAAAATTTTGAGTTTAACAGACCAGCTGATACTGAAATCACCAAGCCTCGCGGAATCAGCAAATTCCATATGCGTCGTCGGGCGGGGAAATAGCCTTTACAGTACATACAATTGGGCGCGGCCGTGAATAATACCGATTACCACCACATCCGACCAAGGCTGACAATCCTTCCCATCATCACCACCTACCTACCTATCTATACACATATAAGCACCCTAAGTGAACCTAGATAGCCATGTTTCCGAAACAAACCAAGAACGTAGCCTACGTAAATTACTACCCAGATACCAAAAGTTTGGACTGGAACTAACATGAAGGTCGTGTTGGGGTCTCAAGACCAATAATAAGCTCAACCCCCAAACACCAACACCGTAACCCCTCCGTTACTTGCAGGTTAGACATGGAATAACCTCAAGACCACACAAAGACCACAAGACCAATTCAATCCCATTCCCCCAAAACACCAAGCTGAAGACCTACGTAATACTACCTACGTAAAATACCACCCAGCTAACTTTAGGTAACTAACAAGCTATCCACCAACAAGGCCAAAAACCAGGTCGCAGGATCGATCCAAGGACCAGAAAAACCGACCGACCGACCGACCAAGCCAAGTGAAATTCCCCATCCTCCTCTTTACCTACATCTACCGACAGCAGCGCAACCCATACAATCCGATTCGTCAATGACTTGATACAGCAGAACAGGCAGGCAGGAACACAGCCCACAAAACCGACCCAAGCGCCGACCGCTCGAAGCGCCGGCGCCGCGTGCGTGATCAAGTAAGGTAAGTCAACTGATTAACCCGGCCACGACAACGGGCCAACTCACTCCTCACGACCGACTAACGGTACGTAATATATATATATATATATAAAACACCCGTTGGTAGGCTGCCTCCCGATTCCAGAACTCACATCGGATTTCCATCCGTCCGTTCGAAAAGTTCAGCTGAATGAGTGAGGCTGATTTCCATCGGCCTTTCATCCAACAAGGCGGGACGAGGCAAGAACCCGAAACAACACCGTAGTAGTGAGAGAGGAAACGAGTTAGTTACGGTTTGACTTGCCGCGCAAGGCTGATTGATTGATTGATTATCGACATTTCGCCGCATGCAACCACGATTAGGCAGCACGGATGGATTAAGGGTCTACTGATCTATCCTGGATTCCTAGCGTACACCATTCGTAGCCGCCTCGCCCATAGTACTGGACTCGCCTCCATTACTCGCTGATACGTATCCCATCCCAGATATACCAGGCTGAACAGCATCTGTTTGATCCAATACCGGCTCTGAGGAATCGCCCTGTAATTTTCTCAACGCTCTCCTAATCCCTTGCAGCCGCTCTCGTTCAAGGATTAACATGCTCCTAGCGAACTCCTTGATAGCCTGCCGTCCCATGCGTTCATGCATATCCTGCCAGCCCGCCAATTCACTAGCAACCGTCTGTTGCGTATAGCGCAGCTCCTTGGAGAGTTCATCTAGCTCCATTTGACTCCGTCTAGCCCTTTCTTCTTTCTCTTCGTTGATCCGTTGCCGAGTCTCATCAAGTAGACCGAGCGGCCACCTCGTAGATCGCGATAACGAGTTGTAATTGCGCTTGATGGCCTCGTTGGCCAAGTGGATTCGTGAAACTAGTGTTGGTGGCCGTAGAAGCGCTGCAAGCATGGCCTGGATTGTAGACTGTAAGGCTAAGATTGACGCGTGAAATATGTGCGGCGGACTTGTGGCAGGAGGAGAGAGGGTGCTGATGTAAGTTTCGAGTGCGGCAATGTGAGTGTGTGGTAAAAAGGCGAGCTTAGGTACTATCCGAGACACCAAACATGCGGCATCGTAAATATCTATTCTTATGGTAAGCATATCACCTCCAAGTTCCCATCAATAAACGTACCTGTAGAAGCGACGGCAACTGTATTGATTCGCCGCGCAAGATTCTTAGTAGCGTAGTTGATGCTGTGAACTGTCTCGCGCGCATGGGCTACGAATTGTTCTACTTCGTGAGTATCTTGTAGTGGCTCAAATTCGTCTCGTATCTTTTCCACTCTAGTTTCCGCTTTTAGGCGGCTTCGCTGCTCCATCATATCTGCCTGAAGGTCTGGAACAAGGAAAAATTCCCATAACATTTCATGTGTTGCAAAAGTAGGATGGGACAACATAATTCTCAGAAAGGCGTTGGCTCGCATTTGCATATCTTTCAACACCGACCGCGATGGTTTGGAGGGTATTTGAAAAGGTGATCTCTGACCCGAAACTTTGGGTATCCAGGACGCTGGGTTCTCCATCAATAACAGATTTGCAAGGCGCTCAAAGTCAGCTGTCGAGCGCCGGCACGTTGTTACTGTGTAACAGTTATCATCTACCGGCGCGCCTGATTTTAGCACCAATCGAATAGTAGCATCTTCCACGAAAAATGACCGCACCACGCCTGTAACACGACCATCTGTGCCTGGGCTCATGGTGAACAGTGCCAGATCGTCGATACGATTCCGAACGTCGTCATCCTTGGCAAGCTCTACGGCTGTCAGCCCACGTGCTTCTCTAATCGCGACGTCCACCCTTTGATCAGAGTAGAGTACCCGCACCATGTCGAAGCGGCCATATTTGCTTGCGACCATAAGCGCGGTAAATCTCTTTTCATTGGTGGCGTTTACATTGACATCGCACTGCAAGAGTATCTTTATCGCTAGTTGAGGATCATTGACAATATGTAAAAGTGTATTTCCTTTGCAGTCCACGTGGTCATCTATGTGGAGCGACTGACCATCTCCTTGGGTTATGGTAGCAGCTTCAAGACCAGTTTGCACCATATTTGCATAATCAGGATGGTCGTAAGACCGACAGAGTGCGAATAACGGTGTCTGACCGTTTTTGTCCTTTTGCCGCCACGGAAGGAGATTCCCGATACGAGGAATTAGGGCTGGCGCATGAAAAAGGTAGTGGGCTACACTCCGCCCTCGTACATCTTGTAGGGCAAGGTAGTGTCGGATTTTTGACTCGGGGGTTGACGCCATCACAAAATCAAGAATGATATCGATCAGCTCAGTATGCCCCAGCTGTACGGCAGCATTTAGGAGACTTGTATCATCATTGTCGGTATCTTCGAATATCATGTGTTTCGGGAAGAAATCTTCTAATGACAAGAGATACTTCAGAACTTGTGGGCGTTCATTCAGAACAGCCATCATCGGAATCGATTCACCGAAGGAATCCTGTGTCTGGCATAGGCGCTCGACTGAAGTATCTCCTTCGAGACCACTGCCTAATGTGACGATGCTACCAGCCCGCGAGTGGTAGGAAAATTCAGAGCTGCTTGACATACTTCTAGTATCCATCGCAACTCTTTTGACCTTCTTGACTGGGGCAGATGAAATATCGTCCGAAGATTTATTCTGAAACGGAAACACATGACTTAAGCCCGAGCCTTGAGAGTAAGTTTCTGATGGCGTTAAGGCTAACGAAGATCGTCGGGAAGAGCCATTGAGTATACTCCAACTCACCGAAGGCGCACTGCTCGAGATCGGAGATGCAGTGAGCTCGTCATCTATAATGGCGTTCGAGCTCGCATCCATCATTCTCTTAAGCTCGTCCAGATCGCCTTTCGCTGTCGCGTTCCACAGGGCTTTGTTGCGCCGACTAGCTCGCCTTAGACTACTTGAGTCTCCAAAAAGATATGAGAGAACTGCTTCAAATGTGCTCAGAGCGTATCCCATCTCTCCGCTGTCGACGTCGTCAATGAAAATGAAGTGTTTCATATATTGAAGTCTCGCTTGCAGATTCCTAACTCCTGCTCTGATCACAACAAATAGCAGTAGGGACACCAGCGTGTCAGCGTTGACCGTAAGGACGTTCTTTTCTGATGGTGGTGAGGCGCCATCGCGAGAGTCGGGCTGCTCTGCTGATTGTGTAGCTGCCCTTATCGTTGCCAGCAAGATCTCCATCATATCCTGGGCGCTCGTTGCATTCGTCATTCTCCGAAAGTCATCCACAGCAATACCCAGTCTTGCCGCAAGTTCACGTTTCTTTTTAATGCCCCCATCTATGAAAAGACCCAACTGCGAAATATCGATAAACTCGGTTTGCCGTATCTTCGCTTCTAGCTCCTGATCTTGGGCCCGGCGGAGTACAGCGAGCCGCGGCCATATCAAATTATGTACGTTTTCGGCCACATATCTTTCGATAAGTCGCTCTACAAGCGGCCCAGTTAACTCCGTTGTAGCGCCAAGCATTGAAAGTTGCTGAGTATCAACCCCCTGAAAGAGATCAATAGCATTCGTTACGGCGGTCTCCAGGGAAGCTCGCATGACATGCTCATCGTCTTCGGCAAAAAAGTTCTCTGCCAAGCGCGCATCGCTCTGCCCGTCAAGACTGCCTCGCCGTCCCGGAATGCTACTTGCCCGAACCTTTTTCATAGCCGTCGCAATGGGACCATCTGGTGCAGGGTCGGGAATATGGACTGCGGAGGGTGGCGGAGGCAATGGCTTATCGAAGATTGTGTTGAACTCTTTGAAGAGCTTCTCAAGTCCCCCATGCATCTGTCTCGCGATGTTGGGAAAATTATTGAGGAGGTCGTGGAAGCTCTTGATATCCTTCTTCCTCGGCAGACTTGATTCGCCATTCTCAATAGCGGCTGCTTGTCTCGCTTCGGCAGCCTGTCTACTGGCCATACCCTCGCTAAAAATGGCCCTCGGGATCTCTATCTCTTCCCAGGTACCAACCAAAGGCCTCGATATGTAGTATATGAGCCATTGTCGGGGTTCTATAGAGTCGGCATACCAGATAGCATCGGTCAAGAGCTGGGACTGGGAAAGCGTCTTGAAGCCTAGCGCTATGGTTAGGAGTTGCGGCATCGATAACTACGAGGTCACGTACCCTTATTGCTGTAGATGAAGGCATCCTTGATGACTACGCTGCGGCCGTTCAGTGTGGGATACTGCTTAGCCTTGCCCCTCCACTCCCTCAGATTGCCAACGCCATCCTTCCCTCCCACGGCGGAAACGGAGCCGGGAATGCGCAGAACGTGGCTGCTCAGAAACTCATCAGTGGCGACATAATCCAGGAGAGGCGAGCCGCTCTCGACTTCGCGGGAGGTAAGGAGAAATTCGGTGGTCGGGACAAGGAGGATGTAGTCGTGGACAGGCGTGCACTGGGCGACGGCGGAGCTTCCGGGCTTGAAGAAGGCGGCTAGGAAGGGATTCAGGGGCTGCATTCAGGCAGCAGCTGTGCGCTATGATGAACTTGAAGCCAGAATCGCATATAATTCACACCAAGGAGCAGGACGGGGACGGCCGATTAGCAGGGCAGGTTCGCTGTTCATAGGGGTGCGGGCGACTTTGTAAACCGCGAGATATGACGACAACGCGCTGATCGCAATTGTCATCGCTGGGTGGAGCTAGGCAAATCAGTGGGCTAAAGATAGTCAGTGCATTGGGAAAGTTGGTATAATTAATCCATAGAAAGCTGACAAGGTGGACGAGTCTGGCGACGAGAGCGATGCTGGCGGATTGGGTGATGTGGTCAGAAAGTCAATCGCGGTGAGGTGCTGGCGCAAAGGAGAGCTTGGTCGCTGATAATGCTGGTAATAGCTGCCGGGACCAGCCCGGGACCTGAAAGTGACGCCAGATAATACAGCAGCAGATCGTGCGCCGTAGTATCTATGTAGCAGCATTCAAGATCCTTGAGTGGCTAGCGCAGCGCCTTGGCCACTGAGCCCCACCGGTTTGGGGATCCCCTTGTCGAACCAAGCAAGAGTTTGCACGTGAAAGTCGCTGCGTTTTCTATCTGGGGTAGCTCAGACTTACAATACGAGAGCCATGAGCCATATGCATGCAGATGAACGCACATCAAGAGTTGCATATTTCCTATTCCCTGATTTGATACAATGACCTGAACAGGTAGTGGTATGTCTCGTACTGACCATCTAGTAAATAACATCATTTCTATAAGCCGATATTACTCAAGTTGTCTACTAAAACCGTTTCTCTTATCATTTGCAGTAACTCACGAGTAATCAGTCCTTTACTGCACCCATCAACAAGAAAGTAGGTCTGACCAGCTCAATGTCCCAGTGCGGATTACTCGCCAGTTCCTCCGCCGAAGGACACCATTCCACAAAATCCGTTAGTCTAAAGCCTGAATCTAGCAACATGTTGATATAGGAGGCCATGGTTCGGTGTTGCTTGCGCACGTCCTCAACGAGCCAATCTCGCGTCCGTACTCCTTCCTTCTGATAAGCATCGATCTGCCAAAACATCTGATCCTTACGATGATTGACGAGAACACTCGGCTCGGTCGGCGCCGTGAACAGTGGATGCTCGACCGAGAAGACCAGGCGGCCACCACGTCTCAAACTCTTACTAATTTCAGCGACAAGTTGTGGGAGGTTAGCTAGGTAGTGGAATGCGAGTGAACTGAATACAACGTCGTATGACGTCTCTGGGAGTGTGAGGTCCTCAAGATCTGCCTCCTCGTACGCAATGTCGTCGTCAGACGTCATACTCCGTGCCTTGTCGAGCATATTAGCCGAAAGGTCGATAGCGCGTACGCTCGCGGCGCCCTCGGTGCGTGCAAAACGTGAGAACCATCCGAGCCCGCATCCCAGGTCAAGCACCCGGGCTCCCTTGAGATCGGGCAGCATCGCGCGGAGTCGCGGCCATTCCGGTGTGCTATCTAGTCCTTTCCTTTGTCGGTCAAGCTGGATATAGCTCTCGAAGAACTCGCGCTCGTCGTATATATTTTGCGACATGAGGTTAGACGAAAGCAAGACTTTGGTTTTTCTTTTCACTGAATTATCCACCTGTGTCGGGTCGACAGAGCTATCTACATATGATTATATCTTTGGCATCATATGCGAAGAGAGACGATGAGATGACAATACGATCAGTATTTCATTTCCACAATAATGGATGCCTTATTATACACCATACGGCCATGCCGATGTTAAGTATGGTCCGGAGCATAATTGACGCCTTCTGATTACCCCACCTTCCTAGGCCTCAGCATGTATAGAGAGATACCAGGGTGACTCATGACACGCCAAATCTGTCAGGCTCAACATTTCCTCAGATCAGGCTGGATGGTCCTGACGAGCCACGTACACGTCTTGAATATCGAAGATTAGGTCAATACTCGCAACATGTCTTACTAAACCAAGCATGAGCTTTGTAGTAGGCCCCCGGACGGTTAGCAAGGAGCTCTTGAAGAGATAGCTCATTACTAGAATTCCATTGGTAGACAAACTTTGGTTGACTCTCTCGTAAACTCCCAATCAAATCATGGTTCGCAGCATATAGCTAAAAGCGAAGCTGACGGGAACATTTCAACCTTCCGGCATTTCATTACTTGGATAGTCTTATCGCTGTTTTGGAATGAAATGCAAATCATAGTATTTTCCCAAAAGATCTTTACTAGCTAAAGTTCTATGAACAGCCAGTACCACCAAAAGAGCTTCTCCGTAAGTCCATTATATCAAACCTATCGTCGCTTTTTTGGTAATCTAGTTAGCAAATGCCAGGGACATTAGTATTTTCCGACAACTCATTGGAATTTCGTATCTTATCGAGGTCCCATTTCGTGGCGCTCGACTTTACCACGGCGACAGGTATGTCTACATAATTCGGTATAGACTTCCTTGCTCGAGGAAACGACGTTTCTTTCAAATAGAGCCCTGGTCTGTCCTTACATCCCATGTCTATCCTACATACGTGATTTGATAGGGTTAACCACCCCTGGTGCCCCCGTAAGCGTGCATGAATGGAGGCGCAAGGCATCTACGTTTCTGCCTGTTGTTTGACAAACGCGTCTGGCAATCGATTTCTGGCGCCGGATTTACAGGCTATTTTTCTATGCGAATAGAATAACCTGATATAGCTCTCTTGGAGTAGGTAGTGCTCATCTCAAGAGTCGCCAGTTTTCTGCTCTTCTTCCAGTGCCTCTAGATAGGCCATGAAGTCCCTCGTGGCTTTCTGGAACCGCGCATCGACATCATTCCAAATGGGCTTCGGGAATCTGATATCAAACACCCAATCGCCACAGACATGCATAGCGAAGCCCTTCGCCGTGTCTGAGTTCGCGAGGCCGATCATCTCATAATCCCACCTCTTCTGTGACGCCTCGTATGTGATTTTCGTGATCTTGGCACCGTCACCCTCTGGGTCGGGTTGTCCGTCTCTGCCGCAGGGTATTCTGATCGTGATATCAGCTAATGCATACCCCGTCCAACTGCGATGGATGTGCACTACGGCTTCGCCGTCGCCACTGGGTCCGTCCGCGTACACGAAGTACCTATCGTCCTGTGATGAGCCGCGGAACCCCAGCAACAGCTTCGAGACAGCCCCTTCTGGCAATGGAACTACCCAAGGACTTGATTGAGGCCTCTCGAAAGGGATTAATCGTCTTAAGTCGGATGCTTGGGCACGCGTCTGCGGCTGTTGTCTAGGTTGATCGGGCACAGCGGCCATGTGTGGATGATATGATGCCCTTATCGTCGTGAATATGGCTGTAGAAGTCTGCCCGCGTAGCTCAAAACTGGCTTTGAAGTTCTTGCGTCACTTACGGTATGAACTATATCCAGATGAGGCGCTACATTTCGTCATGGAGCAAACCCCCACCTCAGCTGAAAAACAGTAAGCCCAACTAACCCTACTATGCTGAATCTCTCAACTTGCTTTCACAACCTAAATTCAGTGATGAAAATCTACATCGCGCTTTTTGAAAATATTCTTTTCTCTAACATCGCATAACTTTGCTTAACGCTGTTTCACATCCTGATGACTGACAGGTATTAATAGCTGTCTAATTTCATAACCTTCAGTTCCACAAATGTTATGATCACCTTCTCATTACAGGGATCCAGTGCTGATGACTGTGGTATATCAACCTGTATAAATATAATCGCTAAGTGCTCAGACGACATTATTTCTAAGAAATGATAAAGAAACCGTACACTACGCCAATATGTGCACTGATTAAAACATGCAGTTTTGAGTCCGCATACATGTTTTGACTAACTAGTCAATATAATAAACGATCCTATATCTTATGTTTGATCGAGATTTGCCAAGCCCGGTTGTAATTGTAGGCCTGACCTCGCTATCAGAATTTGAACGCCACAAAAGATGAACCTTGGAGATAATTTAGGATTTACAGGAAAAGCCGCAGCATATTTGGTCCCAAGTTTCAATTGATTTGGCGTTTAAAGAAGCCATCAAGTCGTGAGCTTCAACGGTTGAACTTTAACACCGTCTACCAAGAATTTGTACTATTAGGTTGTGACGCGTAACAATGGGTCAATTATATGGTTGTGTTCCAACGCCGCATGACGGCAGATAAATATAGAACGCAGGGGCCAATAAACGTCAATAAAAGACACTTTCAATCATACTCTAAACAATCTCATGCTGAAAAGATGCCCCTGTCAGGGGCACCCCTCACCAGTGCGTAGCAGTCAGCGCTTCGACTGCCTATTTAATTTTAGCAGTTTGCCTTTCTCTCAAATTACAGCCTGTCTGAACGTTATTGATCTCGACTGTGAAGACGTAGCACTCAAAATAAGGCAACTAACAGCTTTTTGCGCTTAATTCTCTCTTCACATACCATGGACAGCAGGCAAATTAGCCAGTACCTATACCAAACACTACCCGCTCCGCAGCACTACATCCGCCTTTTAGAAATACACTCCGCACCACACGATGGCATGGTTCAATGTGAGCTCAGCACATGGCGGATCGAAGTGGCACCGTCCTATTACGCCATATCGTATACATGGGGAGATCCTAACTCGGTCAGTTTCATCAAGCTTAATGGCATAGTTATACAAGTCCGAGAGAATTGCCATGATGTTCTACGTCAAGTTTACCAGCATAAGCGCAGTCAGTACTATTGGATAGACACTCTTTGTATTAACCAGAACAATCATTACGAGAAAGGCTTACAGGTTGCCATAATGGGAGACATTTACCGAAATGCGGAGCACGTCATGGGCTGTGTCGGCCACCATGAGGATGACAGCTTCTTTCTGTTCAGGATGTTAAACGAAAAGAGTCTCCTATTTGCCCGAGCGAGCAAGACATACCCTCGCTTTGGCGATCTCCGCAGCGATATGCAAGGGGAGGCACGGGCCCGTAACAGAGAGTCAAGTCGAGCAATCTTGAAATGGAAGCTTTCTCTACCGTTCGGGTCCAGCCAACGTCTGCTGAAAGCCTTTTCCAAATTTTTGAGACGGCCATACTTTCTGCGCGTCTGGACTCTTCAAGAGTTATTCTTGGCAAAAAGGATAACCATTTGCTGTGGGCAAGATTCTTGCTTAGGACAAGCGCTTCACGGATTTGACAAGGCTGTTAAGGGTAACCATCAAAACACACGGCTTGGGCGGCTTGTAGAGACTATCGAGGACAAACTGGAAAGACTACCACTCAAAAGACTACCTGTCCTACGTCGGGTTATGTCCTGGTATTGGGTCGAAGCATTCGACTACCCTTATCAAACTACAAGGCGCCGTATGGGCGAGTATGGCTTCGCACCCCGTCAACCATTTACTCACCTGACTGCTTTCACAAGTCAACGTTCCTTGAGTGTCTGGGAAGCAATACAGGTAGCGTCCGACCTAGAATGTTATGATCCTCGAGATAGGCTTTACGGTTTGTTGTCGCTAGTGGATTGGACTGGAATGGAGAAACCCATGCCCAACTACGATTCTGATATATATGATCTCGCCCTAGATACCTTGCGGTTATGCGCTTTGTGCATTCACCAAGAAATCGGCGCCGGGCCGCAGCTAGACTACATGGGACAGACGACCCATTCTGGGTACGATTATCAGGGCGCATTGCACGTTGCCAGCTTGATCATATACAATTTCAAACTGGCGAAGCGATCCAATGCGAAATTTTCCGCGTCCATCCAACAGCGGCAAGCGAACCACCGACATATGGCATCCAAACCTAAATTAAGAACCATTGACAAATCCTTATTTCGATATCAAGATACGCAGAAATGGTCTGGGAGCGAATTGGATTTGTTTACCAACAGGGCTGGGCGGCCAAAATACGTTGTCTTACGCTGTCAACCGCACCTCACCTTATATTACAAGAGCGGAATCTTCACGAAAAGACGGGGACGAACGACGCTATTGCTTCCAGCTTCTACACGGTCTGGAGACTGGTTGATTAAAGGTCGTAGTACATCACTGGTGATACGACCAAGACGGAAGAACAGATACGACCTTGTAGGGCAAGCAGTTTTCCACGATAGCGATGATGTAGATACGCTGAGCTCTAATGAAGAAGACATTTCTGACACTGGGGATGACTATACGGAAGATTCTGACAGTGGGAACGAATCCATGGAAAATGAGAACCAAGACTTCCGCATTTTATTCCATCTAGAGGATCTCCTAGCGCTTGCTCAAAATAGCCAGAACATTGAAGAAATGTCGTCTGGTCAGAGTACACTCGGATTGAAGGAACTCCTATATTTTACCTCCGGGTTATCTTATGCGAAACGGCTCTCGAGACCAGCGGCCCCGTGGGAATATGACCCCGTCCGTGACGGATCCCGGTATTTCGAGCGTTCTAATAGATAACAATCTACGTCCGCTCTTTAAAGGAGGGGGGGGACATACAACACTGTGGATTCGCTAGTCGTTACCGACCCGACTATTAATCTAGTGGTCGTAGCCGGAGGTTTTCTATATTACAATGTAATGAAACAGGAAACTTAACGTTAAAAGTTATATTAGGGGTTCAAGGGCTGGACGAATACTAATTCTTTTTTTCCTCATTACGCGCATAAAGCCCTTCGGGCTAAGGCGCGGTACATAAACGAATGTTACGTACATAGATGTTATTTTACTATCATTTTTTTTTTCTTTTTATAATCTAAGCAGAGTCTTGCGAACGTACAAAGCATCAGAAAGAGACGGGTAATTTTCGGCCACAGCTTCTTAAGTCTACCCGGAAATCGTGACGCGGTATCGGTTATTGCAATCCATAGCTCCTAGCTAGTTCTCTAATTGGAACCTAGTTAAAGCATTAAGAAAATCTCATTACAAAACACGGTGTAGATAGTCCTAAGTTTCCTTAAAAATATCCTATTTCACCTACAGTGCACCGTTATGAAAAAGCGGCCAATTCAGTATTCCTTAGTTGTATTGTTTTCGTGACACCCAATTGCATACTTTGCCATAGTATACAGATCTGGATTTAAGGTTGCCCATTTTGTCGTCTAGGTTTCTCAAAATTTAACTCTAATACTTTCTTATGAGATTTATATATAGCGGTTATGACATAATAGACCTTGAATGATAAAGATCTTAGTAAAAGCGATACAACTAGGTTAAAGGTAGTGAAAAGAATTATCTAGTCTTAATATTCCCTAACACTCATTCAATAATAGAGAAAATGAAGGTCGAGCTTTCTTCACAGTGCCGTCCCTATCAAATGTTAAGAATTACTCCAAGTCGAATTCTCCGTCCAGCCAAAAAGGAAGGTTTAATTTCATCATTATTGTTCACCACAACTTATGATTCCATATAGAGTTTTTAGCCTAAGGGTAATAAGTCTAGATTCTGTTCAATCGTATCGTAAATTCTGAGGCACCTGTTACTATTGGATGAGATCGTGCCGTGTTGTGCGGGGGAACCTCTACCGGCAAACGCGCAGAAATGGGAACGACCTGCATTTCGAACGGAGTTGTAGTTCCCGGTACGGTATGGGCAATGAAAGCAAGTGATTAGCCAAAATAGACAGTTGTATTATGGAAGCGACTTCTTTCTGTCCCGCTGTATTTAAAGGGGACACCTCCGTCGTCTAGGTCACCTAGCTTGTACGCACAACAGCAGAACCGCTCAACTCGCTATTACAGCCATATTCTCAAATAGCACCACCACAATTCGAAAATGAAGGTCTCCTGCCTCTCAATCATTGCGCTCGTCGCCGCTCGTGGTGCTATAGCCGGCAACCTGACCCCGTCCTGGGAGAAGCTGACAGTCTCTCTTGGGCTAATGGAACAGAATCTGAATTACGACCGAGACCGGGCTGATATCTACTACACACGAGCGGCACAAGAAGGGGGTGATGGCAATCCGTTGAACGGGACCCGGAAGGCTGTCGCCGACATCTTGTACCGGAGGTTGATGGATGCCAACCAGATGCACATTGAAGCCGTGATGGACCTGCGCGGTTATCTTTTTTGGCCGGAAGAAGACCCGGAAATGTACTACGGTGCAGACGGCCGCTCCGTTCGCAGTATAGACTTCCATCTACCTGAGGGTTTCCTAGAAACTCAGGGGGTCTTTAACGATAAGGATGCACTCCGCCCCATCAGCGATATCCCTGACTGCAAGATCTGCCGCTCAACTTGGTAGAAAACTTCTGGGCTGATATATTTCGAATTTGGGTGATATCAATGACTTTCTCCGTGAGGATGGAGAAAGCGGCATCGCCGAGCGTCTGGTGGTAACACGTAATAATTCATCTACGCCTCAACACCAGTTACAGAAGTGGAACTGAGTTACACAATTTGATATTAACATATAACATCATTTAACGATACTCAATCGTATGTGACAGGCCAACGTGTCAGAAGGTGACTTATTTACCATTGAGATATATGAAGATATATTTGCCTCGTAGGAGCGAAGCTCGCCGAAGTATAGAATAGGCTGTTGCTGGAAGCCTACTCAGATAAACAAAATTAAGATTTATAATGTTTAATACAGTACTCATATCCATGAAAATGTCTGATAGCATCATAGCCATAAGTTAGAAGGGCCTGGAACCCTCTGTTACCATAGTGGAACTATTAGGTTTGATATTATTTTCTCCCTTAGTGAAGCTGAGCCTTTCGGATAGCAATGATGCTCTTTTTCACTCATTCGTCTATGAATATGAACTGACGTAGACTATCATCCTGGTCACACATGTCACGGATAAGTGGGCCTGAGCAAGATCTCTCATAGCAAAGGAACGAGTCAATTATAGTCCAAGAGATCCCCGGTATAGATAGCATGTCTCTATTGCCTTTCATCTCTAGCTTAATCCTTAGATCATCTGAATATACTACTTGCGATCCCATCTGGAGAGTGAACTTGTTCACTTCCTTTATATGATCGCAAACCCATAATTACCGCATAATATCGGGGGGGAGTTGATAAGCATTCGCCGGATGTGAAAGACATGGATAGGACAAAAACGATCAACAAACAAAGTGATTTCCAATATAATGGAAAGAAATTGCGAAATGTTTTAAAAGCTTAAATAAATTATTATAATCACGAGGATATTTTTTATATACGACTGTATCTCTCTCGATTATAGTATTAATGATTCTTGACAACATTGTTAATGATCCATTCAGTTCACCTGGGCTAATTTGATAGTATTGTTAAATGTGAACCTAGGTTTATAGATACCCCAAAAACAAAACAAAAAAACAAAAAAAAAACAAAAAAACAAAAAAAAAAAAAACTGAAAACGGAAAAGAAAAATAAGAAATAAAAAAACTAAAAACAGAAAAAAAACGAAAAGGAAAACCCTCTCCCAAATTATACACCAGTGGTAAGGCTAGCCTTGGCACATGCTCCAGAGAAGCCGTTCGTTATCCTCTCAGAATGTACCGGGACGCTTGGATGGCCAATCATCATACCGCGCCACACTTGCAGCAGCAAAAAGCTGAACAGCTGCGGCAATCCTTCTACGGAATAGGTACGCCCCCCATGGGAGTACCCATACCCGCCTTGCTGGTAGTACTGGCCCGAATTCGATGAACTACCACCATAGCCGGAATACTGCTGAGAACCACCACTATTGCCCCTCCTAGAAGAGCTACCAGCAGCACCGGCCCCTCCTCCCGGACCTCCCCTTTTACCTCCTTTCTCATCCTTTTTGTTTTGCCTATTTTGATTTCTTATGTCTTGTTCTTTTGACACCTTTTTCCTATTCTGGCTCTTTTTATAGAAAAACGAATATTCGAGAGCAGTCGGCCGAAAATGCAACATATGGGTTCGACCATTATCGCTCCACAATGCATCGTTCGTCAGTTGCACGCCAATATGAGGACCAGCATCGCCGTATGGATCGGCCAAGCTACTGGAATCATGAAGCTCCGTCCTGTAAGCTATGTTAGTTGAGGCAGACTGCCATCAGTACAAGTGTCCGTTTACTTACACGACATTAGCGATGGTAAATTCGACGCTTTCGCCAAGATTGTTGATGAAGTTTGTTGTCATCAAGTACTGTAGAAGTAGACTGGATTCATCTTGGTCTAATGACGAAGTCATGTCCCGAATCCTTGGAACCTGATGCATGTTTCCGTCAGTTCCCTGGTAAAAGGGAATGCCATCACCCGGGATTTCCCAGTAACCGTCAGGTCGTTGCCGCCATTCGGGTTGCTGGCGACTACTTCGGTCACTTCGACCACTTCGACCACTTCGACCCGAAGACATTTTCACAGCTAAGAATATGGAGTAATAAGAGAGCAGCGAGGAAAAGGAACAGACAACGCAACAATAATAAAGGCAGCAAACAAAAGCAATAAGATAACTTGATGAGAGAACGCAAGAAAGGTTTCTAGATATCAGGGGCGATAATTATGGAAGGGCTGATTGAGAGTGGTAATTCGATATTCAAAGATCTATCAACTCAACTCGGTCGGTGGTCGTGGGACTTTATAATCATCTGTCCTCCGCTGATTCCTAAGACGATGAATAACACGGCTGTTAGCGTCCATTGTTGAGCCAACATCGTTTGCTATTGAAGTTAGTCGAGATGAAACGAAGTTGGTTCTTGAATCTTGTTAGTTGTGATGGTCATCCTTGTGACCTACGGCTGGCGGTTAATTCCCCTGCTCTCGGGCTGTGTTAGTTTAGTTGGATGATCATGTTGGTAAGTGGCATATCATGCTCCACGATTCTATGGCGCGACTAAACTCTGCCGGTCGCTAGTGGGTCTACTTCAAATACAACGACATAACAGATAGATCAGCTGGTGGAACTATTGTGTTGCTGAAGTTGGTGAGCTCGTCGGTTTTACTGTTGCCAGGCCTCCGCTGATCTAAAGACTCCGTGAGCTAGGTGTGACTATGAGTGGATTCACTTGGTCCTACAGTAAAGCAGAGCGGCTGGCCAAATCAATATGCTACTGAAGTTGAACAGCAAGTTGAATCAACTGTCGTTAGGTTATCTCTAATCTACGGCCTTAATGAATGAATATAGATTATTAAAAAAGAATATGAGTAGTGAGCGTAAGATAACATTATCGCAAAATTTTTGTAACAACGAAGTACCAGCTAAGCCTTTTCTCGATTCCTTCCCTCAGGAAAGGCATATGCCGGCTCATCATGGACTACACAGCTTGCTATCCTGCATCTACCTTACATGGGTGCTGGCTAACAACCCCCACAATGAACAGAATTGTAATATTGTTGGCTTTTACAGTGATGATCTACAGTGCAAGTCAGTAGCAGCAATTTTAAAGTTGCCGGACCGCCGAGAGAGCTGTTAGGTAAGCCAGAGCCCCTAGCTTCGCTACAGCTACAGCACACTTTATAGGTACCTCCACTTTTGATGTGACTACCTACTTTAGGTATTCTACAGACTGTGAGCGGCCCGAAATACTGCCTGGACCGTCAGCTTTATTTCATTTGCAGTCAATTTCGTATTTCAAATCCACTTCCTCCCTGATACCTTCTTATTGCAAGGAGATACTACTTGATACAAGCGGCTGGCTGAGGGGTATTGGGATTGGTGTGTTTAATTGGCCTCAGTCTGTGAGGCTTAGACGTACCGTTAGTAAAAGTTCTTTGTTGTTGGCTGTAATGTTGTAGAAATAAGTACATAAGCGCCGTGTGACACTGACTCACGCTACGACCCACAGGCCACATACCCCACTCATAGGTAAACTTGCAGCTAACAGCCAACAACTTACATTCTATTCTGCCAAAGCTTTGGTCTTATACTTGTTACTCTGGCTCTACTTTGTAATTTTAAGAAGTGCTTGACAACCATTGACCACCAATTGCAATTCGTTCATCTCCATCTCTCATTCAAATTGACCACTTTCTGATAAGATAAATGCGATACATGACATAATATGTCAGAACCCTACACATCATCATCTTTCTCCTCAGGAATCCTTCCACCACCACCACCTTTGGCGAACATGCCGCCACCACCTCAGCTACCCGAGCCTTACAAGCATCGGCGCGTGTTGCCGGATCTGTATGAGGATGCACAGCTTGTTCTGCCTCACGAGGGCTTGGAAAAATATACAGCAGGAGGCTTTCATCCAGTCAACCTCGGTGATACATTTCAAGGCGGCCGATACACCATACGTCATAAACTTGGCCACGGGGGCTCTTCTACCGCCTGGCTTGCGTATGACAAAGAATCATTGTACGTTAATTTATGCTCGTAGCCCTACTTTTTCTCCCGACTTCCCTAATACAACATGTGTCACTCCAGGCACTGGGTATCCATTAAAGTAAAGTCCGCCGCAGCCTCGACAGAAGACCTGGGTCAAGATCGAGAGATCAGCATTTTGAAACAGTTAGAGGGACACTATAACGGATTAGCTCATCGCCAGCCGGTGCCTTTTGCTCGCCTCCTGGACTGCTTTCATCACACTGGGCCGAATGGAACCCATAATTGCCTTGTCACAGAGCTACTCGGGCCTTCAGTTTCTAACGTTCTAGAGTGCTACGAATATCAGGAGCGGACCTTTCGACCTGATACGGTGCTGAGAGCATCATGTCAGTTGCTCGATGCCCTGGCTTTCTTCCACCATGCAGGGTTTGCGCACGGAGGTATTACCAATCCTCATCTTCCGAGCGAACGACAGATTATAATAGCTACATTCTAACTACCATTTCAAAACTTTCTAGATGTGTCAATCGGTAATGTCGCCTTCACCTGCGAATTTGACGACGAGGAGGATCTCTTCGACGCAGTTGGGGATCCGATTACGGCGGAATATACAAGTGATCAGATACCCTGGTCCCCTGAACTGCCTAAGCACCTAGTTCAATCCACTATTTGGCCTGGTTGGTATGAACCAGGTGAGGAAGACCTACGGTTAATTGATATGGGAGAGACATTCCCCGTCGGTGATACAGTCACGAAGATTGCCCAGCCTATGGACGTGAGGTCCCCCGAGACCTTCTTCATAGGTTCCTTTGACTACCGGCATGACCTATGGCGGGCTGGTTGCGTGGTAAGTTTATTTTAGGTCACTTTCCTTATCATCTCCACGACATTCTCCACTAAGCTAACCGTCCTTCAATAGATATACTCACTATACTTCCAGAAAAAGCCATTTGAGGCTGGATGGGGCAAGGACGTCACATTCATCATTAGGCTAGTTATGAAATTAGGACCACTACCGGACAGCTGGAAAGCTAGATGGGAGGAACTAAAGGAACAATATAAAGACTACGAAAAATATAGTGAGTCTTTTACTAGTCAATCTTTGCCTGCTCGGAACTCTGTTCTGTGCATACCATTCTTTCCCTATCCCCGCAAAAACACCCAAGCCCCTCTTCTGTTCCCCAAACCTCCGGATAATTAGCTTTTTAATAACAAGGCCAACGTGTCATAGAAAATAGAGTTTCCATTCAACCTCTTATAGAAATGTTCGAACCTCGCCGCAACGACATAATATCATGGTGCAGTAACGAGGACCGTAAATATGCTTATAGAAAAGACGAATTTACCAACCACGATTACGCAGCGTTAGAGTCTCTATTCTGGGTGATACAAGGACTTTTGCAGTTTCATCCCGATAAAAGGGTCTCACTCCAGGAGGCGGTCTCGCATATTCGATCAAAATGGACTGACTACAGGAGGGAGTCGAGGATTGAGGAACCGATATTAGAGCAAGATGTATCATAGATCCGGCTAGATTAAGAGACAACATGTATTTGTCTCAAGTATACCAGCACTCTCTTCCACGCATTAAGGTCAATCGCGCATATTTATCTTTCTTTTTTTCATATATCTAGCGGCACTAGCCCTTATGATGTGTCACTCAGTAGTGGGCTGCGTCAAGAAAGCCCTTCTATCCCCTGTAAATCTGCGTTGCCCGGGATTGTTATAAAATAGGCCCCTACATTAAATCCATAAAATTAAGCAGCCTTATTGGTGAAGGCTGCAATTGGGTTATGCTTCAGACTTAGGGATGAGGATTGTAAACTGAAATTCCTACTTATCAAGGATGCAAAGTGTAGCAGGGTGGTGAATGAAAATGTTGGTAAAGGGTAGAATTAGTGGTAACGTTTGGACTTAAGTACCGATTGCTGAGTAAGCATGCACCTTTTGCTTAAACAAACCTTTAATCAGCTTTGTAGACGTCGACAATTATTAAATATAAAAGAAAGTAAAGCTTAAGAAGTTGTAACAGTAACCCCCCCAAGTTTAAATCTTTTCTGCAAAAATCCTATTGGCCCATACCGACTCTATAACTCGCTTCGCATACCCAATGAAATGTATAGCTGCAGACAACAACATATATGTAGGCATTAGCGTAATGCATTTAAGACCAGACCAAACCGCTGGGCAAGATTATTGACATACTACTGTCCTAAAGTTGAAGAGTGAAAGCAACGAGGGTCGGGTCCTCGCGTCTTCCCCCACTGTATGGATGCTATCCAAGCAACACACGTGCCGAAATGAGAATGCGATGTAACTCTGGGGCCAAATATGCTTACTCTTCGGCGCTGGGTAAATTTTCATCCGGAAACACCGCTCAGCTCGCCTTTAATACTTTCAGATGAGCCCATCGAACGATTACGAGAAAACGACAGCACTGTACGTGTTTGCATCAACATGAGGAAGGTCAGGAAAATTCTCAAGCGGGGGAAACAGGAGGAATCACATACCACTTTAAACCAAACGATGGTGGTGACAACCACTGAGACCGTCCCGGTTTTCCCAGACGGAGTCAAAGTGTGGATTGACCCTCCCGATGCCGCAATCGACATTTGTTTCGTCCATGGCCTGACTGGCGATCGAGATGCGACATGGACAGCTCCTGGGCATTCGGAGCCTTGGCCGTCGATACTCCTGCCAGGCCGACTCCCGAAAGCTCGGTTGCTCACCTACGGCTATGACGCATATGTCGTGCGAAAGTCGGTTACATCAATTAATACCTTGAACGACCACGCGACAAACCTACTAAGAGATCTAGTCGACAATCGAGAATCATGCGACGCCTCCTCTCGCCGAATAATCTTTGTCGCGCACAGCCTAGGCGGCCTCATCTGCAAAGAGACTATTTTACAATCGCGCAATAACCCCGAAACACACCTTCGCGAAATATTTCACTTTGCTGTTGGGATTGTATTCATGGGAACACCTCATACTGGTTCTTGGATAGCGGACTGGGCAAACATTCCTGCTCGTTCTCTTGGTGTATTAAAATCCACTAACACAACTTTGTTGGAAGTCTTAAAAACAGACAGTCAACTGCTACAGTCCATCCAAAGCAGATTCTTGTCGATGGTCCGGGAACTTCGCGAGAACAACAGGCCTTTCGAGGTTACCTGCTTCTTTGAAGAGCTACCACTGGGAATACTCGATCGAGTGGTTGTAACTAAAGCATCCGCGACGTTTGAAGGCTATCCACTATCAAGCATCCATGCAAATCATAGTGACATGGTCAAGTTTAGTTCAGCTGAAGATAATGGCTTCAAAAGGCTATCGGGGGACCTTCTAAGATTGGCTAAGTTACCATCAAGCCATCACCAAGTTGCGTCGAGTACAGCTCGCGTTGAAACTGTCAGAAGTTAGTATAGAGACTTTGTAGT
This sequence comes from Xylaria cubensis, assembly GCA_022385715.1. Classification (NCBI taxonomy): domain Eukaryota; kingdom Fungi; phylum Ascomycota; class Sordariomycetes; order Xylariales; family Xylariaceae; genus Xylaria; species Xylaria cubensis. The sequence continues at coordinate 240,945 of MU279027.1, read as the reverse complement.
GAGCTAATGTAATAATGAATGCTGATTTGCTACAGATTGTGCTACTATGCCCTATTATCAAGAGTGCCTAAGATCACTATCATTTCCTCAAATGGACGATCGATTCAAAGACATCGACTACGCTGCTGAAGGGACATGCGAGTGGTTACTTAGACACCGGGAATATAAAAAATGGGCTGCTTGCGATAGGGGCTTACTATGGATCAAGGGGAAGCCCGGCTCTGGAAAGTCAACATTGCTTCAATACGCCCTTAACAATACTCATAAGAACATTGGGAATGGGCCCCTTATACTTTCCTTCTTCTTTCATGGTCGTGGTGTGGACCTTCAAAAGACACACCTCGGCTTCTTTCGCTCGCTCCTCCACCAAATCCTTTGCCATTCCCCCGATACTCTCTCAGATCTCGTTACCACATGTGAGACCTATTGCACAGCTAAGGGAAAACCAAATTTAGATTGGCAATGGCACCCACGCGAGCTTTTACATTTTCTCAAATCTTCTCTTTCAGCTATCATTGGGTATAGCTCAGTCTGGTTGTATGTTGACGCTTTAGATGAATGTGGTCAAAAGAACGCGATTGACTTAGTTAGGGATTTCAAGGCGTTACTTCATGAATCTCCATCCACCAATTCACAGTTTCACATCTGCTTCACATGTCGTCACTACCCCATCCTCGATCTTGACTATGGATTCGAAATATGCCTCGATCGCGAAAACACGAAGGATATCTTCATTTACGTACAGAACGAGCTTTCTGCTTGCACAAAATCGATAATTCCAGTTACGATAGTGGAAAAACTTATGAAACGCGCTTCAGGTGTTTTTTTATGGACACGCCTCGTACTTGGGAATATTATCAATCGTGAGCGCGAGGGAACAGGATGGAAGGAGATCGAAGCGGAAATCGATTTGATCCCTAAAGACCTTGATGATTTATATCAGGACATTACCAAGAGCATGAACAAAATATCTCTGAGACTGATACAATGGATCTGCTTTGCTATGCGGCCCTTGTCATTGATCGAATTGCAGTGGGCCATGCTCATCGACGCTAAATGCACCTACCGGTCATTAAAGGAGTGCCAGAGTGAGATCCTCGACGATGAAAGTATGAAGAGACGATTTCAAACACTGAGTCGTGGTCTTGTCGAAATTGTGCCATCATCTAACGAAGACTCGGCTTCACCTATCGGAGTTTTAATATCAACCTACGGGAGATCATTATCACATAACGAGGATAAGGGAGTTGTCCAGTTTATTCACCAGTCTGTCAAGGACTTTTTCATCAATAAGGGGTCATTGACTCCAGACAGCGTGTCCCATTCAACAGAGTTCGCACTCAGCAATGGGCATTATCAATTGTCCAGGACTTGCATCCGCTACCTATCAATGGAAGAAATTAGTCAATCAAAGCACCGGCACAATAGAGGCTATTTATTATCAACATTTCCATTCTTGAGGTATGCTGTAGAGTCGTGGGTGTTGCACGAAGAAGCTATTGCAGGGTGCAATACCATTTCTCGGGAAGATCTCCTAGACTATTTGGCCTGGCCGTCAGAGAAACTTGTCGAATTGTGGACACAGCTATATCATGCATTATTCACGGGACCTGCCATCAAGTTCCCAGCAGAAGACACTTGCGCGGTACATATAGCTTCCTACTATCAGCTCCTAAGACCTATGCAAGCAATTATCCTAAAGTCGGATCAAGTAAATGTTGATATAGACCGGAAAGACGGAAGAGGCCGGACAGCACTGTCGATAGCAGCTGAGAAAGGCCATACAGCTATTGTACAGATTTTGCTTGACACTGGCAAAGTTGACGTCAATTCAAAAGGTGAATGGGATCAAACGCCGCTGTCATTTGCGGCTGCGAATGGCCATCAACCTATTATGCAGCTCTTGCTCGACACGTGTAAAGTTGAGGTCGACTCAAAAAATAAATGGGGCCGAACGCCGCTGTCACATGCGGCCCATAACGGCCATCACTCCATTGTACAGCTCTTGTTGAATACAGGCAAAGTAGACGTCAATTCAGAAGGCCAATACAGCCAAGCACCGCTGTCATACGCTGCTAATAACGGCCATAAAGCTGTTGTGCATGTTCTACTTAACGCAGGCAAAGTTTATGTTGATTTAAAAGACCAAACCGGCAGAACGCCGCTATCGTTTGCGGCCCAGAGCGGCCATCAAGATATTGTGCAGCTTTTATTCGATACCGGTAAGGTTGACGTCAATTCAAAGGATAATTACGGCAGAACACCGCTATCATATGCGGCATCGGACGGTCATAAAAAAGTTGTAGAGATATTTCTTGATACAGGCAATGTCGAGGTCGACTGTCAAGATAATCTTGGGAGAACACCGCTATCATATGCGGCCTCGTACGGTCATAAAACAGTTGTAGAGATATTTCTTGATACAGGCAATGTCGAGGTCGACTCTCAAGACAATCTTGGGAGAACACCGCTATTTTATGCTGTCCAATATGGTCATCAAGCTATCGTACAGCTCTTACAAGAATACCATTAAGCTGTTCTTGCAAATTCATATTAGTAAAGGCCCTTACTACTTTAAGAAAGTATCGCTTTGAACATACCGAAGAAGTGCGTATGGCCAAGTACAGACTTAATCAACAAAGGGTTCTAACAGAGGGGATTCTGGCAACCTGGCCACCTACTGTTATCAAGACTAACTATTGGCTATTTCCATCCACCGAAACTAAACTGAGGAAGGATGCCGTAGTCGCGGAAGCGTCATCATAACAATTACCGGCAAGAAAGAACTAGAGTCAACACCGGTCGCACATACTAAAATATTCTCGACAGGGTATTACATATCGTTCTGATAATTTATCGAACTACCAAGAGTTTTGACGCAGTCTTCTTGTTATGAATACCGCATCAAGTGTTAAATTTAATAGAACAAGTTTTCTAAACTAAGGAGCTTTCGTAAAATAATCACGATTTACGTGCAACATGCAAAATCCAGTCGACAACCTTCTCAGGGACGCTGACATTCGGACAATGGCCAGCCTTGACGCTTGTAACGTCCACCTTGCTCCCAGTCTCCGTTTCGATCATCTCGATTTCCCTCTTCTGAATCTCCGGAGAGATGACCAGGTCCTCCTCGCAGAAGAGGTACGACACGGGGACATCCTTGTATCCAGCATGTGTAAGAGGATTAACAAAGCTCACAGCCGAGTGTAGAGCGAATCGCCCGTGCCAGCGCAGAGCATCTTCCTTAGGTATATCCGAAAAGCACTTGTAAGCCTCTGCTTCGGGGTCATTGAAATGCAACCAACCCTTCTCCTAAATGTCAAAGTAAGCAACAGCCTCGACACGTAAATAATCCGCACTTACGTCTGGTTGCATCGACGGCGTTTCGCCTTCGCGCGGGGGTGGGAATACCTCGGCAGCGGAGCGGCCTGGTTCTATCAGGAGGACTGTCATGTACGCAAGCCTCACGACTCCTCCCTTCTTTCCTTGCTTCTGTCTCTCTTGGACAGAGAGGCCCTTTATGCTCTCAGTCGCTGGCATACCGCCATATGAATGTGGGAGAAGGACAACCTCTCTCCCCGCATCTGCGAGGGTCTCGATTTCTTTCGCGATGAAAGCGGCATCATCATACATGGTGGGAGCCGGCGTATCCCTTCCCTCTCCAGAAGCAAGTCCAACTGTTGGAAGGTGTAGGGCTTTCATGTCGTATCCTTGTGCTTTGACTCGGGCGACGAGGTCGTCGTAGAAAGACGCCATCGCGAACGAGCCGGTGACAAGGAGGATATAGGGCTTAGACATTTTGGACTGGATGTTGATGTTGATTTACTTTTCTACTTTACCTTTCCATACGGCGCTGTAGCGACCTTATATGCAGCAGTCTGGTCATCGCATAATTCCTCATATGTCATACCCCTAAACATTTCAATCAATTCCGTAGTTGGAAATCACGTAACCGGAGGTTTAGTCGAGCCGCCATTAGCTGAAGTGGATATATGGCGTCCGCAGTGCGGAGTCCGCGTTGCGGAGCTTCTTCTAACTCAGACTCGTCAGATATGATTTATAATCGACCGGCTCCGTGGCACTTAGTACATTAGAAAGATTGGGTATCGGTTTTCTCGGGAGACTTAGATCGATAGACTAGTCTAATGTCATCTCATCTATTTAGGTATCTAGACAGCCATAGTGGATCTACTACGTATATCCCTGCGCAGAAAATCGGCTCAAAACATGAACAGCCACAAGCCAGTAAATTGATCGAACCCAATAACATTTATTCCTCAGAAGCGCAAACATGAATCACATTTAAAGCTCATGGTGGCCAGGGTGACCAGGGTGACCAGGAGAAGCGAATTTGCTCTTCAAAGCTGGAATGGACGGCGAAAAGAAATACTCTCCACCACGTGGGATGACCCATTTCGCGGTAAAATCTAGCGGCTGGTTTGACGCTGAAAGATCTGGGCTAGCGCCCACCATTGATCGCGGAGTACCAACACCGATGATGGGGTCGATACCAGGCGTGGGGACATTGGGGTCAGATTGAGTCGTTGGTGGGAAGTTCTTGTTATTCGCCCAGCCTATGTTTGTATAACTTAGCGTCCGTACGTAGTTATGGGGTTGTTATTCTTGGGGCAACTTACTCTGCTGCATGAAATGGAATCCATTTCCTAGGTTGCTCTGGTAGCAGACAAATAGCAGACCGCGCTCCAATTTCTCATCGTTGGAGCTCCTCTTTTGCTTCCTCTCTTCATCTGTGACCTCTGGTCCGAAGGCAATGCCACGACGGATAACTACGATATTGAGGGTCAGCTACTTTCTAGTTGAAGGGTGCAGGGATTTGGGGCAGCGGAGGCGGGGGCTCCCAGGATAGGCTAGGATCCCGAGCATAGTGAACGAGAAGTAGATAACTGTTGACGTTACTCACTGCGGCGAACTTCTGTACCTCCAGGGGGTAGGTCCCCGCGAGGGTTTGTCTTTCGCACGTGTGCAGCGAAAGGGCAACGTTCTTGATTCTTTTGGTCGAAGCTGAAGTCTTGGCGATGGGCAAATGCCGGATTGTCGCGCATCGGTGTGAGGTCGACGGGTGCACCTGGCAGACGTTAGCACATTCGACGTATCCCTCACGGTTATTCGAGTAGTTCAATTGATGGGAGTGCTTACCGCTCTTCCATCTTCCAACAAGACGAGCGCCGAGCAGTTCGGCGCCCGTGGGGTCTCCGGGTGCTGGCGGGAAGGGCACGCCTTTCAAAGGATTTGCCTCCAGGAAGGCGTCGAACTCAGGCACGAGCTGCCTCAGGTAACGGAAAGTTAGAAAGCTTCCATCGAGGGCCCATGAGGGACGCTTGATCCCTTTCGGAGTTGTGCTGTCACCAGGTACTACGAGGCCGTCATCACCCTCGCGACCCAGGAGAATCACGCCCTGACGGACTGGTTTCTCAAGTGGCTCAGATATAACGCCGGCATCAACATTCTGAACAGCCGGCTGCGAGAGGCCGTCATTAAAGCCAAAGCTAATTGTTTGTCAGAAGACGTCAAAAAGGACGCGAATCAACGCCAAGTAACATGCTTACTGCTCATGGCCACTCTCTGCGCCAGGCCGAGTTTGACCCAAGAGGCGAGTTACTTCCTCAATCGTCACATCCTTCTGGCCCACCCGGAATATCTTCTTGATGCGATCAACGGTCCTTTCAAGAACATTGTTGTTATTGGCAGCGACCGTGATTACACCGTGAATATCTTTCTTGAAGTCAGCATCCCAGTCTGTGAGATCGTCTCCAAGGTCATTGGCGTCCGCAAGCATTCCATTTTCGAAGAAAGGATCTCCGATATCGTCCGTAACTCCAAGCTAAGTATTGCGCATACATTAGTTGCGGTCATCCCAGCGACAATAATCATATTGTTTATTGACTTACCGTGACAAGGCCCTTCTTTGAGAAGGCGATGTTCACGCCACTGTTCTCGATCAGGGGAAATGGCTTTCCTTGCTTGGCGGCTTCTTTCTTGCCCTCATTAATGGCCTGGTGAAACTTCTTGGCTTCCGTTGTGGTAGTTATGAGTGGGATCAATGACCTCAAGTCATCACGAAAGCCGGATGCTTGACCAGCCTTGATGCGGAAGAAGAAGAAGCTCTGGTGCTTCTTTCCGAGTCCCTCCCTGTCGGCTGGTATTAGTCTATCGCCCCACTGTTAGCTGAACAAGCACTCACAAGATGTCACCTTGGACATTGTTGATGTCAAGTGGGCGTGGGGCAGCCATGACAGAAGGGTTATCAGTGATACTGTAAGACACGTTTCTTGTACTAAATTGTATCGGTGAAATTAGGTGTAGTTTATAAGGTTGGTATTCTAAACCTCTTGCTCTATTCTACTGCTTTGCGCCTGACGTAGTAGGTCTCTCCCTTTATATTCACGCTCGAGGGTCCTAGGCTATTGCCACCATACATGCCTTCAATACGAATAACCGGCTTCTTTCTTGCTCAGCTTACTTCCACTACAGGTAAATGCGCTTGGCAAAAACCGCTGCCTACCCAGCTATATCCAATCGTGAACACCACGCTCCGGTCGTACTAAGACATCACTTAGGTGGATTGCTGTTTCGGTCACTTCTTTCACCTTTCTAGACATACGCAATAGCCTATCCAGTTTCGTGTCACACAGAAATCTGACAGCATTATTGATCGATTCCACAAATAGCGGAATGAGGCGACCCCTGTGACCGGTCTTCATTACGCAGCATTGGGACGGTCGAAATACGACCTCCGACTTCACGGGATGTAAGTTCCGCTTTCCGATGGCCGGCTGCTAGCGAACCTCGTCGCACTCAAACACGTAGAATACTCCGTCACGCTGTATCTTGCTGTTTGAATTGGTAGCGAAGAGGCTTACGTCGGACCTTTTCGGGCCGGGTATTATTCTGCATGGAATTAACCGCTGATGGCGGCATCTAGATCTTGTCTAAGATGCGCCAAAGCAATGCACGACATCGACGAATGTAACAAATATCCGACTAATCTCGCCAGGCTGCGATTGCTGGTTGACAGAATGTGACGACATCCAACGTCAGCAAAACCGAACAGCGGTGAAGGCGAAAATGAGCCATAGCCTCATAGGGCTGAAACCTCAGCGCATTCTCATATAAATTGTTCTGGGCTGTTTAAGAGTAACTCTCAATTGAGTCCTATGTTGTGATACGCAGTACGACGACGTCCAATAAGGTCAGCCGCAACATAGTGCTGATTTTGATTCGAATCCTCGCAAAACGAAGGATCGTAAAAATAACATCCAATAGCATCGCGTTCCAAGGTCAGCAGGACAAAAAAGACTGTTAACAAGTGGTCATAGTCAGACTGAAAGCCCGTTGGACTGTAATCCTCCATCTTGGTAGCACGAACGCCACATGGCGCTCGCCTCAGGTTTGTAGGCAATATTTTCCGAGAAGCCCGCGATTGTCGCTCATTATTGCATTTGAAAATATAACCCAGGATATGATATAAATTCCGATGCCGTTTATCTCAGTATTTATTGCGTCACAGAAATGCTTCTACTTCGTCTATTGGAGCGACCTATTGAGATGTCCACCAAACTTGCGTAGGACACATACGATATTGAGATAAGACTTCGTAATCATCGAACTATTTGAAAACTTGCTCGAGATTCGGGCGATCGAGAGCTCCGCCTTCCTGGATCTTGTTCTTCCGATGCGAATCGCATCTTGGCCAGCAGCGTTGATTAAATCAGTGTTATCACCTTACCACCCCCAGGCTATTCGATCATCAGTATTCTCCATCACGGGGGATCGGTACTCCATCCTCTACGATGCCACTCAATAAAGATCAAAGCAATAATATAGAGACGAAAACTTAAGTGATGATTGCGTAAAATCAAACAGATAACGTTCTGACGCATGCACGCCAAACTACATAGCAGATGAAAAACATAGTGCCCAGATGACTGCCCAGACAAATGACTGGATCTAGGTCTCAGATTCGACCATAACATCATTGTCCGCGTCTGTTTAGTTAAACATGTAGCTAGCTAGTACGAGTGTGTCAAGGAAGAATATGATGTTAATGGTCGTCAATGTGACAGCTTTGCTAAAATGAATCCCGTAAACTGATCAATGCACAATCTAGATTAAACAACAGCAGCAATAAGAACATTCCCGATTGTTATAAAGCCACTGTTGGAAGGTGCCGAACTGCGCAAGTCGTAGTAGTCAAGCTGCACCACCAATTGCGAGCCAACGGGAGCTGGACATATTTCACTCGGCATTTGATCTCGATTTTTCATGCTTCATGTTATTTTGCATTCGGTCAAGAGACAAAAGATAGTAGAAGTTCAGAATATGAAGTCTAGGTAGGCCCACGAAGCGGAAGGTACTTTGCCTCCAATCTGCAGCTCATTCGGCTCAGAAGGCAGGAACCTTTAGCTTCATCGGCTAACACTGAAAAGCGCCCTCGATTTCAAACCTCTCTTCAGCTACTATATCTCCTCGTATCGACTTCGCTATCGACCTCAACCTTCTCTACATGCGTTCACATACTCTTGCATTCTACACCAAATTGGCTATTAACTTTAATTTGCATCTACATCTGCACCCTTACATACGATATTTCAATCTCGATCTCTCTCTCCTACTTCATGCCCTGCCTCTGATAACAACCAAATCTATCAACCCTCCTACTGCCGTCACCATTCTTGTATCTCATCAACAACTAATATATCACCTCACCCCAGTAATACTATCCATCAAGACCTGGTTACATCATCCCTGCAGCACATGTACGTGCTTCAACGTTGAATCTATCTCTACATATCGGAGAACTGCTTCAGTATTACTTTTCTCAACTTTTGGCTCTATCCGCATACTCTTAACCTCATTTTATCCTAGTTTTACTACATTAGGTTCCACGTCAATTGAGCAGCAATCTAGCCATTAAGTACCACCTTCCCCTACACAATGGATGACAACGCGGAGGAACTAGGTTCCTCCACTAACCCCATAGGTATTGGCATTCATGAATCAAGGATCCAACCTACTTCCATGGATGTTGCCGTAAGTGTTGATGGTGTGCGCGCCACGAGCATCACCAAAGACACAGCACAGGCAAGTGCGGAACAGGTTGTTGAGAATCTTCACTCTGCTAGTTCTATACTTTCAGAAACTCGATATGACGCTGGGATCCATCTTCAGTCTCAGATTGCACATATGGACTCGGACGATTCTCTTCCAACCCTCCCAGGTTTTCGACCTCAGGGTGAAGGGCAGAATCCAACCGTCGAGGTCAAACGTGAAGATACCGACTTTATTCCTACGGAAAGACTCCCATTCAGAACAGAACAAGCTCTTGAGAACCTGGATTCTTCCACATTCACATTAAATGCAGCAACGAATTTTGAATTTGGCAACATTAACGACGACATGCATGCAGGAGTTGATAATCATATCCCAAAAGAAGAAACACTTTTCGTCCCAGACGAGCACAATCTTGTTTTCGAAAGTGAAAATCTCAATGACCCCAATACTTTGCGCCTTCTTGAAGCGAGTATTGAAGCTGTCTCTAGTCCTATCGCTCCCTGGTTTGATTACAAGTCGTCGCAGCGGCTTGATAATACCCTAGAAAGTTGGGTTCAAACCACAGAACCTAATCAATACTTATCATCAGATCCTTCACAGTTGCATGGGTTAGAAGGGGTAGGACAAGACTACCACACGGCGCCAATCAACGAGGCCAAGTCACCAAGAGAGTTGGAGATGGAAACCCCTGCCAAATCACCAAAAAAGAAACGCTCCAGAGCGAAGACTGGACCACGTGCAAAGTCGGCAAGAGAATGGTTTGAGAGAAGCAAAGATCTTCAACCGTCTCTACCTAAGATTGCGGGTGTAAAGAGAAAGCGATCAAAGAAAAATCGTGAAGATGCGACCTCGAATCCTCAAAAAAGAAGAAAGTCAAAAAAGCAGACGTCGGAAAAAAGTGGGAAGAAAACCCGTTCAAAAAAGAAGTCAATCAAGGTGATGGCGGCAATGTTCGAAAGCCTTCGACATTCCGATCCAATCGAGGCCCGTATCGCGTTGGGCGACTTGCCCCAAGCAGACCCGATCATCGCAACAACTAAAGGGAATCAATTCCAGCAGATAATGAAAGGTCTGCCAGAACATGTTGACGAGAAAAGCGTTAAGTCGGACAAGAAGAAGCTAGAGGAGGTTACGCGTTCTTTCGGCTATGGCAATTGTGTCGCCAGAGATGGTAAATGGCTTATTAGAGGAATGCAAACTGCTCTACTTAACCACCAAGTTGTTGGAGTTTCATGGATGCTGGGCCGCGAATTTTGCAAAGAGGGTCCATGGGGTGGTATATTAGGCGATGAGATGGGCATGGGAAAGACCCTTGAAGCCCTTGGATGCATCGTCTCAAATAGACCTTCAGAGGACGATCTTAAGACCCACAGCAAGACAACGTTAATTGTAGCTCCAGCCGCGTCTATCGAACAGTGGAAGGACGAGATCCGGAAGCATGCTGACAAAAAGTACATTGGCACGATTTTGCATTTTAAGCAAAGCCAAGACCTTGAGTATGAGACTCTAAACACTTTCGGCATTATGTGAGTGCCCAGGGCAAATCGACGCGTACAAGCACTAACCATTATTTTTGTTGTAGTCTTGCTAGTTACCAAGAAGTTTCCAACCAGTTTCCTAGTAAAAAGCTTCGAGCCGAGCTTCAAAATTACTGTGGAACTGTTGAGGAGTGGAGAGAAAAGTTCGATGATAATCTGGGGCCATTGTTCAAGGTTCCATTCTGGCGTGTGATTCTGGATGAGGCACACCATATCAAGAATAGAGATAGCCAGAGCAAGCCTATAACCCTATCCATTCATAATCAAGTCAAGCGCTAACGTCTTATAGTGTCAGTTGCATGCCAAAATCTATCAGGGCGTCACCGCTGGGGTATGTCAGGGACCCCAATTACGAATTCCCTTGATGGTGAGGCTAAGTGATATTATTTTTGGTAGTTCATGCTAATGATATCCAGAACTCTATCCGTATTTTAAGTTTTTGAAAGCAGATTGGGCCGGCAACCTACGCGATTTCCAGTATCTCTACGGAAATACCGCAGACGTGAGTCACTGCTTGTCTCCTACAATCACCAGGCTAATCGAAATCAGGATGAATCAGAGGATCGACTGGGAGTAGTCATGAACATACTCATGTTAAGAAGGTCAAATAACAAAGTCCATGATTCTGCTTAGTTTCTGACGATATGATAGGACAATGTCGGATAGATTCATGGGCCGGCCACTCTACGAGATACCTATGGGCCATATCTCGGTGAGACACATTCGTCTTACCAAAGAGGAGCGAGTAATCTATAAGTAAGTGACTCAATTAGAAAACCTAGTCTCAGCTTACTAAATTTTACAGCGTGGTTGAATCTCGTTTTGTCGACATCATTAATGCGGCCTTGAGGAAGCAGCGGAAAAAGGACCGACGAGTTCGATTACGAGATCTCGAGATTTACATCATCTTTCTACTGCGGCTTCGCCAAGCTGTGTCACATCCGTTTCTTCTGGAACCAGTTTTCAAGAAGACCTTAAGAGTATGCGACCTCACGGAAATCAAAAGACGTCTTAAAGGAGTAGACGGCAGAAAACCCCTTTTTCAGCAGATCGGAAAGTGGTGCGCCAAGAAAACAACCACTCTAGAGCCTACTGTTGAAGATCAGAATGACGAAAGCCCACAAAGCGCATTTGGGAGTAGCCAATTCGGTTACAAACTTGACATTGATACCCAAGTTAATATTGCAATTGCATCGAAGAAAGAAGATGTGTGTCGGCTTTGCTACCAAGAACCTATTGATGGCTACATAGCTGAAGTAAGTTACTGCAATAACAGGATATGAAATTTTGTGATTAACAATAGCTTGTAGTGCAAGCACATCTTCTGCAAGGAGTGCCTAGATGATCATGTTAACGAGGAGCGTTATCAAAATGGACGAATTATACCCAAGTGCCCTGATTGTAACAAGGCTTTGACAAACTCCGAGCCACTCCGGGAATCTGATACAGAGGATTCGGATATCGAGGACTCTACGAGACGGTCAGGTTCTCTACGTTCCATGCCCCAAGTTCGTCAGTTAGGTCGCGACAGTTTCAACTACCATCCGACGTTTTCAAAGTCACATTCCAGATTCCTTCGGGAATGTGACCGGGCTTACCCTGAGCCAGCGGCACCGAGTGCAAAAACCATCGCAGTCAAAGAAACTATTCTTAAATGGGTATTTGATGCTCCTGATGACAAAATCATCATTTTCGTGGAGTTCAAGATGACTGGAGCGATTCTTGGACGCATGCTGGAGGCTGAGGGTATAGGATTTGTTTACTTCTTTGGAGGTATGACATCAGTGGCAACACAGAATGCCATTCGTGGATTTCACGACAAAAAACACATCAAAGTTATGGTAAGTCCAAAGAACATTAAATCCCAAAATGTATGCTAACTAGCTGAAGATTGCGTCCTTTAGACGTTGCTCTGTGGCACTCAATTTGACGTGTGCGAATCGAGTCATCCTCGTCGATCTATGGTGGAACATTGCCATTGAAATGCAAGCATTTGCTCGCGTTTTTCGAATTGGTCAGACCAAAATAACCCACTTCCTCCGCATAGTTGCTGATAATACTATCGACAACCGCATAGAAGCTCTCCAAGAGGAGAAGGTCAAGAACATTAGCAAGGCCCTAGAGTCTGGCAAGAGGCATAAGCTAACTAACGAGGAAATTGCTGCCCTCTTCGGCCACCTCAAGACATTCGACGATGGAAGTTTCGAGATTGTGCCTGGTAAAGAGGGTGATGCTGAGTTAGATGATGAGCTCGAGGAGATTGAAGAAGTTGAAGAGATCTAGTTATGGGTCTTTTGTTTGATCATGCGCCCGATGCTCATCTTCGTCGACCTTCAGTAGTTAACGGACTTTGATAACTACTTGATCTGTTCTTCGATTCAACATTTTACATCCTTGCCAATGAGAAGAGCTGTACAACTCTCGCCCCCTCGTTTTCTCATCATATTGCCACCAAAGCCTAGCAACTACACCAATCTCCTCTACAATTTACGAAAGGATGTTATCTCCATGACTCCGAGTAACAAGATGAAGAGACAAAAAAGAAGAAAAAGAAAAAGAGAAAGAGAGGAAGAATTGTATTCGTTACGCATAGCCGCACAACAACCAGATAGATCTCCCAATTCATATCGCCAACAGCACCCTCACATTTCACATGCACATTGTATAATCCTCAGTCAATTACAGACTCACCTCGCCCCCATAGCAATAGTCTAATATTGTACATTTAGATAGCTTAATTAACTGCGAAGATTTCACCAAAAGAACTCCCGAACGTGTTTTTATGACGATGCTGTGAACTGATCTTTTAATCCCGTTAAGTATTTCGCATATCATGAAGTGAACAGCCGAGAACTGGATTAGAAGTATGAAGGGGTTTCGTATTGATAATTGACGCGAGTGTCAGGAAGGGAAGAATGGCAGCTATCGCATTGACTATTGTTTGTCTACTACGTATTTATATCACCGACGAAACTAAGAATACTCTTGTCTAGCTCTTATCTTGATATTGGCATTCTCTATAGACATCACAACGACAAACCAGAGAATTCGAAATCTCTCTCATATCGCCACCAACCACGATCATACCTCCACAGATCAAGACCAGTAGCCAGACCCTCACAGCCCGCAAAGTCGCTTTCAAGCTCCGCCAGACACTTGTCTATAACCTCCCGATCATCGACTTTATTCATCAATGTATAATGGCCCCTAAACTTGTTCCTGTCCTGCGGCGTCAAGTGTCCATCCCACCGCGTCTGCAACTCCGCGCACAACTTCTCCACGGGCGCGAGTCCGGAGACATGGACACCTACACCGCGCCCCATGCGGAAGGGCTTCGCGGCGCGGATATCAAAGGGCGAGATCTTGGCACACAGAGATGATAGGTCTGAGATCACGACGGACTTGAGAGACTCTGGGAGTGCGTGGAACAGCGTTATGTGCGCGTCGACCTTTAGGAGATGAGGTGGGAAGTATCGCGTGCGTAGCTCGGACATACACTTCTGATGCGCAGGGTCGGTTTTGATTGTCAGGACGTAGACATATTCTTCTGGAGTTGAGGGGACTGATGGTCGGTCTTGACGTCTCGTGGACGTTGGTCGATGTGAATTTGAAGTCATATGGGCCTTAGTTGAGTGAGAGACACGTGGTTGTCGCGTAAGGATTATGGTGGCTTTTCGAAAGTTATGAAGAAGAAAGGATGCTCGAGGCATTGGTATGTGATATCATTAATTGATTTCATATTTCATCGATTTTTGCGTTTGAACACGCGGGATCGGTATAAGTGTAGTGGTAGCGTCGATGGCAATTCAATAGAACTATTGTGATGACGTCATTTGGTATTGAGCAGCGCAGAATTAGAATGACCGAATGAATTTGAATTAGAGTGCCATGAAAGATTGAATCATGATTGATGCCTTATATGAACTATACACTATCAAAATAAACAGAACGGGTGTAAGTTGAAACTATCCTTGCGTGTCAGCTCCCATATTGTCATAATATGCGGGGTTGAGATCTCAGCATTCGTTGAGCTTGATTACAAGCTTTACTATTCATAACTCAAGGGGGCAATATGATATTTCATATAGCGCTTATGTTAATGTGCATCGTAGCTTTGATGCCGGGCGAAGATTGGAGAATAAATGCCCTCAACAGCCGACTTGAAACTGCGGAGATCGGCAAGGGACAGTCTAGATTTGACCCCGCCCGGACCGCTCAAGGGATACTTAGCTATAGTTAAAGAATTCTCCAACATTTACCGTGATCCTTTGAATCGTTAAAGAGCGTAACTAAAATAAGCGAATTTTCTCACTAGGCATAATATCATGGCGGCTAAAACGGACTCGAAGGAGGTGGTTGAGCTCCTGAAAACGCTCATGAACATCGAGAGCACCAGTGAAAAAGAACTCGAGATCGGACAATACCTGGAAAAGTACATACAAGGCCGGGGGTTCACCGCGGAACGAATTGCGATTGAGCCGGGCTCGACACGGCACAATGTCTACGCATATCTAGGCCAAGAGCGAAAAGCGCGGCTGCTCGTCACTGCGCACATGGATACGGTGCCGCCTCACATCCCCTTCAGCATCGACGGCGATGTGATCCGCGGTCGCGGCGCTTGCGACGATCTGGGCCCCATGGTCGCACAGATATTCGCAGTGGAGGAATTGCGCGCCGAAGGAAAGTTGAAGGAGGGAGATGTGAGCTTCTTATGGGTTGTCGGCGAGGAGAAGGGTGGCCCAGGAATGATTGCCGCGAACGATATGGGGCTCACATGGGATGCGGGGCTCTTCGCCGAGCCTACGGAGGGAAATGTGGCGAAGGGACACAAGGGAAACCTGGTGTTTGAAGTGATTGCCCATGGGAAAGCCTGGTAAGTGCTTCTAAGCCTCGTTGATTGTACTCATTTGTGAAAAAGAGGACGGATGTTGACTTGATCGTTTGCGTAAAGCCATTCTGGATACCCACACCTGGGCAAGAGCGCGACGCTACTTCTCTTCGATGCAATGAATGATCTCACAGCAGTCGAATGGCCAGTTTCGGACCTCTTGGGCCCGTCGACTCTAAATGTCGGCAAGATCGAGGGCGGAGCCGGGTATAACATCCTAGCAGCGGAAGCCAAGGCGCTCTGCAGCATCCGTGTTTCGAAGGATGTAGAGGGAATCAAGAGGACAGTAAAGGAGGTGATAGACAAGCATCCCGACGTTGACGTCGAGTTCAAATTCCAGTATTCTGAGATGCTGCTGGAGTGGGAGTTTGAAGGCTTCGAGGCGGAGCCGATGGCGTATGGTACGGATATACCGAGACTGCGAGGCGACCATAAAAAGGTGCTCTATGGTCCGGGTTCAATCCGGGTAGCGCATGGAAAAGACGAGTATATTCGCGTCAGCGAGATCATGGAGGCCATCGAGAAAAACAAGAAACTCATCATTGAATTGCTAAGATAGAACGTACCAGAAAGTAATAATGATTTACACATAAAACATTACGGCATAGATGACCAAAAACAGGCCCCGGATATCAATAGTGAATCAATACGATTGCCGGTCATGAATTTACTTGGGTCATTTTCGGGGTATGAGTTGAAAACTCACTGGCGTAGGGTTTGTAACAGAAAGTCTTACATTAATCTTTGGTGAATCTTACGTTTGTACTACCTCCTTACATACGAAGTGGAGCTAGGTGTCTCAGATGATGGGACCTGTTTTGTTTGACCTTGTGTACGTCACCAGGGATACGACGCGGTGCTTCTTAGCAATCTCTCCTAACCTATCCTTCTAAATCTTGTTTCGATACTGGATACTGTCAACTTCATCGTTTAGGTATCTGTTTGTACTAGAGAGCTATAGGATTTCCTCTGGGCGCACTTTAAACCAACGATACTCTCGCTCTTACTTGATCCTCTCTACCAACCATCAACAAACATGCTTCCCCAACCGTTCATCTTGCAGTTACCACTTGAGCTATGCGAGAAACTGATCATAGAGGGTCAACTGTCACGTCAGGACATGGGATCTTTGAGACTTACTTGTACCGCCTTTGCTGCTATCGCAAAACCTATTCTGTTCTATGGTCGAGTCATTCTCTCGCGCTTGAGAGAGGACAGAGATGAGTTCGAGAAGATTCTGAAAATTTACGGGATATATGTGCAGGAGATCGTCTGGCAGGGACCTGACTTGGACCCTTGCGGTGAATGGACGCGGGAGCATCTCCCGCGGGAAGCGCATTCAAGTGTAGTGTTGCAAAGGGTATTGGGAGGTTCGAAACTCCTCTGGATACCTATTCGTTCGCGAGGGAGTATTTATCCCTTTCGGGGTGATGGCACTTGGGAAAATATGCGGCAGGCGGCAGCAGATTGGATTAGCGAGCAAGTTGAAAATATGCCGAATATGACAACCCTCACTATTAAGCCCATGCCCGACAATCAAGTGTTCGGCAAGATCATTCCTGGAGAAGGAACTGCGAGTGGTTACCAGGATTACAAATTCGACTTCACCATTATTCTTTCCGTCCTTCTTCAACCCTGGTGTAGGGTGCGAACCTTAAATCTAAACACTAGATTCCGAAGACAGGATATTTGGGACGCCAAGCTCCATCTCAAAGAGTCACCGGCATTCCAGCATCTGACAACCATCAATATCTGCATTATTTCAGACAAGCAAAAATCTCGGTACAGGCCGGACTCGTTATTTGCCCACCTTCAACGGGCCAAGAACCTGAGAAGTTTCAAGTCTTGTTTTTCGAAAATGCCAAGCAGAGGGGATAATTATTGTTTTCGTATAGAGAATTTTCCGACCAATCTATTGCGCAAGGGATTTTGGCCGCGACTACACTCGCTACACATAATTAATGGCCTATTCTTCGATCGTGGTAATTCTCGCCTAATATATTACCGTCTCCCACGGTTACGCCATCTCACGTTAGATCACTGCTACGTGAAATATGGGTGGATCAACGAAATCAGAAGGAATCAGACGTACCCGCACCTCGAATCGATCACTATCCGCGCCGGAGAGGAGTCTTCTGACAAGAACCTCATATCTGAGGCCAGAATACTCGCCTTCCTGAAGAATGAGATCGCGGATCTTGGCTTGGGCAATAGAACTGAAAGAGAAATTGTTACGGAGATGAAAGAGCCTCTGTGTCAATTATGCTCAGACCAATATCCGGAAGAATGACCTTAACCAAAGGCCATATAAGTTACGCACGGAGGCCTAACATGTACGTAGAATTTTCAGCCGCTTCTGCCGTGTTTTCAATTGTTGATGTGAACCCTACGCACCTGCTACACCAAAACGAGTTGTGTCTAATTGGTTCATGAAGTGACGTACAGAAGTAGAGGCAGATAAAAAGAACAAGAGAAATTGAAAGAAAGGCACGAATGTAGGCAATAAAAGTCGAAAAAGGGACTCCGAATCGGGGAATCGAACCCCGGGCTTGACGGCACTTTTTTACGACTGATGATGTAAATGAGAGCGTCAAATGTTAGCCACTACACCAATTCGGATGACAGCATTGATCAAAATGACCACTATATTCAAGAGCTGAAAATCTTTGTAGTGTGGGGTAGGCATAGGTAGTGATAAGCGGTAGAGGAGTAACAGGCCTGTACTCCGCTACCGAAGAATTGGAAAAAGAACAGGGCGCGTTGTAGCTGGGTAGTTCAATTGTAAGTCGGACATATTTTAGCTTAAGTAATTGTCAGACCGTCAGTCTAATCGAGGTGGTATCTACATATCTACCCCTGTAACACTTCGTTTTGCTGACGTTCTCTACTGACATCATTCACTACTTTACAGGCCGGTGTTGACTAGAACTCTGGGACAACCACATGTAAATGGGTCCGGCACCGGAGCTATCGTCTGGAATTATCCAATAGTAGAATGGGTATTTCATGTGCTAATCGAAGTGGGCAGGCCCCAGGTACTGAGCTTCATGCAGAGCCCACGTTACACGTTATAGATAAGATCGCATGCCCTTCACATATCCCAACAGGTGAAAATAAAAACTACAGTAAACTTCGAGCGACTTCTGCGGCGTCGCTGTTGAGTCTTTCATAGGCAAATAATTAGTATACCTAGCCAGGCTCTGAGGCCAACACCAGCTTTTCTGTTGACGTCCAGAAGCAAACGCACCTAGACAACCGACAACCCGGCGCATCTGCATGCATTAATATTAATACCGACCTAGTTTTATATTCCACACTTCTCCTTCTTTTCCCACTTGTACCTCTAATTCAGATCCTCAACCACACTCTCCCTCCCTCTGGATCTCACGATATTCGTGATCGACACCTGAAGCTGCCAAATCCGATACAAATTTTCACAGAAGCTACCAATAAAACATCAGAGACAAGATGTCATCGGGCGTTGGCAACGGTGACAGCAATGGCTTTATCGGTTAGTCAGCCAGATTTCTCTTTCCCGGTGTTGCAAACACTAACTGAGAGCGCTTCTAGATCCCGGCATCGTGACGACGCCCCAGATCTCCGAACCATGGGCAGTAGAGAAGGTGATAGCTACCATGTCTCCGGCACCGCCTGCTGAGGGCACCGACTCGCCCGTTCCATATTTCCACATCCTCGAGAGACTCAAGACCAACAAGCGCGAGGGATGGAGACGCTTCAATATTGAGAGGTACTATACCCCGACATGTCCAACCACCAAAGTTTGAAGGCTGATGGCAACGTACGCAGAGGCGAATCGATATGCGACCACATGTACCGCATGTCCCTCATGACGATGCTCTGCCCACCCACGCTCGCGCCGAAGCTCGACCTCTTCAAGTGCATGAAGATGTGCCTAATACACGACATGGCCGAGTCCATCGTCGGCGATATCACCCCGGTCGACGGCGTATCGAAGCCAGAGAAGAGCCGTCGCGAGGCCGAGACGATGGACTACATATCCAAGAACCTGCTTGGAAAGGTCTACGGCGGCCTCGCAGGCGCAGAGATCCGGGCGATCTGGCAGGAATACGAGGATTCCGAGACACTGGACAGCCACTTCGTACACGATCTCGACAAGATGGAACTCCTGACACAGATGGTGGAGTACGAGAAGCGCGCCAGCAAGGCCCTCGACCTCGGCGAGTTCGCCTACGTGGCTACGAGGATAGTGCTTCCAGAGACGAAGAAATGGGCCGAGGAGATTCTGAAGGAGCGCGACGAGTTCTGGGGCACCAAAGCGCATGTCCATGGCGAGGCGGGCGTCGACGGCGGCGTCAAAGCTGACAAGCTTAAGAAGCAGGAAGCTTACTACAACAAGGACAACGAGGTGTCTCCTTAGAAAGCCTTACATCGACCAAGAAAGACCATTCTCGGTTCTGGCTTAAGCCATGTGGCTAATTCTCACATACACTTACACAGGAAACACGCAAATGCAAGACATTTGACGGGGTTTGCTCGGTCTCATTGTAGTACAGAGAGAAAAGCAGATAGAGCTCATCATTAGAGGCAACGGGGAAATAGAGATAGACCAATACCCAAAATACTGAAGCATGTTAATTTTAAGTTTGTATGCTGTATGTATCTCTGGGAGATTGTGTATCATCAGTGCATCCAGGCGAAGCTGCAGCAATCACTTTACTGAAGCGAAATGCCCCGCGGCGCCCCACCGCAAGGGTCCTTCTCATCATCCCAGCACCTACCCCAGCTTAGTTCTAGGCCGTGAACGGTACCCTGAATAGGAACTGTTTGATTAATTGCATGCTGGCCCAGCAACGCGACCACAACAACCAAAGCGACCCCTTCTTGCCAGTCGACAGTCGCGTAGGCCATTCGCCCCGATGTAGAGGCAGCAAACTCAAACCATACAATCTCTGGGTTTCGCCTGTGTGTGGCTTGAAATTGTGCAGGGCTCGTTGTCAAATACACTTCCCGAGCACTCATCCATCCATCCGTATGTCGCACCGGCTACTGGCATTAGCTAGCTCTGTTCCATCCAACCCTTGGCTGGGTCATGTGTCTTGTGTGTAAGGGCCGGCAAGCAGGAAATCAATACCGTCAGACTATGGTCATCCCCGTCAAGCACCCCCTCGCTTAAGTCCTCCTTTTCACGCAGGCAGCATACCTACATGGTTTGTTGAAGCGTGCGAGCTGCCGTGCCTCGAATAGTACTACACAGCAGCAGTTCAACGCGAATACCGATCGCATCAGTTAGATATAAGCATTATACGACTTCGAGATTGTCGCGAAGCATCGAATCACGCGCTCCCCAGCCGTCGTCGGTGCACCGCGCAACAGACATTCACTACCAAACTAATCACCCCCAAAGAAAACCACCAAAGTAACATAGCGACACGAGATCGACCGGAATTTACACACTCTGACATTCTTATCGAGCGAGTTAGCGAACGACCTTTCGAAGTCATTCAGGTCTTTTTTTTTTATGTACATATTGACCAAATAAGCCACCGCGACACCGAGGCCGCGCGTTAACGTTCTCACGACTACCGTTCCGCCAGCCTCACCTTCGCTCTTCCTTCCAACCGAATACACCACTCTCTATATCCATCCAAACGCCTCACTAGAAATGTCATATAATTCTCAGATCCTCATGTCCGGCACCTTTCATCTCGACCTACCAAACGGTGGCGGTGGTAAAGGCACACCCTTTCCAGGCGTGCATCCGGGGCTCTTTCGGCCTCCGGCATCCCCGTCTGTCTCGAGCTCCATGTATCTCGGAAGGTCGACGGCAAGCTTGCAATCAGAGATACCCACGCCCATCTCAAACGCTAAGAGGAAGCGAATAGGTGCAAGGGAGTCCACACCCATCAGGGACTGGGCAATGACGGGAGACGGAAACTTCAACGCAGATCATATAAATGACAGTCGCTCCTACTTTGACTTTCGTGCAAACGGAAACGAGAAGCGATATGTGCTGGCTGGCCAGATAGAAACACCGAGCGGAGCCATGCAGAAGGAGCTTGGACATATGGAGGATAGCGTTTATTCTGATGTCGATTACAGGCGTGCCCTCGGATCTAAACGATCGCGCGATGACGTCGACTCACCGGCGTCGAGGCCCATGATACTCGAATTGGACAATCAGATCTCCACTGGCTGGGGTTCTTATGCAATCAGTACGATCGGCGGTGTAGTTGGCAAGGTCTGGGAATTCTGCAAGACCGGCGCGTTTCGAGGTTTCTACGCCGGAGGCGGCAGGGGATATGAAGTATCCCAGGAAACGCAACAACAGTCAGCCAACAGTCAGGTAGGATGGGGTCTTAGCCCTTTATCAGCAGACCTCCCTCAGCCCGACGATTCACAATATTATTATGAGCAAGACACGCCCGAGTCAACACCACCACCTGCAGCAAAGCGAAGACAGATATCGCATGGAACTCATACTGACGAGCTGCGCAAGAACTGGGTCATGATTGATGAGCCAGCTAACGTGAGCCGACAGCCTTCGCTAGCATCACGAGCGTCATCCCGCCGCCCGGTGCAACGAACGGCATCACCGTCACTCGTCCGCCGCATCAGCAAGCCCGTTAGCCGTCTCAATGCACCGAATTTCAACCGTCACCCTCCAGCTCCTACCCGACCCACCCGACCGAGCCCGGCTCCCATCTCGACCCACGAGCCCGCTAGTTTCGCATCCACCAGATCCCCAGCTGCGTCACCTGCTGTGATAGCGCAGGTCCCCAGCAGAATTCCCGTTCCCTCTCGACCACAGTCCCCCAGTCCCTTTGCAGCAAGTCATTTCACACAGCAGCCGTCTCGAGCATCGAGCCCGAGCCCCTACGCGAAACGCGAACGCGGTCACCGGCGGTCCCAGAGCGCCATGTCGACCTCGTCGATCTCACCAATGAAGGTGACAAAGCGAGAGTCCATGCACGAGAAGCAAGACAACACCCCGCGACTAGATGCCAAGGCTAAAAGCTTGGCAGCAAAACGAATGAAGGAGGAGATAGAGACAGATTTGCGGATTAACGATTTCAACTCTCGTCTGCGAGACATGATTCGCCAGGGTAAAGAAGCCCTAGGCACGACATTCGAAGTAGAGGGAGATTACGAGGGCGGTCGTGGTGGAGGAGGGGGAGGAGACCCATGGGAGAGTGAGTAAGTGGCAAGTTTGGTCATTATTGAATTGTTTTACATTACATTGGGACAAGCTCGCTAACAGCGACGTCTCACCTGGACCACCACGTTACTCTTACTAGTGTCCCATTCGCAGCTGATACCCCTATGACTTGGGCCGTCGTAGACCTTTGCCTGCTTTTCACATCCCCGAACAAACACAAAAAACGGCTACTCTGTATATACGTGTAATGACCCCTCATGATTCGATGGCTTAATGGTTTGCGGTCTCTACAGCTTCTGTATGTATGTATGATACGACACACACACACTTGTATTCGTCCCGCTCGTTTATGTATGTATATTGATCAAATTCAAATTGATGAGCTTTTGCACATGGACTTGTGCGATGGCATTAGTATAGACAAATCAAAATGAGAATGAAAGTCATGGATTAGAGTTGACGATGAATAGCTAGTTGGTGGAACTCTCTCTGTATGGCTGAACTGTGTGACAATTCAGGTTGTAGGACATGAGTCGCCAGAAATGGAATATTATTACGATACATTCAGTCTGGACTACGACTTGTTTCCTTGAATACCGTTCAGTACCTCGCTTTCCTCTGTTGAGTGTAGTCGAGAAGCACTCGGGTCACGCATATATGAAATCAGACTCGAAGAATAAAATACAGTCTTCTCCCAACTTGCTAAATAAACGGCAAGATAGAGAGCCAGAGAAATGTCATCATCACGAGTCGGCGTCTTGTTTCTGCAAACCTATGTAGCGTGTGTAGCTCTCGAGCGATGAAGACGGCTTGGTTTTGTGAAGAATGAGAGCTCGGGTTCGGGTACGATATTGATGACAGCCTACCTATGTAAATAGGTGAAGACGAAGATATAGTTGGAGCATGTATGTATTGTGATGAGTTAGAGAACAGCTGATGGACGACGATGAAAGCTTGACACGAACGCTACCTTGTTAGTTCTTGATCTCCTCCTTGTGGAAGATACCTGCATACATTGCTCGTGAGTTTCAATCGCTTTCATAAGATGAAAACCTACTTCACCCCATTTTTACGCGAAGTCCTGATGTGTATAGGAAGCAAGCATATGAGATGTTGGGAAGAGAAAGGGGGGGGACTTGCCTTCGACCTCAGGCATCCACGGATCCCGCAACTTGCAGAAGAACTCCCCCTTAGGCTCGACTTGTCCGCGCGCATGGTCGTCCATCGTGCCGTAAAAGACGTAGATATTATCTCCAGCATTTTCCTAGAGGAACATAGGTTAGTCTGTGGTTTGGTTATCTTCACATTCATCCTCACCAGACATCAGTATCTTCATTCCCATCAGCCACCTCATTCGCAGCTTCATTCCCCCGACTCTTTAAGCATCCCATTCTATACAGAGTAAACCCCCATACTTACCCCATACTCCAACAATCCTCCCCCACAAGCCCCGCAGAACTCTCGATGCAGCACAACACCGCTTCCATTATCCGCCTCGTGAACTTTAATGCAATTCTCTCCGCGCTCCAGCGCAAATGCAGAGCGCGGGATTTTTGTCGTGATTCCGTAGTTGCCTCCTGTAAATCGCTTGCAGTTTCCGCAGTGGCAGAGGCTTGTGCGTGCTTGCGAGTCGGGGTCGTCTAGTGTTATTACATACCGGATCGCGCCGCAGTAGCAGCCGCCTGGGAGGGGTGTCATGTTGAAGGGGACTCGGGTGGGCGTGTTGGTGGAGGTATTTGCTTTGTTGTTTGGCTCTTAGATTGATAGGTTTGGTGGTGAGACGGTTGGGGTTGGCTGTCAATTGTGATTTCGTCGAGAGAAGTTGTGTATTGATGTTATATGTGTTCTCACAATCAAGTATGCGATTGCTTTCTCGATGCCTTCTGGTGTTATTGGAGTAGCTGGTACGCTTGTTCTTGTGTAGATCGTTGCCTGCTTGTTGGTGTTGACTCCCTATGACGAAGTTTCGACGTCACCGATTCACAATTCTAACCTGAGATATAGTAGAATGAATCATTACTTATCAGACGACATTCTCCCGCAAATAAACCAACGATATGAATTTGTACTGTGAATAGAGTAAAAGTTCGCATAGATCCGACATTGTTGTATGTCTTGCACTTGTGTCTATTGCCAGGCTCCCAGTGCGCTCAAATGCGTTCTGACAATTAAACTTCGTACAAACAATGTTCTTAGTGGAAGTGAAGGCTGGTATCAAACAACTTGATATTGAATCCTAAATGAAGCATTGATTGAAATTTATTACAATAAACGGTTCTATCGGCGTCCTGAATTGTACATGGATTCCCAACAACTCGCGTTTGCTGCCTGAGGTATCAAATCGCCAACAGAAGCATGGCTTTCATTTCACAACAGTTGTTGGCGCATATATATCTTATTACACCTGACAGCAAGCTATATGCCACGCACTCCAAACTCAATACTCTCAATTCGTAGTTGAAGGGCAGATCGTAGAACAGAATCAGCTGACACGCACAAGATATAGGGGGGAATTGTGTATAAATGGTGAATTCACAGAATACAGCCGCCCTAGCTGGCTGACTGAAATTTTAAGTAATTTTTCCTAGGTTTCTCCATAAAGTCTAGGAGTATGTAATATGAATCAAATAAGATACATGTCTACCGTGAAAATATCTATACGTTATGACATGCTCCGATAAAGAGGTTTAGCTATGTATAAGAGTGATTTGGTAATTTATAAAATACTAAATATATCTTTCTCGTGGCATGTACTTTGTTTGTTACTTTGGAATTAGTGTTAGTCTTGTCTAGTGTATCCTAATTATGCCAGTATTTAATCTATTAGGTTGTTTTTATACAGCAGTGAGACAATACTTCAGGATTTAGGCGGATCAATAAGGTGAGTCGCAACTACATGCTGTAACTTCCAAATTAGATACTTCATCTTGAATACATATCCGGGTACTTTCCACCCATTGCAGCTTTTATGCCTGCACCAAAAGCAACTCTACCTTGCACAGCTCCAACCTCACATCACATTCACACCACATCAACACCTTTCTATCAATTACCGATTTGGTTTATTCAGCCACTTCTTCCACTACCTCAATTTCGATAGGAGCTGAAGTTTTCTTCCCATCTCTCTCAATCCGGAATCATCCAACCTTGCGCACGTGCGCCTCCACATGGTCATTGATATCAATGTCCGACACGAACGACTTGAAGATGGAAGAGGAAGCTCCAGCGACAAATTCAGCGGATAAAGGTCAGACTTCATCATGCTGCTGGAATGAGCTTGTGAGCTCTCTCCATGCGGTCAAGAGTCCTGAAAACTTCTCCTGCATAAAGACATACCCAGTTGCAGCGAACCCGGTCATTCAGGTTAACGAAGAGATTATCGCATTGCCGCTGACAAGTCATGGCGCTGAGATAATCAAGCAGGCTAGTAGGAATGCTAATGTTCAAAATGGATCTCAAGTTGCTACTGATGAGGGTACCAATAGCGTCTGGAAACTCGACGCTAAAAAGTTCGATTTACTAAACCCCGAATGGTCTCCGTTCCTCAAAATAGCCTTGGAAGATGCTTGCGAAGATCTTGGTATAACGGAACCAGTCGACACCCAACCGCACGAGCTCGTACTCTGTGAGCAAGGTGGATTTTGCCAGTGGCGACACAAGATGAGAGAGACTGCGAGAGTGGTAGCCATGCTCGCTCTATACCTGCCGTCAGCGCACCAAGGAGGAGAAATACGGCTGCGTTATGGTGGAAAACGCTGCACATTCGACACGAGTAAATCATCCATGTTTACTACCAGAGCTTTAGCCTGGTCTTCAAATGCTGCTTACGATGAAGAAAAGATCCTTTCGGGCCGTCGTCTCGTGTTGATCTACAAAATCGTAGACAAGTCTGCTACTGAAAATTCGTCCAGCCATATCGACCAGCCAATCGAACTTGTTGGCCGTGCGCTTCACCAGTGTGTTACAAAAGTTCCTAACTTCTCAGCCAAGATATATCTATTGGATTACCACTACCCACGCGTGGAACTGATACTGGATAAGCTGAAAGGGCATGACCGTGCCGTTGGCGATGCTCTAAACGAACTATGTGCCAAGCATGGGCTTCACTTCTTCCTTGGTCGCTTAGATGCACAGCGTACAACACTGGGGGATTCAACGGCCGACAGTGATACAAAAGAGGGCCTCTTCTCCGTCGACTTACTCGATGGATTCTACGGAGTTGACATAGCGAAAAATGTTCTCTTCACTGAGGATCAACTCATCAATGACCCGTATCGTGATAGTCGAATTGCGGACATCGCTCCGTCGTTCAGGGGGCGCGTACCCCGTGGCGCGGTAAGTTTCCGACACCATCGATTCAAAATAGGCCCCACTTTCTTTCTTTCAAGCTCGGACAATGATGGATTCATTTTTAAGTTACTTTTATATTTATATAAATATCTCCTCACCATATACATCATTCTTCTTGCGTAGTCTCCTACTAACAAGTGCTATTTTACCCTAGGCTGCTATTATTTGCCCGACCATTCATTTGGCATCATATCTTTACCCACCCCAGAATGCCAACTTCCCGAACATCATGCAGATGGTCATACGAGATATCGATTGTATGCACAAGTCTCAAGACTGTCTAGGAGATTCTTTGAGGGTATTAAAGGAAATGGTCGACTCTCGGCATTTTATTGGACTACCACCCGCCACTTACTCAACAATTATTAAATGGGCCTGGGCAAAACGGTACACGAGCTTGTTCTGGAAAATTATTTCAAGACAAATAGGGTTGTCAGTGAAACCTGAAAGTATGAGCGCTGTTGCTCAGATTATTAATGCGGATATCTCGAAAGATGCCGACATAATCCACGTACAATGGGATAGGTTGTACGTATTTGGAGTTAACCCGCTCTCTAGCATTATACTAATTTTATCCAACAGCTTTGGTGGCGTTTTTAGCAATATTCAAAAATTCCAGAATGTTACTCTCAACCTCGAGATAATCCAAAACAAGATACGAGACGACCTCAAGCTTTCTTTCGCAGCCTGGAAAAAAACGGTTCAGCAACATATCTTCCGCAACCAGTTGTGTCTAAACTTGGAAGACATAGATTACTTCCTTCATTCCGTCATGCCCTCTAAAGAGACTGCTGACTGGGTTTTGAACTGGTGCGTGCCTTTTTCCCCTGTATTTTGACATTTATACATCTTTCGCTAACAAAGTATAGCCTTGTTCCAGCTCTCAAAGCCCAACCCGGAACAAACCTTCTTCGGAAGTCCATCTGCCTCCTTTTGGACCTACGTCAGAATGAGAGCCTTACGAATTCAAAAGACATTGCTAGTAAAATAATACTCTATACTTACCGGAAGGCTGCCTTACAAACAGTTGACTTCGACGGCGAAGCGTATCTCCCCTCGCTAGCAAAAGGCTTCAGAGACCTTATAAGTAGTTGTCTCCGTGCTGGTCTTCAAAAAGAAGTTATCATGTTGTTAGACGCTAGCTGGACAAACATAGCGCCTCAACACGCCAGTCCTGATGTATCACCTCTAATGGGATGCAAGGGGAACATCAAGGAGTTCTTGCATGATCTTGGGGCACTTCTACAAGAACACAGTTTCCCTTACATATCTTCGATGAAGGAAATTTTCAAGCTTCTCATTCGTAGATACGTATATGCAGAAGCGCCATCCTATCCCAGAAAGCTCCCAGGATGGGCCCACAAATTAAGAGGCTGCGGTTGCGAGATTTGTCTGGAACTGGACAAGTTTCTGCAGTCAGAAGCTTTGATTAAGATGGAATTCACTGTGGAGGACACCAGCCATTTGAAGTCACGACTGCCTCGTGAAGTTTTCAGATTCGTGCATAGACCGACGGAGCAACGCGCGGATTTACGGGTGTATTGGGTTTATAAGATTAAGGGCAAGGAGTTTCAGCAGGACGTGGAGTCCTACAATGAGCAAGTCCTGGAATTTGAGAAATACTTTGAGGCGCTGCGTAACGATTACATGAAAGGTTTATTTGGAGAGGACGACTACCGCCAGTTGATCATGCTGGAGAAGGTCCAAAATTCGGAAGGCCAGAAGCAGCTGAAAGTTGCCGCTGCCGCTGCCAAAAGGAAGCAAAGGAGAATATCACCGCTTTCAGATGACGAATGGTCGAAGAGAAGGAGATTGGAGTGACGAATCTTCTACCGAGCATGATAGTATGGGCAACAACTGCGAACAGCATACCCAGTGAAAGTGGACCCGAACTACCTACAGCTCTATATATTTGGATGAAATATTCTACCAAAAGACATCGTAATCTTAACAGATTTGCCGAGAGTATCTTCTACGCTGGAGGCTTCTGAAGGCTTGTTGCAGGACTTCACATACTCTGCTAGATACATATGACTAATGTTTTAATCACGCTAACAATGAGGTTGCTTTCTCACCCGGACTGAAGAGAGCATGGAAATAGATCAGATATCGTATCTAGAACTCAAGAACTAATAGCAATAAAACTCGAGTTGTTCATAGATATATGGGAGAACAGTGTGCTCGTAACAATGCGCCATATCCGCTATGCTATTCTAGTGGAAGTACTGGAGAAACTTTGAGAGTTAAAATTATAGGGCTCACAATAGATAGGTACTATCATGTTAGGAAGTAAGGCCATACTTATTCCATCGGGCTTTATTTAGCAGCGGAATCTTTCTCGTCTAACTGTAAACACTTACTTACGATCTGATATCGGAAGGACATTTCGTCGTTGGGCGCCCGCTTTGAAGTTGCCAACCTTCGAAGTGCAATATACCATTTTATGCCGTCTGGTATTACTATAGAACAACGGTCACATAAGAGTTGAGAAGAGAATGGCCGGTATTTGAAACGGTCTCTCTTACGATATTTCACTTCACATACCTCTTTTATCGACCAGTGCATGCCAATTCAAGCCAAGCTTATGGCAATCTGCCTAGAAGCCTCAAAAATGTCCATGATCATGCATGAGACCTCTGAAGATTTCTCAGGTTGCCACGCCATTTCCATCTGTACAGTAAAGTCTGGGCCAGTTTGCCTTGCCACTCTAACCTCCTGTCGATCTAACACGCGCTTGGTTCCCCAGTATTGGACCACAAACAACTCACTAGTAAGCGTTAAACATATTATACTACCCCGGGATAGCCCGATACTAGTAGCTCGATCTTGGGGACAGACAAGGACACGTTTTGAACGAATTTGGGATGTAATCTTCTTCAAGTGTGGTGCTAGAACCAGGTAAGTCTGGAGGCGAATAAACCCAACTGCCTCCTGACACTTCAATGGTGAACACAAAAGCAAACATAAAGCACTATCAGAGTGGTTATCCAATGTATGATTGAAAATAACAACAAGAGAGGCTGAAGTTGAACGACGATCCTCGAAATTTATCAGTTTACCTTTGCATAGTCCAACGATTGGAGAAGCATCAGAATCCTATGTCGAGGGGCGTCGTAGTCGTCCAGACCAGCTCATGGGCTTGATCAATTTAGCTGCCTGTAAAGGATCGCAGCAGGAAACATTTGGGTTCCTCTGGGACACACCTTACAAGGACTCTGTTCCGGGCAAAAGCATACTGGTGAATCTGCTAGTAGCGAATAGCCGGCAGTGTAAAGACTATCACAGAATAAGAACAAACAATGATCAAGTGTTGAGCTATATTTGGCTTCCTAAATCTGATCGAAGGCCCGTCGTCTACTCTTTCCGTATAGCATGGGGCCCGTTCACCTCGAAAAGACCTAGAAGAGAATAAGTCTCATCATCCTCGCGAGTGACCTGGCGATGTGCTTCCTAAGACATCTTCTCCGCGGCACTAGATGCGTCAATCGGCTCTGTATAGGTAAGAATATCTGTGTTCATCTTTGTAATCTGAGAGATTCCATCGTATCGCTCGGATCTCGCCCTAATAACTGCCCAGTCTTTTGCTTAAAACTCCACACATGTTAGAACGATGAGCCGTTGCATAAGTCCAGTCTCCTTAGTTTAACAGCGTCAAATTCGGGGGCTTTGCAGCTGGAAACTGTAGCCTTTTTACCAACCCAAACGGTAGACAAAAACGGACAATAGTCTAACGTATAATACGATCGATCATCTTGAGCATCTCGTCCGGAAGCGGACCCTTCGCAATGTAGTATGGCTTGGACACCGGCTTGGCAATCTCCCACGCCTGATCGAACGCCTTGACCATTTCGTCCGGAAGCGGTCCCTTTGCAAGGTTGGTGAGGTTCTCTTCGAGTTGCTTCGCGCTACTGGCACCAATAATGACGGCGTCACCATGCTCGGGCTTCATCAAGCTGTGATGATTTATCCAGCGCAATGCTGCCTCTGCTGTCGTCATGCCCAGTTTCTTAGCCGCGGGGCGAATGACGTCAAGGGCATCGAAATACACGTCGTTCCAGTACATAGTGCGATACAAGCCCCCCTGTGTCCTGCCAGGATCAAAGCGGCTGCCTGCTTCGTGCTCGTTGGTGGAGCGCTGGTATCGGTCCGTCAGGAAGCCGCCTGCGAGCGGGTTGAACGCGTAGAAGGCAATACCATAATGACGAAGGCAGGGGAATAGCTCGGGCTCGACGGCGCGCTGCACCGCGCAGTATACACCTTGGTATACGTCCGGTTTCTTCCAATTGTTGCGGATGCATATCTCGCATATCTGCGCCACTTCCCAGGCGGCATATTTGCTGATCCCCAAACGACGGAAATATCCCTGTTCGTACAGGCTATTAAGCTCGCGGAAGGTATCTTCGTAGGGCACGCTATGATCGGGCGCATGCAAGTACCACGTGTCCACCTTCTTAGTCTTTAGAGCATCGAGGCTTTCTACCACAAATGACTTCAGATCATCCGGTTTGTGAGAGTATCTGCCGTATGGCGCGAGTTTCGTGTCCATCACCAAGCCGCGATCTTGCCATTTGAGCAGTCCTAGGTACTCCTCAGAACTACCATTACCATACGCTCTGGCAGTATCGATCTCCTCGTGTCCGAACTTCTGAAAGACGTCGAGGATGGCGGCACAGTCGTCCAGTTCATTAACTCGAGCTTGTTCCTCGCCTGGTCATCAAATGTGTAGATTGTTAGCAAGTATATAGCTTCATAAAGAATGAGCGACGAAATTTTATGTACCTTTTCTTCCTAGGGTCATTGCCCCGAAGACGATTTTCATGTCAGATTTAGATGAAGTCGACATTTTGAAAAATTATACGTGTATGGGATCTCGTTAGTTTTGGTTGATGTGACTATTGTAGTCTTATAAGTCTACAATGGAGAGGGAGGCATTCTCATCTATTTATACTATTGTAGAAATCAAATAGGACTCATGTCGATCATTGTGCTTCCCAAACAGATGATGCCAATGCACGACGATTGTTAGAGACGACGTGTAGAAAATCACGACAGCTAGATAGATGTTTGGCTATATCCGACTTTAATACCGGAAATGCAGAAGGAGATGCCGGACATAACACATAACGCCGGGACTGTTGGCAGCCACTAGTGACGGCATAACAATAGTAACTACGGGTTAAAGGGTACTTCGAGATCGTATAACACATTCGGGATAGGTTCAGTTATCAGTCATGTTTCATAAGCGACTCATTTAAATGAATCGTCAAGGTGATAGAAACAAAAAACGCGACGGGCTCTCTAGCTGGCGCGAATTCAGTCGATATTACAGTCCTATTAAGCCAAAGGATTGCATTTCCAGATTACACCGTCGAAGAAGTAGGAAAAAACTTTAGAGCAAGGTCTAGATCTTCAATTCGAATGAGAAGAACTTAATATTGTCCGTAAGAGACGGACAGGAGGGTATTTGGTGGAAAGGTTCTCTCTTGGAGTTTATTAGGTAGACTACAACATACAACTACACAAAGGTCTAAAGTATTATCGGCGTTACGATATCGCAGCTATTCTCCTGAAGAGCGGCGCTTAGACGAACACATTTGCACGAGGCCGTCAGCAAAAGGAATTTGAAATGTGGCGAGTGAAAAGTGATCGTTCGAAGACTTGTTCACTTGAGTACTGCTAGCATCGTTAACTTGCACGAAGCTGACAGACTTAATAATACCAATATTGTAAAGTTTTCCTCGATGAAGGGGTAAACTTTGCGTAAGCTTCTCCAAATAGATAGTCTCTTCTCGACCTTTTACAACTAGAGTGAGGTAAGTCGATTTTCGATATGTTTCACTAGCATGGTGCTCGGCCTTCGTCGCAATAACTTTCATGTTAGAAAATTGGACAGAACAGCATCTGCGAGACGTAGCCATCAATAAGAAAAGAGCACGAGTACCTTGACCATTATAGAGATCTCATTCTCCTAAGGTCGCATAAGCAAACCCCTTTGAAGAATTGGATAGACAACTCACTTACGCTGCGGACCGCGTGTATCTGGAAGAAGCATAGCCGAACTATACCTGCATACAAAGCGAATGATATCTCTGACTACTCAGACACCGGCCTGGACTCCTTCACCTCCGCAGTCATCGTCTTCGTGGGTGCCTCCATTCTTATCACCCCAATTTGGATCCTTCAGGCTATCGAAAATCTTCAGCAAAAGCTAGCGGTCATTACCGCCCTTGTCTTAGCGTTCCTCTTGATTCTGTCACTCGCCATGGCGTCGAAACCGTTCGAAGCATTAGGGGCCACAGCAGCGTATGTACTTCAGGATTAAATCCACATTCAATTGGACTTTGCTGATGATTAACCCCGTAGATATGCCGCTGTTCTCATGGTGTTCATACAGGTCGGCTTATGAACCACAAGTCTCGGTGAACCTAAGTCTAAAGCACTCACACTAGAGAAAAGCTCTCAAGAAAGACGGGGAAATTTTCTACGACGACTACATTTCGCCACAGGACTCTATTGATGTTCTCAATTTCATTTCATGTAATTACACGCGTACATCAGCTCGAGCTGATGATTCTAAAAATACGTGATTCCCTTGTTCAAAGCTAAAAGATCTCATGGAACTTGACATATCCCTTGCCCTTCACAAACGTAGCGAGCCACGGGATATCCCCCTCATGATTCGCCAGCTGCGCATAGAACTCAGCGTGGGCTGGCCCGTCAATCTTTTGCCCCGCGCTGTTACCATCCTCAGCACGCTCGTCGGCGTAGAAGAAGCTGTTAAAGAAAAAAAAAATTCAAGATTAGCCCGTCATCCGAGTATAGCCACACTGTGACTGCATATAATAAGGAATATCACTCACCGGTATCCTCGCGCAGAGTACGCAGCATCAGACACACCGATCCAGTATGCGGCCGCGGACTTGCCGACGCCGAGAGTGGTGTAAAACGGCGCGGGCCTCACACCGGTATTGAGGATGTTGCCGGTGAAGATAAACGCGGTCTTGGTGCCCTTGGGCAGCGTCTCCCATCCCGCAATCGCCTGTTGCGCCGCGATGTAGGGACTGACGGCGTTGACGTTCAGGGCAGATACGTATTTCTCGGATGAGATGGAGAGTGGCGAGCCTTCCTCTGGCGGAGGCGTCAGTGCCGCAGCGTTGTAGACGACCACCGTAGGCGGCGCTTTGAACTCGGCTTTGACTGCATCGAAGACGGCAGGGACGGCGTCGGGCTTGGATAAGTCTGCCTTGAGCGATAGGTAGCCCTCGGTGGTTTTGCCTTCGGGAGCGTTTCTAGAGGTCACGGCTACTTTGTACCCGCTGCTGGCGAGCTTTTGTGCAACGGAGGCACCTACTCGGGGACCGGAGCCGAGAATGAGGGCGACAGGAGTGGTGGCCATGATGCTAAGATGCGATGGTATAGTATGTTATTGTAGTGATGTTATATGTGCAGCTAGTTACAAATCTAGATACTGAGATGTCCACTTGATAACAGAAACAGCATGCCTTCCTTTATATGCCCAAATCAATGAGTGCGGCTATCATTATCGCTTACCTATCCCGTGGCTTTCGCAGGTACGGAATTTATAATCAAGTATCATTTGATTCCGCTGGAGTATAGGACGGATTGGTCAGGCACAAAGCGCTGCACAACACGCCCAAATGTCGCAATCCGCTTCCGATATGTCAAAGTCGCGGTTGGGTCTTTCAATTCGCCATGCGTCCGGTAGTAGACTGTTGTAAAGTAATATCTCCCATACTTGGGCCATACTTGGGCTTGATGTGGAAGCGATGACGACAGATGGCGCAAAGCATCATGGGCAGGAGATGTGGGGTGAGGCTAGTTGATAATGTTGAGCAACAAGGAGCAGATAGCTCAGCCAAGCAACACGCAGCTAGGTATAGAGAAGATTAATGATCGTGAGAGGGGTGTATGTGCCTCACCAACATAAATATGTAGGTCCATTAGTACACTTTAGTATCATTCTATAGTAGGTAATTGGTACGATCGTCGCCGGATGCTACCTCGAATCGTAAACCCCCCCAAACCCCAGATCACGGGTAGTATGCAGGTTATACCAGGAACATGCATGTTCAAGTGGTCCCTTTGCCTAGTTAGTGTACTCGTAGTCATTGGCAGGCTCTGACAGTCTTATTTCGACCTCATTCATTCTGCAACAGGCATCGAGACATGATCTTGGGTGGCGGTGGTGCGACTGCAGAGACAGAGGCGGACATGGCAGAAGGGAGAGGCAAGAGGTCTTTGCAATCAACTGGAATTAAGTCTGCAGGTGCTTGCATCCACTTGCCGATTACTTAACACTCACGATGCAGCTGAGGCACCCTGCACGCCCAGCCCTAGCTATGTTCGGACGCACTACGGAAGTATTTAGTATTACGATATTAATTTTTTGGAGCAATAGTGTAGATGCATTGCGACAGCTAACGCTGTTAAACATGATATCACTGTTTAAAGCCTACGCGACGATTACTCGTCCGAATAGTCGTGGCGTAGTCTTACTTTATAAGCAGAAAACCTCCGGCCAGTATACCTGTACGTTGTAATAGTGCTATCAAATGTAATTACCTCCTAAGACATCAAGACATAGATACAGGTCAATATCAGCGTGATTGCTTAGCTCCAGCAATGATGACATCCGCCGCCTTTTCACTAATCATGTAAATCGGCAAGACTATGTACGTGCCTGGTATCTTGGGGAAGGCCGAGGCATCAACAACGCGCAAACCATTTACACCGCGAACGCGAAACTCGCTATCAAGCACAGCGAATGGGTCATCGTCTGCGCCAATTGGCGCTGTGCAGCTAGCGTGATGGCCCCAGGCCTCATCACGAATGAACTGCTTCAGTTCTTGTTCGGTAGTAATATTGGTCGGAGGCCACACACGCTCGAAGCCTCCATCAAGCGGAATGAGAACATCGAAGGCGCGCATTCCGTATTGTACACCTTCATAGACAGCCTGCAAGTCCAAATCTCCGTCTGCCTCATTGGCACCTTCGCCAAATGAGTGGAATGTAATCCGCGGCGTATCTCGCGGGTTCGCCGACGTCAGGTTCACTGTTCCAGCACGGTTCCGTGAATGCGCCTTTAGTGTAAGCCAGGTCCATATGCTGAGATCGCTCGTTGCGTGAACCGAGTACCCGGGATAATAACCGTCGAAGAAAGCCGGCACGCCCCCTAGGAACAAATCCGGATCCGCGCCCTGCCCGGCCACGGAGGAGTGATGGATCCACCCGAAAGCAATCCCGTTCGTTGTGTATGCCCCTTTCAGCCCGTCAACTAGGAGTGGGGATGCCCATTTCTCATAACATAGATCATCTTCCGACCCCTCGAGAAATGTACAACCAGACAGGAGAGAGAAGTTCGAAGGCGCTTTCCCGACGACTCCGACCTCGTATCGGTCTTGCAGATTACCGCCAACCCCCGGTAAATCAACAACCGACGGGATGCCGAAGGATGCAAGTTCGGCGGCTGGGCCTATTCCGCTTAGTTTGAGAAGCTGGGGTGTGTTGAAAGCTCCCGCGGAGATTATCACCTCCCTGGCCGCGTATACAGCTCCTGGTGTGCCCTCCTCTGCTGCCGTTGCTCGCGGATCGGCATGGTACAGACTCTTCCCTACTAAGTATTCAATACCAACTGCTGTAGGCTGGGCACCTTGTGTGGTATTGAAAATCACCTTAGTTACGAGTGTGTTTAGTGCGATATCGAATTTGTATTTCTTGCTACCGTCAATATTGACAGCATTTACGGTATCAAGTACTAGCCCTCGAGGTGAAGACCGAGAATATTCATCGTCGACAGAAAGCGGAATCTGGTAGAGTAACTCGGCGTTATCACGATTGGGAGAGTTGTTGTTTACGTCGAGAGCGAGGATCTATATCCGGAAGAGGTTATTTAGCATGTACATAGAACCCAAGTTTTGCCCATTATAAGGGATTAGCAAATCGGAGTTAGTCTTACCTCGAGCAAGCCGGTTACGGTGTTGATCACTTTTCCAGCAAGGTCTTGGCCCATCGCCGTGGCCGCGGCGATAACCAAGGACAACACTTTTAGATCTTCAAGGACAAGAATCAACGGTGTTAGTCGCGTCTGCAGCCATCCGGAAAATCCATGACCAGTGACACTGTTCGGTAGGTAATGCGTCGCTTCTAGTTTCTCAAAGTACTTTCGCATATTCGCACTTCCCCAAGAACTATCGCCAGTGATCCCAGATATATAATCCCAGTCATCATTGTTTGGCAAAATAGTTACGTATGCGTTATGCTGAGAACAACCCCCCAGGGCCGCGGTGCGAGGGTACAGTACCCCGAGTCTCTGGGATCCTTCAGGCGGGTATAAGCCTACGTAATAGTCGCCGTCCGACGTCAGATAAGTCATTTTGGAATCTCTGACAGCCTGCGACTCGTCTGCATAGTGGTCAACGAAGTAATTCCATCGTATGGGGTTATACTCCGAGGCGGAAGGATGAAGAGCAGGCACCTGGACTTGACGCTCTGCGCCGTGATCCTCGCCTGCATCTACAAGCAACACGCTATACCCAGCCTGAGCAAGTCTTGCTGCGAGAGGAGCACCACCAGGTCCAGATCCCACCACGATGTAGTCGTAGGTAGAATTGGCTACCGGCCCTCTTGCTGAGTATTGTGGGCCATTTGGCGCGAAGATGTTCTGCTTGGGGTTGACTGGCCAAGTCCACCCAGAACTTGGGCGTCTATGGGTCTTTAGCATGAAGGCTCGTTTGAGGATCGTGACATATACTTACTGAGCTAGACATAGACCTGTGCATATTATATAGAGAAAGAAAAGATTCATAGTGATAAGTCCCACTTGAGCGCTCAGTTCTAAAAATCGGTGAAAATGTACGATAAAGTTATTGTATGAGTTGGAACATATCTATAGCTAACTTTGAATGCTTCAGTGTCCCAATAATGTATTCAACTTGACTGCTTTCTGCAATTAGTCTTGTTGTCGATCAATGCCAGGTTTAGGATGAGGCGAGTGCGGGCAACCATTCTGTTGGGCCAACTAAAGTGAACTAGCATACTGAATACTACCCAAGCGTTGTACTATTAGTAATGGATCCAAACAGTCGGAGTAAGATCTGGAGAACCGTTTGTTCGGGTCTTGGCCTAAATCGAGGCAGAACTCCTGAATAGTTCGCCGCTTAATCTCAATACTCATGAGAATCTCAATACCTGCGGTATTAGGACCATTGTTCACATAGCAAATGCCTTAGTAAGAAATCAAGAGTTTCCAGTTAACAGACAAGACTTAATAAATGACCACATACGAGGAGCACAGATGAATCATCAAAGGAATTTATCAGGAATTATAGTGGAAATAATGGAAAGAACGGAAAGAGATGTCAGGGATTCCGAAATCACACCAAATGTTTCAAGGAAAGAATACTACAGTTAGACAATCAAATCACATGCGATTTTGTGGCTTGTGAGATGAAAACAGCGAGAATTGGCTTTATGAGATCGTTACACGGCACCATTTAGGACTAAGGCCGTGTTACTCGATAGTCTTAGTGACGATAGTCAGCTATAAGAGAAAATGTTGGGATTTTCAATGCTCTAGAATGATAAAGGTTGGCCTTTAGCCTTTGGATTAATCTCTAACTATTATTTCAGTGACAGCAGCTTGTGTGGTAGCTAAAGGGAGATATAAAA
Organism: Xylaria cubensis; assembly: GCA_022385715.1. Taxonomy (NCBI): domain Eukaryota; kingdom Fungi; phylum Ascomycota; class Sordariomycetes; order Xylariales; family Xylariaceae; genus Xylaria; species Xylaria cubensis. The sequence goes on along the minus strand of MU279027.1, from coordinate 202,271 downwards.
AACTGCTCCCTTCGTGGAAGGTGGAAAGGTGACGCGCGCGTTCCGCAGGTGAGGGGGTCATTATATAAGGGCCCGGCCATCGGGGTTACTGTGATGCTATGAGAGGGCTGCACCTGGCACACAAACGAAGGTAGGCAATATGTGCTATATTGTACGAAAAATCTAAAATAAGGAAGAGAGGAAAGAAAAGAAGAGCCCGCGCACGGCCCCACGCTTCGAGGCACATGAGTTTCCCCTTTTGCTGGACTGTTTATTGGGAGAAGTGGTCAAGCTAGGTGCCGCGATAAAGAAATCCTGTTATTTTCAGTCGCAATCAAAGCCTGGTAGAAGACCATGTCTGATAACTCGCTCATAGGACTTGACCTTGGGCTTGAAATATATCAGATCGACAGCGAGTCCAGGTATCTCGTGGAGGGTGGTGCGGAATGTCGCGCTACTCTCCAATTTATTCAAGTTTTTATGGAAAGCTTCAGTGACAACGTCACGTAGTCCTCGATCGGACTCTGGGGTGGAACTGTATACCTCAGAGCTGAATGTTAACAACTGATTGGTGGGGAAGACAGCAGGTTCTCGAGAAAGGTAAAAGGCGGCCTCGACTTTGGCTTGAACGTAATCTTTCAAGCTTGGAATGATGTATCTGTCGGCGATACTGTACACCTTTGCGTCGAAGAGCAGTGTGGAAACGCCGTCAGGATAGCTATATTCGAAGTGATACATGAAATGTATCATAGCTTTGACAACATCGATCTCAACTTCCTCCAGATTTATTGTCTTGCCTTCTTTGCTCTCCTGGGAAACCACGGTTATTCACGTGTAGAGACTCATAGAAAGGGTATCACTTACCTTCCACTGGCCACAGAATGCCTTGTAGAAGAATTCTGAATGTGCAGAAAACACTACAGCATGGACTTTGAATTCATGGCTGCCACAGCGAATCGTAGCGTCTGCAAGATGTTCATTATTGAAGAACCTAATGTCGTAAGGAGTCAGTAGTAGCTTCGCAGTGTGAGGCCGTGCCCCTTTGCTATACATACTGCTTGAGAGTCGCGCAGAATGCCTTCGCTGATGGTCCATCTACTTTGAATTGGGCGCCGCTTGTTTCACTGCTGGGTAGTAGGCTGTCGATCTGAGGATTCATTTCGAGATCTTGAAGTGGTCTCGTTAGCTGCACACGTCATTTGCGGCCGAGGGAGCGTGCTGGAAATTGAAAACACTGGTAAGTATACTCACCTTCCATGTCTGAAGGTGCTGTCAATGGATTGCAGGCCTTCCTTGAAGTGTTCAGCTCGCCAATTGTTACACGTCTATAACCAGTAGAAAAGAAAGAAATTAAAGAGGAAGGGAGTGTGAACGGTATTAATATGCTGATTCATTTAATATATGGTATGTTTGCTAATGCAGGGTTTAGTTTATGTGTAACTACATTACCCTAACACGTACAACCATATATAGTATATTTTCTAAAACCCTACCTCTAATAAAAGAATACAGGCTGAAACTTTAGTTTTCGTAAATAAATAACAATTCTTTTAAGAACGTTAGAATGTAGCAAAGATTTGGTAACGCTACACTGTCTCACATTACTGTGCGTAACTTACTTTTGGTAGGTACAGAGCACTCTACTAACCATCCTGTAGTTGTTCTACTCTTTCTAAACGTCCTCTCGTCTCCCCTCGCGCTCCGTTTTACTGCCACAGTCCTACCTACTAGTGTTTCTAGTATTTACTTTGTCATTGCGCAACGAAGACATACTCCCTTTCCTATGCGAAGTTTGCCTTCAGTTCCTTTATTACAAACAGATCGTCTGAGTCATCTCGGCTCAAACCTCTGCTTGGGAGAAGTTAAGGGAGACCGAACCGTTTTTTGTACAAGTCGTGCAATGGGTTCAAAATGACTTGAAGACCCGGTCAGGACCAAACGAGCTAGACTAGTTGAAGTGACAACGCTCCAAGATAAGTCTCGTGGAATAGAAATTGAAGACGTAAGGTGACGTCCAGCACTTGGAAGTCTTATTAACCTAACGCTGAACACAACATTAATAACTCTTCTTATCCTGTAATCCAACATTTCCTTCATTCCTCATCAAGGCTTTCTAGCTGCGCTGCTCTCGCTCCCACTTCGTACAGGCATCCAATAAATGTGACGCCAATATGAGAACGAAAACCGTACCGCAAGTCGTGCGCTACTGCCAGCACTCAATAATCATGGGTATTTCATCTTCTAATAAGGTCCGCTTGTTGCGCGTCGATCTTTTTTCCCAATTCCTATTTATGTCCCGACATCTATCGACGCCCTTTGCTGTTTGAGCCTTCCTGGCCTTCTCTTTACTAGTGCTGCTGGGATGTGACTGCTTCGCATCGTGGTGAAGGAGATTGGGCTCGCTATTCTGATCTGTGTTGCTATTTGTCTTCGATCGGATAGCTATCTGTCTATCGTTGGCCCTGGAATTCTCCCCGTTCTTCATATCCACCAGCGGTGCTGGGATCTGATCATGTTTCGCTTCCTTAACGGGTTCACTCCGTGTTCTGCGCGGCGATCTGCGGTTCTGTGTTGGCTGAGCTTTATTCTTCTGTCGTTCGGAAGACCTCCGGTCGACTTTCTTGATCCGATGCTCGTGATGCGATAGACTCTGGAGAACGACCATTATTGCGGCTTCTATAGCGACAGCCGATTGACGGGCCAGAAATTCTACGAGGTTCGGTGAGAAGAGATAGTTGATCTAGGAGGGTGACGTGACGGAAGCAATGCCCATTTTGCAAGTGGCGGAGTGGCACATCTGATGTCCTCCAATGCTGACATGCCCTGCCCATCCCTACACATCACACCATTCCGGCAGCGCGAGAATACTACTGGCCGGACAAGGTCATATTACTGGGACCTTCGACTGGGCAAAACGGCCCCCCTATGCAGTTCTGCCGCGTCCGTCCAATTAGGCGGAGCCAACTGTCTGCTGATGCTTCTTTTTATTGCAGCCGGCATGAGGGGGTAGCATCACCCCTCTGATCGCCACATCTGAACAATAGCGAGAGGCAGATTTCGCGGGTTCTCAGCCTCAATCAATGTCAATATGTAGGCAGACATCATAGTCGTATAATTCTGTGTATCCCATACACAAAGGGGAAGAAGTTGTTAACAAAACATTCCAAAACGACGAATCATTTGTGAACTAGCTTTGACAACATTTATTGACGACGTCTCAGATTATGGATTCTTATAAAATATGCACTTTAGTTCCTGCACCTCCCGAAAATGACCAATCATTCAGCTCACAGGTGGAGGACTGGCCTGAAGATCGGCTACATCTAGGGATAGTCAAATCCAAAACATGGCCAATTGGCTACACATTAAAAATCAAACTGATGGGAGGGAGCGATAGAATCCGACAAAAGGTCGAGGAATATGCGCGGGAATGGACGAAATACGCCAATATCAGAATGATGTTCGTAGAAAACGTCGCAGACGCAGAGATCCGCGTGACCTTCAAGAAGGGTGGGTCGTGGTCAATGGCAGGAAAGGACTGTCTGACCCAAAAGACGGGGCCGACGATGAACTTCGGGTGGTTCGACGACAGCACGCCCGACTATGAGCTCGCGCGAACGGTGTACCATGAGTTCGGACACGCGCTGGGCTGCGTGCACGAACACCAGAATCCAATTAATGGGATTCGTTGGGATGAGCAGAAAGTGTACGAATATTACGCTCAAAGCATGGGTTGGGATCCGAACACGGTCGAGCGCAACATCTTGATCAAGTACTCCCGCGACGCAACACAGTTCACGAACTTCGACAGAAACTCCATCATGCTATACCACTTTCCCAAAGAGCTCACGCTGAATGGCCACTTCGTCCATCCAAATTATGTCCTCTCACCCACCGATATAGACTTCATCAGCCGGGTATACCCGTGGACTGTATCGATGCCGACGCCATCTCCAAGTATAGGGAGGCGGCAGAGCAGAGTTTCAGCATGGCAAGGTACTAACAATCCGGTACAACCGAGGAGAAGTCAGAGGATTGCTCACTTAAAAGCTGGGAAACCTGGGGGTCAAGGCGTGAAAGGTAAAAACGCCCCGATCTACCCAGCTGTATGTGTTACTGATACTCCATCTTGTAGGTAGAAAGCGGAAACCTCGTCGGACGGTACCGTCTGTATAAATATTAATGACATATTTATGAGGTGCTCAATTGGACAGCTGATACCCAACTACACTCAAGAGCCAGAGCAATTTCGTATGGGGGAAATGCAGCCTAGATGTAATATTATATATGGCGTGTGTATCAACGTTCATAGGAAAAAATCAAAAACGAAAAGGGGTGACACGGAGAGAGCTGCAACACGATGCCTCCTTCGTGGGGTAAAGACACGTGTATAGCAGTTAAGCGAATGCCAGTTGAACACACCATATAGCTCAATTAACGAATTAGATAATGTGCATCTATGGAAAATATGTGTGAAATAGTGAAGCATGAGGTATATGAGCGTACTATTCCTGACTATTGTATGAGTGGTGAGAAGACCTGCTTATACAAGACGGGATGCCTTCGGTCCCCCCTACAGTACATTTAGCGACTCCTTAGCCTAGTATACATTCAATAGGTAAATTATATAATGACTTTAAATTTAATAACAAGTTCCGCATGTTATGATATCTGGATTTATCTCAACGTATAAACGAGGCAAGCCATCGAGGATGCTCCTGAAGATCGTAACCCATACCCCTTATATAAATAGATAAGCAGTCGCTTCGGTGAAACTAAGTAAGATCTCTCCGTAGCTAAAAAAGGCGTTCGTAGGGCCAGTATCGACATTGAGAAATTTACAAATTCTCACAACATGAGAGCAAAAGGGGCGAACACCAAGTGCCAAACTTCCAATCAAACTTGAACACACAAATCTTGATTCATTTCAAGAATTATATATTTTCTTTTTACAAACGCTCCGGCGTATCACATATAACGGAAACGAACATCCAGACAAGTTTTCAAGAACATCCACCCGAATGACCTAAACGTATCACAACGCCGTACCAACTCATATACTTCCGTCTATGTACTCTATCGCCCTTAAACCAACCATCTATACATATCCGATTCCATCTATTCCAAGACCGTTTAGTAACAGCCAACCATATGTATATACCATTTTACGCAGTCAAGCCATGCTCCCGCTTATACCATCGAAGAGTGTCCATGCCGGTCTGCACGCGCATGCCGATTCTACCGTCTAGCACATATGCTTCCCACCCAGCGACTTTGTCTAGCCAGGACTGGCAATCGTCTACCTTCTTCTTGGTCTCGGCCGGTGTTTTGGTTTGTCCTTCTACCCATGCGAGAACAGCCATCTCGTAGTGAGCTGACGGGGGGATATAGTCGTCCTTTGTGGCTCCCTTGAACGCGGATCTAAAGGTTGTTGTTAGTCCTTCCTTATCGCGAAGATCATGGGAGTAGAGTAGAATATGTATGGTCTTACTTGTCATAGTCAAGAATCGCCTGTAGTTTACTCCGAGCCTCGTCAAACCTCTCCAAGTTCCGGAGAATAGCAGCATAGCACAAGTCGTGAAGCGCCTTCTCATCAGCCTGTGCCTGAATCTTGCTGCGGTTTTCTTCCGAGCATGTGAGTCGGTCCCACGACAGATCGCCAGCGGCTGTTTCAAGTTCCGCAGGCTGCATCTTCTTCAGACCATTCCAGAGGTACACCATTTCCTGCATTGGACTGACGCCGATTGCGTCGGCCAGGTCGATGCCTAACGAGCTCGATCTCTCCTCCCACTTTTTCAGCTTTCGGACTACGAATTCTTCGAAGGGCATCGGTCGTGCCATGAATCGCTTCTTCCCGGCCGCTCCCTGGACTTTACCGAAGAGCTCCTCAGCCTTCTTCTTGTGGACGCTGATCTGTGATTTGTCTGTAGGAGTCGCGAGGCAGGCGTTTCGGTACAGCTCGAGCTCCGCACATCCGGCGAGGTAGTAGTAAAGCGAAGGGCTCCAATCATTGAGCTCAATGCACCGAAGGTAGTCGTCGCGGGCGTGTGACCAATCCCGGACGTATGATGAGTCCAGAGACATCTCAAAATTGTTTAACGCGTCGACCTGCTTCATCTTGGAATTGTTGTTCTTAAGAATCTCCAGAGCCCCAACCAGGTCTTTTCTATGTCCTCGGCTTCGGGCTTCTTCAAACCGCCAGAGACCGCTGTCCGGATAGCGCGCCCGGACCTTAAGGAGAAGTGCTGCGATACGTTCTCTTGGGTAGCCCACGATCGCACCCTTCGCGACATCCGCCTCAGAGGGAAGGATATCAGCGAAGCCCAACAAACCGTTGTAGTAGGCGCAGAGCATTAAAGAGGCGACTGCACCGTTGACGTTTTCAAATCGAGAACTTTTCCAGAGCATCTCTATGCCACGCTCGCGGTCACCTTTGAAGCCAATAATGGACAAGAGGCGAGAGAATGCTGGCGGTACAAGGGAAATGATGAGAAGAAGAACACCGAAGCACATGCTCGCGCCCCTATTATGGATATATAAGCGTATTGCAGGGAATGGATTCAGGTCACAGTACTCACGAATGAACGAAGGCGTTAACTGGGTCAGAGAAAATATCCGAGTCGGGGCCACCGTCGAAACCGTCTGTCGTTGCTGCTCCATTGTTGCCGTTCAGGGACAGGCCACTCAACTTCTTCTCGGCATCCGCAACATTGCCATTAGCGAGATGGCCTTCGTAATGCAATGGCGTTTGACCGCCAGAGTGGGATTCGTCGGCGTCCACGAAGTCCATATCAGCATCGTCGTCGAAGTCTCCCGGCATCTTCTCGTTTTTATAAGCACTAGTTTGCTTGATATCAACCTTAGGCGGAGTGGGCTGTAGTCCACGCTTCTTCAGGTACGCGCTTTCGGCTTGTAAGATTGAGTCGAGCGCCACATATGCCTTCCGTAGCTTATAAAAGCTCTTTATTCCCTCGGTCAGACTCTCATGCAAGACCCCAATGATGGCGGACATGAGGTAGGACTCGGCAAGCATCAACTGATATTCACTACCAGGAGGGTAAATCCTCTCGGATTCTGAGTTAGAGTTGCTGGCATCCTTTTCGGCCTTCTTGATATCATTCCAGGCGGAGTTCTCACACTCGGCAAGAAGACCGCTCGCTTCGGTCATGATGGACTTCTCAAAGCCGAGGATGCTCCTCATGAAGACGCAGACTGCCAGGCCAAACGAATGATAGGTCGAATTGCCCTTCCTCAGACGTTCCTCGGCGCCGTCTATATCGTCGTTCATTATTAGATCAGCACCAGCCATGGCATCCTGGAGAACTGCAACATGCTGAGCACGCAGATCAACCTGAGAGATACTTGGGCTGGGGTCATTGCTCGACTTTGGGGTAGAGCCCCGAAACCAGCTGCCAAGCCGACTCATGATGGGCCAGCAATTACTGGAGTGATGCTAAGTGAAAACGGTCTGCTCATGAGCGTGATATCGTGTCCTCCTCGTGCTGCCGTTGTCGTTTTGTCTGTTAGGTCGCTAAAGTTGGAAATGTGGAGCAGGGTGATTTGAGTATTTATTACTGAAGAGGAGGGTAAGAGATAAAATAGAGCTGGTTACTAGCCAGAACAAAACCAGCACGATAAGAGCAACGACCAATAATTGTTAAAGATAACTTTCCGAACAAATGGGTCAGAGAAAGGCTAGATGACGATCGAGAGCGAGCAGCCAGCGAATCTATAGCGAGTCAAGAGCGAGTCCAAAGCGGACTAATCAAGAACCCGCTTCATTCAGCCCGACCCGACTCAACAAAGGCTCAGAATGGATGACGGGACTGACGCAGCTAGGTGGGGCCGACAATTTCTAGTGCAAGTTGGACGGTGAAGGTGAGGCGAGATTGATCATCGAATTGAATATATGACGAACAAGGCTTTTATACGAGGCACTATATGAACTTTATAGTTTTGGGAAGTAGAAAAGGAGACTTGGGAAAACGAACAAAGCGACCCTGAGAACAGCCAGCGCCATGGAGATACCACAGGCTTGCTCCGCCTTGCTCCGGCAGGACTGGTAGGGCTTACTTTGCAGTTTGCTACAGAACCAGGTACTGCGCATCTCGGGGTCCAATCCATGTTGTGCTACTGTGGAATTCCATACCCCCAGGCAGGCTGCCCAGGTAGCTATTTGCCGTCAGCAATCGATAGGACTTGTGGTGTTTAATATGGTGAATAATAGAGACGGAACCCGGTGAATTAGCACTCATACCAGCTACTCGGGAGCTTGTTTGATTGGTCAGCGAACGGTTAGGCAGCTCACTTAATGATTTTGTTAGCAAGGGTTACTTAAAGCCTGGCGGCACTAAACAGGTGGCTCCCAGCTGCAACGTCGCAGCCGACCGAGTAGTTACCTTCTATCAATCAATAATCCAACTACGCCCAAGATCGTCGTCATCCTGGTTTGTATTATCCCACTATTAAACTAAACCAACAACAAACGCACCGCTGCGCCGCACTCCAAATTACGAATCTTTCTTCTCTACGCCAGAGCTGCCTTCATATCCCTTGCCCCGGAATCCCTACAGTTACGGCTCAACCAAAATGGCCGCCCCGACAGATAAGCCCGCTGACAAGTCCGCGTCCGCCAGCGAGGCAAAGCCCGAGCAACCGACACCACAGAAGCCTGCCGCCGCGCTAGAAGAGGACGACGAGTTCGAGGATTTCCCTGTTGAAGGTTCGTTTGCTGTTTTCGGGTCTCATCAGGCCTCCTTTTCTTCCCTTTCGCAGCGGGTACTGCGAAGTGTATCTCCCTCGATTGCTCGGTACCGAGAATACACGATGCTTGTTGCATACGTTAGACTACTTGGGAGCTAATGCGAACACCACAGATTGGCCTGCCGAGGAGACTGAGTCGGCAGCACAAACTGCCAGCGGCAATGGCACAACACAGCATCTGTGGGAGGAGAGCTGGGACGACGACGACACAAGCGACGACTTCTCATCGCAGCTTCGGTACGCTCCCTTTGGCACCCGGTTCCTACTGCCCACGGTCTCCAGACACATAACTAACACACATCCCCGCAACAGTGAAGAACTGAAGAAGGTCGAGGCATCAAAGAGGAGATGAGAGCTGAACGAACGAATGTTCACGATCCACACTCGAGCAGCCGCGAGCCAGCCAGATAGATTAGGGCCAGCGTTGATTCAGCAGCCAATACCTACGTTGATCAAACCCGATTCGGTCATAGAAATGAGGATGTGTTGTATTCTTATGGAGGCTGCTAGCATGGGGCATACCCATACGATAGACGTATTGTAATGGCTTTGATGATAAACCGAGCAAACAGTCAAGTAACGGATGAAGGTAGTTAGTTGGGCGTCAAAGATCGCTGCCATGATGGGACTTGAGACAAGTTGAGGGATGGGAAGTACGCAGCAGAAATCCAGCGGCCTGTGTTCCCATATGATCCATATCTAGACATTCCATTCATTTGTGAATGTCGCGTTCCCTCACTTTATTCTCAAGTCAAATAACCCGAATACAATACTCATACTCATTTCACCAACGGTGTTGGTTTCCCAGACATTTCGTCCAAAGTTCATATTTTATGCCAGCATCACATCTCAATTCGTTTTACAGTTTCGGTCTCACAGGATGAGTAATATAAAGGCCAAAATTCAGACAAATAGAAGTCCATCTCAAGCACTGATACTATCCAGAGCCATCTCCCCTCATCCCAACTCAAGAAATCACACAATACTACAAGACCAAAAAAATGAAAGTGCTTCGAGTTTATTCAATTTATTTCATTTCATTTTCTTACTTACTCAGTACCCATCCCTGAATTCATTCCTCTCTATACGTAAGGTTACCGACCCACCCAACCAAGGAAAATGTTACGCACGAGCGAGCAAGCATATCTATCAAGTATCAAGTGGATCTGCCTGCCTGCCTTGCCTTAGCCGCCTCTCCGACCCAAAGTAACGAAAACAACACATGGAAACGCCACCCTTTCACTTCACATCTAGGTCCTGCCCATCCAATCATGCAGATGTGATTAGAGCCGGACCGACCCAAACCCTCATTTCGTGCTGAGCGCCGTGACGCCAGGCAGCTCCTTACCCTCAAGGAGCTCAAGCGAAGCACCGCCGCCAGTGGAGACGTGCGAGCACTTGCTCTCGGCGCCGTACTTGGCAGCCACAGTAGCGGTATCACCACCACCAATGATGCCAATGGCGCCGCGGGCGACGGCGGCCGTAAAGGCGTCGAGGGTGGCCTTGGTGCCGCTGGCGAACTTCTCGATCTCGAAGACGCCGGCGGGGCCGTTCCACAGGATGGTCTTGGCCTCAGCAATAGCGGCCTCGTACAGCTTTACGGACTCCGGGCCGATGTCCAGGCCCAGCCAGCCGTCGGGGATGCCGTCCTTGTCGTTGGCCGCCTTGACGTTGGCGTCGGCGCCGAACTTGTCCGCGATCACGTAGTCGACGGGCAGCGTCACTTGGACGTTGTTCTTCTTGGCCTTCTCCAGCAGCTGGCCGACGACCTTGGACCCTTCCTCGTCGAACAGCGAGTTGCCGATCTTCACGCCCTCGAGCGTCTTCTTGAAGGTGAAGGCCATGCCGCCCGTGATGATGAGGCTGTTGACCTTGTCGAGCAAGTTGTCGATTAGCTGGATCTTGTCAGATACCTTGGACCCGCCGAGGATGGCGAGGAAGGGACGCTGCGGCTCCTCGAGGGCCTTCGCGAAGTAGTCGAGCTCCTTCTTCATGAGGAAGCCGGCGGCCTTCTGCGGTAGGTTCACGCCGACCATGGAAGAGTGGGCGCGGTGGGCTGTGCCGAAGGCATCATCTGCGCACAATTGTTAGCTCTACTCATTTTCGCAGTCCTTTCAGATCGCGAGGGGCGGAAACGGTAAATACATACTGACGTAGACATCACCAAGGGCAGTCAGGCCCTTGCGGAACTCCTCAACCTTGGCCTTGTCAGCCTTGACCTTCTTGCCCTCGCTGTCCTTAGATGAGCCCTCCTCTTCGGCATGAAACCGTAGATTCTCGAGGAGCACAACCTGGCCGTTGTCTGCCTTGTTCACGATGACCTCGACCTCGGGGCCGACGGAGTCAGGAGCAAACTCAACGCTCTTGCCCAGAAGCTTCTCGAGCTCTGGAACAACGGGCTTCAGGCTGTACTTGGGGTTGACCTTGCCATCGGGCCGGCCAAGATGTGACATTAGTACCACAGCCTTTGCGCCGTTCTCAATGGCATATTTGATAGTAGGGATGGCGCCGGCGATACGCTGGTTGTTGGTGACTTTCTTGTTCTCGTCGAGAGGTACGTTGAAGTCGACCTTAAAAATATTTACATCAGCTCAGGCACTTTCATAGGGAGTCTAACATGGGCGAATCAAGTAAAAAAGCATATCATGATATAACATACCCGGATGAGCACCCGCTTGCCCTTCAGATCGCAGTCTGTGATGGACAGCTTGCTAGAAAGAGACATGTTTGCTTGAAGACGCAAATTGATACACTGAAAAGTAGAATACTGATTGAGGAAAGATGCACAAAGGTATCGAGAAGATATGCGTTGTTTTAAGAGGCAAGAGAGACGCGCTTGTACCAGTAGGAGTGGAAGGTATAGAAAAGCACGCATTCAAAAGATGCTGATAGAGGGGCAATCAATGCGCAAGAACCTTGGTGGGGTAATAACTGGAAGCTTCAACCCCCCTGCTAATGTGCTGATGAGGGGTCCTGACAGGCGAGCTTTAGTGGTGTGACGTCTATTGCTCCCGGCCGGCGTCCACCGGCAAAGTTAGCAGCATCATTCAGCTCTAAGGAAATAAGTGGCATTCCACCCGCATTCTTCCAGCTCCGAATTCATTTCGTAGAATATCTATATATCGTGATCCCGGCGCCGTAATGTTTTCTTACGCGGACATGAAATGAACCTCGGTATTAGTTACTCTTATTCAAATCAACAGTTATGAACAGACAAATGATGGCTGAGGTACATCTTCAGTTGACAAACCTCCGACCTCAATTCTATTTATCTCGGGGTCATATGAGACCATCATGACCCCCATTCCCATACAATTCCATAAAAATGTTGATATAACCCGAACCTCTATGAAACTGGGAATCCCCAAGTTTTCAAACCCAACCATGCTCCCTAAACGCCCAAATGCAGAACCAAGACACTAGACCCGTTCGGCATTATGGCGCCAGACCCTCCGCGACGTGTGCTGCGTTTATTCTAGGCGGATGTTCGGAGAGTAGGGGGCAACATTCTGGTGCTGCAGGTTCTCGTCCTCTGAAGCATTGGATAGAGACAGATACGCCGTCCAGGCGATACCGATGGTAGACACAAAGGGCTATTTTGAACAATAATTAGTACTGAATTTTGATATCCAAACATAAATACACTTACAAGTTGAAATTGTACAGGCATCAAGCGAAAGTTGATGATTTGCACGGCTGGCCAGACAGCGTAGTTCGCCTTCAAGGTCGGCATATACATATCTTTCAATTTTAGAGCCACGGCACGACGACCGCCACCCTCAGCGATAGTCATGACTGAGAAAAATAGTGCCACGCTGATTGGGGCAAAGACAATCTGATCTACCGCTACCCGCTTCAGCGCAGGGGCGAAGGCGCTGGTCTTGGTGATGGGGAAGACGCGCGATAGGAAGCCGAACCACTTGAATGTTATAGGGGCCATGGCAAAACCGTAGGCCATGAATCTCGTCAAACGCTCAAAATCGAAAGGTGTCGTAGGTGATCTAGGATCAGCGAATAGATCGCGGGAGTCTTTTTTGCTCATGTCTTGGATTTCGATGGAGATAGGATCGTCTTTAGCGCCGACGCCGGGCTTCCGGTTTGCACGTTGTTTAACAGTTGTTATGGTCTGGGCGACGGTGTCGGCGATACCACCGAGGACGGCGTTGGTCACCATCATGGTGAGTACTGTTTTCGGAAGTTCATGTTAGTATCGTGGGGTGAACAAGTATGTGGAAGTTCAAATGTACCTGGACGTCGATCGAAGTAGGCATTGTAGCGCGACGCCAGGCGCGCGATGATGGCCATCTCGATCAAGAAGATAACAGCATGGAGGACCGGCTGTATTTCAGAAATATAGTCAGCGTTGCGAATAGAGGATTGCGCCCGTCAATAGCAGAGACGAAAAGATGCAATGCGATGGTGCGGAATAGAAACTGATTGTCAAGATTGTAGTGTGGTTGCGGATTTGGGATATGGCTGTGCGGGTGTAGTGATGGGTACGGCGATGGGATGGTGACGTACAATTCGGTCAAACAGATATTTGCTGTTGATTGTCCGCACGATGCGGCGACGAGTAAGTTCCCAAGACATCGTGACGGAAGAGAAAGGAGCAGCCGTGTGTGTTCTCGAAGGTACGTTGGATGAGGCCCCGTTGGCTTGGTATGTGGATCGAGATCGGTCAAGTAGTACTGTGTCAGAGCAAACTGCCAGCAGATTCCTCAACTAAACTTCTGACTAGGGGTCTCCTTGAGAAGTCGATGACGACAGATGACACCGATAAGGGTCTTCAGCCGGTGGAGAACAGGAATAATGGGAAAGGGGCCGTCGCACGGATCGTGTCGTAGTCTCAATAGTCTATCAACCCTAATTGTCGCCAGTTGACGAAGGGATAGTGAAGGAGAGGACACGATGGAAATCAGCGTTCGATGGACAGCCGGCAAATGAGAGCTAGAGGATGCCATAAAGACAAGGTGGCGCAGACGTAGGCCTCGGGGTGTCTCTGCCGCCAAGTGGAGGTTTATACAGTACATTCTCTAAGGTGGAAACTGTAAGCTCCGCTGCTCTTTTCTTGTTTACTTACAGTGCGAATATTTCTTCTAACTAAAACATTGTGTGATCGACACCTACGGTATCCCGTAGCTTCCGTTCACCTTTACGCGCCGCTTACGACAACAACTTCGACAACAGGTACCAGTAAATATTCTACTTTCAGCCACCCTCAAATGTCCTACGAATGAAATTTCAGATTTACCATCTCTGCTCCCCTTTCGGCGGCAGCTACCCGGTAAGAGAACCATTCAAACCAAAGTTGAAACCATCGTGGTCCCGATATCATCGCCAAGTATGAACATTGCGTATATCAATGATAAGATCATAATAGCAGTGTAACTTCAATCGTTACGAAATAATTCAATCCTGCCAAAGCGTCTTCGTGCCTCGGCCATGAAAGCATAGACCTATCAATTGAATGTCTGTATAAAATGCGAGAGAGAGAGATGCGTGATGGCACAGTGAAATGATCTGTCAATTTGCCGACATACACGGCTTTACAATAGTATCAACTGCATCTTCCGTTCGATACATTTCACTTATTCCTCAAAGACTTGCACACCTCTGCCGACGTCACTTTTGGGATAGGTGTCTTTGCCGTGCCCTTCATGCTTCGACCGGATAAGGCACGCTCAGAGAAAGCCCGAGTCGTACGCAGAACAATCGGTCTGCATATCGGCTTTGGATCCGAACATCAAGCCAAGATCACATATGAGTACGCCAAATTCAGACCGTAATCTCACCTAGAGATTATGCAATGAATCTGGTATCTGAACAGCGAAGGAGTGAGGCAAGCTCTCTTGCCACGCTTATTAAATAATCAGGTTATTTAAGAAAGAGACGGATATCATTACCTGAGGAGGATCTATTAAATGGCAGATTCCGATGTCGTGTTACCTTGGGGACAACATTGTCGAATATCCTCTAGTAGCGATTGGTTATACTCAAGAGTAGAAACTTGCTGCAATAACACGCGACGTCAAGGAACACTGTTCAATTACATGATATTATGTATAGTTTATTCCGAAGAGTGGTAATAAGTGGACTTGAAGGCAAACCGTATTCCCTCCAGCACACCAAAAGTACCTAGAGAGATATGAAGACAGAAGGGACTACCTAATCCGAATAAGGGGCCCCTTCCTCTTCACTCAAGCATGACATCAGGTGAATCAATGTCTCAAAGACGCACTCTTCTTCCCCTCTTGCCAGCCATCAAGGTCCCTATGAACACCAAGTCAACCACCACTCAACACCTACTAAAGCAAAAGTTAAGAAGCCATCGAAAAACGAGCAAGATGAAGACATCAGCACTCCTTGCGATTTCTCTTGCGGCTCTGGCCATATCAACTGCCCTCCCAGCTCGCCGCAGTCCCAATCCCGCCGCTTGCCGACACCCCCAAGGCGTCTACGACATCTGCGATACCGAGCACTCGTTCGTACGATGTAACGGACACGAGGCCATTTTGGTCGCAGATTGCAAGCTAGACGCCTCCAGTTACTGCCAAGTTGTCGATGGCAGAGGCCGCTGCGATGGTGAAACTGCGCCCGACCTGTCTAATGAGGTACCCTCTTGCGAAGCCAACCCGGCGGCGGCTCCATCAGCGTCAGGAGAGCTCACGCGAGGTAAGTAATGATATATCCTGGTGTTTAGTAAGGCCAGTAACTAACTAACGTTTTGTGGTCAGGTTAAGCCAGGACCATAAAAGTGTGTATAGAGAAGTCGAGATTCTAGGTTTGAGTTCACATTGGGGATCGGGAGTTGGTAGCATGACAAACATACTGTCGGTGCCCAAGAATGTCTACACATCAGCAATTGATGCAATAAATACGCCCGCTTGGTGGCCATTTTGTAGTTAGCCTTTCGCTAATACAATAAACGGTCAAGAAAGCTATCTACTAGGTTCAACTGCTTCAACGGCAATGCGAGAAGGATTTGTATTTCCTGTAAGCGTTAAAAGATGGATGGAAAGACAATCATGCCAGGATTCAACGTGATGCAGGATTTGAAGCCATAACCGGGAAATCATCGCGCTAGAGATTTATGATTGTAATTGCTGATGCTTTGGTGAATGAAAGTGCAGTTGACATGTCTAACAGCCTTAAGAAATCCTCGCGAGGTCTTCCAATCGCTCTACATCAAACCTAACCCTATTCATTTGTTTAGACCTAAATAGGCGCGGGATTTGAACAGACTGGCATGATGCTTACTTACGCCTTAGAAATGAGTATCAGGAAGTATTAGAACGATACCGTTAATATTCCGTGAGTATTAATGGTATATAGGCTCATCGTTACTACGACGACGAGTTTGGTTTTGAATTCCACATTCTTGGATACTCTTTCTGGCAATTAAAATGATCAATATCTCCAGTTTCATGTAAAATCATCCCAGGCACTTTGGCTCATTGGGTCTTGATCCTACGAGAATAGTCGTTAATCTAAGGAGCTGCATGTGGTCAGCGATAATTGATGCCAGGAATTTTTCTTCTATTTTTGAGTTAAGCCCGTTATGCCGGTGAAGCACCAGTTGACACGGCTAAACCTCGAATGTCTATCCAGCATCTCAAGTCCCTCGCCAACTGCTCGTGCCATGAAGACGTCTCGGACCAGTCCCATGCAGTTGAAGAATCTTCTTTAAGTAGATTGTAAAAGTATATTCCGATACAAGAGACGGACGGCGCAAGAGGAGCGGATTGAACTTCTCAGCATTAAAGACGGCCAGTCTACAGCAGCGGCTGGATTTACCCGGATAACCATGGCTAGTATAAACGGTCACGAACGTCTCACATAGGATGAACCTCTTCATCTCGCTCGATGCTCGCCCGGAGGAAAATATTTTATAGTTGAATATCTGGGTTTAACATACTATGCATGGATTGAAATTCTTTCATAGCACCTTTATCCAAACATGTTTATAGGGATAGGTTATGAGATAAGTTGTTTGAATGTAAAGAGAACTCTACTTCGCTATATAACTAGGTAGGTAGAAGGGGGTCGACCGTTAATAGCTCTCGAGCATGTACTCAGATACAACGTACCGATACACTGCGCCGAGAAATCTACGTCAGCAAGGCTGTCGTAAAGCATCGTGTCTAATGAAACAGATGCGAAACTCGAAAGGTAGGAAGTGAATGCAAGGGCGTCTATCAACACAATCGCGAGCATCGGTTGAAGAATAATTACGACTTCTCAGTGGCGGTAGTCTATGAGTCCACTTGTGGTGTACAGTGAATAGAAAGTATCATTATAGGCTGGCTCTCCACGCCCAGCCATTTGCAACCCGTTTCCTTCATCCCTCGTACTCATATTATCGGCGGTTCACAGTACTATAAGTCCGAACTAGATACTTACTTTAAGGCGGGCGATGTAGCATGTTTGAGAGGATCAGGCTTCGGTCGGGGTTACCTTGAATCCTTATAATAATGAATATAATTCAGACGCATTTTAATATAATAGATACGAGGTGATGTGCTGCGCACATCACCTTTTCTTGATCTATTCAGGTGTTCGAGCTACTTCGTACTTGAGAGAGGGTAATATCATCTGCCCTTGGGAACCTCTGTTCTTTAGAGAGGGGTCTACGCTACATGCGCCACGCTCCTACGCACGTCCCAAATTTCTATTCAATCGTATACAATTGAAGTTTTTCAAAGACTGGAAAAATTGGTATCGCTGGGTGATAAATCTCTGCAAGATTGAAAAGCATACATGCATCTGAAATTTCATCGTGACCTATTGGACTTCAAAAGGCTCAAAAGGCTCAAAAGTGCGGTGGGCTGTAAGGTCTGATTACCTAACAGGTACAAAGCGCCGAGACGACGTTTAACGTACCCTCGTATGTCCATGTATGTGTAGTATGCATGTAGGTTCAGATGCAGCTTGAACGTAGCTATAATAACCTGAATCTATAATAGGGATAGAGAAGAGGCAACATTTTGCCTTTTCACACGCCCAGCTGTCTATCGGCTCGGCTACATGTACGATTGCGGCACAAATCAACGGATACGCTAGTAACTGGTCTACAGTGCCAGCTCACCTACTACTAGATTGCCCAACGGCGCGCTAGAACTGATGAACACTTGCTAGCTACCTATACTAGCTACTTGTACGGGTGTCCCGGGCTGTATCAAGCTGATGACAGCTGGCTATATTATATTTAAAAGGGATAGATTTAGGGGGCAATACGGGCTGCCTAACTAGCCTTACTTACTTACTAGTAGCTTTTGTTATATATACATATATTTAATATATTAGTCTTTGTTTATTTTTACTGCTTTAGTTTTATTGTTGTTGTTTTAAGTAACCTATGCCTTTAGCTCTGCTAATAAATTACAGTTGCCTGGACCGTATACAGAAATCTAGTTCACACTATAGACTAGTTATTGATTTTTGCCGCAGCACTTGTACAGCCCATAAACCCCGAGAGTCCGTCCACCCATCATCGCCGTGTAGAAGAGTGTACGTGCCCTAGTATTAAATAATACCAACAACGTCCAATATAAAAAAGATGGCCACGCCCAGTCGTTCTCTGTCCCCTTTGCCTCCTAAAATTCATCTCTTCCATTTATTCTTGTCCGTAATTGCAGTTCTTCCTAAAGCGCGAAAAAGATGGCTACGAGCGATGACCTTGAAGCAAAGCAGCCTGGGGTGCAACTCATCCAAGGAGTTTTGAACTCTGTTTCCCCCCTTGAAGTCGGACCGTAAGCTACCGTCATCATTTATTTCTACTCATCCACCCAAGCTAACCTGCTGCCAGTGACGAGCTTCCTTTACTTGCATATCTTCATGCTGTGAATCAAACTCAGCCTTATCCAGTGAATGAACACCCATTGGATGGTTTACCTCTCGAAAAATTCCCCAGCGAACTTTTTGCTAGGATGCAAGTTGGGTACTGGGTGCTGCAGCAGCAACAAGCCACTAGTATTCAACTCGAAGGGTTCGTCAACGACGAGGAGCCGCGGAATGTGGTCAAAGATGAACTCATCAAGCCAGGGAAGGTATTCTCGGGCAAGTTTCACTACTGAGGCACCACATATCTTTTTCTTCTTCTTCACGCTCGCCGCTGACGCAGACCAGGAATCTTCAGGATTATCGCAACATTTCAGGGCCCTGACAATAAGATCTGGAAAATGAAGGGAACGGCGTTTGCTGTTAGTGAAGACCTTGCATTGACCTCGGCTCATGTGATGTGGCACGAGAAACTTGGGCCTGCTAAGATGGCAGCCCTGTGTGTGGATGAGCGTTTAGAGTTTGATGATGCTCAAAGTCACATCACATGTAATGCCGTTGCTATGCATGCCAGATGGATGAAGTTTCACCAGCGCGAGCATGATTTCTGTATGGTATCTATGGCTCAACCTTTCAACTCGGGGGTCCTCCCGCTCCGGCTCGAGCTGGCGTCGAAGACCCTCCCCTGCAAAGGGAAAGTTGTTGGTTTCCCCCTGGATTTCCCTGTTACGTCGTCCAAAGGCTCTCAGCTCATCGAATGCCAGGGTTCGGCAAAACTTTGCCGTACCAAGGCCGGTAATAATATATTAATCAAGCACAAAGTTAACACAGCTGGAGGTAGGCACCCACTAACTCCATCACGCCCTCTCCCTCTTTTCCCATAGACCTAATGTCACGAAAATCGGGCTTAACGTTTGTATTAGGTAACTCAGGCAGTCCTCTCTACGACACCAGGGGGAATGTCGTTGGGGTCCATTGCTCATTTGTCGGCGCCGAGGGGGCAAACTATGCAGTGCCCATCAATATGAACGGCAATAACGTTTCCCAGTTCGAGGGTATACTGAGGCATATGAGAGACCCGCGAGTGAAACTTCCAGACACGACTTCGGAACTCGGCGAGACTATATATAAATACCACAAGGTATTTGCATTCGGCCAGCAAGATGCGGCTAGTTGACGCACTGCTAGTCGACGAAGCACCACTCCAGGCCTCTATATTAGCTAGCTTATTAGTATGGGACATGACATATAATAGTTAGCCAGGCGTTGGGTTAAAGGGACGGGATCAAGAAAAGGGCATTTGTTTGGGAATTAGGTGAAGTTGTCAATGGATAACTGCCACTGATTTAGTTGGGTATAGACTTGGGGATGACATTAACGATACATTAGACACACAGTAGTACATACAACAAAACAGATACCTGCTGGGCACTATACATAACCGACTACTGCTTTTCCTGTTAATTTATACCAGAGATTAGGAAACTGGAGAAGGGAAGGCCTTATATGAATAACATTCCTGGCTTCATCTAATACTATGTAACCCGTAAGCTGCATCCCGGGCCACGACCAACCGGGTCACGACCCACCTGCACTGTACATGATTTCCATATAAAAAGCCAATAACTAAATAAATCCTACAACAACCAATAAAAACACTAAAATTAAGTAGTTAAAAGAATAAATTTTATTACTTTATATTTAGTTATTGGCTTTTTGTATGGTAATCATGTACAGTGCAGGTGGGCCGTGACCCGGTTGGTCGTGGCCCGGTAGGTATGCCAGCTTAGTACAAATCTCATGACTTGACCAGTCAGTTCAACGCACTAATAATTCGAGTCTTTGAGTCGTAATAATAGCGTTATCTGGATTGGATACTAAGAATCTCTAATAATGCTGACGTCCTTCGCACGCCTTTCCCCTATTTCACCCTTGCGATTTTGGAACCATCGAGGCAGTCATCCCACCACTGCTTAACAAGAATATTATGGATCTTCCTGTCCAGCTCATAGACATTATCAGTTCCCACGGCATCGTTGGTGAGAAGGATAGCCCGTTTTTCAGCCGGATTGGTGTCTCCCTCCGCAACCCAGAACGTCCGCGGAAAGGACCTCTTCGGGTAACGCAACAGGAGACCGCGCAGCAATTGACGGGCGATATACTTTCTTAGATCCAGAGACAACTGTTTCTTGAACTGCAAATCGATGCCTGGGGCCTCATCCTCCTCACCGACACGGTAAACGTGGATCCCGGCCATGAAACTGTCTCTGTAGTCCCCTTCAAATGCAAAGTCACAGCTGAGCCGGATGGCCTGTGCTAGAGCAATTAGATGACGACCTTCTTTCACATGCTTTTCAATTGCCGCGCATTGCTCGGGGAGGATGACGTCTTCGAGTTCTTGTGAGAGAGGTCTTAAGGCCTTTATCGTCTGACACGTCTCGTTGGGGGCGACGCGGTTGGTTTTCGATACGATCGATGAGAGGGACATGTTTAGTATGTCAAAATCAGAACCGACCGGGCTATCAAACGGGTTGGACGCATCGGCCTTGTCGACACTTGAACTTGTGAGCTGTCTTGATCTTGAGTGTCTTGTATATATCATTCATTACCTTGTGGGGGTATGATTGTAGTCCTCTTCGTCGCCATCACCACCAACATTCTGCATATTAAGAGATTCCAAAACTCTTAATCGCCAGGAATTGAGAGTCTTCGGAGACAATTTTCCGTATGGAGTGTTGGGTCGCTTTCCGACATCATTTCCATTGAGCTGTTGCGAAGGAGAGCTTCCACTACCCTCACTGGACGCCGGTGCACATACTGTGGTTGCGTTACTTAGAGCATTGCCGGAAGAGCAGTTGGGAGTCGAAGCGTGGTCAGGCTTGGGCATTGTAGTCATCTTGTAAAAGTACTATAGTTTCAATACAATAAATACTCCAGCGAATGTCATGGATGTTTAATGAAAGGGGGGAAGAGTTATTCAAAGATATTTGCTCATGTCTACCTAATGGGAGGCGCTCAGGTACAGATTGTGACTTCTTCGTCATTGTCCAGTTGCAGAGCAGTTCCGACTGTTTATGGTTACCAAGAAGGAAAAGCGAATCAATGAGACGGAAGCAGCGGCATGACGCGTTGGACATGTGCCCAGAAAGACTTTGAAGGAGGAAGGAATATTATAAATATATAGGAGTGTCTACATTATGTAGGAAAGAATTACTCAGCTCAAGGAAAGACCGGCAAGCTTAGGTAGATTCTAGAGTCTTATTGCTTGTAAGGAGTGCATTGATGCATGAACTATCGTAAACCCGTATAAAATAATCAACACCAGCCAAATAGCAACGCCCCAGGTTCCCGTAAGTCATCGTAACATATCGCCAACCGAAAAGAATTATTTAAAATAGCCCAGAGTTTGGGATCAACACCAAAAGGTACCGTTTGCGCCTAAAACAAACCATAAAGTCATGAAATGAATATCGTATTTCTTGTCTCCAACGAGACATGACATTCCGCATCATCAGACCTTCCAAACTAGCAGTTGGTAGGTCGCGTAGCAATCAGGAAGCCGCCATTGTTTAGCTTCTCTCCAGTGACGTGGAAATAGGTATCAATAGCAGGTAGAACCTTCCCACACCGGACAGCATTCGTGTTCTGCAGCAGAGTGGAGATATCGCTTGAAGACATTGTAGCGCCGCTCGTAGCGAACTTTCCTAGTGCGTCAACGACAGATTGGAAGGTTCCCTGGTTGACAAGAACGTCATTTGCATCCACTATGCGCTTATCAGACGAGAAGGTGTCGTCAAGGACCTTCTTGTGCAACAGTTCGTCATTCTCAGCAGCTAGGGCAACTTGAGCTGCTGCCTCAAGCTGGGAACCATGAAGTGTTGGCACTGCGGATAGAAATTGAGAAACTTTGCTGGTGTCCGCTCGCCATTGGTTCTGCGCATCAGCAAGTTGCTGAGTGGAGGCTGATGCCCTGGAGTCGATAGCTGTAGGTAAGCTTTGGGTGAGAGAGAAGAAAGCGGCGAGAACCATAGGAAGCGTAGTTTTAACGGAGAACTGCATTTTGGTGTGCAAGGTAGGTGGATCAAATAGGCAAAATAATCTTGCGGATCAAGAGTAATTAGAGTATACTGGGTGAG
This sequence comes from Xylaria cubensis, assembly GCA_022385715.1. Lineage (NCBI taxonomy): Eukaryota > Fungi > Ascomycota > Sordariomycetes > Xylariales > Xylariaceae > Xylaria > Xylaria cubensis. The sequence continues at coordinate 179,616 of MU279027.1, read as the reverse complement.
ATTAGATCGATGAGATGTATGAGCTATTAGTTCCGAGAGTAGGAAGTGATGGCTGTTGTGGTGATGTTGCCATGGTTCTCAGATCCTGAACTTGCCCTTTTATAAATGTCAACCGTGACAGCAAGCTAGGTGACAGTGTAGAACGTTCCCATCTCGGGTGGCAGTGTATGCAACTCATCACAAATGTTTCTCTACCTTAAACTCGACGCCCTAGGGAGACAAATGCGTGTCTCTCCTCGGCATCATTGAAGCCGACGCTGAAATAGAATCAGCATGGTCATTTGCCAGCCAGCAGTGGTGAGTCGAAAAGACAAAAAAACCATAGCATACTGCAGCCTTGTCGTAGCAGAGACATAAGCCAACCAACATGTCTGCATAGGTGCGTAAGACCGGGATCGGACGCCGAATTAGACGACTGGAAATAATGACATCCGACGGGTTGGTGTCACCCTACCCAGGCGCAATGCAGCAGCAACAAAGCCAATAGCTCGTATAGATACACATCTACGCCTCATCCTCACATGGAGGACGCGGACACAAAAAGAAGCTTCCAACTGCGTGCAATGCGGCAGCACGTGTCCGCAGTAGGGAGGCATTGGGAAGATATATTAGTGCACAGCCACAACTCAGAGTCCGATCTGAATTGGCAACCAATCGTAGCACTTCTTTGTTCTTAAAATGGAAATTCGATGCAACCCACCAATACCACCCCACCGCTCCCGAGCGCTTCCGATCTTTTTGTTTTAATTTTAGCGGGCGATCTGTGGGGCCAGAACGTGGTACCTACCTAGGTAATTGAGGGAGCCTCCCCTTTAACGAATGAGTTTGTTTAGTCATATCTTGAAGTTTTTGAGTCGCAATGATTTGCTTCATTTAGGAACCATCCTCCAGAACGAACGTGAAGCAGCGAGATTTGACAAACCCTTCTGTATAAAGCCACTGCCCAGGCTCTTTTAGCACCTCATCAAGCACCACTCGCCCCAAAGTTTACCACGGAATAAGAGCATGCAGGGCCTCCCTTACATAGGTCAAGCCGAGTGCTCTATATTGACATTACTGGGAGATATTCATCGCTGGCAGCAGGATAAACAACCAGACACTCTTAAGATGTCGCCCACTTTGAAGCAATCACGCGAACGTGTAATATTCAACTGGTTACTTCATGGACGCCCTGGATCTATTTAGACTCTTGGATATGCTTGACCACGCAAATACCTCCATCTGTCTTTTGAAGCGTCATGAGGGTATCATTTCCTTCCTCCTTTATATATGCTGCCAACGCCTCGTCTCCCATGTCATTGGCTTTCTCAATCGTTGTTTGCAGTTCAGATCCCACGAGCTGAGAGATAGTGTGCCAGGTATTCCCTTGCCTTGAAAACTGTGTCAGTTTAACGTATATACATGTAGTTAAAGCAACATATAGTAAGTGGAATGCAATAAAACTTGCGACAGTAATCAGGCCGTTGCAGCCATACTCTTGACAAGCTGCTGCTTGGACTGTTTTGGTAAAAGCGATCTGAACCTCTTCTGCGCCATCGAAGGTTCTGAGAAAATCGTGATAAAACGTGTTTGCAACAGCTGTTGTGTAGGCCTGTAAGGCGTCGGCCGCTCTGCCCGTGTCGCGGATGATATCTTGCACAAGAGTGCACAGTTCTAAGTGCTGCTGGTTCCCGACAAACTGGCACGCGGTACAGGCTTGGAACGATCGATCTGCAGACCAATACCCGGCTAAAGTGTCGTAAGCCCCTTCCTCATAGAGACTGGTTGTAAGTTTAGCCAATGTCCAATTGGATTGTTTAGTTGGTTGATCATAGGACGCCACAGGGGAGAGACTTTCAGGCTCTTTGATGCTTTCTATTGTTAGAATGCCACGGTCTGCGAATGTATCGTTATTCTTGCTGACACCGAGATACTTTCGAGCCTTGGATGAGTCGCCATGCCCTAGTGCCGACCAGCTTCCCTGGGGCTCCTCTAAGTCGCCCGTTGCGGTCATGTCGATGGACTTCAAGTCGGCATGAAAAGCCGAGAAGCAGAGCGTTACGTTGATATATCTGCTTGGCTGTATTCGATAGCTATTCCATTCTCCGAATTCTTTTGTTGGGGCGGCCTCGAGGGATTTTAAGGTATGCGACATATTCCAGTCGGTGGTGTGCATGTTCGTAGAGAACATAAGGTACACGAAAGAATTATTGGACCAAGGTTCAGTAGCTGAGTCCCAGCCCAACCCTCCACTGAAAAAGGATCCCACAATATCAACAAGACAGAATGAACCCCCTGGGCCAGTGCTGTCTTCTTCCATTCCAGGTAGACTGCAGTTGAAATTTGTAGTGGCACAGCCTTCTGAATCGCAAAAGTCTGGTATGGAATGAGCTGTCCGAAGACTTTCGCCGTAGTTTAGAGTTCCAGTTACCCGGCCAAAATCATATTCGCCACCGCCGACCAGCACGCTGTAAACGCCGGTATAAGAAGATTGCATATTTGGGCGCATGCAAGCAACGGTCGAGAGTATAGAGACCGCGTTTCCACTATAGGTATGTATCGCTGTCCTGTTACTCGGTTCCGTCAAAGGTATAAACCCTCTTGTTTTGGGCCCCGTGGCACTGAAGCCATTAGTATCAGGGTCGGAGCTAGCATTGTACGGGAGCTCCCCGAAAACGGCATATGTTGGAGGATACTCAGTAACATCGCTCGTGTACAGGTGGTTGACCTTTTCAGTAATGTAATTGTTGACTGGAAAGGACGCAGGATTTGCCGCTATTGTGAGTTGCTGAAGATCAGAAAAGAGAATAGTCGAAGCAAATTGCAATACTAATGAACCGACTACCAGAGAAACAACCAACGCGGATTCAAAGCAGACCAAGTGTGGGAGTGACCTCAAAACAAGCCACATCAGCTTTAACGGACCGTCGTTGATAGCCCGAAGAACAGATAACTGGGCCACATCGGACTTCAGAACAGAACGACGTTCGAGGAACAGTGAGGCCAACATAGCGGTACACACTGTTGCCTGAGCTGCCACAGCGGCACGTATGAGGAGGGCTGCAAGTGTAGTAGCTTGTACAGTCCATCCTCCTAGGGTAATGGCACGCCATGCAAGACTTGCGTCAACTGCACCTGGCGAGGAACCCCTCCCTGTCCATAAGAAGATAATGAAGGCTAAGCCAGCAATAACAGCTATAGCGCCCCCGATAATCACAAGCAAGCCGTAGCCACCAATTGACTCTTTGATTGCCAGTCTTCTTCTAGGATCAATAATAGTCTCGTTGTAAGAGGCTTCTGAAGCCATTGTGATGCTTGATTCTCTATCCCCAAGTTCTTCATGATAAGCCTCCGGGATAAGGGCATGTTGATTTTGTGCGATATCGTTATGAGTCATACTTGGTGGTATAGCTGGAAGATCTTGAGCGCCTGGCAGCTCTGGATTGTCGCTAGAGACTTCCGCGATGTGAAAATCTGGTGAAGCCATACTCGCGATGTTTTCTTGATAACCTATACTTCTTTAGCACATGATATGTCAAAGGACATCTTGCTTTGGCGGTTGAAGGGTGAAAATAACCTACTAGGGGAAAAGTGATGCAGTCGATTACTGTGGGAGCTTCAATTGATAGAAAATGTGAACGAAGAACCATGTTAGCTGTCATATGGAACCAAATACTGAGAGTAACGCTTGATATTTAATACACTTATCGAATACCGCAACGAGAGAGATTGATTGCTATATGAAAAGGGGCTCGTAATGGGGCCAGGACGTAACAAGATACCCGAATTACGGTAATCGTCTACCAAGTGGGCATGAAAGTCTTGAACTCTATTCAGCTAAGTGGATATCTACGACTTGTATATCTCGGAATAGACCCCTTCTGCCTATATCAAGCACTTGATTCACTCTTCATGTCTCAGTAGCCAGTGGGGGCCACGCAGAATATGGGTAAGCAGAAGACGATAGCCCATCACAGAATAACCCAACGGTATGCAGGACCTTATCTCAAGTGCATGTAACACAGTCGGAGATTATGATCAACGAATGGGATCCTAAATTCTCTTTTTTTACAGGAAGAGGGAATTGGTAGATAGATATTATAGTCGAAGTGGCTTGAGGGGGCGGTTCCTCCCGGTGCGGCGTTGGAGGTATCAGATATACAAGCTGGGGATTAGTGGCTTAGTTGCGGCTAAAAATAACAAATGATCAATCACTCATGATGAGTTAGACTGATCCTAATGTAAGCGGTGGTGGCTAGTTTGAAAGACAACTACTCAATAGGAAGGAGGTTATTGCCTATGCAACAAACACTGAACTTAGCCTGCAGACATAATACTTGAATAGTAGCAGTGTGGAGGTGGCTTAGAGATTTTCAATCTGGGCGATTCTTTCGAGCATTTGCGGTGAAGGAAGCACAATGTACGATCACCTCGTGCAGTGAGCAGAGTAAAGTCGGTTGAAGTGTCTGCACCACTGATGATTCCCCCACCTTGGAAGAACGAAGTCTCCTCCGTCAAATTTTACGTATACTCTGTATATGTTAATATCTACTGGGATTTTTCACTTTTTGAAAAGGATTTTACAGGCTACTCACAAGTATGAGTGAAGGAGGTACTCCATAGAGGTGAGTAAAACCCTAAAGTTATAATATAGAGCGTGTCTTATGCAATGCCACAATGTAAGGGAAAGCAAGGTAAAGACTCATAGACAATAGACCCCCTGTATATAGTCAGGTAGCCGTCACGGTGGTTTTGAAGACTACCTCTAATACAAGGCCACTGACGTATAAGAAGGAGGCCACCATCAGTATTGTACTGAGAAGGTGGGCGTAAATATAGAGACTCTCAACAATTGTCCTGGGAAGCTTAGAATACAGCTTTCTATGCAATATGACCTATTTATCAGACAGATTCCCTAATTTGACTTATGACGAAAACTGTCGGTATGTCAAGGCTGACGGAACTTAGCTAAGCCGGAACGTCAAGTAGATACGTGTGGCCACGTTAGGTGTCTCAGTCCACTCGCCCTGCTACATGGGCTCTAGACTAGAGCATAGCGGCACCAGTTATCACAACCACAACAAGAATAGAATACTGATATGTTCACCCTTCAATCTCCATGGCAACATCGCATCAAGGCATCTTACTAGCTATTTTTCCTCTAGAGGAATATCGAAGAGTGGTTGCCATAATTAGCGAAGTTGAAAATCCTGGCGGTCAGTTCATGAAATTAATGCAGGGTATTTACTAAATACCAACTATAGGTGCATCGAAGTCACCTTTTCTAGTTATATATGCTGTGATCTGCATGGCTTCATCACGATACACATCGACATAGCATAACTGTCGTCAAGAGGGTAAGGAGGGGGTTTATAAGTGATATTGTGGGGCGGAGGTCTCTAGGACCACCTTTGTAGACTCTGTCTAACTATATACAAGAGACTCCTTGCCCAAGTCTATGATTTGTGAAATGTAGTTGAATAGCAACTATGTACAAGAAGTCAATATAATGGTGATACAATAAGTAATGAATGACCGATTAGCACGTAGATTGGGCCAGAGTCCAACCGTGAGCACGGTTGGCAACATCGCTGGCGTAGCAGGGGGTGCTTCCGAAGGCGTTTTCCAAGTGGGCGTAGTCAACAGAGCCGCTGTTGTAGAGACGAGCAGCAGCATAGTAGACGGCAGGTTGAGATTTGCCGCCAAAGTGGGCAAGCGTTTTAGCAGTGGTCTGCTTAAGGCCATCGCCGGAGGAAGTGCCGGCGGTTCCATCCCGAATCATCTGCAAAATCTGAGACTGAGGGCACGGGTTAACACCCGCGCAAGTGCCCTTTCCATTGTGCGACTGCATCAACCCAGGGTTACGGACACCGTTGCCAGTAGTCGGTACTCGCACGCAGCCCTTGCTTTCCTGCATGACGATAAGCAGAATAAAGCGAGACTGAACTCCAGTCTCGGATGCCACCTGAGTAATAGCGCTTTTGAGGTGGTTGATTTCGTCGGCCGAGTTATCAGCACCCCAGCCGTTCCAGCCGCAAGACTGCTTGATCAAGGGCAGGTTAGCGTTCCAAAGGCTATTGAAATCGCCCCATGCCGAGTCAGCTGGCCAACCAGCCTTGGTACTGCCATCGCCAGTGTATTTGTGGTAAGTGTCGCTAAGGCCGCGCTCCTGAATAGTGGCAGGTGCCGCGGAGGCTAGGCCGGCAAGGGCCGCAAAAGCGAGGACAATGTTCTGGAACATATTGAAGGAATGTAGAAAGAAGCTGATGTAGTTGAGAAGTTGGTGATAATGAAGAAGATCTTGTCAAGGAAGGTTAAGAATTGAATGTTTCTAAGGAATGACCAAAGCTGTTCTGATTGATGCTGGTTGTGTAGACCAAAATCATGACCGACGAAGGGCGGCCAGCTTCAGCTTTATACACGTTCCAACATCCTGCTAACTAAGTCGGTAGGAAAGACTTGAAACATCCGTCGGCCGACCGAATTTCTCGTGACTGCTGCGGCCGGCCAGCGCCTCGTCCTTCGGCTTTCTGAAAGTCATCAAGACTACAACATCCTACTAAGAAAGCAGTAGTCAGATTCGAGGCCAACCTTCCTATCCAGGAGAGAGGGTCTCGTGGGCCAGGAAGAATGCCGTAACAGATTGGGCAAAGAACGGGACCCGAAGAAGTGCTCATGTCAGAGTCGGAATATTAAAATGAGTTAACGTGACACAAACAAGGCACACAGCTAAGAGTGTCCTTACAAAAGGGGTGATGGGGTAAGAACTGTCAAGGAAAAAAATCATTTTCAAGCAAGTCGTCGTACAGATAGAATGCATATTACATTAATCGCCTTGTGGCGTTGTAACTGATTCAAAATGCCGCTTCACCGCGGAGCTCTTGAGATGAAGGCTTCGGGTAGTAGTTAAGTTTAGAGACCAGATGCCTAAACAGGACAAAGTCCTACAGGGGTAATTGATGGTGGATATGGGTTGAATGGAGTGTAATCCCAATTAGGACTCTGTAGCCCTGAATAGAACATACGGCGTACTGTATTACGGTCAGCTGACGATACTGGAGAATCTCGGGAGTCTGCGGTGCGGACTCTAATTTTGCGGAGATAGAAATTGATATCATGGACCGAGATTTCAAGACCTCAAGACCGCCCTTATAATACGCCAGCATGCAACGGAAGGTTACAGCTTCGAAAATGACGAGAATTTCTAGCTTTGGCAAATGCCGGTTGATGCTGTCACAAAAGCCTTTATTTCTTCCCATTCCCCAAACGAACAGCAATGCATACACAGCTCCGAGCATGAGCCCAGATGTCGGGACCATGGGATACGGCTTAGATGCCACACGCGCCTACGATCTTGTCTTAGGATTGAGAAGATGTCAAGTGTAAAATAGAAAATAGCCCCGTGTCGCATTCCCTTAGGCAGAGTCAATGGCTTTGTCCGCCCTCGGCGTTAAATACGCCATCCATCCATCAGGATCGGGGCTAAGGCGGTACGTGTTTCGGTGAATCAGCTAAAACTCGGGTTACAACGTCAAATATCTATACTAACCAAACTTCACGTGCGACTATCGGAGGATCGCCAGGACACAATAGAGGAACCTAGACATGGCTTAAGAGGTTTAAATCCTTTAAGAAGATTTATTTTAAAAAACAGTTCAAACCGATTTTATTAATTTATTGATTCAACATGCAATAATATAAATCATTTCACAATGAAGATTCATGTTACTATCTAAGACATATAACCAGCCCGATATACTTTTCAATGCTACGTACACTAGCACAATGGAATAATAATAGCGCTACCATATATGCCTAAGTATAGGATCATATCTGCTGTCCATACAACTTTTTTACATGCATCAATATGAGAGTCAGTAGTTTCTATTCTATGGTTCTTGGAACTATAGTGCCATAGTCTTATGACTGTCACTTATCTTTAAAAAAACGTTTCAACACTTCAACCTTACCCAGTGCACAGGGGATTAACTTCACTTCATTTATTGGAAGATGCCCGTGATTGATAATCAGACGCATTCCAAAGTCACTATCTACAACGTCACGTTTAGTGCCATAGAACGTACTGTATTATTTAAATGGGAATATATAGTAAATTTCCGATTGTTACTGGCTTCTTAGTGAATGAGATATGCTAACGTTTTACTGTGATTGCATGTCATGCAGTACCAATTCAGCTGACGAGATGCTGATATCATATTGTCGAAAGCTTTTGCAGCGACAAAATTTGCGGTTCGTCTTATAACTCCAGCTGGTAGGTCCTTGCGAGCCCAAAGCATACTTTCTATAAATTGGTTGTCTTCGTTTCTCCTTCTAGTGTATATTTGTTGTGGAGATACACTGAATACACTGAAGCCATAAGCGTAGGTGTATTGAAGGCAAGTGAGTTCCTTGACGGTATACAATCGTTATTTAAATTGGGTAATTACGAAAGTGGAAAAGTTCACGATTATTCATCAGGGGCACATCAGGAAAGGGAAATAGTAAGATGATAAGATAGAATATTAAGCGTTTTTATCGTAAGCGCATAATCAGCTTCGGGATTATTATCCTACGTGCCGATCTCCTATACACCTGCAGCACATTTCAAGGACAGTTAGGGGTGATATTATAGTTTGTATTGGGGGAGCGTCAGCTTAGAGATTAGTCGACGCAACCGAGGCGGACGAATCGGCGAGGTGCTTTTGGTGCACAAACGCTTCGGAGACTGGCGATACCTACCCAATGCCAAAAAAGGGGAAACATGATACTGGAAGATATCCAAGTATCTAGCTATCCACTGGTGTCAGAGAGGAGGGCGACGAACCCTGAATCAGAAACACTGCATTTCGGCTCCGCCAAAAGCGTGATGTAAGATGTGAGAAGTTGTATGGTGGGTCCCTGTAGGTCTGTAGAACCACTCATTTAGTCCTAAAGCCGGAACTAGAGACATCAAGCATGTGTTTAGGTACTTTATCATATCTTAAAATGATTAGATGGGTTGGGCTACGTCATATTATACCTTAAGGCTTAAAGATGTTCAACCGATTCTAGACTAGTTAACTCGCAATCTGTTCCCAAAGGCCATAATTAAATCATACTACAGCACGTAACGCGTGATGAGATTAAGAGCGATGAATGTCCTTCTCATCATTAAACCAAATACTGCCTGTTCTACTTGTCATCAAAAGCTACTCTCTTATGTAAGCTTTTAGTGACTTATATGTCCTAACGTAAAACCTCACATATGCTATTCGTGGTCCCTTTGATCCCGCAGTCTCTATTACTGTTTTATGTAGGCTAAAAGATGCCTAGACGCTATTAGCATTTCCCCAAAGTAGCTAAAATACCTTCTTCGTCAGGGCCAGATAGAGTGCGGCTATCAGACACTAGGTACAACGACCAACGCGATGATGGAACTATGAGCCACTCTAAGAATTTACACAGATATATCTTGAGAGGCATCCAGATGCCCGATGCGCCGACTCCCTTGTGTGTATGATGAAATCGGGTATACGGTTGTTTTTAGAGTAAAGCTCCTGTAGGAGCGCGGATAATACTCCTCCTTACTGATAGCGAATGGCGACTGAATAAAAACTTAGAGTAGGCCTAACCAAATAGCTATTTGCAATAGTAGAGTTCAATGCGCTGTCGAAACCTTTGTCGTAGGAACTCTGTAAGCTGTCCTTATCCACCAACATGTCAAGTACCGCCATATCCTTGGGCTCAATAAAATGGGCGTATTCGACGAGTATTCGATAATACAACTTCCTAGAGAAAGATTTCCTGATTCGTCGGTTATCAGGCTCCAACGGTCATCAGGCTCCAATGAACACGCAAAAGCTCTCGCTATATCTTTTTCTTATCTTTACATGCAACTTCTCTCGACGGGGCTTCAAGTACTAGCAGGTCTCGTAGCTTTAACCCAAGAAAAGATCTAATAGGGCTGAGGAAGACCAAATGCACCAAATTTGAGATTTTCAGGAGAATTTATGCAGTTCGGCGATCGCGTCGAGTGCAGCGTCATGAAGATAGGATGTATCAGTCAGAAAGTCTTGTTTGAGTTACGGGGAGAACGACAATCACTACAGAATAAGGATACGAATGGGATTATAATCTCTCCTGAATCTAGTTCTGTCCTATCCTTACAATTATAGCCTCTCGAAGAGGCGATGGCGTTTACGCTGTAACGCTGCGTGTATAATAGCACGCCGTGATGATTAAGGCCATTATCCGCGCGACATCAGAGCTATAGCTTTTTGCTCAGAGGCCGCCCCGGTCCCTCCGTTGTCAGCACTACTTCTTGCTACGCCGCTGGCGAGGAACCATCAATAAGCCTCCACTTATTAAAGCTCGCCAGTTGCTTCCCGAAGCCCTTAAAAAGACTGAGCTGACCTGAATCATTCTGAATCACGGACTTAGCTTATGTAACAAGGGTGTCCCATTTTGAGTACTATAACGTTCTACGAGAATTATTTTCTGTAGTGCTAAACTCTCGAGAAAACAATAGCGACGTATCATGAAAACTAACGAAAGAATCCAAGCTTTGAAAGATGTTCTAGCGCCGAAACGCAATCATGATACCATGAGCAGCTTGTCACGTTACAACGTTACAAAAGACTGAAATATTTTTAGAAGAGGGGTGGCGTGCTTTAGTGGGAAACTTAATCACCTGAACGGCCTGGGCCACTGCCTAAAATTCTAGGGCTGCAAGGCCCAGTTCCCCGGTTACATAGACTGCTGAAAGTAGCCGCCTAAGGCAGTAAACATCCCTGTCTACCGCTAGGCCGAGGTGAAATCGTAACTTGATAAGGAAATAAATAGGGCAGGATTGGGTATCGATGTCGAGTGATTGCGTCTTTAGTTCTTAGGACCGAAAAGTTGGACGTGCAGCAAAAATTTACTCATAGTCTAGAATTCTCGCGGGTTGTTTATTCAGCCGGGCGGCGAAGACAAAAAGCGGTATGCACGGCCCTACCTGCAGCGGCATTTATCACGAGAGATTCGGAGTGATCCGAAATCTGCCGGGATGAAAGACTAACCAGTGGGTACATGCATGTAAGGCCGTTTGTAGTATCGATGCGACGTAACTACCTACACTACACTAAAGCACAGATGAGAAAGGTTTTTTTTCCCTAGTTCAGCATACAATCAGGTGCGGATACGAACATAGATGTCAGCGTTGGGATCTCCCTCAGCTTCCTCGTGCATATCTGAGAAGCTGAAGACTTTTCATAGTACGAAGTATTACAGTTGTCAATACTGGCGCGACGCTGCTTTGTGGAAACACCCGTAGGCGGAGACTCGGGCAGCGAGAAATACGAGGTCTCGGCGAATCAAAGCATATCGCGCACTGCCGACGCTAGAGCTAGCTCAACACCAGGCAGAGGACATCGTTGCTTTTTCCCGTATTGAGCTTCTTCACGATGGTGGGCTCACGGTGGTGCGCCTGACGATAGGGTGCAAACGAACATCGTATGCCGTTTGTAGTATCATTGAATATTCTAGCATCTCACTCTCTGGCCCTCAATAACACGTTACTAACATGATTTTATATAAGAAGGCGTGGCAGTCCTGCCATATTAATAAAGATATTCCAGAACATCACTCTACATCTCTGAACTCAACTGCTCTCAGCTTAATACGTGTTCTTCCATCAACATCAACACCTCTGCATCTACCAAGTCCATCATAATGTTTAACTTCATCACTACCCTCGCCGCCATCCTGCCTCTTGCGTCGGCCGCTCCTTATGGCTTAAATACACGCGACAGCACCCCGGGCTGCACGTCGACATCATTTGGAGACTTCTCGTGGACCATCGAGGAGTTCACCTTCCATGCCTCTTACATCTTCTCCACGCCGGCGCATCAAATATCGTCGGGCACTGTGGCCTTCAACCTAACAAACCCGGCATTCCCAGAGAAGGTGTCATGCACCGCTTACAGCACGTGGCTGTCAGACTTCTTCTATGGCAACGTCGACTATAACTGCGATATGCCAGAGGGGTCCGGGATAGAGTCGTCCTGGTCCTTCAGCCGGCCCTCGGGCGAGCTCAACGTCAACCAGACCTGGACGTGCAGTGATGAGGATCCGCAGTATCCGTAAGTTCTTCCTGCCCACATCGATGAGGATGAGAGAAAAGAAGCAAGACAACTAATCCGGAAATACAGCGTCACTTTCCACGCCTACGGCACCGTCGACTTAGATCTCGACTGCCAAGAAACCTACTGGCAGAACCCGAACTGGACTATTGGCCAGATCTATTCCGACCGGGATATCTCCTGCGCCCCGGTTACCCTGCCTCTCAAGCCTCACGACAAGACGGCTGTCGCATAAAGAAGCCCCGGGTCGAGGTTTAGAACGGGTAATGAATGACGAAAAATCACGAAATAGGCTATTTATTCTACTCATCTTAATAATCATAATTAATAGACTTCTCAAATAATAGAGTTTTAACATTTGCATCACTACTCTCATATATCTTGATCGTGAAGTTGGAAGTCAGATTCTTTAACAGGAGTCCAAGCATGATCGAATTCAGTAGACTCTATAATATCAAAGGAATTCGATTTTTCTAATACGCTCTTCCTGAATATCTTGTTTGTAGATACAGAGGCTTATGCGTGTATGAGCGTACAATACAGTTATTACTTAGCTATTAGAAAGACCTGTTCATATACCATAACTAATAGCTTGTAGCATCATGCACTATACACAGTAAATCTGAAACCTATTATAAATTCGTCACTTTCACCTTCTACATCTATCCTGGCAGCTCCCTTGACGTTAGCTTTGTCATGATAGTATCCAGGCGTGTCTCTCCGAAAAGCCATCGCTAAATTCTGGCAGTCTCTCTCACCACGATCATCGCTTTTTGATACAAGCTCTGCAAGCTGTGTTATGTGTCCGAGCTGCACCTTGCCTTAGCGGATGACCAAGTCACCGTGCCGAAGTAGCTCTATCTACATGCACGACACGTTCTCAAGCTCGTATTACTCGAAGGGGTAGCGAGGGCAGACACAGAGCTTTAGCTACAACGAAAAGTAGCTCTAGGTTTCGGTTTATATGATTAGTTGTATTACCTTCGTCATTGTAAGGGTTTCCGGTAAAAAGGAGCCATTCAAGTAGCGAGGCGCAGAGGGAAGGTATTCTCCTAAGATGAGTGGAAACCCTTTCCAAGTGGACCACGTAAAAGCTGTCACACTCTCGCGATACCTTGCGATACCTACAGCCATAGAACAAAGGGGACACTTTGTATATAGACATCCAGCCTGTAGGCATAGTAGTTAGAGCTCCTTGTGCGATAACAAGTATCCAAGACTTACCCCTACGTTGCTACTAGTATTCCAGAGGTCGTGACAAAAGCGACCCGGTGTTAAGAAAGAATACTAAGCAGGGATCAATAAGATCTGACTAGTCCGATTAGATCGGATCAGATCTTGACCGTCCCTGTACATGATTAGAAAAAAGAATAGGGTTGCAAAACGTACAACACCAGGGATTCGCTGGTCGTCACCGACCCAACTACTAATCTGGCGGTATGTAGCTTAGCTATGTGGGAGCGGACGGGACCCCGCGTTTTCTACATCCTATGGTCGTACGTGCTTGTGTTGTAGAATTTTGTGTATTATATAGGTAGGTAAGGAGCAGATAGCTTAAAGGAGCGTTGGTAGCGTTGTGTAGTTCTCTACATATTAGCCCCCCTTGAGCAAGGACTTAGACTCAATTCCCTACTCGGTTACTATCTTGATAATTTTAATATTTCGTCCCAGAACGTTAATTCTTAAAACGCTGCTCTCGTATGTATAATACTGTTACTGGTTGTGAAGTTGTGCCCATATTTCGCGAGACGTTGAAGAGACTATATCGGATAATGCAAAGTTTAATACGTTATGAAAGTTTGAGACGGATAGCACGAGTAGCACAAGTATCGCGAATAACAAAATTCATTGCACAATGTAATGTATCTACGAAAAGTTGGGCGATGGGAATACATGAGATTAAAAACTACAGTTCGAATTTCAGACCTTATCAAGTAATTTGTTCTGGGTGTGATTGGCTTTATAATCTAAATATTTAAGCCATAATTCTCATTTTTCTACTCTATGGATGTTGAATATAGGAAATTGTTGACTGCTCGCTACTTCCACTTTGACTTTGTAGCTTCTCAAGTCTCCTCAGGGCCATGAGGTTGCAAACATAGTCAAGGAAGCATTCAGTGCCCGGCACTTTGACGTAGTGAGAAACTAAATTCCTGAACGGTGCGTGTGTTTTGTTGAAATGCATCACTTCAAGTTGGAGATACATGAGAGCATGGAAGAGAACCCAGCATGCATCTTCATCATTAGCTCTTCGCAACCAGTCCAGCATATTATCTGGTTTCTTAGGACATCTCAAGCGCTGCAGGGCACGAATTAGAAAACGAGCGTAGAATTCGTCTACGTTCGCCCTGTCTGGAATCGAGATCCACGCCTTTTGTTTCGCCTGCTTTTCAGTGGCATTTGTAGAGTTCCGGGGTGTTATGGGAAGAGACCACTCAACCCAGGCTTTCTCCGCCACTTGCTTCTTAGTCAGCGTGATTGTAGGGTCCCAGCGAGCAATTGGAAGAGACCAGTCACCGTTTAGATACAATGTCGCGAATTCGCCGAATGGGTCCTGCATTACCGGGCTCACGAATAGGGCCTGTGATCTCGACCGTGCGTTAACGTCGTGGTTTGAACCCGGCCCGAAACCGAAGAGCGGCGTCAGCTCGCCAGCCACAAGACTCAAGTTGTATAGCTTTTGTCCAAATATGCTGCGAACGAACTTTTCGGCTTCGGCAGGGTTGTCTTTGATTGGCTTGCAGAAGGGTTGATCCTCAAATATTGTTGGCAACTTTGGGACTACACTTTGCTGGGAAATCATTTTGATATGCATCACCAAAAGAATATTGTTGGACAGAATTGGTTACGGTCCCCTAGAAGTCGGAGGCCAACCGCGTGTTTTATATAGTACACCATTGTGAGTAACAGCTGTTTTGAAAACTAACAATCATTTTGTTTCGCATTCGCTTTATTCACAAATGAACGTAATGGTTACTTCTAGAACAAGACGAGGGTTCCAGACAAAAGTTAATTCATTCTCACACAGGCTTAATGTAAGTAAGGTATACTGCCAATGTGCGCATACCCCAGTGATACTAACCATCATACTTGTCACGCGGACCAACCCCTAGGTATGTGATTGGTATAGCATTAACGTCAAACACAATGCCAGCTAAAGCAGTATGAACTAATAGATCACGCATAATCCATGATGCTAACGTCAACCACAGCACAGAAACAGCGTGTCAATTTAAGGAACGACTATAAGTTGCTGTCTTATCTCTATCCCTTTGATACTATACCACATAATAATATCAGAAGGCATTACGGAGGTCTGCTTAACCTCGCTAATATATATTCGCGAAAGTTTATCAGACCTCAGTATTTTCTTTTACGTCCAACTTTATCTCTGAATCCTTACAACTTTCCCATAACTTTGCAAGACATCTGGATCCGAGTATTGCGCGCGGTTTCGAACGATGACTCTAAAATAATGCAATCGCTTCAGGCGGATGTTCAAACGAGTAAGTCCTTAAACCCAAACAGCGCGATATAAACACCTCAAAGCGCAATATTAATATCATAATTTCAAGAGCCCCAAGACGACAACGTTGAAACCCAAAATGAACCCGTCGAACCTGCTGATAAGGACCTTATCTCACAACTGCCGCGTCCAGCAAATGATGAGAGCATTATTCCAGCCCCCTCTGCTGCAATAGACTCGGCAGTTACGGATAGTCCAGCATCTCCTCAGCCTAACAAGGGGATTCAGAGACAGACGAGTATTCAGATTCGTGCAGATAATCCTCCTATTCACCATGATAGCTATGATTCATCGTCAGAGAGTGGCAAGGGCTCGCTATGGAGTTTCAGCGATAGTAATCGGAGCGAATCTGCTACGGTTCCAACCGCGGTGAGCGTATCTAAGTGATTGTATATATCAAAACACACCTTGATAGCATTCTTTGGTAGTATAGCGGAAGTAGTGCAGCAGTTCGTTTCCGCAGCAGAGTTTTGGGAAACCAAAGAAATCAAACAGTTTTGCCGTCTAAGAAGCCCTTGACCTAAACACCAGATGCCCTACTTCTTCAGCTTCAGAAACAGCTTGCCCATAGTCTCATCCCACTCTTGCACGACGCCCGCCGCCATGCCAGCTCCGATAGTCGCATCGCCGTTCTTTAGGGGCTTACTAATCTCAGAGATGAACTCATCTACACTTAGTGCATTGGAGTTCTTGCTCTTATCATTGTCACGAGGATCCTCCCGATCCCGGTGCAAGTCAGTAGTTACAGTCGGCGGGGCGATCTCAATAACTTTGACGTTTGTTCCCTCCAATTGAGCTCTGTGAAGGAGTTTCGTTAGCATGAGTACAACCCTTTGTGTCTAGTAACCTTATAATACCTGAGATTGATGCTCCAGAAGTGAAGCCATGCCTTGGTTCCATTATAAACAGGGTTGACTAGTGAGAATGGAGCGAATCCCAAGACTGAGGATACGTTGATGATCAAAGCATTCGGCTTCTCCTTGAAGTGGCTCAGCAAGTGAAGTGCGAGATGCATCGCTATGAGATAGTGTCAGTATCTAAACCTTAGCTTGCTCTGGGATTAAACTCACGTCCGCGTTGGTTTATATCGATTTCTTGATCAGCCTTCTCCAAGAATTCCTCAGGCTTCATCTTTTCAACGCTCAGAGGCCGCTGCACGCCCGCATTGTTCACAAGGCAGTCGAGCTCCGGGTGCTCGGAGGTTATCTTTCGCACGAAATCTGGTATCTTGGATACGACACCGGTGTCAAGAACGTAGTAGGCGGCGGCCCCGATTTCCTTGCACGTCTTCTGCAGATTGGACTCCGTCCTGCCCGCAATGATGACTTTCTTGCCCTGCGAGATGAAATGCTGCGCCAGTGCCTTGCCAATGCCGCCTCCGCCGCCGGTGACCAAAGCACATTTGAAATCCATCTTGGTAGTTGTGTTCGAAATATTCCTCTCTTCGTCTCCAGTAGCGTTCACGATGACACTCTCTGCCTTTATATAGGTCGTCACGGAACAACACTGTAGCACTATACTACAGTAATACCGAAATAAAGGGTCGTCACAATGAGTGCTTTGACATCTGTAGCAATATATATATGCGCGCACGGTTGAGACCGTGACATAAGCGATTCGAGTATACAACTCGGCATCGAGCTAAAAGTGGGAAAGTGGGACTAGTTGCAGAGCTAGATAAACCCAATGGCACACTACTGTCCGAGTACTATACTCTATTGTAGGATGCTGAGTAAAGAGGATGACGTAAACATTACGCACTGCAGACTGCAAGGGCATAGGGGCATGCTCTTAAGTCCTCGGAGATAATATAGTCCAACGTTTTTTGGCCTTCTTTTCTCTGAGAAAGGCTACGTTAGGCGAACCTGCGAGGGCCAAGGTGGGAGCTTTGAGGCAAAACTTACTACTCCATGCCACGGGGATTTCAAATTAGATCCTGAGCGCGGGGTAAGAGTTGTTGGTATTTCAATTATAAGACATTAGCCTCACGAAAGACAAACTAAATATTGAAAATAAGGAATAAATGATGCAGCTAATCAATCACTGAGAAAATCATTCCAGGAAAGCCAACGATCTGCTAATCGAGCGTTGTAACCTAAACGCTCTCGTTCTCCTCCTGGCGTTATTTTGACGCGTCACTTTTCTAGAATTCATGCTGTGGTCTGACGACAGACAGCCCGACGATTAGTTAGTAAATGTAAGAAAAAACCTTTATACATAAAAACTCCTTAGTTTGTCAGTTAGTGTAGTATCTGATAGTAAGTATCAGCTGTACTTCAGGTAAGTAACAGACACTTATTGTTGCATAGAGGTGACTATATCCAGAATGTCTCTTTGTCTGTAATCCCTTGCTTTTCCGTGTGGAAATAACTGATATCTTACGTATTCCATATCTAGCTTATGTCTACCCCTTTATAGCCGATCTGTGTCTATATCTATCGTAGAATGTAACAGAATAACTTTCGGAGATCGGGTATAACGGGTGGACTTTCTTCCTTGCGCAGTAACAACAATAACTAGTGATTCAAGGAACTGTTGCATTATCTATTCAATACAATTTAAATTCTCACATGGCCCCTCTATGAAATATTAGAGTTTGGAGGCCGTTGCAAGGCATGGCAATGGTAAAACTTTCCATGGGCGTTTCAAATAGCAACTTTAGCTTAATTTTTTTCTTCTTCCCATGATACATTTATGGTCTATTAGAACCCTAGACACTACTAGTTACTGAGCCACTTCTCTCTTATGCACTAATTGCACGGGGTTCCGATGATAAGACGGGTTTGTATTAATGTGAAGTTCTAACTACTACCGTTCAAAAAGTTAAATTGCAAAGATTGTTTAGAAGAGAAAGCCACCCATCACGTCCCCTGTCGAGACATATATCACCGAACTTAACCATCGCATCAACCATCCAAAGAACGAATTTGAGCCAAGAAGCTCAACTTAAACCCATGATTCGTCCATTCCTTATGTCAGATCTGATCTCATCCCCGGACCACCCGACAAACTCTCCAAAGCCAGACTCTGCTTTAGGCCACGGTCTCAGAAACGCCGACACAGTAGTTGTATCCGATCTCGAGGTTTGTGCATCCAGAATTGAGGTCCGGGTTCCAAGCAAGGAATTCCGCAAGGGTGATGTTCTTGCTAGTTTCAATACCAGAGCAAGAGTCACCGTCAACGACCTTGTAGCAGCTGTCGCAGTTGCTGATTAGGCCAGTCTTGACGGGCACGGGGCATGCCGGGGGAGCTCCAGTCGGGTTACCGACGCCGACACAGACGACTTCACCGGGGAACAGGTTGCTGCAGAACGACTATAGGGAGGAAATGGTTAGTGAATGGTCATGTACGGGAGTTGAGTTGAATTCTCTTCTTCTCAACTGCGATTCATGATACGTGTTCATGGAAACAGGAACTTAGAGGGAGACGAACGTCAACTTCGGGGTTCCAGGAGTAACTAAGAGAGTTGTTAGTATCTACGCGAACACCCTTTCTAAAGAGGTAATGGAAAACTTACAACTGAGTCAGCGTAAATATGTCACCGAACTGGTCTCGGATCTTGTTGCAGTTGTCACCCGGCTGGACGGTGTAAGTGGCCGTGCCTAGTGGTGACAAGAAGTTAGTCTCATCAACCCCAATGTTGCAATAGGGGTTGTTTCTTACAGTTACTGGCGTAACCCTGTCGTGCGACTAGTTCGTGCCCAGAAGTTGGGGCAGAAAAGACCTGGGCGGCGAATGCACCGACGGAGAGGAAAACTTGAGCGAACATTTTGATAGAAGCGTTATGTTTTACTGCAAGAGTAATGAGATCGGACTGAGTTGGTCTTTATAACGAAGGAATGAGGAACTGGCGATGGTAGAGTGCAGTTGGTTATTGTGCCTGACGATCTCTTCCTCATTTCAACGGCGACGGATGACAACATCTTTATAGTCGGACGACTTCTCCTGATCAAATCGTCAACCCACTCAATTGAAGAGTTATAGACTGCCCCCATGTTCGAATTAATTTCTCTATAACCTTGCTAGAGCCGACGTCTGCCTGCCCGTCTGCCTATTGGACCCTCATTTTTCACCCGCTAGCTTGGCTCTGCCTAGATCTAAACCCTGATACGCCGTAAATCTGAAGACCCTTGCTCCCTGGCAAAGTCGCGGTGTCGCGACAGAGCTTTTCGCGATATCACTTCAAATTTTCTGCTCGGTTCTTCACAAAAAACCCGTCAGACATCCAATTCGTTGCTGCTTTAAGAATACGAATGGATGCAGGTTCCAACAGGCTTGAGATCACTGCATTAAACCCCCGTCTGGTGCCTTAATGTGACGGTAGGGCCGCAATTCGGCTCGAATATGCCTAGTCCTAACAAGTATTTCCAGTTTCGACCATTTTCAACATTCGAGTTCACGGGTCACGATACTGCGTCATTCTCCGCTTGTTCTGCAGATGCTCTTTCAATCAGTCGCAAGGGTCGATATTAACGACGCCACCCCGGTCAAGAATACGAGAAATTGTGGTGAGTCATCTGGTGAGATGCGATCATCAGAAGTCGTGAACAATCGAATCATAACCTCATGTCAGTGTCTTTATAGTAGTACATGCATTGGAAAGGGTGCGGTCAGCATCGCATATGATGAATTAAGCGGTGCTCAAAAAGTCCCCATTGCCAATTTCACTTAAACCAACTATGACCTAGAGTCCCCGAGGTCCCCTAATGAAATCGGCCCTATAATGAAATCAGCCAATCAACGCTCCCAATCTATTAAGCCGCAGAGAAAACCCGTTAACCTTATTTATAAACATAGCTGTGGAGACCCCACAGATTCTAGACTGGCTTAGCTCCGTCTGCTTTCGTCAACGTAGTATTATACATTTTCAATCACCTCAAGTAATGCTCAGTCAGGTCTGCTTAGCAATGGACTAGATACGGTGACAACTTTTGCTATGTCAGGCCCGGCTAATCGAGAAAATAAAGTTACTCATCTTGAACGGAATCACAGGCAGCAGTGGATCCCCGGCCAATGACGCAGCATAAGATAATTGAGGCTATCTAGAATCACACTCGGTTCTGCAATTGTACTCAGCCTCAAATCATTCATCTAGCGATAAGTGTAATAACGGTCAGAGTCTCATCACTTGAGGCATTACGTAGGTGAGACTCAAGTGGTCTAGCGAGATTTCTATCGGGGTCTATCTGGGTCCATCGGGATCCATCGAGGATTCAAGGTACAGCACAAATACATGTAATTCAAGTCCATTTTGAGATGCCATTTCCTGAGCTTTTCAAGCACGCGTATCTGGGTGTCGTCTTCATCAAAGCAAATCAACCATGCCATCTCTAGCTACATAGTACACATGCACTCGCAAGAGGTGCAAGATGAGCCCGGAAGCCAGCCTCAACTACTGGGTTCATCTGAACCATAGAGCAGATGTCGAATATTTGTCACGGCACCTTCCTCTTTGCGGATAGAATCCTCATCCTGGAATGCCAGGGCAACCAGCTTGCGTTTCTCGGACTGGATATCAAGCACACGGTATTCGACAGATCCTTCCACAAGAAGCTTGTAAACAGTGACCGGTCGTTTCTGGCCAATTCGGTGCACTCGGTCGACGGCTTGGTCCTCTATGGCCGGTGCCCACCCTGAGCGCGCGTTAGTATATTCACACTCCCCCTGTCATACAGAAAACCTACAGCAATCAGTTAGGATGACGGTGTCAGCTGCTGTCAGGTTAACACCAACACCAGCTGCGTGCAGACTGGCAAGCATCACTCGGGTCTCTGGATCATTGTTCAATTTTCCAACAGCTTCATCTCTTTGCTTTATATTCATTTTCCCTTCGAGACGAACACTTTTGATCTTCTTTTCGACGAGGAGGGCTTCGATGATGTCAAGGAATGACGTCCACTGAGAGAAAATAACCACTTTGGATGCAGGATCTCGAAGGTGTTTATCTACCAGTATTTCCAGTTGGTCAGTCTTGGAGCTTCGTCGATCGGAGTCTACATCTGCGCCTGTGGAACTTTCGATCTCAGGTTGAGGCTCAAGCAAATCATCAGCTGTCACCTCCTGGCGGCACATCGGACATCTTTCCTGCCTTTTAAGCGCAGTGAGAATACAGCTTTTCCCAAAACGGTGCTTGCAGGCAGTGATGACTGGATCATGAGTCTGGATTGGGTCATAGCAGATTGGACAGTCTTCGCTGGTGCGAATGGCTTCAGCTAGAGCCTCTAGCAAGATTTGAGCATTTTCCGGGGTAAGCGCCACAAGCTCATCTTTGCCAAGCTTCGCCAATATCTCTTTGACTCGCGATCCAGTTAAAGACCAGTGATCACACCTGAAATAGTTAGCTAAGTCAAGAGTCAGGATATCTTGAACATACATTTGTCTCAATCGTAGAAGCGTCTCCAGCACATTAGCGAATCCTACACCCTTTTCGCCGTTTACGCCGTGTTTTTGTTTTCGTTTTCTGCCACCACCACTGTACGATCGAGAAATAAACTGCTGTAGAATTTCGCGAGCTTCCGTACTGATTTATTATTAGTTTCCGCATCTAAAGGGGCGCCTTGATACTTACAGCATCTCTTCATATCTAAGCTGCTCTAGCTTAGTAAAACGAACTCGATGCACGTATTCGGTCTTATCTGGCATCTGCAGATTGATGAATGCCATGTCCTTTTTGCGACGAAGACACAGATCCTGGACTAACGCCTGGAACATGGCTTGGGCCTCTCCACGTATCTTGAGTCTGGCCGTGTTGTTCTTGTCCTTGACGATGCCTTCAAGTGGACGGGCGATCCTAGAATTGAAGATGGCTTTTTCTTGAATTCCTCCAGTGATCTTAAGGAAGAGGAGCGCGGACCAGAAGTCCGTTGCATTGTTGACGCTAATAGCAGGTAGAGTTAGCATTATGACTAGAGAAAATTAAACACACTCTCTCTTCACTTACAAGGGAGTTCCACTTAAGATCCAGCGACTCTTGGCTTGCAGCTTACATGCGGCCTGAGCATTCTTTGTATTGGGATTTCGAATAACATGACCCTCATCAAGCACCACGCGATTCCAATCCACACCGAATAGAGCGGTCCAGTTTCCAGATTTAAACTGACTAGCAAGCACTCCATAGCTTGTGATGACAACATCGTATTGAAGTATGTCGGCTTTCTTGAGCTTGTGGAGTTTGGCTGCGCCATGGAATCTGAAGACACGAGGTATTTGGTCCGCTTTGACGTGTTCCGCAAACTGTTGTTCCCAATTACTCAACACGCCAGTCGGAGCAACGATTAAGGTAGGCCCATTTTGAAAACCATCGCTCATAATTAAGCTTATGGTTTGAAGGGTCTTGCCTAGGCCCATTTCGTCGGTGAGGATACCCCCAGAAAGAAGACGAGGGGGGTTGCTCGTGATGTGGCCGGAAGCGAGATTCTGAAAGTTGTCTTTGGTAGTTCGCTTCCACAATTGAACTATATCGCTCGATCCAGGTGCAGGAAGCTGAGGGTCTTCTTTGAATTTCATCCAAGCGAGCCCCTAACAGGCGTAAGAAATAGTTAGACTAAGCGTACATGCATCTTACCTGAAGCTGGTGGAATAGAAGGTTGGATTTAATGGTGTCGGGTTGCGCAGCCTGAGGCATGCCCGACAGCGTTGCCTCATCCATGTTGAGCACATCGAGGGCACTAGGATCTGCTCGAAAGTCTACCTCCTCACTGTCTGATAGTATTTCTATCGCTTGTTGGCTTGAAGAGCCCAGACCAAGGGCAGGTGTGCCATTTTTGGCCTGCTTAGCAATTGCTCTTTCAGCCTCGGCTTCTTTCCTGGTATTCTTTAATTCAGTGGCCTTCAAAAGTTTGTCAGCCTTCAATTTGGCCTCAAGCTGCAGGCGTGCAGACGGGTTGCTGGTGCCATAGAGGCTCAGACGGACGGGGCAGTCATATTCGTGTTTATGGCCACTAAGTACACCGTCTAGCACAATCTCACCGCTATCGAGGTAAGGTGCTATCTTCTGAACGAAAACGCGAGGTAGGTGGCCAATTTGGCTTCCCATGATATTGTCAACACGGACAGCATTTCGATCATAAACATTGCTAGGCTCACGGATGCACAGGATCGATTCGCCTGGTGTCACTATGCCATCGTAGTATCGGACTCCGACAATTTTGTTGTCCATAGTTCCGTAGAGCTCAAGTGGTGGATCCTCTGCAGCGCTAGTTTCGTCTGCATCATTAAAGTCTTCTTCAAGCGACGATGCGCCGTGGCTCAATTGACTTGAAGGGTCCATTGACGACGGTGGGGTGAGATGCGATGGTGTTGAAGATGGGAGCGATCTGTGAGCAACGGAGTAATGATCTGAGGCTGGCATGAAATCATTACCATCACGTCGGGCTACTTTACCGTTTGGCTGGTTCCCAATCAAGCCAGAAGAGGCTGTCCTCTTTGGACGGGGCATTGTTGTTATGACAGGGATTGGACTGAGACACTTTCGACTATCGCAGTGTTTCGGTGAAACAAAATGAGCGAATGGTGGGAATCTAGAGACAGGTGGCAGAGAGACAGTGAGACAAGGCAGTAACCAATAAGCAATACCGAACCTTCCACGCAAATAAAAATTGTGACGCGTTCCTGTCTCATATTGCACTTTCCACGATTGATATTGATCACGCCATCACGTGATGGATTTACTCTCTCCCATAAGGTAGGGATGACGTCCATATTTCTCGTCCGGGTTAGGCTGTTCCAATTGAACCAGACTGCTGGTACAACCCATCGCACGGGCTCAGGCCTCAGTTTCAGTTTAAGCCGTTGGGACTCGCACTAATCACAAAATGGCGAGACTGTAAGAGAGCATAACAAGAATACTCAAATCATTGGTGACCGACCTGCTTGTCCTAGAAAAGACTCTGTCATTTATTTCATTGGACTTGTATTGATAAGGGGACAGCGCGCTGCTTATTTACGTAGAGACAAAGAACAGGTGGCACATCGGGCAACGAGGAGTAAGCCGACCAAGCCGTCCGGGCAAGTGCCAGGTTCCTTACATAAGTAAATCATTGCGTACCTTCGGATTTATCAGAAGACATCTTGATCTTCCCGTAAAAACATAGGTAGAAATTAGAGTAATTAGATCTTACCGACTCTAAGCATGCAGACGTTTCAATTAAATATTTCCTATCCGTCTCGACAATAGCCACGTGGAGAGCTGTCGGCATGTTCCAGCGCTAACCACTGAACCCACCTGCGCACCTTCTAAGTAAGGTAGGGTAAGGCGTGCCTTTTCAGCCGACAGCAACTTCTTCGAGCGGCTGTCGGCACGGCTATCGGTAGTCCCCTATAGCCGTCGCGGCCAGTGCTGCTGTAGCACGCCTCCCTCCACTGTCCACAGCAGCCGTTCCAGGGCCGCATCTCGCCATCACGCCATCACAGCCGACACACGATTTGGCGGCAAGTTGCCATTGCGCAATCCAGGCTAAGCTTGATTCAGGCGCAAATGCCAATGGCATAATATCTCGACATTGAGGCTCAACAAGCCCGACTTTTTCTTTTCTAACGTCACTTCTTGGTCTTTTCACAAAACTAAAACAAAAGTCTGAATATGGTCGAAAGACTACTTTCATTCTTGATATCATCACGATGCTATCTCTAAGCGTACATCTTCCCTCGACGATGAGTATACCTATTCGCCGACATAGGTAACAGCAAAGACACATGAACATTCCCAATCTTGAGTGTTCTTGAGCTGTTGAGACAAACTATTTCTCGTTACATAGGATTTTATATCCTTCATTCAGAAACCGTCACATATGCCAAATGTTCGCTAACGCTAAACGAGATCCCAAGGCGCCTGCATGAAACAAAAACATGACGAGAATTTCGTCTTATTACTTTGTCGTTGACTCAGTCACTCGTTGTCCATATACGGAGTAGTTTCCGCACTTGGGCACGTGTGTCTTCTTTCCTGTCTCTGGGTTGAAGATGTTGCAGCCCTGTCTTGCAACGTTGGGTGGTGTATACACTATCAGGCGGTTAGCCAAGTGGCCATACGGCGCACCGATTGATGCAGCTACGGAGAACCTACGATGTAGGGAGACGGCAAAGTCGCTGCTGGGATTGGACACACGATGCAGCCCTAACTCATCGGCCATGTAGGCGACAGTACCCTCCTTATGGACACGTTCCGACTTCATCTCCATAGGCTTCTCTTTGTCGCCGTCGGGGAAATCGTACCGGGTTTCGGTGAGGTCGCCGTGGAGAATCCTCATTACGCAGTGGGCGTTGCCGTGGTCGTGGATTGGGCTGCCTTTGCCGGGAGTCCAGACGAGCACAAGCTGTTTGCAGGGCTACGTTAGTATGACGAGACAGTAACGAGCTACTCGTTACAGACGGTTGTCTTACCAGGTTGGCTTTTCCATTGCCCTCGTCCACGAGGTTCCGAGTGTATGGCATGTTGTCGTTCGATAAGGCATACTGCGACCACTCTTGAGGATCGGACACGTAACGCTCCATCAAATGCGTTAGGTCTTCGACGTCTACATCTTCCGAGTTCAGTCCCGACGATGGGCCCAGGGCCGTTCTGATGTCATCTACGAGCTGCTCAAATGCGTTCATGGTGACTGATGGAGGGTATCTTGTGGCTATAGTAACTTTGGGGGTGCAGGTGAGGCAATTCGGCATTAGGTGATTGAATGGAAGGTGGTCGTATCTTGTGTTCACGCAAATGGGATAGATATCCCCAGGCAAGGTGGAGACAAGCGAACTGGCGGTGTCCATTGTTTCGATGCAGACACAGTCAGATAGACGATACATGGTGCAGCCTGTGCGTTCCGAACTGGCCTCTTCCTGAGTCTTCTGCTATCGGGCTGGCTACAACCGGTCCCCGCGAGCGAGCTGTTCTCGTTGCCCCGCTTTTCGTACCCTGATTGACCCTCACCGGCACAGTACTGATTAGGTTCTTTCCGATGCCGCTGATCATAGATTAGAAGGACACATTCCCACGAACGGGATACGCAAGTACTTGCTTTATCCGCCTATGAAATCTGACAGACGATCGACAGTCACATGGCCAGGAATATTGCTTTAGAGCAGTATTTGAGCGACGCTATGTTGCAGAGTCGCCTCGTTCTGCGTTTGATGGTACGTAATCATCGGACCAGTGCGGAACCACGAGATGCAGATACCTAACCTGGGAACCTGTCCTCTCGAACCAACGCCTCTTTGTTCCGGACCAGTCAGCCGCTCACCAGCGTCAAATCCCAGCCCACGTGCACAAAGGACGAGAAGAGTTTGGAAGAACTCAATTCAACCCAAGGGATATATCACCAATGTTCAGTTTCTTTCTTACAGGTCAGTTTGACACCAGAGAGGTACCTGTCAAACATCGCAGAGTCCAGCATTTGGTCCCAGGAACCCTGCGCCCGAACCCACCGCTTACTGTGCCTAAAACCTAGAGGTCAACTAGGGTATCGATATGCCTATCCGTACTAACCTTGCATCTGCTATTGTTGACCAATGGGCTTTCTCAATTGCTCAATTGATTCATTGCCAAGACTGAATGAGCTTTCAACGGCAAATTTGCTATTGTCCGCTTGAGGTATTCTTCAACGCGAGTCAATATCTCGCGGCATTCGGAACATGATGAAAACATATTAGCGCATCGAAATCGCCTGAGTGGCCGCCTGGGCAACTGGTATCACAGTCCACGCAAGATAAGCATTTACATATAGTCCACGTAAACATCTTGAATGCGGCATAGTACTATCCTACCCCCCTAGAAAACTTGTCTTGGCAAGTACTTACGCTAGGCAAGGCTTTGGGGAGGAAACGCATGAGCCAGTAGCTGGCTTTCGCACTGAAGCTTTTGGTGTAAGTACCTCGAAACGAGATACCTTTCACGCAGTGGGCCAAGAATTAGCGTGCCCAGAATACCTGACAAGGGCAAGTTTTATTCAACCTCAACTAGTATATCGTATCTACAGCAGACTGTCAAGGTAACAGTCGTTGTATAAGTGACATCTCTGTCGAAACACTCTAACCGCCTAGCCTGCATGGATGCTAGCGATATCGGCAGAGCAATTACGCAGCTTGTTTCGCATTTTACGAGCATTCCACGTAATGGCAATTTATGCGATCGAATTGTACGTTTCCCGTCTATGACTGGCTCCGTGAATAGACGAAATATGCATGACCTTCTAAATCGCCAATGAGTGAACAACTCAACAAGCTCGCAATTAGCTAAAAAAAAATGGATAATTCTATCATTCAAGTCGTTTATCAAGCGAGGATCTCTCGCTTAGTATCTATCTACATAGAGAGATCATCAAATTGGAACATGGATTCGTCTTGTTGCGTATACAAGGTAGAGAAAGAATCGTCGTGATGGTCCTCATCGCTCGTGAACTCCAGCTCCTCGTGCATTTCCAGCGCAGGCCAATGCAACGCCATGTACCCTCGAACAGCAGAACTGACAGCCTCGCTGTAATTGGCGTAGTCTTCGAGGATGGTCTGGAACTCGTCGCAGAACTCGGTGAGCAGTTTCTCGTCGTCCCAGCGATCGATTTCGTCAATGCCGAGTTTGGCGACGCTGAAGAGGTTGTCGATGATAGTGCTGAACGGGCTCCCCGCCTCTTCGGACAGTTTCAGCACGTTGCTTGCGACGACCACGATCAGAGTGCTCATCGTGTAGAGCATCTTGATGGGACAGAACCCGACGGTCTGCTTGGCTAATGTGTCCCAGCTGTCATGTTCCGCGGGCGCCGAAGATCCCATGTACCGATGTAGAAGATAGATGAAGATCCGGACGTCGCACCCGTAATTATCTTCCTGGACGTCGGGCTCTGCGTCCGTTCCGTCCCCGTACGGAGCTGGAAACTCCGCATCGTCGACGTATATCTCTTCCTTGCACCAATGGAAGCAGAGGCGGAGACATTGCGGATTACCAATCTTGAGGATGCCCAGGCATTTCTCGTCCAGCGGTCGGTCGGTGAATAGTTCGCGAAGCGGAGCGTGAAGCGAAATGACATCCCGGCTTGGGACTACTAATTCAGTAGGCGCCACTACGATTTCGTCTTCCTGTGCCTCCCTCAAGTTGTTCTGAGAGCGCGACTTGCGGGTTCGTGGTGGCGTCAGTTTCTCCACGCCCTGCTGGTTGTACTTCTTCCATTTCCATTTCTCTCCAAGCTGATATCTGTCTGTGTGGTGTTAGTCTACTGTCTAGGACTACTCCTCCCCGGATGATTGAAGCCTCCGGACGATGCGGTTCCGTTGCGTGGTCAGGGTATGGGTATCTACATACTGCAGCCACGTCAGCGTCGAGCATATCTCGGATATTGGAGGAATGGAACTTGTTCTTTTCGATACATACCATTGTTTTACTCTATTTGAGTTTCAGTCAGCCCCGAGCGACCCATGAAGACGGCGCAGTATAGAACTCACGTTGCATGAAGGCCGTGCCTCTTCATGATTTCCATCACGTCAGGCAGTTTTCCGTCTTCCTCCATGTAATGCTTGTATAGGAGATCCTTATATTTTTCCCATGGTATCTTGGTCTTACGGGTATCCTTGGAAGGTCCTTCGGCTCCTATTTCTTCGTCTAATTCTTCGCCGCCCCTGTAAGTGTACTGTCGAGGATTCGTCCCCACAATGTCGATAGTCGCGGAAGGCATTAGGCCAAACTTTACTTGCTCAGGATATAGTTTCACCATTAGTTATTGAAGGATGATGTGCAGGTGATCAAGCGGCGACCCTGGGCCAACATCACCTGCTTGCCGACCCCACGGATCTTATACTACTTTGGCTGAAGTAAGGTCATGGTAAGGGAATTTTGAGCCGCAATGGGCCTCTTCGGGTTTTTGTGGGAATCCCAACTTGTAGCAGGTAATAGTCTACAACTTTGGCATGCTCAGCACAAGGCAATCAGTATAGTGGCCTCAGAGAGACAAGGCAGACAAGTCCAAGTGGAATTTCTATCAGCTCATGGAACGGAATTTCCCATGGGCTAGTGGTGTGGCGCAGTAGCTGGTCTTATTGGCGATATGTTCGGCCGGCAAAGGTGAGAAAATACACTAGCTGAGCGGTTGGGCAGTAATGCTTTTGGTTTTTGGAGCATACGGTAGCGACAAGGATATAGATGTGTTGTTCGCTCATGTATATGATGATCCGTTTTACCCATGAGCACGCGACATTGACAAAGTCATTGTCTTCTCAATTACTCCGTCTTTACTCTCTATGTCGCCATATATCGATAATGACCTGCTCGCAGTGGGAAGATGGGCCGATGACAGGGCTATCAATCAGTTGTCGGTGACACGATCACAACAAAACAGCAGGAGTCATTATCTTTACCCCTCAGCAGAGCCTCAGCGTCGGGAATCTCGGTCATGTAAGGCCGATTATGTTGGGTCCGGTCGCGGAAACCATTACAGTCGGCTCTCTAAAGCAGAGGATGTGCTCCTCAGCACACATCCCCGGGACGCTATCAGGGAGATTCGGGCGGCCCAGATGATCCAGCGGCAACATCCGGCGTGCTTTGTGAAGACAGAGGGAGGTCAACAAGGCAACGAGGCAACCGCCAAGCCATCAGGCGGCCTCTCAAGGGTGGAACGACACTTGCTCAAGCAAGCCAGCGCCTACCTCCTCCTCGACGAACACGAAGGTAAGAAGTCACCGAAATTTCCGTGCAGCATACCCAGTGCATACCCAGTGGATGATGGCATTGAGGGCTGACTGTCAGTTAGTGAAATTCCGGAAGGTGTACTGGACTGGGACTGGAACTGGAACTGGAACTGGGTGATGAGGTGTGGCATGTTTTGGGAATTGGAAAATTAGGGAAAACCACAGAACATCCATCTGCTTCATTCATAGAGGGCAATTGAAAAGTCAGTTGATTTACATAATACCAATACCAATACTAATACCAAAACGCAAAGCACGCGCTTTTGCTTGTTTCTACCATAGACTCCCTCCCACGATCTTCTCATTCATTGCGACAAAGTGGAAAAGCCACAACCCGATTAGGGAATAATATGACGCGTAAGCATCAGGCGCAGGATGATATGGCTTGAATGTGCAAGAACGGGGTCACGCTAAACATGAGATGGCGTGCTTAGGATGGTTGATGGTGGTGTGAGGGAGAGCTCGAGAGGCTCTTTGCGGGGGTTCTCCAGGCTTACATTGGGATTTTGCAAAGTGCCAGCAGGACAGGTTGGGCTGTCACAACCCATGTTCCTTCAGGATTCGGATTTCGATAGTTTTGCTCCGCGTCGGTTTAAGTCTGTCTTGGTTGGGTATTTGAAGATTTGAAGAAGCCTTCGATCTGGAAGTTCGCAGAGGTTGGCTAGCAGAATTCCAATGCATCTACAAAACCCCCCTTAGAAACATCCATGATATCGATATGGATAAATATGTACCTAACGATGCATAAGTGTTAAATTTATGGTACGCATGTCCCAGTACTGCAATATACCTACGCATTTAACCATATATGCTGGTATAAGGTGTCCCTTGTAATACCCGGAGCAAGAGCTCCTCTCCTTGGTAGCGAATCAATAATCTCAATTGACGTCCTACCTAAGTTTTCCTTGCATAAATGTGCCAAGCAAATTAAGTGTGGCTGGATGAAGCGCTCGTGACAATTATGGATCTCAATCGGGTTCGCTCTCAGCTGATCAATTGTCGAATCACGGTTAGGCGTCCACTACCAGCCTGTCTATGGGAGTGACGCAGTGCGCTAGCCTAAAGTACACAGGTTTTCCAGCTATGTTTGTTCTTAAATCTACGACATAGACGTGGAATTCTCTACGATTCCGCTTGCGGAATCCTAGCGAATGGTTGTCGCCAGGCGCGTGACCACAATGACGAACCGAACCAGCTCATGTTTCATTCCTGCAAATTGTCGGCAAACCAAGAATTTCTGTCACACGTTTGTGACTTACCGTGCCGATCGATTGCATGTGCAAGTAAATAATTAGGCTGGTGAGACTGGCTCGCGAGATTCCTAGGACTGGTTCGTGGCGCATAGACCCCTCCAGAACCCGTATTCCGGATGTACCTGTTAGCCAACATCTTGACTACAAGAGCTGGCCATCGTGAGCTTCTCAGTCTGATATGTAATGATTGTAATTTAGAATGTACCATAAAAATATCCAATTATATTTGACCTCTCTTCTAGTGGGTTGATATCATTGAAACTTATCACCTTGAGGATTGGACCTCAACTTTAGTACCACGCAAACCAGAGAAACAAGGCGAGACAGGTCAACTTCGGGATGAACCGACGTCACAGTTCCTACTTACCTGTGGCTTCCCCGCAAACTTAGAGCATTAGTGAAACCCCACTCACTGCGATCTTGCTGCAACTTGCAGTTCCCAGTGCACGCCAAGCCCCGCCATACGCTCCCGCCATCCACTGTGTCGTCATTAGAGCACCTAACACACGTACCACCGCCAATTTATTCTACGGTCCATGCCAGTTCTTTATTATCCTAACGATCTCATCTGCCATTTACAACTCTTACCTGCAAATATTTGCAACCTTCAATTAATACCTTGTCTCCTTAGCCCTTAGCCCGTGCGTTTAACCACAAAACTGGAATAGTCGCAGGACCGTTGTTGCTAGACATAATGGAGCGTGTCCATCAGAGTATGTCTTATTGTCTACAATAATGAGTAGAGACCAATTGATGAATGACCCTGCTAACTGCTGCTTTGCTCATCTGTTGTAGTCAATCCCTTCGCCAAGCGCGAATCCCACTCCAAGAACACTGTCGTCACTTACAAGATCTTGTCCATCCTCACCTGGTTGCTGGCCATTGTCGTCTCCTTCTACTACACCTTCAACAGCCCCGACGATGGCGTCTGGCCGCGACGTAAGATATGGAGGCAGAATGATCACTTCCACACGGCCTTCCGGATGAACCATATCATCGCCAGCATCTACTGGTAAGCATCTCCAGTATTCATATCTGTCCGAAGACAAAGACAGTCGTCTAAACTTTGTCGCTAGGATTGTCCTGTTCGTTCTGCAAGGTGGCTACATCGCGCATCTCTTCTCTGGCAATGTCGAGAGTGTCAATTCTGCCTGCTCAGTTGGCAGCCATTTCATTCTCAACAACCTGTTCCACTTTGCGTTCGTGATGCTGTTCGTGCGCTCCCTGTTCGGCTGGGCTGAGTTGATCATCATCCTTAACTTCGTCAACTTGTCTTCGCTATACTTCCGTCACAATGCGTATGCCCGATTCATTCACGTGCCAGTCGTGTCTGGTCCACTAGCTTGGACTTTTGTGGCCATATACTGGAACGGTGCCATTATGGTTCCAAACCCACAAACGCTAGTTGCTCGAATCTTCGGTAACATCTTCATCTGGAGCATCATGGTGTACGGCTTGTTCTTCATCTTCGTGTACAAGGTTCGTAATCTCTCCATCGGCACTATTCGACTATACTGACGTCATATAGGACTATACGATGGGCTTCAACCTCTCTGTCCTCTCGGCTGCCATTGGTGTTTCTCAATTCTTCGTTCAAGTCATCGCACTGCAGTGGATCTTCGCATTTACCATTATGGCGGTGTTGTTCGTATCTACCGTGGTGGTTGCCGTGCCCGCCGCGACAGGAAAGACCCGGGAGGGTGACGCTGAGAGAGCGCCTCTCTTGCCGGAGAACTAAACGCCGCACCCCACAAACAAAACTTTACGCTTCGATACCATACGGAACCTGAGGTTAAAAACTAAGTCTGCAGTCAATGGAAGTGACGGTAAAAAAGGTCAGGATAGGGGAATTTGTGGGACATCATTTAATTGTGTATCGAGCCATATCGATGTGAGAGGTTCGGATCGGAAACGGCGTATCATGGGGTAATTTGCTGAAACGACAACACAATTTGCATAGCAACGTGTAATTGTAGAACAGTCATGGTTCACGCTGCTCTCAATCTTCGAGGCCTAAGCCCTGATTCAAGAATGGATGAGTTGGGACAAGGTGCATTGTTTTTTTGGTTAATGAGTTAACGAGACGATTTTTTACTTTCGAGGTGGTGGTCCACACGAGCTAGCAGCTGGCTCCCGGGGTGCCAAGAATACCTGACAAGGCATCTTTTACGAAGGTCGGGGCCAGAAGTCTTCGATACGCTAGGCAATAGTCTACAGTGCAAGCCCGGCAGTCAAGCGCTTGCCAGATGGCTGACGGCTTAGCTTTGTTGCTTCTCAGCTGCTGACGCTCCGTATGCGGTCCGCCAACCCAAAAGGTACTTATAAGTTGCGTTTGAAGTAAATGGTTATTAATCAGTTGTTGATTTATTACATGTCTTAAGGTCGAATTCTTTTATTATTATTAAAACTACTAATTAAAACGCTAAAAAAAACCTTTGTTACTGGCATTGTTTGGTTGCAATTGGATTATTGATGTTGTAGAAGTTATGGAGAATCTACAGGGCAACACCCGTGCGGGGTTCCTTTTAACCACTGTCCTTCGTACCTGCCAACAGCATTCTAGGTAGAAAGTTAACTTATTTATTAGTTTTAGCAACCAAACAGTATGTCAGAATTTTATTCATACTGTACTACTGCTTAGCGTATCGAAGACTTCTGGCCCCGACCTTCGTATTCAACTCCAACATCACTGTGGGTCAGTGCTCATCCCTGAATCGATAACAGGCACTTCACAGAAGAACTTATTGGAAGTCCATGTAATTGCGTCGCTGCGACTTGTTTGCTATCTCACTCATGATTATGTTGTCCTCTCCGAATTTGCCATTCATCATAGGCAATGATATATGCCATATCCCACGGGTCCGAAGCATTCTCAAGGGCAGATTCGGGCCTCAACTTGTGCGTCGGATCCTGAGAACCGAAGAAATACAACATTCAACCACGGCAAGAATCTTAAGGTGTATCCACAACCAGAACGCACAGAGCTCTCAAGCAGGCTTCGACAGGGCGGTGGAATTCATGGCTGGCAGGTGAGAGCCGATCACTTCAATCTTACAATTAATTCTTAGGCTTAAAATTTCCCCGTGTGTGTTATCTAATCATACTTTAGATTCGCCGCCAAGGAAGCCGTCATCAAGGCGCACCCCCACCGTCGTCTTACTTTTCAATGTATAGCCATCCTACGGGCGACTTCCAATTCATCAGGGGGTTCTGGGCAGGGGCAGGGGCAGGAATCTATATTCAGAGAAGTAAAATCGGGGCTACAACCACAGGACAAGACTTCACAGAGCGCTCCACTCGTAGCTTTGATCAAGGCGGGCGAGAGCGCGCAGAGCGATATCTACGCGTCTGTCAGCATCAGCCATGATGCAGATTACGCGACGGCCGTCTGCTTGGGGATCAACCCGACGTCACAGCTGTTATGGGGATCTACTATGCAGAATACAGTGCCTAAACTAGATACCTAGTTAAAAGGAAATGCCAGGAAATTTCCTGCAAGCTCAATTCCCGATGGAATTCCCGATCCAGGCCCTGTTTGTATGGTTCAAGCTTTCTGGAAGGATTCTTATTTCTTGCTGACTGCCCCACTTACAGCATATCTATTTTTAGCACGCTAAGATTTCGTAACTTTAGGTGCATCACGTTTCATTATGCCTCAGTGTTCGAGAATTTTCACTTCTTATTTTAGCAACATTCGCTTATTGTAATGAATGATAGTGATTATTGCTGTCAGGAGAATATCTAGATAGAAGATCGCTTGAGAGCCGAAAACAGCCTCACATCTCTTATAGGAAACAGTATACCTACCCCTTGCGATAACTTCTAAGTGAAATTGAAGACTTGAAGGCCTAGTGCAGAAGTTAAGACACCTCTTGGCAACACGCCCTCTGAGTCGATTGTCTTTCTTCCAACGTTGTCAACAGTTATCTATACTATGCCCCTTATACTCTAAAGGAGGATTAACCGCCAGATTTCAACCTGTCTAAGCCTAACTCAAAAACATATCTCTTTTAAACTTTTCAATGAATGTCTACTCTTATCAGTATCCGCCAAGTCAAGCCGTCAGTCTTTCTCTGTGTGATGATAATTTACTCAGTCTCGTCTTTCGTCTCCAAGCCATTAATTAAGGAGTGTTGTGTCGGGTACAATGATTAGACCATGTAATCTCCTAATAGGCAATAAGCAGTTTTAAAGACATTAAAGATGCCCACGGTGTCATTAGTGGTGTAATTTGACACATTGTTCAGCGCCCTATCAGATAAAGGCGTTCTTGAAAGCAGCGCCGCATATAAACAAAACAAGACAAAATAATCGCATTTGCCTTGTTTTGCTTTGTTTAGGTCGAAAAAAGGCTTGTTTAACTTATTTAATAAGATTTATTATTTAATTTGCTTTAATTAATTAGCTAAATAAGCTAAATAAGTAGATTTAAAGCTTAATAGTCCTTTTATTTTTTTATTACTACTTAAAAACTTTTAAAATTATTATTAATTTAGTATTAAAAATATTAAATAGTTTTTAATATATTTATATTAAAGCTTAAACGTTATAAAATTATTATAAGTTTAAATTAATTAAATGTTTTTTTATATTTTAATAATATAACTAATATTAAAAGTATGTTTATTATAAATTAATAAAATAAAAAAAATTGCTTTTTATATTTTTATTATTAAATAAAAAAGTTATAATTAAATTTTAAATAATTAGTTTTTTTTATAACTAAATAATGTTTTAGTTTGTTTTAAAAAAACGTAGTATTATTATTTAAATTATAATTATTATAAGCTTTATTTATAAGTTTTTAAATATTAAAAGTAATAAATATAATAATAATAATTTTAGCAGTAATATTATTAATATAATATTTTTTTTAATATATTATTATTTATTACTAAATAAAATTAGCTTTTATAAAGTTATTTTTTTAAAAGCTTTTAAATTATATATTTAAATAAAAAATTATTATTATTTAATAAATAAATATTTTATTAAATAATTAATAATATTTTTATAGCTTTTTATATATTTTTTTAAAACTATTATAAATTTTATAAATATAATTAATATTTAAAAAAGCTATATTAATTTAATAATTATTAAAATAATAATAATATTTATAAATATAAAAAGCTATTATAACTTTAAAGCTTTATTATATAAAAATAAGTTATTAATAAAAATATTAAATAAAAGTTTAAAGCTATAAATAAAAAAAGTATTAAATTTATAAAAAAAAAGCTTTAAAGTTTAAATTATTGTTTTTTTTAATTAAATAAAAACGTATTAAATAAATATATAAATAATTTTTAAGTTTTTTAAAAAAAGCTATAACATTAAATAAATTAATATAATTATTTTTATATTATAACATTATTAAAATAAAAAAGTTTAAAATTTTATTAATTTTATAAAAAACTTTTTAGTTTTTAATTATAAAACTATATTTAATAAGCATATATTTATTAAAATTAAAATTATTATATAAAATAACGTATAATTTATTTAAAGCATTTTTAAAAATAATAAAACTTTTAATTATAACTATAAAAAAGTTTTAATAAATATTATTTTTAATTTTAATTATTAAAGCTTAAAAAATATTTTTATTATTTATAATAATAGCTAATTTAAATATATTTAAGTTTTAATTAATAATATTATTTTTATTATTAATAAATTTATTAATTTATTAAAAAGTAATTTTTTTAGTATTAAAGCTATATTAAACTTTTTTATAAAAAATATTATAATATTAAAAAATAAATTAAATTTATATATTAATTAAATAGCTTTTTTTAATTATAAAAAAAGCAATAACTTTAAAAAATTTATTATTAAGCTTTTTAAATATAAAACATTAAATAATAATATTAATAATATAGCTTTAATAACATATTTTATATTTTTAAACAAAATTTTTAAATTTATAGTTAAAAAATTTATTAAAGCTTTTAATTTAAAATAAAAAATATTATAAAAAGATTTTAAAAGCTTTATTATTAATATTTATATTATTAAATATAAAAAAGCTTAATAAAAATTATATATTATATTAGTTAATAATTTAATAAATATAATATTTAACGTTATTAATTATATAAAAGCTAATAATATATTTAAAGCTTAATAGTTTAATATATAGCTTAAAATTTTAATTAATATAATATATAATAACGTTAATAATGCTTTTTTTTTAATAATAACTTTTATAAATTAAATAAAAAGTTAATTTTAAATTTAGTAATAGTTATTTTTATAATAATAATTAAATAAACTAATTTAAATATGTTTTTAATTTAATAAGTTATAATTATATAAATAGTTTTTAGTTTTAATATTAAATTAAAGTTTAAAAAACTAATAATATTAGCAAATTATTAATTAATAAATAAATTTAATAATATATTAAGCATAATATAAAACTTAATTAATAATTATTTCTATTTTTATTTAATTAATTTAATAAAATAAAATAAAGCTATAAAAGCTTAAAAAAGTTAATAAATAATTTAAGCTTTTATTATTATAAATATTTTTAATATATTATAATTAAAAATAATATAATAATAATATTAAAAATAATATTTAGTTAAATTAATTAATTTTTTATTAAAAACTTTAGTTTTATATTATTTATTATAAAAATAATATATTTAGATTTTTTTTATTTTTAAAAGTATTAATTAATTATTAATAATAATAATTAATATAAAATATACATTATATTAAAAAATACTAAATATTATATAACTAATTAATTAAACATAAAATATATAATTTATATTTAAAATTTATATTTTAAAAAAGTATTATTAAATATTATTAAAAAGCTTTTTAAAGTTTAATATAATAATTTATTTATAAATAAAAATTTTTAAATAATTTAATTAAAAGTTTTTAAATTAAAAAAAGTTTTAATATAATATTTTAGTTTTAAAATAATAATAAAGTTTATTTTAAACTATTTTATTATTAATTAAACTTTTAATTTTAATATATATATATAAAAAAGTAATATTTATTTAAAAGTAATAAAACGTTATATTTTAAAAAAATATTATTAGCGTTATATAATAATATTATTAAATTTATATTTTTAGTTTATTTTTTAAATTATTTTATTATTAATTAAACTTTTAGCTTTAATATATATATATAAAAAAATAATATTTATTTAAAAATAATAAAACGTTATATTTTAAAAAAGTATTATTAATATTATATAATAATATTATTATTAAATTTAGTTTTAGTTTAAGCGATATAAATATTAAAGTTTAAATAAATATTAAAGTTTAAATAAATATTAAAGTTTAAACAAATATTAAAATAAAAGCAATATTTATACGTTTAAAAACATAAAAATTATTAGCTTTTTATAATATTTATATGTTTAAAAATATAAAAAATTACTAGCTTTTTTTTATAACATTTATATATTTAAAAATATAAAAAAAAATAATATAAGCTTATTATATTATAAATTAATAAAAATAAGCTAAAATAAAATAAATAAAAAGTATAAAAACTATATTTTTTATTTAAAAAATAAAAACAAATAAAAATAATATATATATATAGCTTAAAATATATTAGTTTTAAAAATATTAATTTTTTAATGCTATTTATAATATATATAATATTAAAAATAAATAAAAGCTAGTGCTAAAAATAAATAAATTAGTATTAAAATAATTACTAGCTAATATAAAAAATAATTATTTTATTTTATAAAATAAAAACATATAAAAATAATATATATATATAGCTTAAAATATGCTAGTTTTAAAAACATTAATTTTTTAATGCTATTTATAATATATATAATATTAAAAATAAATAAAAACTAATATTAAAAATAATAAAAGTAAAAAAAAATAAAGTATATAAATAATAGTTTAAATAAAATAATAATAAAATAAACTAAAAGCATAAAAATTATATTATTAAAAAAAATAAAACGTATTAATTTTAATAATATTAATCTTTTAATATTAATTATAAAACGTAAAAAATAATAAAAATAAAAAAAAGCAGTAATAAAAAATATAAATAAGTTAAAACTAAAAAAAAATTACTTATTAATTAAAGTTAGCTTGCTTATATAATAAAATAATAAAAAGTTATATAATTTAAAAGTTTAAAAAGATTTAAGTTTAAAAATAACGTTTTTAAAGCTTTAATTATAATACGTATAATATTATTAATATAAAAAAGTAAAAAAAATTAAAAAACTTTATATATTAGTATTAAAAAGTTATATTGCTTTAATTATATAATTAAAATTAAAAACGTTAATATTATTATAAAAATAATATAAATTAATAGCTTTAGCAGTATTAATTATAAATTTAATAAATTTTTAATACTAAATATAAAATATATAAAGCTATAAATAATTAAAAGTTATAATATTAAAGTTAAATTAATAATAATATTAAGTTTAATAAAACTAATATAAATAATAATAAGTTTAATTAAATAATAATAAAATTAATAAGTAAAAGTTTTATAAAAAAAATATTAAATAAACTTATAATATGCTTTTTTTATTAAATATACTTTATAAAAAATAAAAAAAAATAAGGAAAATTACCTGCAATTAATTATTAAATACTTATAAGCAATAAAAATATTTATCTTGTTTTAAAACAATTTTAAAACTGTTGTTTTGTTTAATTTAGTTAAATTAATTGCTAGTTAATTAAAATAATGTTTGGCTGGTGTGCGGCGCTGCTCGAAAGAAAAGAAGAGAAAAAAAAGAGACCAAGGCTTATTCCCAATGGTTATTGCAATCCTTCTTGTGCGTAGTACCCGTTGGATAGCATCACGACAACTCGCCCCCCAAACGCATGTAAAGCAAGCTCGCCATCACAGAACGCCAAGCAGCATTGCATCAGGATCACCTCCTGAAATGCTCAGCCTCGACTATTCCACACGAAGACCTTAATCTCAGAAGCGGCGTAGAGTAGGACCTATACGTAACAGCCATTTCATGATATTCCTCACTCGTCCAATCACCGGTATTAGCTACTAAATCTCTCGCCTTGCCTCAGGTAAGCCATCATATGTGATCCAAAACTATTAATAGGGTCCATTCGGAGCCTAAGACGTCATTTATATAGATTCCTGCTGGTCTCTGTAGTGGTTTGTTGCTTAAAGATATTGGAACTTAATGCCGTTCATCACTATAGTTAGATAGGCTGATTTACTCTCATGGGAGTTAGTATTTTCAACTGCTTGATATCAACATTGGCAGAGACCATGATCAATGAAGTGATAGATAGTAGACTGAATTGTACGTAAGTGGAAAACATAAACTGCGAAAATCTCATGGAATTTCAAACTCCTATGTGAAAGTGAATGAGGCATCTTGAATCACTTTTCGGAATTTGGCGCAATTCTATTACCGACATGATGTGCCTGCATAACAAGCGCAGCCTACATAAAAGATGCCTGTAAGGCAGAGGTAATGAAGCCTCACCTCGAAGTTCATGTAATCAGGATCAAGCTATATCATTTGTTTGGTCTCTACACAGTTTTACGCCTCGTACGGAGAAGCTGAAAGTATCCAAGAAGTCATGCAGCGCGTAATTTGGTAATATTAAACCAGATATTAAGTGATACTTGATCTATTTCATTTACGAGAAAAGTCAGGTGGCGAACTCAGGTCGATCCGGGGCCATACGGCGCTATATTTAATAATAAACCTAAGATAAGATATACAAAACCAATCAAAGACGATGTCACCTAACATTGGCAATATTACTTAGGGACTAAACCCATTATTTCTCCCTTTCACTAATGAGTTCTGATCGAAGTTGAGGAGTGACCATTAAAATAAGACCTTGATTGCAATACCTCGTGCAATAATTACTAAGATGGATGAGTTCTGTCTCTATTTCGTAGAAGGCTAGCTACGTAAAAAACCCTATCCTATGAACTGTACATAGTTCACAGGACTCTATTTTCGGACCCTTGGGAGAGAGTCAGTACAGCACTTGGCGCCGTCATCGGTGTTTTTATTTTATTTTCACTGGAAAGAAACACGTCAGCCGACTTTTGATTATCCTTGAGCGCAAGAATCGAATAATAGTAATGCTATCTATCTATATTGATATTATACTGCTTTTGCAAGGAAGACTAGGACGAGAATCACTGGGTCAGAGGTATTCATACTCTTTACACTCGATACGCATACTCACGACGCTCATTTTTGAAGACCAGGAAAAGTTAATATGAAGTAATAGCATCTGTGCAAAGACTAACGAGACAGAAGTATAGTTATGGCTGGATGTAATGTTATAACAAATTCAAGAGCAAGTATGAAGATTTAGGCACTATAGTCACCACAGCATGGACACGAAAGTATGAAATACACAAGGGTATTGAATTTAACATATGACCTTTTCTATAAGATATATAACCCAAACTGGATACAGAGAAACGAAGTACTAGAGAGCTTTATCCCACTCAACATCTTACACCCTTTCCATTACTCTAGACTTTTTCTAGTGACCAGCCAGGATAGCGGCGGCAGCCTTCTCGGAAGCGATCATGATGGGTAGGGCAATGAAGGTACCCGGGATCTTGGGGAAGATCGAAGCATCAACGACACGAAGGCCGCTGGTGCCACGAACCTTGAAGTTGCTGTCAAGGACAGCCATGGGGTCGTTGTCGGCACCAATGGGGTTGGAGCACGAGGCGTGGTGTCCCCAGGCTTCCTCCTCAATCCACTCGAGGAGCTGCTCGTCGGAGGCATCCTGCATAGGAGGCCACCACTGGACGGGCTTTCCATCAATGTCGGGGGTGTTCTCGTAGAACTTCTGAGCCATGCGCATGCCTTCCAGCAGAGCCTTGGCATCCTTGTCGGCATCCTCCTTGGGCATACCCTCGTACAAGGTGTGGAAGGTGATGAGAGGAGTATCACGGGGGTTGGCAGATAGGAGTTGGACCTGTGATTAACTAATTAGTTTCTTCTTCTGTCTTCTAAATGTTTGAGCTTCACTTACAGTTCCGGAGCGGTTGCGGGTGTGGGCCTTAAGAATGAGCCAAGACCAGTAGTTCTTGTAGGTAGGGGTGGCAGCGTTGGAAGAGTAGCCGGGGTAGAATCCGTTGAAAGTACCGGGGAAACCACCGATCCACAGATCTTGCTCTCCGTCATCGGACATGTCAGAAACCCAGAAGACACCGAAGTAGTTACCGCTGGAGGCGTAGGGACCCTTCTCGGCGGCCTTGTTCTTGGGGTCGGCATACTGAGTCCAGCAAGGGTCATCGGTGGTGGCAAGGAAAGTGCAGTCGAGGATACGGGTGAAGTTGGTAGGGTACTCAGCGTTAACACTGACTTCCAGACGATCCTGCAAGTTGGTACCGACACCAGGGAGGTCGACAACAACGGGGATGTTGAACTTCTCGAGCTCTTCCTTAGGACCAACACCAGACAGCTTGAGGATTTGGGGAGAGTTGAAGGCACCACCGGAAACGATGACTTCCTTGCTGGCCTTAACGGATCCAGGCTTGCCACTGTCGACGTTGGTGGCACGGGGATCAGCTCGGTAAAGGGACTCTCCGAAAAGGTATTCAACACCGTTGGCGCGGGGCTTGCCGGCACAGGTCTTGTTGGCGAAGGTGACCTTAGTAACTAGCGTGTGCAGCGCGACGTCAAGCTTGTACTTCTTGGATCCATCGGCGTTCTTGGCAGTAGCGGTGTTGTATACGTAGTCACGGGGGGATGAACGTCGGTAGTTGACGTTGTCCATTGTCTCGGGAAGACGGACGAACAGGGGCTTCGTGTCACGATCGGGAGCAGCCGAGTTGGCATCCAGGGCGGGAATCTTGGTCCAGGCATCAAGGATGGGCTTGGTCATGTTCAATGGCAACAACTCCGTGTAGGGGTCAATACCATTCTTGATGGCCAAGGCGATGGTTTGGTTGATAGCCGTAATGACAGGGTTGGTCAGGCTGGCGGGAATGCCGTATCCCTTGGCAGCACCAAGAAGAGCAGACATCAGCTTGATATCCTGAGCGGCAATGCCTTCAGGGTTGATGTTCAGGTTGACGTATCCGCTGTGTCCGTGGGCTGACTCCTCGTTGGTAGGGTACTGGGCGTTCTCCAGCTTCTCGTAGTACTTGCGCATGTTCTCAAGTTCCCAAGAGGAGTCGCCAGTAATGTTGGCAATGTAAGCATAGTCGTTCCTGGTAGGGATCAAGCCGACCAGAGCATTGTGCTCAGTGCAGCCACCCAGACCGCCGTAACGCGGGTAGTAGTTTCCAAGAGGAGTAGATCCCTGAGGAGGGGTTGAACCACTGTAGAACTCGCCGTCGGGTGTCGAGTATGCCAGCTTGCGGTCCTTCAGAGCCTGGGTCTCGTTTGCGTAATGGTGGGTGAAGAAACCCCAAGTCACCTCGTTCCTTTCGGAAGCAGGGTTGGCCAAGGCAGGAGAATCAACCTGTCGTAGGTAACCATAGTCACCACCGGCATCAATCAGAAGGACGGAGTGACCAGCCCGAGCCAGGTTAGCGGCAAGGGGCGATCCTCCGGCACCTGAACCGACGACGATATACTCGTATTCCTTGGCAGGAGGCTCTTGTACTGGGAGTGTCGGGCCAGTCTGAGGGAAATCAAGCTGGTCCTCAATCTTCTTGATCAGGACATCAGGACCGTTGGGAGCGAGATCACTATACAACTTCGTTAGCCTTGCAAAATTGTAGGAGTTAGGCTTCACAACTTACTCAGCTACCGCGAACGGTGCGATGGCGCTGAGAAGCGCGAGGTATGAAAATGACTTCATTGTTCTAGAACTAAGAAAATGCAGCAATGGAAGTGAACAAGGTCAAAAAGAAAGGAGGGAATGGGAGTATGCCTGAGGCAACCCTTGACCAGAGAAAAGAAGAAAAGAAGAGGAGTAGAAGTGAAGGTGAAGAGTAGTGGCAAAAGCTTGATGTCGACGAGGAACAGCCAGTGATTCTTATATGAGCTTCATCGTTTATGGCTTTGGTGGCGTAGAAGGAGTATAGCCCATTGGGGA
Source organism: Xylaria cubensis (assembly GCA_022385715.1). Classification (NCBI taxonomy): domain Eukaryota; kingdom Fungi; phylum Ascomycota; class Sordariomycetes; order Xylariales; family Xylariaceae; genus Xylaria; species Xylaria cubensis. The sequence continues at coordinate 135,071 of MU279027.1, read as the reverse complement.
CATGATTACCGCGGTAAAGTCCGAAACCTCAGCCGTTCTATTCTTAGTGGTCATGTATGGTACCGATGATATGGCTAAGGGAAAGTGGAAAGGCGTGAAAGGAAGCTAGCACTTGCTAATAGTAATCGGACTTATCGTCTCCATGACAGGTCCATGAAAGAAAACCCTCGGCTCCATGCTACCGAAATTAGGATGCTTACTTCATACAGAGGAAGCTTATTTTAACGTGGACTTACTACAGCCTTACTAAAGTAGTGGCCCTTACGAACCGCTTCATCATCTGAACAGGTTGAGTAGAATTGGTGCGGAACATAGACCGCACGATTCCTCACTATTGATCGGTAGATTGACACTCAGTACGATACCAGTATGCTCTTCTTGTTTGACGCGTCGAATACAGCAAACCCGCAGGGTGATCGTGGCGAGACCCCCCAATCCGTCAATTGGTCGGCTTTCTCATCACCTCTTGGTAAGCCCGATCGATGCTTTAGGATAAGCTTAAACACCATGTGGTTGAGCTGCGAGGCTGTTCTAATTATTACTGTACCTGTCACGCTAAGCCAGCATTGATGATTGGCAGTGGATCTAGGCCGGGTCATCCGGCCACAAAAGAAAACATTATCTCCGCAAGCGACGCTAATGTATTCGGTGGAATCCTTCAAAGCTACCTTGCGCGATGTGAAGAACTTTCGAGGTCAAGGAAATAAGTCGATATCACATATCCGAATTGCTGCGCCAAGAGCCAAGGAACCCCAAGAGATCCCCCAGACGCCAAGTAATGCTTGTTTAAAGTTTGAGTCAATGAAATGGCTACACTAGATAGATCATGTAACGTAGATTACCGAGCTGGGCAGCCTACGTCACTGAGTATGATACAAAATGTATTAAGCATTGAGAGGATTCCGAAAGGAGTAGGTCATAGAAGCCACACTTCATACTGGCCATTCAAAACTTAGCCACTACCATCATCGAACAATATATTGCGCCTCCAAGACATCAATAGTACAACCACAGCGCAACACAACACAACCACTGCACCCATCTATCTATCTCATTGGGTCGATCTTGAGTATCACGTCTATAATGTAGGATGCTACTCTATCTCGCCACCGATTTCCCCTCTTTCATCTTCAGCCATGCGACCAATCGCATCCTCGCATCTTCGCTTCGCATCTTCGGGAAACTCTTTTAGCGGCTCAGCTCGGGCCTTGTGAACGTATACGGTAAATCAGCAAAAATAAGCTTCTTACTCTTCCTTAGTCGTCTCGCCTCGCCCTAGCCGTCAGAGTTACTGTTGCCGGATCCACTTCGCTCAGCTCTAGGCTCTATCAGGGTCAGCTTCAAGCAGGGCTGTGCAGCCCACCCCTCTGGCTCACCTCACATTTCCGCACCTTGGCCCACATCCATTGCGTGCAGACGCGCAATAGTTCGCACCTTGTTGTCTGGCTTTCGTCTGTGGCTTCAGTTTCCCACGTGCAGATCCCCTGCGATAGTCACGGCGGCACCTTTTATGCATAATCTGATAGTGCGTTCTTAATCGATAATCTTATCTGGGTGTCGTATGTTTAAGGTTAAAGATTCCACGTCAGGTGGCAAGGTCATGGGGAGTAGAAGGTTACCCCTAGGGTTGATGTAGCATAAGATTAGTTATATTAAGGTCCGCGTTCCCCCCTACACGGGCTGGGAAGTTGTCTGTAATCGTCAATTTTGAACCCTTACCCCTATTTTTCTCTGCCACGACCACCTACATACGGCTCATCTTCGCGCTGGAGCCAACTCCACCGACATCGTTGTCCCTTGCGTATATGGCATCGAACCATTTGCTTTACGCGGTAGAACTATTGTATTGGCAACGAAAGATTAATATTCGGTATTGTATCAATTCTTGGTCTACTGCTTACATTTTACGTATATAAAGATCGAGGGTTAGCGGTGTTTGAGAGTATGCACCTATGCATAAACATGAAAATCCTTCTCCTGCATGATGGCGAAACTACTGAGAACAGGCGGCATCCTCGATCCTTTCAAGAGTTTCTCCACTTTGAATGGTAGTTTTCGTGTCCAACACTTCCCCTTCCATTTCAATGTCGTATTCGTTAACCTCAACAACACAATCGCCAAAAGCAGCTGCAATCTCTTCAAGACTTTTTTGCTTCGTCTCACTGCGAGCAATTAGCACATATTCTAGAAACCCTGTAAAAGTGACAAGAACGTGCTTACGGAAAATAAAGGTAAATCAGAATGAAATAGATGGCACAAATAGCGACAAAAACATAGTAGTAGTTTTCCTCAATTTTCGCGAAAGCCGTTGGCCCCGCCTCAGTAACTAAATAGTATCGTCATTAACGCAGAATCCAAAGAGTCGAGATTGAAATTCATACACGCTACGTTGATTGCATAGTGAGCAACAGCTGATATGCCGACTATTTTGCTTCGGATGAAGAAGGGTATGATCTCAGAACCGTATAGCCATGTAACCGAGTTGATGAGTCCGTCTGAGATGAAAATAGTTAGCTTCAAGAAATGAATGCGAAAGGGAAATAATATGTGACGTACAGTAACACACAGCAAAGATGTATATGCCCAATATAGCGAAACCTTTGCCAATCCGATTGTCTGTATGCTGAAACTCTCTTTGGAGGACGGCAGAGTATATTTCGGTGACAATCACGCAAGTGACACCAGCGAGGAGCATTCTGCATACACGTTAGACCGACCTACCCTACAGTTTGGTTAAGGCTTACTTCCGTCTACCCCATCTATCCGGCAGAATAAGGACGGCAACCACGTTGGCAACAAAGGCACTCGTCCCCCAAATCGCAGCCAGCGCTAGGATCATCTTTGCATCTATACCTAGCGATTTATACAAATTGGCTGTTGCTAGTTAAGAACAAAGATCATCTCAATAAGCAAGTCGTTCACTCACTTTGATAGTACTAGATAAGAAGATCAGTGCTGTGATCCTATTCGTTGCCTCTTAGGGTCTCTTACCTGTATAACATTGACACCGGTGACGGTAGTTAAAACCTGTACCGCAATACACCTGTATAATTGTAAGCAATGGCGTTTCGGCCACATGCGATGTGCACCTACACTAATACTCTATGACAATAAACCTTGAAAATCTCCCGATACCCCAGAAGAGCCCGATTTTTCTCGTACTCGATCTGTGCCTTCATGAGAGCAAACTCTTCGTGGGCTTCGTTAGGAGGAATGTCGTTTCTAATTCTTGCGAATTCTCTCCTTGCTTCTTCTATTTGGCCCTTCTGCATGAGTTCACGAGGACTCCTTGGCATGTACGTAGCTAGGCAGATGAAGAGGAGAATACCCCAAGGGGCCTGGAGTCCGAGCGGTAGACGCCATTGGGAGGCGCCATACGGTGCGTAACTACCCGCAAATCCAACCCAGTTAGCTGTCATCGTTCCGGCGGACAGTCCAACACCAGAAAGGCCGCCTATCAACCCGCGTGTCTTGGGAGCGCTGATCTCCGAAAGGTAGATTGGAACAGTGGCACTCAATGCTCTGTAAATATGAATTAGCAAGAGCAAGTCTACAGAATGCAAAAGACACGTACCCGACTGCTATACCTGCCAGCACACGGCCGGCAAGGAGTGTCCCGATATTTATCGATGCTGTCTGGATAGTCACGCCGACAGTGACGAGAACACAGGCAAACTGCATGAATCGAGTCCTTCCGAGCCTGTCCGCGATCAAGATCTGTAGTAGAGCACCCACTGCTTCTCCTGCGATATAGACAGCCACGACCTACGTACCATTAGTTGAGAGGGGAAAAAAGGACTGATATGAAGATAGAATTACAGCTCCTACGATAGCTGTCGATGGATTGTGCATATAATCGATCCAGCTTTGGTGGGCGATTGCTAAAACTTCATATCAGGTTCTTGAGCGGACGGGATGAGACAATGTTACTGACTCGTCGTGATAATGCCCGTATCAAAACCCTATATTTCATATATGTCAGAAACTCTAGTCTACAATGGGAATATTCAAAACTTACATATAGATATGTGCCGAGCGAAGCGGAAAGGGCAATGCCCACATTGTACCAACTAGGCCCCATGTCGCGTACAAATTTGAAGAACTCGGTATAAGTCTTTGAAAGAAGAGCTTATAGGATCTGTGGATGGTGTCACGAGGCGCAAGTACAGAACAAAGAGATTTACTGTATCTAGCTAGATAGCGTCTACGAAGGAGTTTAGAGTCCTTCGCGTAACAACAAGTGTCTATCGCCTACCCTAGGTATGGAGCCCTGACATATGGTTTTTTTAATGCCCGGATCATGCCCCGGATAATACCCCGGATACAATCCCGACGGGTACAGGGCAGCCAAGCCATGAGGGGAAAACGGCAGCCCGATCTACGTTTCACCCGAAGGGCAATCTACGAGTCATATTTACTTGAAATAACAGCCAGTCCATAGCTGTGTCAAACGCAGTTAGAATTATCGTCATACATCTTTAGGTAGAATTATCTGAACCTGAATGTCCCACGTTCAATAATAGAGCCAAGGCGACTGTCAAGACTGTGTGCTGAGAAATATAGGATCATTGCCATTTGCCACTACAACCTGAACGGTTTGTACCGACTTTAAGCACCGCCGAAGCGAAGAATTCGCCAGTATCAAGATCTTCTACAAGCCATGCACCAGCTTTTGTTACATTGTGAAGATGTGATCTCACATTCACCGATATCACACTATTTCATCCTAGGAGGTTTAAAGATTTCTGAACTGGACAGTCCTTGATGACAAGGGGTAATAAACGTTCATAAAGATTCAAGATCCGTCTTCATGTTGACATGGGTGGACTTTGCACATAGCACTTTGTACGGATGCTCTGCTTTAGACTGGTTCGGGTGTTGATACAGTCCTGTGATTACCTAAAGCGAACTGGCAAGCGATAGAATCAAAGAAGCGTTTGATTCGAAGGATAAAGCCGCGCGCTAGTGTAGGCTTTGTCTTCTTTTGTTGCTATTGGGTGAACCAATAACTAGATTTAACTGTCTCGAGGCTTTGAGGTCATTCATTCAATATTATCTAGAGTTGATCCTATCTATGAGCAAGGAGCCCAACCCGGTAACTGTAAGCCATTGGGAGACCTACCATCAGTACTATGAGGCCCGATAGACGTGAGACACCCTCCGAATCATTTGGGTTTGTCTCGGCAGGCTTGTTACTGTAGGAAGTGAAGGACCAATCTCTTGTACCCGGATATACTTTCAATTAGTTCCGGTACGCGAATGTACTCATCTGGTCCATGTGCTACGAGGATCGACCCTGGCCCATACAGAACTCTCTTGTTACACAGCTCGTCCTTAAGCCGAGGCACGTCGGTTCCGAAAGCCACTGGAGCAGCATCAAAGCCCTCTATCTCCCAATCCAGGAGCGCCTCGGGGTATTCAAAGACAAAATTTAACTCCACATCTGGATACCGAGATATTATTTCTTCGAGTTTGACTTTGATGCCGGGTAGGTCGGAGACCATGCGGACTTCGCAAAGAGCCTTAGCTGACGGGGCGACGATGTTATGTTTCTCGCCGCCCTCGAGAGTCCCGATGTTGAATGTGGAAGGGCCTAGAAGGTCAGATTCAGGCCAGCTCGTCGCAGACAGCTCATTCAGCACGGTTAGAAGCGTTGAAGTTGCACTTTTGCCGAGATGAGGGTACCCCGAATGGCTGTGGTGCTCCGTCAGCATAACTATTCGATGGGCTCCTTTCTTGAGACTACACATACCAGGCGATGCCGCGAGCGATGACCTCGAAGGCTACTTGTCCCTTATGACCCTTCGCAAGCTTGCTCTCCGTTGGTTCAGCGAAGATTCCTGACTCCCAGGTAACTCCCATGTCATTGGCGGCGATCATCCCATGCCCGCCGTTCTCCTCGCCGACTACGAATAATAGACCGATATCGCCCTCTGCGCGGATCTTTCCTTCTTTTCTTAATTCTTCCGCGGCTATAATCTGAGCCGCCAAGGGGCCAAGATCATCGGAAGATCCCCTTCCACGGATGATTTCACCGTCAATAGTGAGCGGAATGTGCGGCGGCACCGTATCCATGTGAGCTGTGAGAAGCACGCGTGTCTTGCGGGCCGAGCCGAGGTAAGCGTACACATTGTGACGAGTAGACCCTGGCGCGATTGGGATTCGCTCGACGGTGTAGCCTAGGCTTTGGAGATGTTGTTCTAGGAAGACGCCTATGCCATGTTCCAGCTCACTGGTGCTGACAATCGACATAAGCGATTTCAACAGATCGACTACTGGGTGGTCCATATTATTCGGCGCCATTTTTATAAGGTCTCAGGGGAATGAATATACGGGTATCTGGGTGCTATTCGCTTTTACATGCTCTATCTATACCGATACTCGGGACGTTAGAATGGCGTATTAGTGGGGTTGTTCGGGTATTACCTCCGAAGATCTGGTGTTGATCCACCTGTTCTGCTCGTATTACGTGATAGATATATGAGCAACCAGGAAATCATTTTATGTCCGACAGCGCGCGGCCTTTATTGTATAGATTTGTGCTTATTGTGAGCCATTTTTAAACCACGTCCTTCATTTTTGCGCAGATACAGCGGGAGAGTTCTTTGGGGTTGGGATAGAGCGTGTCTTCTGAAACTTTCATCCATGACTCTCCAGTGTTGGAGGCCTGGAGGCCTAATGGCGAAGGCATCGCTTTCCGGTGTTGGATTTGGAGAAGATTGCGGCTTCGAGTCCCGTCTAGGTCGTTATTAACTCGTTGTAGGACATCTTTCTATAGTTTTGAGCTGTGCTTGCCTAGGTCATCTCTATAAAATATCTTTGGTCCGGGAGGACGATACTTATCATCTAGAGTATAAACATGAGAGAATTCCCATCTATCTAACTACTTTCGGTTAGTATTTCATCTTTAGTATACTCATACACGCACATTCCCATACAAGATGATAGTCTTTAGCGCTACGCTAGGCACTAAAAAGGAAGACCACCGTTACCACATAATCTAGTGTATGTAAATTCGTAACGATACTAAAGTTACCCTAGAGTTCGTAACGAATCAGCAGCGTTCATTCAAAGCTCTTTCTACGCTAAAGCTATATATGGGTTCCGTTTCCTGTTACTCTCCAATAAACGGCCTTTTTAATCTTTTGGCTGCAGTAGTGTCGTTACGAATTTACACAGATTATGCGGTACTCACGAAAATTCAAGTAGAATTTAGCTCTTCAAGCTTGTTACTACTCAACATAGCCCCTGTTCAGCAAGTAGGCTAACTAGCTTCACACCGTGTCTGTACAAGTCTTAGCGCGGTGCTACACAATTGTCATCCTGTTGACCTAGTAGTGGAATAGTATAAGGAAAGGTAATTCCACCACTACGTAGTTGGAGTTGGGTAAAAGCTAACTAGGCAATATTTGGCACGCCAAAGTAATGGCCGACCACTCAGAGAATATCCTGTCTTGTGGTATTTATACCAGAAACTTCAATGAGAGCTCATGCGTACGGGTTATGGGGTGTGAGTGGCTTGTATAGCCCATGGTAAGCCTTATTATTAAACTCCAAAGCCCGAGGCAAATCCCGGTGCACAGCTATCAGCCGTGATTTAATCGCTACTTGTTCTCCTATGATGGTTTCACTGACCGAAATGATCACAGTGGTAGCGTTAGTGTGAGCACAATGAAACCCACTCGGAGCTCGTGACTCAATCTGAGGCTCTAAGGCATAGGAGGCCGTCTCTTCTGCATCAGCACTAACATTTGACTGAGACACTGACTATTTGAGGGGTCGTCTGTTCCTCTCCGCTATCTAAGGCATCTCGTTTTAAATGTTGTTCCTACTAAATATAGTATCCACATTCGAGATCACACGTAACTTGGTGTTTTTGTCGGCCACAGCTGTGTTTGTCCTCGCGTCAGGGTCGATAATTACATATGGAAAACTACTATCTCATCTACCTAGGCAGCTGAAGAAATAAGATTGACCATATTCGTCTATCATCTCTATAAAATTTCTAACGCCGATGACAGACTTTCCAAACATGTCTTACGAAACTGCGTAAGAAAGCCTCTAGGCAAATTTGTATGCGAAATGACTCTATAGTATGCTACGAGACAATCAGACAGCCTACTATACATAGCATTAATCCGAAATTAACGTTTCAGATACCTCCCTGGCCACTCACATAAACGAGCATCTTTAAATTCCGGTATATTCCACCTTCTCAGGCGTAGCATGAAATTCAGTCAATGTTCTGGCAGGTACCAAACAATAGTATGGTTGTAGCGACCCACCTACATTTGTATTAAACATTTAACAATAAAGTTGTAAATATAAAGCAAACGTTATGAAACAAAGCGTACGTTGGAAAAAAAAGAAAAAGGAAAAAAACCGTAGCATAACAGACTTGGCAAGATTCTCTAATATAAATACCTAACGACGTTGCGTGATTATAATTCTTCTTTCCCGAATTAGGACTATCAATCTAACCAACAACTCTACCAAACTACAACCTTGACAAAATCATTATTAACTCCATCGAATTACTATCAACTTCAACAAAGACCAACAGCAATGTCATCTCCACCTGATAACCAGCCTGCTAACCAGTCTGCTAACCAGCCTAGAGTCATCGTCACAGATGAGGGCGAAAGGATAACAAAGGCTGAGTATATTGAAAATAGGGATCTACCAGGGAGGTATAACAATCTTTCTAGCGCCGAACTCCTGGACCACCTTGAGCAAATCATTCCGGAAAGTTTCCATCCCGATATGCCATATTTTGAAAGATTTCGAGAACAGCACTTAGCCCAGGGTACGATTTCGAATGATCAAGATGAAATTCTCAAAAGCGTTAGGAAGAAGATAGTAGCCACGGGTAAGACGGCCCTTGTGGTGCAATTCGCTCTCGAAGCATGGCCGGAGGACGAACCTACCGGTCAGATTCAGGTGCAGCTTATAACGACTCTACATGACGAGGTAAAATACAGGGCCATATTCTTCATAGAGCAGTACGACATACTACTTGGTCATATTGACTGGCTAGAGCACTTTGCTGAGTTCGACGCTCAAAATATTGAAGCTATGATTCAAGATGCGGAAGAGTTTCCTGAACCACTGTGGCAAGTTCCTGAGCAGTCTGAGCAAGCTGCACCCTCTGAGCAACCTGAGCAAGGCGAGCAAACTGAGTGATCGCCTATTACTATCAATCGACAAGGTAACACTCACCCTACCCCCCCAATTTTCCTTAAGTTTCCCTGTGTTCCCTGTAATTATACATAGTTATTTAGTCTACTGAGAAATGATATAAATTCATCTACTTCGTAAATAAACCATTGTGAAATCCGCCGCTAACCTATTCTGTAATTGTATTCAAGTTTCTCAATCTTACTGTAAAGTAAAGCCAAGAAACTGCAATAACTACCAATGAGGGTCCTATCAACCAAACTAATCCTGGCCGTGGTCCAACCCTTCGTCTAGAGAGGAGAAATAGCAGTGTGGCTCCAAGTAGAGCGATAAGTGTGATCAACTGTTCAGAAATACTAATATCTGGTAAACGAAACTCTGGCATCGGGACTTTCGTGACTCGGCCCCACCGAGTCATAATCCCAAATGCCTGGCTCCCAGTTCTTTTTGTCGCGTTAGTTCTGCCAATCACCGTGTTTGATTGCACCATACGCACTCCATTGAGAAGCTCTATCGGGATCTGAAGCATGGCTATATCGAGTGCGGTTTCCTCGATCTTGAAGCAGTCTTGGCTAGGGCACCTTTCACTCCGTAGGTCTCGCGCCTGGCGAGCCCAGGACGGTAATAAGTGTGTGATTGTCGTTCCTAGTGTATTGTTTATTATGCTAATCTCGGTCTCCCTTAATAAGCCACTCAAGGTAGCCCGAGGCCCGTCATCCTGGTCAATATCGATATTCCTGAACTCGAAAAGCCCAACTTGTAAATGCTGTAATGTGGAACAGCCGTAACGTAATGGCTTCTCTACTAGAGTTTCCAGGTCACTAAGAAAGCTCTTGAATTCCTCGGCTCCGTGTTGAAGTATGAGACACGAGCGATGAGAATCAATTAGCACCCTCAGTTCGTTGAACTGCCGCCATGCCGCTTGCCACTGTTTCAAGTTGATGTTATTTGCCACATCGAAAGGCGGTTCGAGTGCAGATGCACCACGATACAGCAAGTCAAAATCGCAGTCCGGGAGCTTTTGTGGTAAATCAGTCGTATGCGCCGTTGATTGTGCGGTGGTCTGAGTGCTGGTGATAGTAACGGTAGTGGTGGCAGTAACAGTAGCGGTTAACTTCTTTACATGTTTTGTATCCTGTATTTGATTTCTAAGGAAGTCGAGGGCTAGGATCATAATGAGCGCAAACATCCACCCAACCATGTTTATATAGAATCCTTATTTATTATGAAGATTTTGGTCATTCTTGAACTTCATTCGCAGAAACTTGACCTTTTCCACAACAAAAGGCAGTAGCGGATCTGGTACTTAAGACCAACTAATTAATATTGAAGCCGCGATTGGTTTGTTTTTAATAATGCCGGATTCGGCTACCTGAAAACGGGTGCTCATTGTCCTTAGCATCGGCAAGTATGGCGTCCTTAGCCATTGTTCTATGATAAATGAAAATGAAAGACTGGCTGCCATCAACAATAGCTTATTGGTCAATTAATCTTCAGCCACAGTCAATTAAAGCCTGTGCCCCTTACGAGAACTAACCTCTAGACAGAACAGATGTCGGCAAAATCGTATTAACGCCCAGTTGAGATCGCGTAGGTAAATTTGTGCGGGTATTCGTCGAGTAGACATTTGTCTTACCTTTAGTATTAATTGGCAGCCGTGTCAGAAAGATATGTAGCATCAACAGAGGGGTCAATCGGAATGGACGGGTATGTTTACCTGGTGTAAGACACGATTTACACAATGTCTTACTGCCCCTATAATCAGTTTACCAGACTTATGAGTTCAAAGCAGAGGACTTGTTGTAGGTATACATTAAACTTTAAAGTTCTTAATGCATTGTTTACTCTATAGCCATGTGGATTTTAATATTGTGAGAATGAAATCGCAGGGCTAGCTCAATTTTAGCAATTTGTATCGAATGCATTAAATTTCCTTTCAATGTACCTGCCCCCTTTACAGGATCAATATCCCGCACCTGCTCACTCGGATATCTATACTGAACATGAATGATTAAGCAGACTTTCGACGAATGCAGTACGCCCGTATTTAGATGATTCTAATCAATCCTTTCCATAGCGCAAGTGGTCAGGAGTAGTATGGTCCAATAAGCTAATGCCGAAATCAAACCGTAATTGGCAAGCTGACACTTGAGGAATGGTCAACCTATCCAGTGCTACTGCCCCTTAAACATCTATGCTGGCTGGAATGGATCTTTACCTTCCCTTGGCCTGAAAGGTTGGCCGTACCTATTGTAGTATGTCGATTTCTATACCCTTAACGCCTAATCGGGGGGTACGCCGAGAACGTTTTTGTACTCCGACGCCTAATACCTACCTGATGTATTTTGATGCGGGCCTTGTCTTTTAATGTGGCCTCGCAAAGATGTTGCTTTGCTAGTACCGCTGTGCTGTTACAACCTTGCCGCTTTAAGGCAAGAAAAAACGTAAATCGACATCTTTGTATTTTATACGACGTTGTCTTGACACTACCTACTTATTTGTATGATGAGTGTTGCGTTGGAAGAAAAATTCGTGCTGCCTGCCTAAGGATAGCTCGCATGTCGTCTGTCTATAGGCGAGTGAGGGCTTCATCGGCCCCCGCCAAGAACTTATAGGCTTTTCTTTACGAAGTAAGATTAACAGAAAAGTTAACGTCGACATTTGGATCTATCATATGGGGGTTTGGGGGAGAAGCGTTTGACAAGGGCGAGCGTTGAGCCACATAATATTTAGCTACTACCAGCTATTTTCGAGGGCCGTCGGTCTCGGGGTCGGGGCAGCCTGCAGGCTTACATAGACCAATGCCGACCTCCTTTTCTTACCCGCCCCGAACGTCGGGCATAAGCTTAGGGCTGGCGTGAGTGGATCTGGATACCTCCGACCTTATGGAAATTAACCGGGAAACACCTGGGTCGCTGATCTCTTATTTCAGGTCAGCTTAGAACATCAAGAGGGCCGGGGTCTCTTGACAATTGCGGCGACGCGGTGTAACGCCAGCTCAGCCTTCTCCTGACTGTCCGTAAGTTTTCGGCATTTGGGGATGGGCATTGGATCGACGGAACTCGGGATTTGGCCAATCAGCATCCTTACTACCATCTCCTTTCCCCTTTCCTCTGTTGCATCAGTGAAAATCCAACATGAATTGAGTTCTTATTACTGCATCGTGCTAGACGATCGCTATGTGTATGTGATACTGAGAATGACAACCGATGCGATTCGTTGTTATGTAATAATGTCATCATTTCATAGGAAATTTTGTTGAGATCCGATATCACATCAACTACACCGGGTAAGTTGTATATATTTTTTTCTGGTAAAGCTTGCGGCTTGCCGAGACGAAGGGCCCCAAGTCAAGTAAAGCTATAAAGACCCCAAGCGTTTCAGCCGCTGGCCCCTCTATAACCAAAAGCTTATAGACGGGTATTCGTAGAGCCCAAAACGAAGGCTGAGAAGGTCACCTACTCCCTCTCAGACTCCAAGATACTATTTCAGTCTCGTAAACACTGCTATAAGGAAGGTTATTGCTACTGTAAATTGCATAAGAGTTTCACCGCGTGACAGTTTGTGAAATTTATCTAGTATAGATCGTCGTCGAAGCGGTAGGTCAGCTTATGTGTATTTGATGCAGGACTCTTTTATGTAGGAATCTGAGTTCTTCTGGTGGAGCATGAAAGTATGCATCGTGAACCAGACCACAGACCCAAGCCTGCGTTAAGAGGCCAAAGTTGCAATATTGATCAACGCTGGGTCTGCTTTCTGATAGGTTGGCGATCGGCTGTAGGACATGATACTCATATGAGGGCAGTGTCATAGAATAGTCTCTGAAGGCGCAAATTCTGAGTATAAAACTAGGCACTTCCTCCGTATTGAGCTTCCTTTTCCTTCAACTCAAGTCCCAAAGCACACAATCTTGTACAGAATCCACCAAGAAACAGCCGGCCACAGCACTCATTATCAGTCCTCACTTAGAATTCCTACCTCATCCCTATAAGAAATACAAAATGCAGTTCACTCTTGCTACCTTCGTCGTCGCGGCCCTCGCTGCCTCGGTTAACGCTACCGTTTTCCTCGGAACCCGCACTGGTACCGACGGCGGTCAGAACAAGGTCGCCTGGTATGTCTTTACACCTAAGCCCTTTGACCACGGCTTCTACCTAGTCACTACTAACAATGCCTAAACTAGGTCCAACGGCACGCCCGACGTCTGCTCCGGCTTTACCACTGTTTCGTCTGCGAGTGAGAACCCTTGCGATCGGGATTTCAACGTTGATGGCAACAACGGGCCGTTCAGGTTCGTCGGTTGCGGTGGAGCTGGCCTTACGCTGTTCCGCAACGGCCAGTTCAACTCAAACTGCCAATCCAAGGGGAAAGACATTAAGTGCCCCGACGGTGCCAAGATCAAGCAGGAATGGCAGTGCTAGATTGTTTCCGGAATTTTAGCAAGGCGGGACTATATGAACGCCACTGCATGTAATATTATGTGATAGGGGGGGTTTGGGGGGAGATGATGAGTAGTAGCTTGTGTTGGGTTTCTGAGAGTTGTCATTTCCGTCGTTTACTGTCATTCGTTTACATACACTCAAATCAATTGAGCGACTGGCCATCCTCAAACTAAACTCTGGTTATGGTTTTGTGTATTCTTGAACATTTATCTGCTCATTGTATGCGTCGAAGCTGAAGACATGATTCTCAGTCAATATTGCAGTGATTCGAGTGAACTTACCTACCCCTGAGACTTGACCAAGGAGACAATTTACCGATTACATATGTAAGACCAGCGAATACAGATAGATTCAATACGGAACCACTTGATAGGGTAGAATATAAGTTGAATGAATAGACGGAGAAAAGAATGAACGAAAACTAAGGCGAAGGACTAAATATTTCGTAAGTGGCTCAGTTGCCAGAGCCTTCTCTAATTGAGAACATTATATTATATACACCACAGCCAGCCTGATTACTAGCTTAGTCTGTAACTGGCGACTGGCACTGCCTCAGCACATGATTCTCTTAACTCATAAGGGTAATGTGGCATACGATTGACGAGCGTAACAACAGCCGAATTGTAACGATACTCATCAATAACTGTGCTAGGAGAAGTGCTTGTACCACTTGCCTCACTACCCCAGAGCCTGGGGATAGCTCACCGCGTCGTCAGAACAAGGCCGTCTAGAGATGAGCAAAGACCTTGTAAAATTGAAGCTATAAGGGTACGTTATGCCGGTTGACGATATGAGAGCAGGGATATTTTAGATATACCGGACCCGGGTCGCAGTTGGTCGGTGACTCTCGGCAGGCTCCTCGTACTGAGCTGAGGCGTCTTCGAGATATATCTCAAGATGGGTCGGCCGTCGCATCTAGTATTCAGAGCTTGCCACACATGTTGTCTACACATGTTGGCTTCAGCTCGTGATACCTGAGGCGGTTTCTATTGAAAACAAGGGAAGCAAGTGATGCCATTGCAGTTCTTAAATTGAGTCATCGTTACTCCACAAGAGGAAAAATCTCGTTCCGCTGGTTTTATATACCCGGTCCATGGGCCCGTGCCTGGTACCCATGTGTCCGGGGAACATGCCGGGCGCGTTCCGTCACACGTTGGATGGGCAACTACAATTACAGACTGATAGGCGAAAAACCAATTATTCTTTCACTCCTTCTGCATGTCCTTTAGATACCTTAGTTCTCATATTCCCACAAATTACTGGACTACGGAATCAGAATGGAAGGCCGCAGCAACAAACGGCAGCGTACGAATACGAACCAGGATTTCGACGCACGTCCTCCTGTGGTAGACGTCGATGAGTCTTCTGATTCCGATGATTCCGATGATTCTGATAATTCTGATGATTCTGGGGATTCCGATGATTGGGCTGAAGTCGATGAAACCCTTAATTTCTTTAATTCAATTGATCCTGATAATTTCTTCCCCAGCGATCCGGGCGAGCTTCGCTACAATCCTAATGCGGTCGAGACCGAGGTCAGCCTCTATATTCCTTGCTGCTAGTACACAAAGTCCTCAAATGTAAACTTCTGTATTAATGCGGTTTATATAGATCGACCGGTTTGACATTTCGAACAAACCGCCGCCAAAGCGTTGCCGATGTCACTCGCGGTCGAACAGCTGTCGCAACTGCGCTTGCAGCAAGGCGGGCATTAGCTGTAACGAGTCCTGCGGCTGCGGCCACGGTTGCGGCAATCGCATTACCAGGATGAATATGAACGACTTGTTCGGCCGAAACACCGACGGAGCAGCACACAAACTACACCCGTGCTTCGCCACGCGGCTGCAGAAGATGCCGGACGAGACTTTCGAGCGGCTTACGCTTGACAATCTATTCCGTTATTTGAAGAGGGAGTTGCGCCCCTCGTTGGCCGAGTTCAATGAAGATATCAAGGACTGGCAAGAGAAGTGGAACGAGTTCGAGGAGATGTCATCGGTCCGTACGTTTGACCGTTTACTATTGAGCAACCGTAAGGTCGAATTGCAGCGCATGCTTCTACGCATGGGGCTCCTCAGAAGCGAAGACTGCTATTACTTCTTCTCTTTCTGTAGGGGAGGAGGAGGCAGCTGGGGTGGCTGGGGAGCCAGGGGATCGAGGGATCTCGACGTAGAGTTGGAACAACTCGACCTCGGGGGTGGTCGCTGGGAACAGATGGACTGCACGTGGCACTGTCCAATATGTCGCGAGTGTAACGACTGGCGCGACTGGCACTGCGCAACCTGTAACAAGTGTACTTATGGCGTGAGTATCCCGTGTAGTGGCTGTGGTGGGGTGTCAAGCATGTATCATGGATGCCATGCCACTGAGTGCTCGAGATCGAGTCCGTATTAAAGTTTCACCTATAGTAACCCATTCTACTTCATGCAGGCTCAGTCTTCAAAGTCAAAAGACAATGCTCACAGCGAGCTCATCTTTGAAGAGTGTCTAATCATAGGTGACACGTTTCTTCAAGGAAAACAGGTTAGCATTAGCGTTGCGATCTCACCTGGGTAATACAAGTGTCTTGCAAGTTGGTGGTGAGTGTGGGTTTGCGTGGTTCGCTCTCTGTTCGCTCTTGGATGAGTTGGGTACTTCAGCCGTACAATGATGCTACGAGCCGAGGCAATGCAGCCAAACAAAGTTGGAGTGGACCGGCTGGGTGTTGTCGTTCATTAAAAAGACCATGTCGATAAAGATAGCCCTTGATGTTTTTCGAAATCGAGACGGCGCCGAGGTTGGGTTAATACCGATTGACTTTGCAGCTGAGCTACTTCATAGGTATATGGTATTCTGCTTCTGCACTTATACGGGCAGCATAAATGCTAGCTGGCTAGGCACCAATCCTAGCGGAGCACGTTGTACCCAGACAGTTGTGTGTAGAAACGGACTGGCTGTGGTAGAGAGTGAAAAGGGACATGGCCAACATCGACGGTTTGGAGTAGTAAAACTCATAACACCTCACTGGTTTGACGGAGTGCGAGGCACGACTATCACTATCATATGAATCGATAGGTTTTGACTATGATGTGGAAGACTGCATAGACTGTTATGAGCCAAAACGGATCGCCGCTGGAGCGCATTGCAACCCAAAGTGGGTTGAGAGTCAAAAACACATGAAAACCTGGAATAATGCCAGGGCGTGACCTTGGGGTTGTTGCTAAACGTAACGAAATTTGTTTGGTAAAGTGTAAATGGTATGATTGATAAGATCGTTTCTAAATCCATGTGTGTAGGCGTAGCCAATATGCAGCTAACCATAACATAGTTAGAGTAGTTCCACCGTTCCATGCACATGTGATATCCAGTTCCGCTAGCCACGCCACAAGCCTCGAAGCTTCATTCTGAGCCACTCACGTCTCGCAACGCGATTTGATTAAGTCAGCATCTGCACACAGATTGGTGCGCACCGATTTTAATATGACTTCGTCTCGTGATGATACCGACGAAGCGTCGAGAATAGAGACCGACGACTTGAACGATACTTGGTCTGTTGAATCATAAGCAGCACTATATTTCGAAGAAGACATGAGTCTCAAGCGATAAGACTTGGATATACGGACTTACCATCCCATCAGCGATATTGATAGATAATTACTAAAGATCGCGTGCCCTTCCCAATGGGGAGGTCATACTACATACATACATGGAGGAGGGTCTCTTGGTACACAACATGCTCAAGATTAGATAGATATGGATTAGTTGGGTGAAAGAGCCCGACCCCAACTTTGCTTTTGGTTGAATGCGAGAAAAGATATGCTGTACTACTCACCCTCAGCTGAAGTTCGCGTCAACTGCGGCTCATGTCCGTTATCAAGAAAAACACCGACCAATTTCTCTTCGTCTGGTTTGTTGCTCATTCTGCCACTTTCTCACTTGATAAAAGTCTTGGCGACGATTCGGACCGTTGACCGGTGAAAGACGATTTGGATAAGTAAGGTGGTTGGGCACGCACGCACCACCTTCGACCGAAACCCACGATACAACCCATACCCATAACCCATTTTCCATTTTGCCATTCCCATCCTAGCTCACCCACATCCACACACTAACCCGCAATCGCGCACATGAACTCCTGTGACCCCGGTCGCGATGTCCGTTCCGGCCAACGGTGAAACGACAATCATGACTGACTGGCGCAAGCAACATCCTACTGTGGGCCGGGCATACTACGTGGTTGACGATGGCTGGGAGAAGAGAAGGTGAAGAAGGGAAAAGGGGTGTTTTTCGTACCCACCGAACCATGACACTTTGAGCGGTGAGGACCCTGCAAACCGTGGCCGCGCGCGAGAGTCGGCCCAATCGGTGCACGCCCCGATCCACAGTCGGGCATGTCGGTGGCCAACGCTAGATAGGGTGGTACAGTAACGGCAACAAGGCGGTATGGTGCCAAATGTTGTGCGGCGGGCGGGCGTTGTGTTATAAGATGTTAGAGTTGCCCCTCCTCTCCTCCTCTTCTTCTTTTTTCCCTTTTCCCATCCATCGCACCATGCCTTCCATGGCTGGTACACTCGGTCTTCACGCCTACGGCCTCGGCTCCGGCCTCTGGGAGATGCCGTTCGCGGCCCCCGTGGCCACCTTCCTGGAGGACTGGTTCGCTCTGCAGTATCTGCTGCCGCTCATCTCGTTCGTCTGTGTCGGACTGGAGGGTTGGTGCTTCTTCGACCTCACGCGCAAGTCGCTGGGCGCGAGATCCGCGCGGGCTATCGCCGACGCGCGGGACGCCGCGTCCCTGGAGGATTACGACGTTATCAAGGATTTCCCGAGGGGTGGTTTTGAGCCTTGTAAGTTGTTGCGGGGTGTGGTCCCTCGGGGGAGGGGGGCTGTGTATGTGCATGTAAGCATTGCTGACGCAAATCTTATAGCGAACAACCAGCTGTGTGTTCATGGGCTACTGGGTATCAAACTACACGCGAAGCATACCGACTGTCCGTCAACCCCGTAAGTACTAGACCGTCTACTACAGTTCTTGTCACGTTGCAGTGAGAACTAACAACAGAGGCAGTGTCACCGCAAGACAAGGTGTCAAGGGCCTAACTATGCCGTGTGGATGTTTGATCATCTCCAAAGGACGCTTATCGCAAACGCGAAGAAAGCGCAGGAGAGAGATGTCCTGGATCGCAATATGATCATAGAACAAATTCACCCATCTACCATCATCCACCATCAATCCGCCAAAAGATAACTGCGCTCTCCTGCCCTTTTGATGAGAAAGGGTTCCTGCTATGTAAAGCGGGCTGAATCTCATCATTGAGCAAGAGGGAAGAAGTAACCAACACTCATTCACCATTTCCTATGTCTCTATGCATCACGAAGCATATCTATATATGAACCATTTACGAACTCGACGACAAATACGAACAAACAAACAGACTGCATTGCATTGCATTTGCCGGAAGGGAAAAGAAACGACCAAAAGCATTGGCATCGGACGGAGTCAAGGAGTAGGGAAAGGCCACACACAAAGTCCTTGTTTGCTTGGGCTTTTGGTCCCCATCATCACGCGGAAAAATAACACAGAATGATTAAAGAAATGAAATGAAAGTTTAGGGTATATATTGACGATAAATTGACGAACATTATTCGCTTATTTGCTACGCCCTGGTTGGTGCTTTGATGTATCTCCGAAGAAAAATTTTCTGACAACTTTAAGTGCGTGCGTGCGTGAAAATGAGCCCTAGGATGCGATGCGCATACTCCAAATCCTCAATACGCTTAGTATATCTCTGAGGCTCAATTTGGTGCGGGGCTATATTATCTTAGATTAATCTATGGATCGGCACTGCAACTCACTGCAATGGCATAGACAAGACTAAATTGATCCAAGATTCTGAATATTTTGATATTTCTTATGGGCAACGCCTACATGTCCATGCTATAAAGTTTTGTCTTCCCTCATGTCATTTTAACGTACAGTGGCTTATCATGATATGTAAAACCGTCGTAGCTCAGTGGGTTAATACTCCAACCTCGCTTACTGATCCCTACATCAATCGTCTTTTTTAGGTACAAGGGGTAGGTATCTCACAAGTTTTGATTGTGTTATGATTCGGCAGGCTTAGTAGCATTAGGAGGGGAAGGGGGAGGTTGGAACAGAGTCACTTCTGGCCATGCGTCCTCGGCAGCCTTCTTAAAGGCTTCTGCCTCACTACTTCGCCACTGGAATAGTAGTCCCAGGGCTTCAGCCGCTGGCTCCCAGTCGTCGCTCTTCAATTTAAGGACGTCGAACAGAGCCTTCTCGCACGTCTTCTGATCTTCTCCCAATAGCTTCTGAATCTTGACGGCCGAGACGACATGAGGAGCACTATCCTTATGTTGCTTCAAGAATTCAGTGTTATACTTCTTCAGGTCTGTCGAGGAAGGAATAGCTGTGAATTCGGTGTTTATAACTTCCGCGACCTTGGTGGGCAGGGATGCCAACTTGGAGCTCAGCTCTTGGCGGAAACGCACGGCTTGCTCGTGGACAACTGGGTTAGCCGCATCGATGGCAAGCGCAGCGTTCAAGCATCGCAGGGCGAGAAGGAATTTTTCTATCGAAGTGAGTATAAGAAGGTGGGAAACAGGAATGGTAGGGTGAACTTACCTCGTCTGATATACACCTCAAAGCCAGCAACTTGGCCATCGATGTTCTTTGGACTGAACTGAAGTATCGGCAACAGAAACTTAGTAGCCTCGACTAATGGTTGATCAGTCGAAGCAAGCTTCAGTCCAAGCGGGTCGTCATCCCTCTTGGCATTGTCTGAAGTGGGAGCTTTGGGTTTATTAGGATCCTGTTTCGCAGCGTGTTCTGCCGCTTCCCGCTCAGCTTTTTGAGCCTCTTTCCTCGCCTTCTTCAAGGCCTTTTTCTTCTCTGCGTCATCCTCCTCTGTACCATTGGCAGAGCCGTTGACCGCGTTCGTAGCTAGTTTGCTGTCGTATATACCGAGATATGCTGCGACTGCGCCAAGCGCGGCACGCGTGTAGAATGGATGTTCGCGGAGCTTGTCCTCCCATACAATCATGTCGACATACGCGCGAATTTGACCCTTCCTTAGCGAAAAGCTATGAAAGTCAAATTGATCTTCTTGCCAGACATCAAATATGTTATACACGGAATGAAATCGTTTCAGTGCTAACCCGATGAGTCCATTGCGCACAGAAGCCTCCCCATCTTCTGTCAAATACCATATGCTCTGCATGTCGATGAGCTCAGACAAAGGTCCAGCGGATGAGTCACTTCTAGTAAATAGCGCCATCGTCTTTAAGGCTTTAGCCGTTTCGTTATTCCGCAGCTGATACTTCGCAGACTTCGTGTTGATATATCGATCTTTCAAGTCAAGATTCCGAGCCTGGTCCATGATTTCTGCCGCCTTGCGTGTATTGCCATAATGTTTCCATATCCGGGCTTTGGTCATATGAAATTCGACGTTCTCGGGCACCAGTTTGAGACCTTTATCGACATACTCTAAGGCTTTGGCAAGATCCCGTGATAGACTGTAGTTGTAATGCTGAGCAAGGTAGTAAAGACCAGCCGGTGTGCCTTTCAGCTCCCCCTCCGTATCTGCTTCGCCTCCAGATTGAGATTCCCTCTCCTTGACATACTCGAGAGCCAAAGACTCCAATGTCTCCTTCTTGTAAGGGTCAGAGTAGAGATGCTTGAGATTTGCAAATGTAGACGGCACGCCCTTGTCTAGCATCAGTGCCAAGTAAGCTTTAGCAGCTTCACGGAAATCATTGCCTATGGGCTAGTTAGTCAAGCCATATCCGACATGAGCATAACCGAATTCTCTATCACTACTCACCAGCAAGGAAGGTCAGAGGTAATCGTTTGGCAGCGTCGCAACGGGGATTCTTCTTCGCGTATTCGTCATAGATAGCCTTGCGGGCTGTTCCATCATCATCATTGAGGCCCAAAACTTCTGTTAGTTTGTTGTAGTATTCCGGGTGTTCCGGGTTCCTTTCTAACAGTGCTCGATATGATTTTGCAGCCTCTTCCTTTCTGCCAAGTTTTGTGAGATACTCGGCCCTTAACTCTAATACTGCGAGGCGGTCGAGATTGTGCTTAGCAATGGACTCGAGATGATCAAGTGCTCTTTGATAGTCGCCGGTTTCTGCGATGATGGAATTTTTATACATGAGGGCTTCCGAGTTCTCGTAGTCGGTATGGGAGGGAGGCGCTTTGAGAGATTCTTCGTAGGTAGTCAGGACTTTTTCGGCTTGCGCGAGATCACCGGCCAGGTGATGGGCGACGGCGAGGGCGGTCCAATTCTGTCGCAACTGGGATTTTGCTTGCAGCATGGCTGTCCGGCTCTGGATGTAGCCCTGGTAGTCGCGCATCTGTATTTGTAGGAAGGCCAGGTCCCTTTGGATCTGCGGCGAGCCCGGCTCCAGCTTCAGTGCAAACTTATAGGCCTTGATAGCCTCCTCAAAATTCTTCTGGTGGCGATACAGCAAACCGTAGACGTGCCAACATATGTGCGACTTCATGTCGGCGGTCAAAGCCTCCTTAGCCAGGGCGAAAGCCTCGTCCGTCTTGCCGGTTGAGTTGATGATTAGGGCCTTCATGGCCATCGTGTCTCCATGTTTGGGGTTTTTCTTGAGAATCTGCTCGGCCGCCTTCAGACCGCGCTTATACTGCTTGTCCTCATAGTTGCGGATAACCTGGCGAAAGAGCGAGTTCTCTTTCGCACTGAGGGGTTGTGGCATGACTGCTAGTGATCAACTGATCACCGTGGGACCGGAGGACCAAAAGAGGAACCAAATAGACAGACCCTGCCTGCCTCGACACGATCGCAAAGGGGACTGGGTATGGTGTCGACGACGCGTGACTGGCGGGAGGGTGGTGTTGGGAGCGCGCAAACGAAGACGTCGTAGCTGTTGACGTTTACCGATATATGTAGCGAGGGTTCGTAGGCACTTTGTGCACCAATCGCTAGCCACGACGCTACACCTTGATCGCGGGTCGAAAGTGCCCCTGGAAGGAGGAGAAGGCCCAATGGAAGCTCGGGAATGGGGAAGGCAAACGGGGCGTCTCTGGACACATCTACAAGAAATGTGGTTACCTAAGTACACTACTGTAGCATGATGGTGGTGGTGGTCAGTCTTTTGACGGTTGTTTAGCGGAGCTATGTGATTCGCTGTAGTCCACTATAATTAGCTTTAAAGCCGCAGACTGGAAGGGATGTTTTAAGGGTCTAATTTTTGAGCTCGGACCACTTGTTACTCGTAACTCATTACGGAGCCGCGGGGCAGAATTACCCAGGTCTTCAACTGACATGCATCTTTCAAGCGGATAGCTACCTACGCGGGGGAGGGGGGTTCCTAGAAAGCCTTAAGAAAGTCTAATCTAAGGAATACAGAGGGCCGATTACCTAACTAGGTCGAAATTCTACGGTCCTGAAATGGACTTTTAAGAATTGCTCAACGTAGCAATCACGACCATATAATCAAAATTCAATTTAGAAAGCGCAACCGTTTATCTTAACAATTACCACGAATTATTAGAATTACCAGAGGTCAAAATCATTGCTAGCGGTTAAAAGTATTGCCAGCAGCCCATACAATTAAACGTAGCCATAGTTCGCGATAGAACATTTACCTGCAAGCTTTGTGCAAGCCTTCAATCGCCCCCCATTATTTCTAGCACCTGTAATCATCCGGTCAAGCTTTCAAGAAACCCCCCCTACCCGCCTAGGTATGTACTTAACCCACCCCACGGCGAGACGTTAGCGTTTACCTGGGTAGTTGCACAATAGGAGGCGTGAAAGTGTTCAAGATGTTCTCATTGTATCGCAACTTGTGAGAACTGAAATATAATACGGAGACTCGTAAAAGTGATGATGGATACAATAACTAATACACGGGGCTACTCTACACCTACGGCCCTCAACTCACAGTATGAGAGGTTTCGTTCCAGACCTCTCCTCGTAATGTACATTATGGCTTAGGGGTTTCTCTACCCTGCCGCCACTGATTTAAGGCCTCTTCCGCGCTTTGAAAGCTGCCGTTGCCGCACCTCTCCTGGACAAGGCCCCAAGTCCGGGATCGCACAATTTGCTCGACGCTTCTTTCCTGCCTCAATAGCAATGCTAATTTCTCGGTCCGAGGCTCCCGGGGGAAGTATCGACCAGAGTAGGGATCTAACCGCTCGTCGACAATTCGCTCATGATTCTTCTCATTCTCTGCAGATCGCAACATGATCTCAGGGTCGTCGGGGTCAGGACTTGTGGCGACGTATGCACAATACGTCAAGACATCGGACCTCGCCTGCCACGAGGGGAATAACACCTTATCTTTGAAGGCCTGGCAGGACTGAGGGTCGATCTGTTTAGCGGAGGCTCGGGGGGCCCGGACAGAAGTGGAAGTAGGGTCGAAGCCCGACCTGGCAGGCGTCACAAGTGCATTGAGATTCTGGGTGATGGAATCGTCAATGGCACCCCGAGACACACGTAGAAAATCTGCAATCGCTATGAGCTTGCCTGTGGCAGAGACATCTCAGTCGCAGAGGGCAACACACCTCTCAGAGCAACGGTCGTGAAGCAAAACTGCGGCGTCAGCTTGGGTGTGGCGGAGGGTGCAGTCATGATATCACGAGAAGCAGCTCCCCCGTGTTGGCTCCTCACATGCGCCTGCGCGGCATCCGTCGATTCAGGAGCCGGTTGTCGTGTCCAGAGTAATCCAGCCAGTGTAACGGAATCGTCTATAGACAAATTGCACGGGTGTAAGTTATCATTTCCTGTGTTCTTGTGAATGCGATATTGATTTCAAAGCCGGCAAATGGAAGACGGTTCAAAAGGAAGCTAAAGCTTTAATGACGGATCGAATGTTTGGTTTACTTATCATTAATCGCTGTAAGAAGGTGGGTACATCAAGGTGTGTCGTCAGTACCTGACAAATACTGCTGTGCCCGCCCTATCGCACCTCCTGTATGCCCTATATGCTTATCTAGGTAGGTACTCTTGCCGTATCCAGGTACACAGCTCTGGTGGGCTGGTTTAGTGCCCCGGTTTTTGCATTCGCCTGATTACGCGCCAACGCCTGCCTTGGAGCTCTGGGTCCGATTGAAGCTGGAAGCTCGCTCGATTGATCATCATCGACACACAATTATCTATCCGTTCGACCATCGTGATTTGGTCCGCCCACCGCCACAGGTGCTATCGCAAGTGACTCTGCACTCATCGCCATACTATTGTGAACCTTCTTCATATCTGCACCCGTCCTAAAAACCCCGCCTCGATTTTCCCATTTCTTGCGCTACGGCAACTGTAACTTGTTTTACTTGCAACATCTACTCCACCAACCACACACGGTCCCGTCATGTCGAGCATACAGGGCGTAGACATCCCGCGCCGCGGGTCGGGCGACGATAAGGACAAGAAGGACAAGGACCGAGGCAAAGAGAATAACAAACCAAACGCTGAGGGCGATGCCGAGATGGAGGATGCTCAGCCTGAAGAAGACGAGATTCTAGACGAGGAAATTCTTAGCCTCAGCACACAAGATCTACAGACTCGCAAACGCCTACTCGAGAATGACGCCAGGATCATGAAGAGCGAGTATCAAAGGTTGTCGCATGAGAAGGCTACCATGGCTGAGAAAATCAAGGAGAACGTAGAAAAGATCGCCAACAACCGGTCTGCCTCGCCCAACCCTAGCCTCTTCCGAAGGTAACCCAGAACTAATATTATACAGACAATTACCGTACCTTGTCGGCAACGTTGTCGAACTATTAGACCTTGATCCGACCGCCGAATCGTCCGAAGAAGGGGCTAATATTGACTTGGATGCGACACGGGTCGGCAAGTCTGCTGTCATCAAGACTTCGACACGGCAGACCATTTTCTTACCACTCATCGGCCTCGTCGACCCCAATGCTCTCAAACCGGGTGACCTTATTGGTGTGAATAAGGATTCATATCTAATTCTGGATACTTTACCAGCTGAATATGACAGCCGGGTAAAGGCAATGGAAGTAGACGAGAAACCAACTGAGAAATACACTGATGTCGGTGGCTTGGATAAGCAGATTGAGGAACTGGTGGAAGCCATCGTATGGCCTATGAAGGAGGCTGAGCGCTTCAAGAAAATTGGTATCAAGGCACCCAAAGGTTATCCTCCCCCTCCACCTGAATAGTTGAATGTTGTATTAACTGGATTCAAGGTGCCTTAATGTATGGTCCTCCGGGAACAGGAAAGACGCTACTAGCACGAGCTTGCGCCGCTCAGACCGATGCTACGTTCCTCAAACTCGCTGGACCCCAACTGGTCCAGATGTTTATCGGAGATGGTGCAAAACTCGTAAGAGACTGCTTCGCCCTGGCCAAGGAGAAGGCCCCGGCTATCATTTTCATCGATGAGCTTGATGCTGTTGGTACCAAGCGATTTGATAGTGAGAAGAGTGGTGATAGAGAAGTTCAGCGAACCATGTTGGAGCTGCTCAATCAGCTAGATGGTTTTGCGTCCGATGATCGGATCAAAGTTCTTGCTGCTACAAATCGTGTCGATGTCCTCGATCCCGCCCTGCTGCGATCTGGCCGTTTGGATCGAAAGATCGAGTTCCCCTTGCCAAACGAGGAAGCCCGAGCTCAGATTTTGAAGATCCACTCGCGGAAGATGACGGTAGATGCCAGTGTAAATTGGGGAGAACTGGCACGCAGTACCGACGAATTTGGTGGCGCCATGTTGAAGGCTGTTTGTGTTGAGGCGGGTATGATTGCGTTGCGGATGGGAAAGAACAAGATCAGTCACGAACACTACGTGGATGCCATCGCGGAGGTGCAGGCTAAGAAGAAGGATGTAAGTTTTTCACAACACCCTGTCCGCTTTGCTACTTGCAAACTAACTTTTCTTGCAGACCGTCAATTTCTATGCTTAATCGAAAGTCGCAAAATGTATAGGTGTGTAATCACTGGCATGGGAACGGCGGATCGAACCGGGATAGACATTGCAATGATAGATGAGATGGTATTCGTACTAGTGCGCAGGGCTCACGATAATTGCCAGCGCCCAGAATAATTACCAGCGTTTTCTCATCTCGGACTGAGCTCTGCCTGTGAATATCGGCCCTGCGGAAACGACTAGTAGTATCATATTCTGCAAGCGCCTACCCGTCCTATGAGCGAGCCCTCCAAACTCAGTATTCGTCATCACAATCCAGACAAAATAGGCGAGCTCTCATACATTGAAAGGTCATAGTGTTACCAGACCTAGATGTCTCTGGCTTACATAGGCTGTTAGGAGGTATACCTAGCATGGCATAATTGATGACGAATAAAGAGGTGGCGGATGATAACATAAGTCTCTTGCTATTCTGTATCCAAGTCAATAATAACAACAGGAGAGTAGGCAATGACAACATAGGAAATACTACAAAGATCGACGACTTGTGGTGTAGCGTCTTGAGCGTGTACCGTAACGTCTGATATATGCCGGGTTTAGTATTAAGCCGTTTTCTTATAATCTGAGACTATAACCCGTTACGGTATCCACGCCCGGCCGATCTCTTGCGCGTTTCCTGTTTTCTCTTTTTTGTTACGCCATTGTCGGCTTCTCTTCTGACGTGGGCATTGTGGCAATATGAAGCTCTGGTGCTTGTACAGATGCGATTGGTTTTTTTGAATGTTATTTTTGGATCGTGGTGCTATGTGATGTTGTCGCGTAACGTTTCTGGTAACTTTGAGGCATTGTTCATTGGAATATCCTGCATAATTACCTAGATGACCTTATTTCAAAGGTTATCGCCATTCCAGAGTCATTCTATCGATGGCATTCGTCAACGTGGCTCTAAGAGCAGATAATGATTGCGATGACGAAGTCTTCGTCGTTATCTCCGACGCGACGTGCCTCTATGCGAATGTTTCGAAATTGCCAGGCAGAGCCTCCCATGTACATTCATGCAAGATGAGCGCCAAGACATCCCTTCCTACCACACCTCCATCATCACCACCACCACCATCATTATGTCTAACTAATTCTCCGGCTACAACTTCCCGCCAGCACCGGCCGTAAAAGAGGTGTGCATCACCCCACTCTGCCCTTGCAGATTCAGATTGGATTGTGTTCCCCGGGTCTCTAATATTTTTGTCAGTTAATGGCCAGGGGTGTTCCCCAGAGTAGTGGCAGATATCATCGTCATAGCTCGGCTGTGTCTTCGCCAAAACTTGCCAACATGCTTGCCTTGTTACACCAATAGATCTCAACTCTTTCAACACGGGTCAGTAACGAGGCTCGTCTGACGAATTGCCTCTCTCAGCTTACATCGACAGTGTTACTTCAGTGATTCGAAGCTGCCGAGGGTCAGCTAATATGAGCTAATTCTCTACATGCTTTATTAATTTCACAGACAGGTGCCTCGATCCCGTACAAAACCAGGCGCTCATCGTGTCCACTTTACACAGCGAATTTAAAGAGCTAAAGAGTATCGTCAACCATTTTTTAGCACTAGGAATATTGAGTCAGTTATGACACTACGTACGGATCGTTGAAGGGAACCCATAATTAAGCTTCTGGATCGCGCCCACTTAAGAGCCGAGATGCGATGACGCCTCCCAACGGACCTGGCTAACTGGGTTAAATGCAGGGGCAGCATGATGATTGGGAGTAAGTGATCGACATAATCATATTACACTCGGCCAAGTAAAGAAGCTATATTCACGACTCCTAAGACCTACTCCAGGCCCATGGTTTCACTAAAATCCCCGGTCTATTACACAGCCAGGATAAAATCATACCAGACATCAAGAAACAAGGCAAAATGTGAGATGAGTTATTCAGTTGCCGTCGTCATAACTCCAATGGCAGTCTTGCCCTGGACATCTTGTTGTCGCCACACAAGGTCTGCGATCTATAAAGCTGCGTAATCTCGTCGGTTAGGAGTATTGGAATCACAGGACATCATCAAGCCATCAACTACAAGCACTATATCACATAATCTCGTTCAAACTTCTCACTTGAAATCAATCACGCCTCATTTTCAAGCTGCCAAAACAAACAACCAAAATGCAAACTTCCATCATCATCGCAGCCCTCTTCGCGACCATCGCCGTCGCCGCACCAGCTCCGGAGGTTGAGAGCCGTCAAACTTACGTGGCGTGCTCGGGACTCTACGGCACATCGCAATGCTGCGCAACGGACGTACTAGGCGTCGCTGATCTCGACTGCGCCAACCCGCCCAGCGTCCCCACTGATGCCGACAACTTCAGCGCCGTCTGCTCCGCCATCGGCCAGCGCGCCCGGTGCTGCGTCCTCCCTGTCCTTGGACAGGACCTTCTATGCCAGACGCCTGTTGGTGTCCAGGCTTAAACACCCAAAAGTGGTCATTTAAATTTTGTGTATTCGGTTAGGGAACGATATCATGTTAGAGATGGGATGGGATCTTGTATAATTTATTAGAATTACGGTTTGGATGAGCCTCTAGGCTAGAAGGTGTCGGATCTAGACTTCCGCCATGTAGCAACAATTGAAATGAATGTACATTTTGGCTTTAATAAATTCAGTCTCGGTAACTCGCCTGTTGCACAATAATAAACTCTACTACGAAGTACCTGTTCGAAGTTCTTGATTTTGTTGAGGCTGGACGGATGCTCCGGGTGTTAGATGACCACCGACCCGAAAGCCGACCCGCGCATTGTGATAACTGATCCTTGAAGCATGAATAGCTCGAAATGCTGCTCAATTCATCATCCTGAAGAAATTACTCGGCCGAAACTATTTCGACCATGAATGATATGAGTGAGGCAACTATCGTTCGTTATTTTGAGACTAAGTTGGTACAGAGCATTTACGTAGGCTGTCAATTCTATCGGCCGAGTGCATCGGAGCCGAAGATATTTCAACCTCCTGAGCGCATCAATCTCAGTTTGAGCTGTTGAACCGCTACATCTCTGATTTTATGAAAGTCGAAAGAGATACGCTATTTGATGCTCATAATGCAGACTTATATAAAAGTCCCGGAGGCTTCAGCGGGAATCCAGAATTCTAATCGTTCATCATCGCGTCCATTGCTATTTCCTCCGCTCTAAGCCATTTACTTATAGGTACTTGAAAGATTACATTTCGCCCTCTCAAATCATCATCATTACACCAAACGCACAGAGATCTATCTCCCAAGACGCTACAATGTCTTTCACAGATAACGTTGCCATTATCGGTGGGGGTCTTGCCGTGAGTGTATCTCATCAAACTGTTCCAAACTGTCAGACTAACAGTTTCCTAGGGGATGGCAGCCGCCCTGGCTCTTCACGAGCTCTCAATTAAATGCGCAGTATATGAGATGAGAGATACGAATGCTGCACCGCCGACATCCAGCGGCGCATTGATGTTGTCGCCAAACGCGTTGAGGATCCTAGACCGCTTTGGTCTCTATCCCAAGATCAAAGAATTGAGCTACGCCTTCGACTATGTGTATTACAAGAACGCGGATGAGCAGACTATTGATCAGTACCCGTTGGGCGATGACCGTGCCTTTGGATATAAAGCGTTGCGTATCTACCGCCAAGACCTTCTCGACGTTCTGTACGCCGCCTGCTTCGAACGGAAGATTCCAATTCATTTCAGCAAGAAGTTCGACAAAGTGATCGATGAGTCTGAGACCCACGTCAAGTTCAGGTTCACAGATGGCACCTCCGAGACAGCCTCACTGCTAATCGGATCGGATGGTATCCATAGTAAACTGAGAGACTATGTGACCCCTGGCGTGCAGAAGAAATTCGTTGGTCTCGCTGCTTTGACGTGGGAAGTGCCAACCAACCAACTGCGCATCCCCGAAGAGAAAGACTACAAGTTTCCAGTCACCATCCTAACCGACAACGGCGCTTTCGTTCTCGCACCCCAGAAGCCCGATGGCTCGGCAATGTTGGCTGGGACACAGATCGCTCTTGAAGAGAGAGACAGAGAGGGATGGAGTCAACTATTGGCCGACAAGGAGGGTCTAATTAAGCTGGCTACAGCGAATATCGGAGTTTGGCCGGACATCGCCAAATCCGGGATGGAGAACATCAATCACGAAACGATGAACATGTGGCCCTTCTATACGATTCCACAGCTATCAAATTGGACATCACAGAAGCATCAGCGCGTCGTTATTCTCGGGGACGCCGCTCACGCTATCCCGCCCACGACCGGACAGGGTGCCTCGCAGGCTTTTGAAGACGTCATGAGTCTGGCTTTGCTATTGTCGGCCTTGAAAGAAAACCGGGATCTAAAGTGGGAGAAGGCATTGAAATTCTGGCAGGAGATACGCCAAGATCGCATCAACGATCTTCTTGTTTTGACAAAGCAGCTAAACAACAAACGCTTGCCCCTAGAGAAGCAGAAGTTGTTGGCTAAGGGCGACTTATGGGTCGATGAATCGGCGGAGAACCCAAACCAGATGGCTTGGTTGTATGTCCCGAAGATTGAGGAAATGGTCAACGCTTGGGTCCGGGAGACTACCACGAAGAAAAACTCGTCGTAAATATTTGGAGAACTTTTCAGCATCCGAGACCAGTTGATATGAATAACTCAATAGAACGCAACTCGATTTGATAAAGCAATTAAAAAAATGAACGAAAACTAATATGATAGCCAAAGAATTGTTGTACTTGGCTAAGTTGTCAGATCTCCCTTCATTTTTATTTCTATTCAATTCATACATGAATTTTAGCCCCTTACTGGCTGATCCAATCCATCTTCAATAGTAAGACGTCATTTAATTGAAAGGCTGGATATATGATATTACTGAAATTGCATTTGAGGACTTTATTCTTTCTCCTAGGCCACATAAAGTCTTTGATGAGTACGGCGTAGTACCAATCTAAGGACATGGCATTAATCAAGATGGGAACACTACATTGCTTTAGTCGGACAAGACTCTTCAATGAAGCACATGTGTAGGGGCTGTCGGATCTTCCGACTCTATCGAAAGGCGTGCATAGAGATAAGGCAGTTGTTCATTTGATTGGATGCAGCCCTGCATGTCTTATTAGAACACCCGAATGCCGCTACGTCCGGTAGTATTATTTTGCTGGTGGCTTCCTGGTGTAGTACTTCGTGTGGTCTTCCCAATAGGCATGATGCTACGCGTAAAGCATGTGTCGGCGCCACGCGCTGATTAGAGCCTTCGCCTTGATTCATCTCATTCTCCAAGCGAAGAAGTTAGCGCTGATGGTCTTCTCGTACCCAATTCTTCGATTGGAATATTAGAAATGGTACAGACCATTGTGATTGTTCAAAGACGTGGATTATATCAATGTCGGCTCATTGACGAATTAATTACTTGATAATTCCCGGTTCCCTCGAGCGTGCCATTTCGGTATATAAAGTGACACAGCATCACCCAAGCGTTTACGCCACCCTTAAAAGGTGCATAGCCGTTTTCGTCAATATATCTTGACCCAACGAGCTCGTCGAAGATGAAGGAACCATCACAGGTCTGGGCATCGGCGTCTAGATGGCTCATACCACCAAGCTCCTCCTGTGATTACTGGTGGCAGCTCACCGGACCACATTTGGCAGCTTTGGTTGAATCGGCAGGCTATTCTGTCGAGAAGCAGTTCGAAGCATTGCTATTCTACTACAATTGGATTGTAAGTTGCGCTCGAGTTTGATTATGTCTCTTATTATTTAATAAGGCGAATAGATTCCCAATCTAGGCCCTGCACCAAGTCCAGATGGTGCTGTGCAGTGGAAGTGCGTCCCACTTGGCGGCGCCCCGATCGAATATTCTTGGAAGTGGAATATGGTTGGCGGAGAGCCGGATATCCGGTACTGTTTTGAGGGGATCAACGAACTCACGGGCGGGGATTATGACCCGCTGAACCAGCAGGCCACGCGACTTCTTCTGCACCGACTCCGTTCAGTAGACCCATCCATCGGTATTGGCTTGGCAGATCACTTCTACGCTACCTTATATGACCATGACAACTCCAAGTACGCCGAGGAGGTTGTATCCGTCACGGGCGCTCGCACGACCATCTTGATGGCTACGGAGCTCGTTCGTTCTGGCTACAAGTTCAAGACCTACTTCATGCCTCGTAAGCTTGGGAGAGTCGATACCAAGATTCCGCTTGAAGCCTGGGATGACTCGCTTACAGAAATCGACCCGAATAACGAAGCCCGTGCGATGTTGTGGGATTTCCTCTGTAATGACCCCGAAGGCAAACTACTAACACCCTAGTTAGTAACCCCCTGAATAACATGTATCATGTTCTCGTGTTAATGCTGATCGGATTACTATAGCATGGTCGGAATCGACAACAGCAAGGACCCATCGCAATCCCGCATCAAGCTCTACTTCCAGACCCCCAGCACGAGCTTCTCATCTGTGCGTCAGATAATGACACTTGGAGGCCGCTTGAAAGTCGAAGATACGCGATTGGAAGAATTCCGCGAGCTTATCTTATCCGCATTAACCCTCCCTGCAGATTTTCCAGAGGCGGCCGACCTACCACACCCCAACCACAAGCCTCTTAACGACTTCGCCGGCTTCGCCATCCTGCTTCAGGGCTCAACGTGCTACTTTGACATTGCCATGGGCGCAAAAGCTCCCGAGGTCAAGTACTACGTGCACATAAGGGGCTACGCACGCGATGATCTCAGTATTGCCCATGGCGTCACATCGTGGATGCAATCCAAGGGGCGAGGGGCGTTCTGTCAGCGGTACCTTTCCTTGTTGGACCAAATTTGTCAACATCGGCCATTGGAAAAACACACTGGCATTCAGACATACTTGAGTTGTATGCTCAAGCAGTCGGGAGAGATGGATATCGCGTCGTATCTTTCTCCGGAGGCGTTCCATCCGGATCGTCTGGGACGCACTGACGGTCGGTCTTGAACAGAACATGGGTTGTGTTACAGACGACAGTGCTCAATACAGTACCGGCCCTGTTCATTTAGGCATAAGAGTTATCGATATAGTCCCCTTTCTTTCTATTACCTTAAAAAAGAAAACTATAATTGTTCAAAATCCTGAATAGTATGCGGGCTTCATTATAAACACGATCAAACAGATTCTCTCTTGCGTATATGCGGCTCTACGCTCTAAACTCGTCTTGTTATCCAATGTCAAATTAAGACTACTATTAATAATCGTGCCTTGTACGTGGTATTGACGCGCATGCGCACTTTGTAATATATCTATATGATATATTTACGCCCATTCCTAGTATAATAAACAACTAGTATGAGTGTGAGTAGGTACATATCCGGATTTTACAGGTCGCAGGGGATTGAACTGTCGAGATAGAATCGAGAGTGTGGTCGCGCAAGCCCATAATTTCTTCACTTCGCAGCCTGTATTAAAAGGTGAGTATAAATTGTGAATTTTCCATGTCTAGCTACCGCGATTTTTATAATTAACTGATTCGCCTGCGCGACCTTTCGTTCGCTCACAGGCGCTCGGGCGTGCTGCCTTCGCAATAACCCTCACAACTTTATCAACGAAGGCTGGCGCAGGATTATGGATGCTACCAAGGCTGGGATGACCGAGGACTAGGAGATCCTCATCAACGAAATTGTCCTATCCGGAAATCGGCTGCACAGATGGACATAACCATGCTAGCGACCCAGGTGGCGAGGGAACGGTTGGAAGAGGATTGAACACAGCCCCTGAACGAGGCCAGATTAATTGCACGTACTCTTTACGAATACCAGGATGCGTTATTGGTTATTGTGTCGTGGCGAAGTATCAAAATGACTGGAGCGGCTCTTTCCTTTAATCAGCTCTTGCGTTCTGAATTCCTTGTCAATTGGAAACTACTTTTTATTGGACATCAGTTTGCTTGTGCTTTCGGTATTGAGTAGAAATGTACCTGCCTACCCTCAATTCTACGGCTTTGGCTAAAATAAGACGCACATGTGGTAATCAAGTACTGATATTAACTTGGGGACCCATCATGCAGGAATCAATTACACCATTGCTCTAGGAGAGTAGGATTGTGCGTGGTTTTAATGTATGTTGATAGCACCTTTTACCTCCTGCAAATTACCACACTGTCTATCTCTCGGTGCACACCTTCCTACTATTCCTACGTCATAAAAGCCGTGTATAGGGGATCCTACTCCTTCTATCTCATGGTAATGACGGCATAGCTCGAGGATATCACGCAGTACCTTCCAGGTTTTACATTGGTGGCCACTGGAAAGTAGGTGGCTTAGAAGCTTTTGCTGCAGAATGAGAAGGATCTTGCTAGAAGTATCATAGAAAGTGATTTTGGTTCGACTCTTCTCTCCTCGGCCTTTTTATCATCAACATCAACATCAACATTAACAATAAAATTAACAATAACATCAACAATAACATCCACATTAACATTAACATCAAATGAAAAGCAACACACATACAAACATCAAAATCAAACAGCAACAAAAAAATGATAAAAAAGGAAACCAATGGCTGGTCCTTACCGAGAACCTGTCAGGTAAGCCGATCCTTCAAGGATATATAATCGAGAATGAAGTAATTAACCTTTCATGGCGATACAGAACCCACTCCGCCCCAGCAAGCCCAGACAATTCCCATCCCTTCCCCTCCAGCCACTCTCCTCACGCCAGACGCCGCCGCCGGACAACCTAACGGCCCGATATCAACTCCCGCAGATCCACCTGAAGATGGCCCCGCGAATCCCGGCGCCCCGGACAATTATTCTCTGTGCGTTGGTCCCTTAGCCGCCGTAGCCATATAACTGACAGTATTATAGCAATATCGAGACAGCAAGGGGATGCTCGGGGAACCGGAGCCGTCGACAAGTGATGACGCGTGAGCTCCCCTTTCGATATTCGGTCTCTGTTGGTCAACGACGCACCCATTGGGAACCAATAAAGGGGTTGTCCAAACTGACCAGCTATTGATCAGCAGGGATGCGGGCCGTCGACGGCCGAGACTCTGTCGGAGAGTGGTGGCAAACATCTGGGGAAGGGATCCAAGGGCTGGCTGGGAGGTGGCAACAGCGGAGTGGAGTTTGGTTTGGCAGGTTCTGGGGACCATTTTATTCCTTGGTTTTTTTAAATGGTTGTACGACGCATTATCTCAATTAAAGCAACCCAAGATATAACCTACAGCGATACATTTGTCAGGACTCCGTACCTAGAGTAGGCAATAGACACTTGTTGTTACGCGAGGGACTCTAAACACCTCCGTAGACGCCATCTAGCTATATACAGTAGATCTCTTTGTTCTGTGCCTGTGCCTCGTGAAAGTTTTGTTGTTCTACGTCTTCGCACTCAAGTTTGACCGATCATTACCCTTGGAGTAGTTTGCTGATAATCCTTAGGGTTATATGCACACACCCGTTCCTACGGTCTGGGCAGAGCTGCTTGCTGGACTGCAATTATCAATCTATTGTTGACTATAGGTATTGCTCGGCCACAGACTTTCCCACTACAATAAGATATCTCAGAAAACGAATTGATACGTCCGCCGAAAATTGTCAGACATTGTAAGCCCTTGTACCTTCATCATTGTGAAGAGATTCGCGCATACCCCCCGCTCGAACTCGGCCTAAGAAGCTCGCAACCACAGTATTATGGCTTATTATGAACGTAGAGTATCATACAGCTAGGACTCTGCAAGTTGTTCCCTGCCCCTCTCGACACCCATTCGCCAACATTCGCTTAGCCAAGTGCCCCATTATAGGCTAAGAAACTAAATACCGCGTAGTCTTCTCTAACGTTAAACTACCATAAAGCGGGCAGGAGACGAGCAGAAACTCCCCTCGTCACTTGCTAGCGCCGGCTAGCATATTTATCTGAAGTTATCCAGTTGCCATAAGATAGCTGCCAGTTAAATGTGATTTAAACTTGACTAGTTTTATCTCAATAATATGTAACTATTAGTGTTGTGTCCAACCCTTAGCGTCTCCAGCTTGATTTCCCTTTTAATCTTTTTGGGTTAACAAACGCCGACGAACTCTTAACTTCAATCCATTCAACGGTAGCTTTAGCCACATCACGTTGATTAGTTCTTTTCGAGATTCGAGATGCTCAATGTCATAATTGAGCAAGATATTTGCCATCATGAGTTTGATTTCGTGAATAACGAAAAACCTGCCGGGGCACCCATGCTTTCCGTGACCAAAGGCAAGAAAATGCTCATCAAGAGTTACGGCAGTCTTGACTCGACTCGTCCCTGGAGCTTTCTCAAGCACGGTGTCATCATTCGGTCGTATGAAGCGAAACGGCTGGAAACTCCGAGCATTCTTATAAACTTCTTCGTCAAAATGTGCATGTTCGACAGGTAGTGCAACAATACTGCCATAGGGGAGAAAATATTCAGAGCCGTCATTTTGGACGGAAATCCCATTTGAATCAATTACCTAGTAACTCAATTCGGTTAGAAAAAAAAATGCTAGTAATTTCGGCAAGTTACGAGAATAAAGAATGTCTCAGCCTACCGTACGGGGGAGCCCGAATATCGAGAATGGGGAGACCCTCATTGACTCCCTTATGGTAGAGTCAAGAAAAACTAGCTTTTGAACGGCCTCTCTAGTCCACTGTCCGTTGGCACCATCAAGTACTGTTTTGCACTCATGTCGCAGTGTTTCAATATATCCCTCATGAGGGTCTGAAGCTGCTAGGTTCTCTAACAAAGCTTGCAACGTGAAGGCGGATGTGTGCATGGAAACATCATTGAGGAAAAGAAGCCGCTCACTAAGACGCCGGGCATCAAGTTCAACAGGATCGCACTTGGAAATTGCTTCTTCTATCATCCATTGAAGGCCATCGCACTAACACATGATTTTTTAGTAAAGCAGTTCTCGTATAATTAAGTTTGTCATTGAACAATTCAAACGAGACCACAAGCACCTAATCCGTCTAGGGAAACTCACGGCCGGTATCCATTCAGATTCTAAGCCTTTTCTCCAATTAATTGTCCTATTCAATCGATCTTGTACGAAGGGAAGACAGATTTGCAGGACTTTGTTGCAGTAGTAACGGCATACAGCTTTTACTAAAAGGCCTATGACATGCTTGAATGGCTTTGGTGTTATGTTTATCAATATCCCTCCGCTGAAAACCAGAGTGGCGTGCTTCTTCAGACGGTGAAGAAAGAGTTCGTTACGACCTATTCAGAGTTAGTAAATGCCATCCACAAATGTCTTGGGAATCAAGTTCCTTACACAGCGAAGGCCCCAGAAAAACCGAATTAGCAGCACCGGCAACAATGTTCAGGCATGAATCGAAAGCGGTGACTCTCTTCCACTGCGTCTCAGTCCCCCACCAATATTTGAGGCCTCTGTCAAGTTCTTCCACAAGCTGATTAGTAAGAATTCCTAAATTCCTGGTGATCTGGTTCCGAAGGACATCCCTATGTAGGGCTTTAGACATGATATGCTGGTCTTGTATTGTATATCTCGTTTGTATCGAGTCATTAATGGTGTCCCAAACATCCAGTCGAGTCTCTGGAAGCCCATAAACCTCCTTGGCATGTTTCGGTGGTAGTAAAACCATGGGGCCCCGATCCATTGTAGGTAGAAGATAAGGAATGTTGAATATGGAGTACTTCAAATGTGCCCTCGTTAATTCAATTCAAATTCAACACATAAATGATTGGTACCAAAATATGATTTTGTTACTTACCTTGGAATAGCCTTCCAAAGCCCAATCTCGAGAGCGAAAAATGGACCTGAATGTAGCTCGAGGCCATGCCAACAACTCCTTGCGCACACCTACTATTGGAATTTTAGGAGGACTGGTGTTGACGCCTATGTCACTAATGTGCAACATGGTGGCTGTAATGATAACAACGAATGTTGTCACGAAAATTAGTATTAAACATATCGTTCCCGCTGAGAGGGGAGGGAGTTCGTAAAACGAATACATTTTGGTCATAAATGCTCGAAGATGTTCGTATAAATAATTAGCGCTGAGTTTAAGGTCTCTTTTAATTCAGTGAATAAATGAAACAATAGCTTCTATGGGAGGAGAGATAGGTAAGACCTGGATACTGGAAGTGTATACTTAGACAGTATAACATCAACATAAATGATTATGAATTAGGACTGTGAACTTTTCTGCCCTAGTGCACTACGATAATCGCCGTATCTATTGACTACTTTGCGACACCG
Source organism: Xylaria cubensis (assembly GCA_022385715.1). Classification (NCBI taxonomy): domain Eukaryota; kingdom Fungi; phylum Ascomycota; class Sordariomycetes; order Xylariales; family Xylariaceae; genus Xylaria; species Xylaria cubensis. Next base: position 96,397 of record MU279027.1, on the reverse strand, counting down.
TAAGTATGCCCGGCTTGATACTATGCGAGCTGACAGCAAAATCTCAGCACTGTAACGTCGGGAATTATAGACGTGGCAAGGAGCATATTGTTTCTCAATGTGTCTCCGTATCATCCACAGCAGTAATCATCGACATCCACATCTAATCGGCGAACTGCCACTGCAAGGATTCATACATTCTTTAGCTTGATGCAATAATGGCGTAGGTTCATGCAGGACAACACCATGCACTGATAATGCTCGATGCGGAAGCAAGTCCCACGGTGGTAGATATACATCGCTCTACATCTGTACTTAAAGATTAGTACTTTCATGTAAGCCGCGTTAGGCTTGATCAAATTCGCTTGTACTGACCTATTGCCCCGGCGAACCAAACTTTGGCAAGTAGAGACAATGCTCAGCGCACTAGCCAGATGATGGCTCTCGCACTGAAGTCTTTGGTGTAAGTATCTCGAAATGAGATACTTCGAGATACTTCTTGCGCGGTGGTCGTAGATTAGCGCGCCTACTTCTCAGGGGTCAAGTCAGGTATCTTGGGCGCGCTAACCTATGGCCTACCGCGTAAGAAGTATCTCTTCTCGAGATACTTACACCAAAAACTTCAGTGCAAGAGTCATATTCTGGCTCGTGCTCTGAGCCTTGCCTAGCGCGATACTTGCCAAAGTTTGGTTCGCCGGGGTATGTCAGTATAGGTTCCCCACTTCAACCCTAGTTGCTTGACTCCAGAATCTGACCTACCACTGAGTAGGTACCTAATGTTGTAACTACGTACAGGACTTGATCTGCATGCCGACGTTACTTACACTATATAACTTGGAAGTGATTCTGATACACCATGCAGCAGGCTCTCACAACATTATGCGTTCAAGGATCGACGTTTTTTACACTACCTAGAGATTAACCTCCGAGGCCCACCTGTAGGTCCAATTGCAGTTGACTAGGTAGTTACCGATCCCTTACTGTACTATAGCCTAGTGTGCAGGAATTATTGTGACAAGGGTAATGCGCCATGTACCTTGACCTGATCCGTTACCCAGCACAGAACAATGTAGACTCAAGCAATGAGCTGGGTACTGTGACACGAAAATAAGAGTTCGATACGGAGGCAAGATAGGTAGCACTGTAGACCACATATTTTGAGGCGTACATCGGCAAATGATAGCCTTAATAGCTACACGGCCGCTCGCCCTCCTTCGTCTGTTTCACCTAATGCATCTATCCGAAATCAGTCTTCTGACTTGGCAGATGCTTTATTTCCTTTTTCAAGTCACCTTTAAGTGAGTCGGTGTGACAGGATATATTAAAACAAGTGTTAACGTCTACTACCCGGGAAGCAGCAATGTAGGCTAGATGATCCAAATGTAATTGTAGTGCACTACTGATGAAGAAAATACAGGAATCGGAGTCTTGTCAGGTCTTTCTGGACGCAGGTCGCCCCTTTACCTCTGTGTAGCGCGGACTTCACTGGGAAGGTAGTCATGATCACTGGTGCCAACAGGTCACTGGGGTTTGAAGCAGCTCTTCATTTTGTAAAGTTGAACGCGAACAAAGTCATATTAGGCTGCAGGAGCTTTACAAAAGGTATTCAAAGCCAAGAGAAAATTGAAAAAGCAACGAACAAGCTTGGAGTTCTGGAAGTATGGGAAGTGGATTTGGGGTCATTCAGCAGCGTCCAGAGATTTTGCCGGCGGGCCGCGAGACTTGAACGATTGGATATTGTAGTTGAGAACGCGGGATTGATGTCTTCCAAATATGAATGTTTCGAGGGATACGAGCGCCAAGTTACTGTCAACATCATATCGACATGGTTGATGGCTCTTTTGCTTCTTCCAGTTATGAAGCAGACGAGCAATGCGTTTTATAAGTCATCAGAAGATCTTCCCCATCTAACTGTAGTGAGTTCCAATGGGCATTTCTATGCTCCTTTCGAAAGCCGGAAGCAAGATTCAATCTTCGAAAGCTTAAGAGGGGACACAAATATGGTCCTACGGTACCACGACACGAAGCTTATCTCGCTTCTCTTTGCACGGGCAGTATCAGATCGAATGAGAGCTTCCAACAATCAACTTGCGGTTGTACTAAACATAGTTGATCCCGGGTACTGTCAGTCGGAATTGATGCGAGAAAGACCGTTTCCTTTCCCAGTGAACAGTATTATGGGGGTTCTTTACTGGGTACTCGCTCGGACAGCTGAAATGGGCTCCCGGACGTATGTAGCGGCAGCCAGTGCCGGGATCGAGAGTCACGGGTTATACCTTGAAGATTGTGGACCCAGTACTCCGAGCGCTTTCGTCACTTCCCGTGAAGGCCAGAGAGCTCAGGATCGTGTGTTTAACGAACTTATAAACATCTTGGAAACCATCGAGCCTGGTGTTACAGGGGGGATCTAGACCATACCTAACAAATCTAATAGAATCAGACACCTTATCTATCTATTAAAGTAAGGGTATAATGCTCATTTCGTTACAATTTAAAAGTCCATGCTTCATCTGTCATGCAGCTAGAAACTTAAAGATTGATATTTGTGAGGCCATACTAATTCGTTTGGAGCACATGTTTATAAATCTCCCATTCTGAAAATGTCCAAAGGACGACAACGGCAAGACCTCTCTTTTAAACTTGCTGTTTTGTCTTCATGCAAGCTATGTCTGCTCTCTTGTGAAAGGGTTTGCTAGGGACTTCTCAATATAATCATGAATGTGACGATGGAGACAAAATACCAATGAACGAAAAAAGTTCAAGGAATATACTGGCATTGAATCTTTCGCTCTCCATACAAAATAGCGCAACTAGATTGGCGTAATATTCGATTATGACAATATACCCTATTTGAAGTACTTCCTCCATATAACGATAACTATATCTCATACCCAATATGCGAATATGGTGCTTAAGTATTATTCGGGTCCAAATCATTATATATATAAGTATCGCAACTTGGAACGTTGGCCCTCTTACACTCCTCTGTACATAGCAAACCACAAAGCACCCATATTCTTCCAGTCTTTTTTAAGCTTTCGAGAAGTCATTTTACTTTCGATAGGGATGACTCAAATTGCCACTTCCGGCGTTTTGCCCTGGAACATGTTTCTCGTTGCACTACAAGTCAGTCTCGTAGTCTTTCTCTACCAGACTACGCGTTTCCTATATCAGGGTTACAAATCTCGATCCAGAATTAGATCGTTGATGGCCCAGGGAATTGTAAGTTCGTGCCTGTGTAGTATTTATGGTTGATACGTTCCTTTAAGCTCACGAGTTCCAGCCAATTTCATCTCATTCACTATTGCTTGGTCATCTACCAATTTTTGTGGAATTCAGGAAGCAACATCCACCGGATGTAAATGTATACGTTTTCCATACCTGGCTAGCTGAGAATTTCAACAGATTCTTTCCGCGTGAAAACAGTCTGCCACCAGTTGTGTACCTGGATCTTTGGCCAGTGCATGGGATTATTACTTTGGTTTACGATGCAGTCACTGGTACTCAGTTCACGCAGGTTGAAAGTTTACCCAAAATATCTTTCCTCACGCGGTACTTGATTCCACTAACTGCCAATAAAGACATTTTATCAACTGAAGGGGATGAATGGAAGAGATGGAGAACAACACTGAACCCATGCTTTAGCTCTCGCAATATTACTGCACTTCTCCCCGACCTTATGGAGGAAGTCACGATATTTGTGAATGGACTCAAGGAAGCAGCTGGTCCAATGGGAGAATGGGGACCTGTCATTCAACTAGAAAAGAGGACAACAAACTTATCATTTGATGTTATCGCCAGAGCAACAATGTAATTGGATCTGTCTTTAACACACGATATCCTCGCTGACAAAGCTTCAGAAATCTGCATCTACACGAGCAAATAAGAGTTGAAGCAAGTCCTCTGCAGTATGCGTTCTATCAGCAGATGCTGGCCATGGGGCAAATGACACATCCGGTTTGGAGCTTGGTCCTAAAACTGTCTCCTTGGCATCGAGCTCGCGTTTGGAAAAACAATCAAATCATCCAAGAGGCTTTGGAGCCCCAGATTCGAAAATGTCTTAACTTTGAACAGGACGGATTGAGCGGTGGTAAAGCACAGACACTAATGGACGTTGCTCTCGCATCGCATGTGATGGAAAGCACCAGCGCGCTTCCAAAGCTCCCGAAGGAGAGCTTTGTTGAGATTCTTATTAGCAACTTGAAGTCCTTCATGTTTGCCGGTCACGACACGATGGCCTCTACGATCTGTTTTATCCTAAAATGCCTCGAGGAGAACCCCGATTGCCTAACGAGTCTTAGAGCCGAACATGATTCTGTATTGGGGAATGATGTTGACTCTGCGGTCAACGTACTAGAAAAATCGCCTCACCTGCTCAATTCTTTACATTACACATTGGCCGTAATCAAAGAAACGCTGCGATTATACCCTCTTGCATCAACTATGCGAGAAGGGCGACGGGATTTCTATTTGACGGCTCCTAGATCGTCGATCCGATACCCAACAGAAGGGACGGGCATCTGGTTATCCGCTCATGGACTTCACACCAGCTCAGAGTACTGGCCTGAGCCCTCGAGATTTCTCCCTGAACGCTGGCTAGTTGAAAAGGGGCATCCGCTACGCCCAGTGGAGGATGCATGGGTTCCATTTTCTGCTGGTGCGTATATTGGAGAATCTCCAGCCATGACCATAATACTTATGAATCAATAGGACCGCGCAACTGTATTGGCATGGAACTCGCACTCACTCAACTGAAACTAGTAATTATATTTACAGTTCGAACCTTTGACATTCAACAGGCGTGGAAGGCGTGGGACAAACAACGGTAAGCAACAGCGCTGCTACCTACACGAAATGCTAAGAATTCTGTACCTTCAGTGGCGAAAAAGCAACGCCGTCTCATCTTGTCAATGGCCAGCGGTTGTATCCCGTTGGCGCAGGAGCTGTGAGACCCCCCCGCCGTGGATACCCGCTGAACCGAGCTCTGACAACAATCCCTCTTTTAGGTGCATCCAAAGGACGGCATGCCAGTGCACATAAAGCTTCGCGCACGGGAGAGGTGATCAGATACCTGAAATGCTACTTTGAAATAAGAGTTGGACGAAATTAGGCTCGCTAAGAGAAACACGTAGCCTCGCGTATGAAATGTCGGGCTTGGCGTAGTTAGCTGTATGTTAAGATGGATGTGTCAGATATAAGGCATACTTACGAAATAGCCAATAACTGACCGGTCACGCCAATCTTTTGGCGTAGTGGTGAATCTGACAGGATGCTCCAATTGGAAGACTTAACGGCATCCGTGTGTAGAAATGTTACACTGATGGAACCCTTCAATGCAAACGAAAGTTTGCTTTGCCTTGGATCGGGATTTGAATCATATGTACCATGTACCCGCTCAGCGATAGCGCTTGTGACACTCTGCGACGTTATTGGTTGCCTGCAATCGCGGAAGGTTAGTGGTGTTAGTGGTAAGCCGCCACGATGTTTTGTTGTAGTCAGAAGGGTTGCAGCCGACAGTGATCTGCAGCTAACAACATTAGCAGCTGCATGCGGGCCTCTGGAACTGCAGGCATCCGAATACTACCATCATTATTCCAATAGGCACTGGGTCAAGTTGGCCATCTTATGCCCCTGATTGTCCCACAAGCTAACTTGTCACCATGCAATTGTCAATATGAAGACCGTTTCCAGTCTGATTACTTCCCGCCCTCAAAATTTGCCTCGCTTTAGTCGACCCCTCATTAATGATAGTAATTATACAATTGGCATCGCACAAACGTACGCGATTATCTATATCTCATTCCATTATGAATGCCGGCATGGAGGCTGCACAGAAAGGCCTTGAAATTCTCCTCGGTCTTGGAACCACGCTGGTAGTCGTGACTGGGATCCTCGTCACGATCCGCGTGATATGGGATGTAAAATCAACCCGCAAACTTAACCCTGATGACTGTAAGACTTCAGATCACCAGAAATTAGGGAAGAGAACATGAACTGACTGTCTATCCGGTGGCAATAAGATCTCTCTGGCACTGCTGTGATCTTCTTAGGTGCAACGCTCGGCATTTTTTATGAGTTCCTCAAGGGTAAAGAAATCCCAAACGCCTGTTCCTCGAAATGGGTTTTAACTCAAACATGTTCTAGCATATGTGAACGGAACCGCCTCATTTTATTATACAAGCCAGGTGAGCGCTTAACTAACATTCTTGTAGAAGTCTTTATCTGTCCCGTTTTCATTTCTAATACATGATTATATGATAGCTTATTGTTGCCCAAGCTATTATCTCGGGATTCTCTACATGGTTTGCGAAGGCGCCTATCCTTGCGCTGTACCTTCGATTATTCGGGATCCGAATCTGGGTGCGCGTGGTCTGTTGGTTCATGCTGCTTGCCACAGCGATTGCTTATTTAGTTGCAATCTCCTATAACGCCGCTGGCTGTTTCCCTAAGTCCCCTGACGTAGGCCTTCAATTCGTGGTGGATTGCACTCACTTAAGTTCTGTTGTTGGGACCTCTCTTGGAGGGATCGCTGTCGCAACCGATATTATCATCTTTGTCATTCCGGTCCCCATCATTTTCGGGCTCCATCTGAGTATCCAAAAGAAGATCGGGTTGGCCTTAGTCTTTTTCACTGGCTCTCTGTAGGTTGATATATCGACTCGCGCCTAATCTAGAAACTGACCGCCCTCAGAGGAATTATTGCCAGCGCTGTTGCGTTGTCTTTTAAAGTTCAGTCACTTTCCGGAAAGTCAACAGACGTTTCCACTGCCGTGATTCTAACGTAAGTGGTTCGACTTGAGCTTATTTGGCTGCAAGACTCAAAGGCTAAATTGATCAGGATCGTTGAGTTAAGTATTGCGATAAGCGTAGGGTGCGCACCAGCAGCAAGATCATTTTGGATCAACTTTGTTGAAACCACGGCGATTTATTCAACACTTGCCTCGTGGAAATCCCAGGTTTCGTTTGCCTTAGGAAGCAGACGAAGCTTAAAAACAGCTACGGAGGCCACTTCCGACCTTTCAGTCGGTAAGGATAGGCCCAATATGCACCCTTATGGCACCCTCAAGGACAACGAATCTTCCCATAATTCTGGTAGACGAACTGTCGTTGAAGTGCAATTAGTGGACCTTGAACGACGCGGTGGAATCAATTCTTAGGTTAGTCAAAGACGTTCGCTGCTAAAAACGATACATGCATACATTTATGCTGGATGTAAATTGTGGGCAAATCGGTTATGGTTGAAAGATCAACTGATTTCCGTTTTGAAATAATCTTTGGGTAGATAGTTCAACAATGAAGGGCATCCTAGCGTCCATACTTTATTTATACTGAACAATTCTCTGTCAGACTCATAGTTCGGTCACTTAGGCACATGAGACACGGTTTATTTTGAATGTGAAGCGTTATATTGAACCATAGATCTTAGTATCCATGTCACTCGTCAGATAATACACTAGCAAGTCTAGAAATCCGTATGTCAAAAGCTTTTCGACTAAGGCTGTCTCTATGAGGTCTGAGTCCCATGTGGGATACGAGTCGGTGTTTATCACTTGGCCTCATTTTTAGTAGGCGGCAGTAGCCAAAACCAAAACCCAAGATTATCGACTATATTTTGGCAATTGCTGTCTTGTATTACGGCATCGAAGTTCTATTATTATCATTAAAAAGTGGTTGGAAGGGGCCAATGGTGCACCAGCTAGTATGAGAGTGCCAAGTGGTGCTGATTTTCAGTGGTCGTAATTTTCTGGACATTATTTGAGACAAACTGAAAAGTAGGTAGCAGTCGGATGCTCCGGTCGCGGCCCGCGTCGTGGCCGGCCACTGCGCCCCTTTCCATACCATGCTATAATAGGAGCGACCAATTCTTAATTTTTTCCCTTTCAAATACCATTTGACTTCTGATCCCCCTCCCTAGTCTTCCGCTTACCTAAATAGCCTTATCAGCGAAGAGCGACGTGATGCCAGATTCAATGCCGCATGACGGCGCCTTCTTGCGCGAAGATTCACCAGACCTAGAAAAATCGGAGCCACGTTCTTTGCGATTTTGGATTATAATTGCTTCTCTCTCTTTACTGGCTTTCATTTGTGCCCTCGATGCAACAATTATCACGACGCCCCTTCCTACCATCGTCAAAGACATTGGCGGCGAGACACAATACATATGGATTGCCAACTCATTCGTCGTCGCAGCTACAGTTCTCCAGCCATTATTTGGGCAGCTGGCAAACATTCTTGGTCGCAAGATTCTCATCTTGACTAGTCTCATTTTATTCATGCTTGGGAGCGGTTTAGCGGGCGGCTCCAAGACACCGGGCATGTTCATAGCCGGACGGACCATCCAAGGAGCAGGTGCTGGTGGGATTTACGTCTTAATCGATATCGTGTGTTGTGACCTTGTTGCTCTGCGACATCGTGGCAAGTATTTGGGCATCGTCAACGCCTGGGCTGGTGTCGCTTCTGGCTTAGGGCCTGTTTTGGGCGGTGCATTTGGTCGTGGGAACTGGCCATGGATATTTTATATTAATTTACCTATATGCGCGCTACCACTCATCACCATTTTCTTCGTCATGCGAATGAACACAGGTCTGGTAGATGCTCAATCGGCAACGTGGTTAGGGAAGCTCCGTCAACTGGACGTACTTGGAAACTTCATCTTCATTCCAAGCATAATATCTCTCCTATTTGGGTTAGTGACTGGCGGGACCGAGTACCCATGGTCCTCCTGGAGGGTTATCCTACCACTAGCTCTTGGTGTAGTGGGATGGGCTGTCTTTCATGTTCAGCAGCACTTTGCTGCAAACCCCATGGTGCCGGAACGCTTGTTCAGCAATCGAACGTCTGCTGCTGCTTACGCATTAAGCTTCCTCACTTCAGTCGTCGCTCAGACCGCTCTTTACTTCATCCCTATCTACTTGCAAGGCATTGTCGGAGCCAATGTTCTCCTAGCTGGAGTCGACTTCCTCCCCACAGCTCTGGGTATTCTTGTTGCTGCCGCAATCGCCGGGGTAGTCCTCAGCAAGACTGGAGGTTACAAAGTTCTACACTGGATCGCCTTTGCATTAAGCAGCCTCGGGTTTGGACTATTCACTCTGCTGGACACAAGTACCCCAACGGTTGCTTGGGTCTTTTATCAGCTTTTCGCCGCTGCCGGCTCCGGCATCCCGATATCTACATTGCTCCCCGCCATCATGGCAGCGCTCCCCGAGTCCGACGTTGCTGCAGCGACTTCGATATTTTCCTTCATCAAGACCTTCGGCTACATTTGGGGCGTCACGATACCGTCAATCATTTTTAATGCTGTTTTTAATAACAACCTGTTTCGCATAGGAGATGAGAACGTTAGGAACCAGCTTAGAGATGGGGGTGCCTATGCGTATGCGAGTAACAATCATAATACACGACAATCACTAGATCCCCCAACCTTTAGGGCGATCGCAGATGTGTATGTACTTAGTTTAAGGGCTGTTTGGTGGCTCGGTTTGGCCTTGAGCCTACTCGGTTTTCTAGTTGTGTTCATCGAGAAGCGTCTGGAGCTCAGAACTGAGTTGCAGACCGAATTTGGCCTAGACGAAAAGGTCGAAGCTGAGCCTCCACAAGACCGATAGGACCAATTGGGGGCCAGGAGCTTGGAGATAGGTACATATGTCCTACTATGTAAATATGTACCCCAGTTGGCGAATGGGATGATAGTCCTATGTGCCAAGCAGGTATTACAAGATAATTTGATATCATACTTCGCCCAATAGTTAATTCTCAAGGTGCGTGCATGTACTTTTCATCTACCAAAGGAAGGAGGCGAGGCTGTCACTGATACGATGTGTAGTAGTGGGTCCTAGTTGATTAGGCTAATGCAAGGTATTTTCTACCCAGCTCGTGCGGGGCATGTAAGGATGTGCCGTGGCCCCCCCGCTGCCTACAAGTACATACCTAGGTACTTAGTTAGTGTGCATGTAAGTACGCATGTGCTACCACGATATAAGCCTGCGCCACGGGGTGTAGTGTTATACCAAGGTAGCTTTTTTCAATGCTCCCCTGTGATTAGTAATGACATATCATCTCGCATTTACCATACCGTAGCTTTCCGGAGAAGTCTTCCCACGTCTTGGCGTAGGTAGGCACCTAATGTAACACCTCTAGATGTGTACAAGATTCTACCAACAGGACTCAGTCAGGCTTCTGTGCCACAGCCTGCCTCAGTAGCTTGAGTGGCTACGTCTGACAACGACAGCCAAATGACATTCCCTCCCATCTTGCCCATCTTGATTTAACTACACTCAGCAGACGACCACTTCGGACTGATCCCCTTTCGTTGCCTATCTAACTGGGCAATTCGATTGCCACGCACATCTTAACAACCATCGTCAACATGAGTTCCAAGGTTTCTCAAGCCATCTCGGCCCTCAGAGAGGCCTTACCACACGCTCGTCTGATCACACCCGAAGCAACGGAAGAATATGAATCCTTGAACAATAGTTATCTTTCTGGATTTGAGAGCGACCTCTCTCCTGCCTGTATCTTCCTCCCTGAGTCAAAAAAAGATGTTGCTGCTTTCGTTCAGGCGATTCAGCCATTTGCTTCTGACGTCAAGTTTGCCATTAGAGCTGCTGGACAACAGCCTCTGCCTGGATGTGCGAATGTCCAAGATGGCTTTACTGTCGATCTTCGACTACTGAAAGGTATCGCCATTCAAGATAACGTAGTTCAGGTCGCCGCCGGGGAGCGCTGGGGATCTGTCTATGAGTATCTAGAACCCCATGGCCTGGGCGTCGCCGGGGGTAAATCCACGTCCTGTGGCATTGGTGGCCTTGCAACCCAAGGTTTGTGCCAACTAATTAACCTCTTAGTAGCTCTGATTGGTATCTATAGTGACTGTGCTAAATGTCTCTATGATTAGGTGGCCTCTCATTCTATTCGTCTCGCGAAGGCTTCATATGCGATAACGTCGTTAATTTTGAGGTCGTCGTGGCATCGGGTGACATTATCAATGCGAACGCCCAAGAAAACTCAGACCTATGGGTCGCGTTGCGGGGTGGCGGAAACAATCTTGGTAGGAAGTTCACTCTGGTTGAGACTATTCAATAGAATAACTCGTCAAAGAGGCCCGTGAAGAGGTTGCTTTTCGCTAACTGGATATTCCAGGCATCGTGACTCGATTTGATTTTCGGGCGTTCGAGCAAGGGCCTATGTACGCCGGTATGGTGTGGTACTACAAGCCAAGTTTTTTAGGCCAGGCAACCGCTTTAGTGAAAGAGCTCACATCGCCTGATGCTAGTGTTGAAACACATCTTATGCTCAGCATCGCTTACGCCCAAGTTTTCGGCAATGGAAATGATGTCATCTGCCTTAACCAGCTATACTATACTCAACCTGTGCATGACCCTCCTGCTCTGTTTCCATTCACCCACGTCGAGCCACAGAGAGCCGAAATGAACACGATGAAAATCCAAACACTCGTCCAGGCCGCAACGGAACAAACAAGCGCGGGGCAGAGTAAGATCAGGTATGTTTTGTTTATGAATACTAGTACATCCTGCGCTTCCTAGGTCAGTTAGCTAAGAATGATCTTACTAGATGTATCTATATGAACGTCAATGTTAAAGCTGACATCGACACGCTGACCACTGGTGGTGATATTTGGTGCGAAGAGCTGGAATCGGTGAAGGATGCAGCCGGTCTCATGTGTTCTTACACTCTGCAGCCTTACCCGGTGTCACAGCTCAAACGTACCGAGGCGAATGGTGGCAACGTACTGGGTCTAGACCCCAGCACCGGCCCCATTGTCAACATTTTGCTGTTATCATACTGGTCGGAAAAGAGTGATGATGACCGGGTGATTGGCTTCATGAAAAAGGCCTTGAAGCGTATTCAGCAGGCTGCCGAGGCTAAAGGCAAGTTGATACCTTACATTTACTGGAACTATGCGTTTTCTGACCAAGACTCACTTTGGTCTTATGGTAAGGAGAACGTACGCAAGCTGCAGGACGCTAGCAAGAAATATGATCCCAATGGGCTATTTCAGACGGCATGTCCGGGTGGCTTCAAGCTATTCAAGTAGATATTTAGTGTAAGAGACAAGGGTTTAAAACAATACTATGTAGATTCGGCTCGACTCTTTTAGTCGAAAGGGGTTCTTGGCTTCCTCTTTCAACTCAGAATGCGACCTCGTCCCCTCGCCTTTTATCTGTTACACATAGATCTTAAATCGGTAATCTTTTCCGATTCAACTCAGCTGAGGATCCCGGCTAATGGCCGCCGTGCCCTCTATGTATATATCTTAACAGGGCGTATCAGACCCTGACGGGTCTCTGACAGTCCTTATATATATCCCTGACATAAGATTTTAAAATCAAGAATGCCGATTTTTTTCTGAGCTCAATATCTTCCTCGACAGCCATTAAGTCACTCTGAAACATCTTTTATCATAGTCGGCGTAAAATTAAACCGACTAAGAAAATATTAGAGATAACATGACTGCTACGTAGTAGGTGGCTGATCTCTTTTAGAAGTTACTAGGAATACGGCGGGTTAGTAAGCTCCGAGGCTTAATGCAATGGAACTATGAAGCGCTAGGCAGAGGAATATCGCCTAAATTCAGCGCCGTGTGCGCAGCAAAGCCCTATAAGGATTCTGCAATGGATTTCAAATATGGCTAAACAAGTAGGAGGCAATGACGTTAATAACTACAAGGGTAAAGCTTACCATTCTTCTCGAGAAATTCGACGTGAGTCCATCTGTGTACTGCGAGATAATAGGTACTTACATGCGTAGTTGGGACACCCAGGCGAGCCGTCTCCTAAGTCTCACACGGGATGCGAGCGTGACAGTGTGGCGCTGTGGCAGGCGATGTAGACTTAATAGTGGGTTTTATCATGTGGAAAATCTCAACCTGTACCGCGCAAGGTTCGGTACATGCTAAGACCCTGTAAGCAAATTATGAAGTACTATACATTCCACGTCAAACGAGGACATATGGAGTAGGTAGTATCCGCCCTGCTTTATAGTTCTGGTCTTGTGCAGGGGTAGTTCGGATCTTTGAATAGGATGACCGTCCACTGTTATCCCGACTTTTCGGTCTCTGAAAGGCACGGTATTAGTCCTAAACTATAAGTAAGATGGGCGGAGTGAAGCAGTGACACTGATGAGTTGGGATCCTAACATGCATTGACATGCCGAACTGGCGTGAGCCGACTTGCGAATGTAACCCCATTAAGGTACTGCGAGCGCGCTTGAGCTGAATCCGGAATGCAACCAACTGCACTGCTGTGCCGTAATTTATCAAGGCTGCGTTGCATGTATCGCTAGACTTGCAGGTAATGTGCCTGCGATTGACGTTGGAGTCAACAAAGCCTGCTTCAACTCTTAGGCATCTCCGCCTGCAAGTTCGCCAACAAGCCTCTATCATTGGGTGCAATAACTGGACCCGATCTTTTAAGTAGCAGGACCTGTAGCAGGGTACCTAGCTCTCCGCAGCCTCGCAAAAAGCGAGCCAAAAAGCGGCGATAACAGGTAGGAATTTATCAATCAACTCGCATGATCAACTCGCCTACGCATAATCAATCAACATGCATAATCAACCGCATAGCAATTTCTCTGCAACAGCATCTGCTCATGCTTAGAAGAGCAATTAGAGCAATTCGCCGGACCAGCTTCTAAGTATTTCTTTAGCCAGCGATCTCACCCTTAATAATACAATTGCGACGAAAAGCTGCCGGACAGTTGTGTACAAGTAGTAGATTTAATCTAGCATGGAAATTAGCGCTAAATTAAATCTAGCCATTTATATACTAAGCATGTTGTCCAGAATTTGCCCACTTGCTGTCATTTCGGCTTAACAGTATTTCCGCTGGCCTTCAAATCCATGCGAGGCGAGAAAACATAATACTAACACGATACCTCTAAGTACCCAACCGTGGTGGCAGAGGGGGGAAGTTGGGTGGGTACTCTATCAGTATTACGTTTCCTCGCCTCACAACGCAAGGAGCCAAACCGGTGGTACCATTCCACCAGATATGGTGTCAGAGTTTGGGATTATGCATGATTGCGATGACTAGCTTGCTATCGTTAGGGACGGAGAAGTGCCTCAGACATGCATGCGAGTCGATGCCGAAGACTAACATGGAATTGTCAATAGTAGCGCCACTTTTTTGCTTTGTAGATTGGTCCGCATTGTCGAGATCCTCTCACGATGGCCCAGTCCGAAAACAATGTGTAACGCTTCGAGCAGCACCAGCCTCCGCAAATCGTAGCCATACCGGGCAAGTCCAGTAGCCGCACGGTCTCGCCGCTGAAGGCCATTTCCATCACGCCAAGAAATAGTCACTCTCCAGTGAGTTTCTGGAGTAAAGGAGTCGAGCACTAGAAATGTGCAGAGAAATTTGGAAGCAATGGATGATCTTGCCAAGACCGTGCAGGATGAAATATAACATGCTCTGATTTAAGACTTAGGCAGCAGAAGTACGGGATTTTCGCTTCGTCTCCACTAACCTTTTGAACAGTGCCTTTTCTTCCCCTGTTTTCAGATTATCAGGATATATTGACCCAAATCCACCATGGCAAGTCCTATAGCTCAACAATCGTTAGCCACCACCGATACGATGGGTCTCAGTTTAGGGCCTATATTCACACACGTTATGGTATGGGAGGCTCCAGCTATACTAATTATGATAGCTCTATTTGCGTTGTCTATCCCAGAAAGATGGCATTCTAGTTTTATGGTATGTTTTCGGATCGATACTGTCTTGACTGCTGGTATGTAACTTACTTGTTTAGAATCCTTGGTCACGCCTGTCTTCCCTTATTACTCAGGTTTACACCGAGATACTCAAAAGGGTTCGTGCCTGGATGTATCTCTTCAATGGTCCTGGAATCATTCAGCATGGCTTTGATATAGTGAGTCACCAGAATCAGAAAACTTGATGGAGCTTATAATTGTCATCAACAGTCAAACGGGCGAGCGTATGAAGTCCATGCCCCTGATAATCGCTATGTCTTTGTGAGTTCAGAAGAACACGTCAGGGAACTTGATCAGGCACCAGACACGGTCCTATCTCTCCAGGCAGCTTCTAAGCAGGTATGTTTGCCATAGAATATCTTTGAAGCAGAGTCTATATAAGTATACTAAGCATTATCAGATGCTGCAACCAGTTTACACTATGCATGGCTTTAACTGGTTTGATAGGCGTGGAACCGAAGGAGTTGGCTTCGTACGCGCCCTTCGAACTCTTCTAACGAATAACCTCCCGCAAATTCTACCCAAACTCGGTATTTTTATCAGAACAACATTTCTTCAAATGCATGCTGGACACAGAATTGTAAATGGTACATGCCCTTTCTCTTTCATGATAATTCGTCAAGATCTAACACTTTCTAGGTGAACGGCATTCGCCCGTTTATCCTACTATTGTGAAACTAGTCGTTGTCTCTAATGCCCTATCTTTCTTTGGAGAAGATCTTGGTAAGCCGTTTCGAGGCTCAAGCACACTTCTTGCCGTATATAAGATCTGACTCTTGTTAAGCAATGAATGGGGATTTTTTGGCGTCGGCCCTGAATTATGTAGAAGAGACATTGATGTGTGCCGAAATTGTGAAATTATTGCCAAAAGGAATTGCACAGTAGGTTCTTTAAAGCGCATGATATCTAAAGATATGCTACTAAATTGCGTGTTCAAGTATCTTAGGGCCGCTGATAGCTCGTCATCTTACATGCCAACAGGTTCTTTACAACGCCTTGATACCAATAGCCACTGAGCGTTGCAATGAAAGAGATCGGAAACATCTAGGGCAAACTGTCCCGAAACATGTAACTACTCTTTATTGCTCCCAAATTCTAGCTCCACCACTGACGACGTACAGGCAGATTGTATCCAGTGGATCATGGAAACAGCACCGCGTCAGAAACCATGGACACCCGAACGCATAGTGCACGAGCTTATTGCGATTTGGTTCGGTTCTGTGCACGCTTTATCAACCGTGAGTTTCGCTCCAAGATTAACGACCAGCTTTAAATTCTAATCGTATCAGACGATTACCTTCGCCATACAGGATCTATGCCTCCACCCAGAATACATCGAATCCCTGCGCAAGGAAAACGAGAGCTTGTATATCGAGTTCGAACAAACAGGTCAAGGTCTCCCTCTTCTAGACAGCTTTATTAAAGAGTCCGCCCGCCTCACGCCGGTAGAGTCAAGTAAGTCAACTTTTTATTATAATCAATTCCAGATGAACATACTATTGAACCTCATATAGTGAGCGTACGACGAGCTGCTACGCAGCCCTTCATGTTTTCAGATGGCACGAAGCTCGCGATAGGTGATTGGGCGTGTACCCCAGTACGTGCCATCATGCAAAGTGAGAAACACTACCCACAACCGCTCGAGTTCAATGGCTTTAGGTTTGTGAAACCCCACGATCTGAGTCGCGTGTCAGACCGCAAATTTGCCATATTGCAGCCCAAGCCATCGAAGCTTGTTGATGTCAACCTTACGTGGCACGTTTGGGGTATTGGCCGAATGGCATGCCCAGGGCGGTACTACGCGACTGCGGTTATGAAAGTGATCATAAGTCAACTCATCATGCATTACGACACGAAGCTTGTTGATGCCGACGCGGGCCGTTGGTTCACGTGGAGATCGACAATGCTCCCAAAGAAGGATACTATGGTGATTTTTACTCCGCGTACAAACATGGCTACTATATGATGTCATTACAACGATGAACATTGGTATCAGACAAACCACTTAGTCTTCCTGGGACTAGTTCCAAGAGCCTATCAGCATTATAGATGAAAAATTAGCAATTCAATCATAATCCATACTATGATCCATTACACCCAGCGACGGTGGTAAATGTCGTGGCCTTAAACACGTTACTAACACCTTACGCAAGTCGCACCTCAACTACCAATTAATGTGGTTATGTCCAGGACATAACCACTTAGCTAGGTAGGAAACGTCTGACTCCAATAGTGATTAATTCAACACTGCCGGCCTACCTGTCCGCCGTGACCCTTTGGAACTTGCTCGGTCAGACCCCTTCATCAAACCCACCCTATCTAACCTTGCCAGCAAAAGTATTTGATTGTTGTTAGTATCGATCGGTTCGGGCATTTGGAGCGAGTTCGGTGAGATTAGGTAGGAATGAGTATTGTTAAATAAGCCCAGCCAATTAGTTACATTTTAGCTTAGGGTAGTCCTTGCGAAGCGTAAGCAGATCAAGTTAAGGTAGTATTCCGTGTCTTGCTCCAGATTTAGGGTGGTTCAGTTGCAGCGCCCCGTGCCCTCTTTTTCCCGGCTACGATCATTTAAGATTCCTGTGTTGCTGATATAAAGACGCGGTTATCGGAACACAAGCGAGTTGTGTATGCAGCCTAAGTGATGCAAGTAGTACAGGGCTTCGACTTTGCTTAACTAAAGTGGTTATTTTAACGAGAAAACGATAAAGTAAAAGTATGATTAAAAAGCTCTAGCTATCACTTTAATAGCCATCTTGGCATAATGTGCCATTTAGTATCTCAAAGAGGCAGGGGTTTAGGTAGGGACTGCATAACAAGTACCCGAACACCCATGTACCTACCTTGGCACATGCAGGTCTTATGTAAGCTACATTCAGGCAACTGTTTGATCCGTTTAAGGGTCCAGGGCTGACCCAATACACGGTACATGGCGCACATTCATAAAAGGAAAGGCTTGCGTGTATGACTCTTCTCAACTAACTATAGTTACACAGCATAAGCGCCGCTACCTCCTTCACTTTAACACGTACAGTGCCTGGTCGCATGACGGTCACACTGCAGGGTCGTGTCGTCGGTATTAGTTATGTGTCATACCCTGAATGATTGCCTAACGTGGTAAAACTCGGCGAACATGTGACATGCTGTGTTCGGTGATTGCAGCTGAGGAATCCCGATGTACTCACACCTTCCTAGCAATGGTACCGGGGACGCCACTCCGTTGTATACTGCGGGCGATAAGCGCTGAAGAGCCGAAACTGCGCTAGATGTAGTTGGAAAACAACTGCAGATGACAATTAGGCAAACTCTTCATCAGGATCACTAGCTTATTTTACGTTCTTGAAGATTTTGGACTATGGGGCGATTACGATTGAATCAAGACCCTTCATTCAATGTAAAGCAACTATAGTATTAGGCTTAGATGAGGCAGCCCACCTGGGTAGTGTTTTCGGTGCTACTGCTTGGGATACTATATATGGAGGTACGAGGTCCGATTTTGACTTTTACTTGGTATCTATCGTCATCATCTCGCCGGTTCGACTTGTTTAATAGATCCTTGACATGAGAATACTATTATATTACATACAGATATGTATGCCACGTACACAGTCTGTACAATCTGGAACTTTCCCGCCGTCGCGACAAAATACAGTCTGTGAAGATCTGAAGCGTCGAAGCAGTCAGATTCTTTAGCGTGTCATTCCCTCTGTCACCCGCCTTGCAATTGGTTGACCGTCGGTGGCGCATGTGCCTCTACCTGATGTAATGGTAGGGAACGCAGCCGACCCAAACTTGATCAATTCTGGATGTGCACGGAAATTGACGAGGAAGGGCGAGATACAGATCGTTCTACCGAATAACTAACTGAGCATATACCTATTATAGTACTTTAATACATGCAAAGCCGAGTTTTCTCCATCTGATTACTTACATCTTAATTTAAATAGCAATAATCCTTTTGTCCTATTGTAGCCCTCCCGTGAAACTACATGTTTAAATGTAACGTGTCATTGTTCTTACTGTTGATGATCCTAGAGATGGTTGTCGCACAAATGGGGAAATTGCATAAGTTGAGTAGCTGGCTCGAATTTGTCGAGCGGTGGGTGATGTGTACGCCCCGGTGTTCGAAAATCGGTTCCCTTACACAACGTCATGCAATAGCACCGATTGCATATACGACAGTAGTAATTTTCTACCTGCGGTGGTCATGCATATTAAGGCGCTAGAATTAAGGTAATAGTGGAAGATATAGATCTGATATGCGAGCATTCGTGATATGTCATACCGAACTTTGATGACTGCATGACTCTGAGGGGTTTTATATCTAATTTTTAAGCGGTACTTGTCGTACCAACATCCTAATGCTAGATGCTTGAGATATAGTGTCATGGGACAGGCCGTAACTTCACTCGATTAATGTTAATGTGGACTGCTTACATTTCATTCTCATCATTTAAGGCTATGTTGTAAATTTAAACGATGTAGATCATCACTATCATCTTGCAAGAATACGGGCCAAAAGATTCGCCGAACAGTGCCGCGAGTTCGGTGTCAGAATTTGGATTGTGTATCGTATCTTGCTAGCGAGCTCTCGATATCGTAGAAGTGAGGTCTTGCAGATATTCGTATATTTGGACGATTTGGTTTTACATCTGCGACGGCAGGAGTCCCTCTCTTCTTCTAGTGCGTTGATTGTGCGTATCCCTTGCTCCCAAGCAGTCCGAGATAGTCGCCGAAAGAGGTCCTTAAGCTCGAAAGTGTCGGAGTAGATGCTTGATGTGGAGGAGTATTGGCGGCCATCGTAACGATAGGTAGACATATTTATACTAGAAATTGTTAAAATTAGCGGAGTAAATATTAGGGTGGAAGACAGTAGTAGTATTCAGAATAGTTAGAAGCAGAAGAAGAGGAGCCCAAAGGGCTCCGGGGGACTCATGTACTTATATATACGAGTGTACAGGGGTATGGAGTGTACCCTCGTCCCCATATTTCAACAGAAATCGACGGCAGTTGATTAGGATTCTGAGGAGTTGCATAGATTCAGGTGATAGAGGATGTGCATATGCGTTGATATAATAAGGGGCTAACGTTTGAATGTTTTTGAGAGTGTATAAAAGTCGGTATCACGAAGACTCCAAGAGGTCCAGAGTGTTAGCGATGATACCCAAGTCTACCTACCACGGACTTTCATGACTTTGTTAGCTAGGAAGGCTTACGCGGACTACAAATGGGCACCACTACGAAAATTCCTATTACAAGGTCGCCGCCAGCTCCAGATCCTAACACCAAGTCCAGCTTCCAGGAGAGCCGATTCTGTTCTTTTGCAAAACTTAGCGGCGGGCCTCTTTCTGCCTTCTTTCTCGATTATCTAAAAACATCCAACATTAGAGTCATCTACGCCGCGTGAATGGCAAGTTCGGGAATAATCAAGTGCCATATATTTTATGATCAAGTAAAGGTTATTAAATATATATATCTAGCTATCACGATTGGGACAAACCAAATTTGTGTTACACAATATCGCACGAAGCTGGCATCTCTCTGTAGTCGTCCACTTGATCCGTCGTTGACCACAAATCGAACGAACACGCCTTGCCGTGAACATCCTGAGGATGGACGATGAGCCTTTCAATTGGGACGTCGACAGGGTGGTGCAAGAACTCTGCTCCCCAGATCGAACTTGGATCGGGATCCCGTTACCAGAGCTCCCAGTCCTGTATCTTTGACAATTGAATAGCATGGCCAATCTTGACTTGAGATGACCTATGAACCTTGATACGATTCTGGAATGTACTCTCGGATATCAACAGCGGTAGGATCTGTATTGGATGGTAGCGTAGGGTTGTCATAGTTGTCATAGACCATGAGCCATCGTGAGTTACTTGGCAAGCTCAGTCAAGCCTTGACGGCGTCAATCATCTCATCCAGATTTTCCTGTATGTCCAGGCCGCCCACTCGGCTAGCTGCGGGATGCTGCCGTTTTATTTGGTGGGCTATCCTAGCAAAGCTTTGCTTTACAGAATTTTCGTCTTTGATATTTAGCCAGAAGATTGCTGAATAGTTGTCCCTGTGTCGTTTCATATACTCGGTGGCTAGCTGAGTCTTGCCCATGCCCCCAAGGCTGTGGAGGACTACTACTCGATGACGGCCATCACTCTGGAGTGTCTCGCGCATCTCAGCAAGCTCTTGTTCCCTTGCTACGAAGTGTGCAATTTCTGGCACACCGTGGAGGCTGAATGGCACTGAAATATAGGGTTTCGAGACAGCTTAAGAAGACCTTGCTCTGGGTGATCATCCCGGGGGTGACGTAAAGAAGGTCCATATACTGCTCTGGACTATCGACCCTAAGAACCTCCATGATGCGTCTCCGATCTTCCGGCTCCCGCTCACTGTTGAGAGTCACTGCTTTGGTTTTGAATGCCCTGAGGTGTTCTACTTGGTCGTACATTAGGCTAAGAAGAGGACATACAACAAGTGTGACTCCACGGGTATTCCCGCTTTGTACAACAGCAGGAAGCTGGTAGTTAACGTCGGTTCCTATTAACGAGCCACCCCTATAAGCGGGCCACCTAATCCCAAATCCCATCACTATCACCCACCATCTTCATCATTACTTTCAGAGTCATCTGCAACAACTACAATACAATCTTCGGCTTCACTAGGTAAATCAGCTCCGCTGAATTCACTGGAATTATCCTCAATATCGCCCGCGGCAATTTGCGCTCGTCGGATGTCTTCAATAGTGGCAAACTTGGATTGAGGGCTTAATTCCACCTTCTTCTGCTTCCGAGGAATCGCAGCTTCAAATTTAGCTTTCCAGGCTTCATTCTTGCGGCGTTCAAAAGCTAATTGAGTATCCTTTTCAACAAACGCCTTTTTGACCTTTGAAAATAACAGTCGTTGGGTAGTAGAGCTTTCAATTATAGTAGTATATATATCCAATTGCCGATGGAGGTCTTGAGAATGCCTGGGAGTAGACCATACAACTTCTGAACCCTTTAAACCTTTTGTCTCTAATAGAGTATTACCCTGGCTGTTGCTTTAAGTGTCTTTTAGAGTAGTTGGTGCTTTTTGTAGAGGCTCTTTCAAAAGTAAAGGGCTTAGTGGCGGGTGCCTTACGGAGACCGGCCATAAACCAGTAGCTCTCCTGCCAGACAGGATATTTGATATTGTTAAATCATCTAAACGGGCTTTGCGATAGCATTAGAGAAAATTTCACTTGCCTGCAACAGAAGAATCGTGTAGGTAGGTGGCATACCCGAGGTATTTGCGATAGTCTGTTTTTGGGAAGGGAAAACACCGCAACATCTAAAGGTTGAGGGACATGGGAGGCATGAGGGGGCAAATATAACAACTGGATGTTATTTAGGAAGCTTTCCCACATAAAATTCATTGTTACATGGCTTCCATGACCGTCAAGAACCAGAAGCCTGGCTTCAGAAGGGTCTTCTGGTTGGGTCAATGGGATGAAGACCTTCCGGACCCATTCCAACCCAATAGAATCATCTGTCCATCCTTTTTTCTGGTGATACCATTTCCAGCCTTTAAAAGGCTTAAGATTTAAAGGATACCACTGTTGTTGTAATGAACTGCCTTTAAGAATCACTAATGGAGGCAAAAAGATTCCGACAGCAGAGATGCACTCGATGATAGACGACCAGGTCCTCCCCCCAGGCGTTCTTTGCTGAATAACGGCTTTCTGGGCCCTCCCAAGGACCAAGCCATTCTTTCCCATCCCTTCTATTATGCTAATTTTGTCCATGTTATGTCGATTTTTTCGGTTTAATAGCTTTGATGGCTGGGATTGCTAGGCGTTGGAACCATCTTCGAATAATGTCAGTTGTTGCTCCATTTAAACGACGAGAGTCGATAGACCTGCTTCTATGGACCTGAATCGATGGATTTCTGTCTAGAAAACTGGAAACCCAATGCCTTCCGAGTGATACGTTGAGCCCTTGGGCCTTAAGAACGCGGCTAGCAAATTCCGGCAACTCTGCATGGGATGGAGGGAGCCCTAAGTCGGATTAAAGTAGCACCCATGGGGCCAATCGCTGTTCTGTATCTAAAGAAACCTTCTGGTGGTGGTTTTGGGCTTCTTTTCTGACTGGGCGGCCATGAATACGAGCTTGAAGGGTTGCACGTGGAACACCCTATTCCAGAGCGGCTTTGCGGATGCTGCGACCCATTTCCACAGCTGCAATAGCGGAATCAACGTCATCTTCGGTAAATTGAGGCATTGAACGATAATTTACTAGCATTCAAAATATTAAAAAAGAGAAAAATTATGGCGGACGCAATAGTTGTGGGAAAGTGAGAGGGAAAATAGCGGCGAGGCCCAAAATGGGTGGCCCGCTTATAGGGGTGGCTCGTTAATAGGGGACCGACGTTAGCACAGAGACTTCCCGCCGCCAGTTGGCATCAGTACAAAGGCGTCCTCGCCAGCGAGCGTTGCGTTTATGGCTTCTAGTTGATTGCACCTGAATCTAGACATTTGAACCCGGTCTCTGAGGATTTGCTGTACTTCATTGGACCAAGGGCGGTCTGTTGATTCAGGATTGAGTTGCGTCCTTGTCAAAGATGGTGGCTGGAGCTTGGAGTCGCCTTCCGCCCTCTCGGGCCCGGTAGATGTAAGGTTTGAGTCAGCAAGGGCACTAAGCTTAGCTAGAAACGAGTCAGAAACATCTGACAGATTGTCGGACATGATGCTTTCGTCCACGGCAGATGGATTTAGCGACTGTTTTTATATCAGTTTTTCATAGTTGAATCGGACGGGTGCTTTTATTTGATCATCAGAATCAACACTGTTCTGGTCTTCCTTAAGATCTGAAATAAGATAGATTGCCCAAGAAGAGGACAAGTGCCCAGTATGCGGGGGTAAAGAGACATCCGCATACCTAATTCTTACCTGCAAACGGTATAGAAAAAGGAAAGAGAAAAGATGAGAGAAAAGATGAGAGAAAAGATCGAGAAAAGATTCCAGCTTTCTCTCCAGGTGCTTTTCGGTACGACATTAGGAAAGGAGGTCCCTTAGCTTTTAAGAGCTATAAGAATTCCTTTTTAAGGGATATAACTTTATTAAGCATTTTATTATTAAGAATAATATATAGTTATCTTGTTTTTATGATCTTTTTTAATTAAGTTTTTTTAATTATTTATGGTCTGAGGCTGAAAATGTCGTAGAACAAACAGAACTGCAGCACTAAACTACGACACTATCAAAACATGGAATGTTGCCAAGTCGAGCGACTTGACCGTCTGCAGCTATTATTTACGTGCCGTAATAGTAAATGAAAATTTGAACTATAAGATACCTAGGGCGTTATCCACTATGTCCGTGCCAGCGTAATTGATCATTACTTCAATTTTTAACCTTATCCAATCCACGATGTCAAACATACCGCACAGTCCAGATCATCACTATAGGTGCTTAGCATCACCCATGGTTGTATCTTCCGTAACTCGTACCCAGAAATCGTAGACTAGCCATGT
The DNA here is from genome assembly GCA_022385715.1 of Xylaria cubensis. NCBI lineage: Eukaryota > Fungi > Ascomycota > Sordariomycetes > Xylariales > Xylariaceae > Xylaria > Xylaria cubensis. Next base: position 72,201 of record MU279027.1, on the reverse strand, counting down.
CGTATACGATGCACGACTCCAAGGCTTTTCTGGGTTGGTGATTTGGAAGTCGAAGTTCCTAAGTAACTGCGAAAGGAGTATCAGCATACACTTTTTATCGCTACGCAAGATGGAACCATCTTGCCAGAGGAATGTCTATCACTGTTAGTCTGTGGACTGTTTCTTACCTCAATAAACAACTTATTCATTTCCATCCACGCTAATACCTTTCCCAAGCACATAAAACGACCATTACCAAACGCTAACTCGACAACCTTAATCATATGCGCAGTATTTGGACCGCTACCAAGGAATCGCTCAGGACGGAACGAGTCAGCATCTTCGCCAAAGACTTCCTTGTTGCGCATCATAGAATGATAGTTCACGTAGACGTCGGTACCCGCTGGGAGAAAAGTACCACAGAGAGTATCGCCTGAGTCAGGCACTCGCTTGGGGAATCCAAAATTCACAGGTACCATAAGCCGCAAGCCTTCTCGCACTACTGCTTGCACTACGGCCATTGATGTTAGTTATCGTCTATTTCAAGTGTGCTTTACAACGGTTGAAGAAGCTTCTTGACAATTTCTAGGACTCAGGGCTAGACGCCAAAATAAAACGAGGAGGCACCGATAATTACTTACTGTACTCGAGACTCTTAGCTTCCTCGTTAGTAACAGGACTCGAAATACGGCCAGCTGCTATCTCATTCTTGATCTCCTGTTTCGCCTTTAGGTAGATCATCGGCGAGGACATCAGATGGAGGAGGGTACCCTTTATCATCATGGCACTAGTCTCGGACCCAGCTGGAACTAATAGCGCTAGGTCGAACTGACATTCATTTGCAGGCACGCCGTGTCTAATCCATTCATCCTGAGTTACTATAAGCCATGACCACCGAATCAAAAAGGAGTGGGAAGGGTTTCTAGTATATATACGTACCAAAATGTCAAAGCTCGCATCAGATTTCGGCGTATTGCGACTGAAACGACTCCCAACCTCCTTTTCGAGGGTCCTGCATTAGAAACAAGATGTTAGCATACACTCGCAGAATAATAATATCGTTTTGGATCTCACTAACCCTAGGAACAAGCCGAGACCATTAGCGTCTGTGGTCTTTGGACCAAATAGCTTCATGAACCATATTGAGCTGTAGAGCACTCGGGCCCAGGGCAAAAAGGAAAATGACTGTATGGCTGGAAGAACCGAATCGCTCATCTTCAAATACCCAAACTGATCTTTATCCTCTTCCAAGTCTTTCCAGGCTTGCCCCACTCCGAGATCAGTGATCAGATCTACTTGAAAATACTGGATCACTCGACCGATATCAACGGTCTCATTTCCATTGGCTATCTTGGTCCGAATGGTGGTTATGAGGGTCGCGATCCATTCGTCAGTCTTGGCCTCCAGTATTGCTAAATGCTTTCCACTGAAAGCACTAGCAAGCTTTGACTTTCTCTTGCCATGTTTGGGCATGTCGAGTTCGGTAATGAGACTTGGGCCTCTATAATCAAATCGAGTGCCTCCGTACCATAGGCCTCTGATATATGGTGACCTGGCTGAGGTGATTTGATTCCAAGCTTCGCTATCAGAGATTACGACAGCGTCCGGCCCGACTCTGAAGAGATCGCCGCTGTAAGAGATCAGAAGTTAAGAATTGCCGTTAATAACAAAATAGATACGATTTATCGGATAATACGAGAGCACGCATGAGCAAGAAGAATATAGGAAAGAGTTTGTGCTATATTGGGGAATAAATGACCTGTAAAAACTAACTGTTTATTCTTTTCTGCGTCCAAGATGATGTGGCTATTGCCACTATACGCAACCCAGAAAGCCCATACGTAGGAAAATGAGGCGAAGAAAGGGCCTGGAATATGCCGAAGTTTATACCACGCAAAAATAGAACTAGCGATATACCATAGAGAGATCAAAACTGCCCCGGCCAAAATGGCCTGGGGCCAACGAAGTCTCTCGATAGCACTTAAGGCGGTAATGAAAAACATATTGTCTCGAAAAGGATAGCAATCACGGCTAATACCATGTAGCGTAGTGGTCAATTAGGAACAACCCTAGAGAGAAGGATGTAGAAAATAGATTTATCGTGAAGAAGAAGATAATAAATAGCTTCGACACCACTAAGCTCAAGTTAAGACACGGGGTTTGCATGTTCCCTAGCCTCTATCGATGTCAACGTATTCATGCAGAGTGACGTTTATGATTGGATCACGAGTGTGTTTTGCAACCCTACACGGGAAAAGGCGAGAAGCAAAAGAAAACATAGTTGCACGTCACTCGATTCCCTGCTACTTTGACATATATAATGCTTAGCATTATATCTGTAGTATGTATATCTAAGTTCCCCTGAGTATTCTGGCAAAGGAAGATCACACATCTTTACTTCTCAAGACTATAGTATACCGCCTAAGATTAACATCAGTCTTCCATGTGTGGTCTTTGTAGTACTCTTCTTTGCTTGGGTCGTCATGCACGCTAGCTTTCTGTGCTGGGTTCGAGCCGATGACATGGTATATCTTGTTCAAGAGGCTCGGCGGTCGAACGAAGAGCTCATTGGCATGCTTGGCTCTGGGCCAATGTACGATCATGTACTCCAAGACCGCAGCTAGCGAATGAGACTTAAAGCTCTCAGAGTCGTATTGCATAGGTTTCTTCAGCTAGATTCAGATCCATTGCAACAATGGCTAATGTATACTCACAAGCTGTACGTTCATTGGCGGCAGAATGAATTTGTTATCGGTCTGGCTCGCGGCATTTACTGCCTATACTGTGGCGTTGCTACGGGTGTCCCAATTCAGAAGGACCAGGTAGTTGGCCACCTCATCCCTGACTCCTCTGCCCCTCGTTTTGACGACATGCGTCTGCATGTTTCCAATAATGAGAAATGATTAAGCAATGAGTTTACTAATAACCCAATCCCTCCTTCCGATCTGGATTCTTATAGGTCTGGTTCTCGCGAGATACCCCCAAGTTTTGCGGTCCCGGAAAACTGGGTTTATCTTTGATCGGTGGACGTTTGACCGGCAGGGATTGGCCGGCAGACGCGGCTCAGTGATCTCCGCTTTGTATTATAACGTTATAAGACCGAATTATGCTACGATAGTCAGGTAAACCTGATTTACTCTGGATATATATTGTACACCGGTTGTGTGACTTTACTTTAATGTCTATTCAGTACTGTCGTAATGGTGGGGGGCATGCCACTTATCCAGCGACTGAGACCCAAGCAGCACGATATACCACCCGCCGTATAATGCACATTGCCGTAATAATAGTGACAAGAAAGGAGGAAACTGGCCAAGAAATCACATACGTAGCGTAGTACTCAAATTCTGATACCTTAGATCAACGCCAGATGATATGACTCAGCAAATTCTACAGAACTAACGAAAATAATCAGTGTCTGAAGTAAAGTAAAACAACGTGTTTGGTACAATTATATATAACAATCAATTTGTTTAGAATAGCTTTACTTTATTCAGGATTCACCTTTACATTAACAAGGTTTGGATAGATGTCAGATTATGGCCAATAGGAAATTAAATTCGGCTTTGTGCTGAGTGGCGCAAGCCACAACAGCTTCCCCACGTGGAGTCTCACACCACCTGCTTAGATTTGGTTTCGGGGATGTCAATCGTTCGGTCATCTCGATTCGACTGGGCCAATGCTGCCGCTATCTTACGCCGATTTCTGCGCCGCTCTTCTCTGAATCTATAAAATTCCAACGAGAGGCTATGATAACGGCATCGCGACAATTGAGTTCGTGCGGCCCTGCAACCTTTAACCCAGCACATGCTGCCGGTATACGGTTCAGCATTTTGCTCATCAGTCCGATTTTTACGCCGCTCCAATCTTTTGAATTCCAACCGAACTTGATGATAACGGCACCTCTCTGCAGGCTGGGTTCGATCCATATTGCAACCTCTAACGCAGCAGGTATTTACAGCAGATATTGGTGTTGATTTGACATCTCCCACATCGGTCTGCTTATCAACCTTGAGTTGAGTGCAAGAATCTATGGGCAGAGATGATGCCTTACTCCATGGGCTCTGCTGAGCTGACGAGAGCTCGACTTCGGTTGAACCCTGAGCGTCTTGGTTTTTCTTTGTCTGCGACATTCTTCCCATTGTTATCAAAAGAATGCAGATCGTTCTGGGATAGCGCAAGTGTTGAGTGCATGTGGCTTCTATTTGTAATAAATGGCGATCTCCATCACAAAGAAAAGATATTATCATTCAAGTGGCTTTAAATTTCGCTTCCATAAAGACATTATTTGGTTTACAGCCTTATTCCCATAGTGCTCTGGCCATCATAGTAAAGATCTAGCCTTCTTAAATATAATATAAAACAATGATGTAGTTTACAGGACCATGCTTGCTATTACAAGAGCTATTTCGGATTTTCCCTACTAACAGCAAAACAGTTTGCTGTTAACATCGAAGTGGAGATAGGAACGCTGAGGCAGTTGCAGAACAATTAGCAGCCACAAACACTAAATAATCTAGCTTGACTAGAAGATACCTCAAAGGGAAGACGAGGGTAGGTTATAGTGAACACGCAGACAAAACAGTAGAAACTCGAATGAAGAAGATTGATTATTTAACTATTGATCACAATACAAGATTTGAGTAAAGCAGCTTTCGTCTTTGTTATATGTAGTGGTATCTATTAGGGAAGACTAAGTATAATTGCCTTTGAAGGCTCTAAGAAAAAAAACTTTTCCATTCAGGTGTACAGCTGGTTCTAGAACACCACAACAACAACATTAGATTATAATTAACGGGAAATTGCGTCTCACTATGAAGTAGCAACATTGGACAGCTCTTAACAATATGTGCAATTTCTTGGCTAAGTAGCGCTAGCCACTGTAGCTTTCCTGCCAACTTTTGGCAGCGTTGGGTTATGAGCGAGTTCTCAAATCTCAAATTCGGTCCTGGGCCAGTAATCATCTGCGGCAAGCAGCCAATCAAATTGGGCCTCAAGGCTGTCATCTTGTGCGCATTCATTCCACTCACTGCTAGACTCGTCCAACGCCATGGCTTTCTTCCGCTGCTGACTTTTTCGGTTATATTCTCGGTAGCGTACTCTGCATTTTTCGCATCTCAAGTATTCCACGCTTGGAACGCCACAGTCTAGGCAACGCTCATTTCCTTTTTGCCGCCTCTGTTCTTTCAGCTTCTTAATGCGTGATTGAAAATACTTGTTGGTTTCTCCAGCGCACCGTTGGCAAAGGGTTTTAGTTTTCTGGATAGGCGGACGTTTACCGCATTTGGTACATAGTCCCTTGCTTCTAAGCCTTTCACGCTTTAGCCTATACAGCTTTAACGTAAGCTGATGGTAATAGCATCGATCTGCAGTTTTAGTTCGTGCAGCGCTACAGCTTTTGACACTGCAGGTGTTCCCGGTACACGGTTCAACAGGTTGCTTATTAAACCGGTCTTTATGCCGCTCTCGTCTTAATCTATTGAGTTCTGATAAGACTTGATGATAGTGGCAGCTTTCCGAAAGTTGAGCTTGTTGAGTGGTGCAGCCTCTAACATGGCACATCCCCCTTTTACACGGTTTAGCATTTTGAGTCGGATTATCAAGGGTGAGCTCCCTGGTACGAGAAGCTATTGATGAAGGTAGTGTTGTAACCGACGGATTTCTCTGAGACGAGAACTCAACTCGGGTTAAATCTTGAGTATTCTGGTTTTGGTTTTTCTGCGACATCTCGCTTGCTCTTTTTTTATCTATCCAAAGAATTGTGTTTTCTGATTAAAAAATTGCCAGAATTGGGCATCTGTGATTTCTATTTGAACTAAAATGCCTTCCCTAGTATAACGAGAGAGTTTGTTGGACAATGGTAGACTCATATGCACAAATGAATTGTTCAGAACACGAATACAAGCATATACACCTAGTCTGTATCATGAGATCGATCTATGTTTCTTGAATGCAATATGACACAAAGACTCGGTTCGAAGGTCCGTAGCTGCCTGCTGTTGTAAAAGGGTGAATGGGACTTTAACATGACTTTCCCCCCTTAACAGCAAAACGACATACTTACATTATTAAGATCAAGCTAACGATCTCTGCGCTATTGTGAAACCGCTGACAGCAGACGTCGTATGATTCGTCTAATTTGACTAAGTTCAGAAGATACTCTGGATGATATGGGAAAGATAAAGGGGCAGGTCGTGGCGACCTAGTAAATATTTGAACAAAGAAGACTACCCATGATCCAAGTGTCAACTACTACGGGCTCAAGATGCAGAGAGACTTCGACCTAGTGAGATCAGGATCCAAAAAACTTCAGTACTCCTACACTGGAGTAATTACAGTTGAATACGCGATTTCTCTCTTTCACTGATTACAGCTAACTCAGAACACTCAACAACAATGAGTATCCCAACGACGATATCTCAAACAAGCTCGATGATTCATGAAAGAACTAGTCAGTAGCTGCACTACGTACAATGAGAACCAACAAAGAAATAAAACAATACTATTATTACTGCTTCGATACAAAACTCTATAAACGCCAGAACTTCGTAGAAATCAATGAACGAACATATAAACCACAGAAGAGCATCTAACTTTCACTCAGTAAGTCCACTCTCTCAACTAGTTCGCAACCAATTACCACCCCATCCTAATCCAACCCAACATGTGTCGATACCGCCGATCTATCTATTTGTGTAACCACATACAACTCTCCGCCGAACCTTTCGTACTCTGTTCAACACAACAAGACTACATATCCGGAAAAATTAGTGAGCCCTGTGACATGGCACAGATCCACACCTGCAGCACTATCAGAGTCCGGCAGTTATGTCAACAATGCGACGACAAAAAGGCCGCGACAGACAGCCGTCTTTCGGAGGTGAAGAGCAAAATGGCAGAGCTTCGGCAGCATCTGAACGAGAAATATGATGATTGTATGAAGCATATTGATGAAGAGGAGGCAAGCCTCAAGTCAGCGAGCGAAGGAGATGAGAAGGAGACAATGAGCCCCGTTGAGGCTTTTCTGAAGGCGAAAAAGAGTGAGAAGCACGCGCATCTTATGATGCTTGGTCCCTAAGGTATGAAACATGCCTTCTCTAGACTTGGCAAAGTGAAATTCGTGCATTGCAATGGGTAGGTTAGGCACTCATGATATTTTAATAAGCATAAAAATCTCACTGGGTTGATTTCGTAGTAACAATTTCCTTTAGCCACGACCCCTTTTTCCGCCTAATTGTGATATGACGTATGAACATAACGTAGTGGTCATAGGATATTTTTTAGTTTAATTACCATACCATAACCGTTCTCTCACCTGATTTATTCCCAAACCATCCCGTGAATTAGTACTGGCCCTCCAGCGAGAGGGTTCCCGTCTTGGTGATCAGATACTCGTTAATTGCAACGTCCTTGCCGGACTCCTTGCCATATCCCGAGTCTTTAATGCCGCCAAAGGGCGACTCAGCTGCAGATGAATTCCCTGCGAATACTTTAGCACTGCCTCACTATACTAGGAGTTGTGCATGACTTACCGCTGTTCATACCAATCATACCTGCTTCCAGGTTTTCAAACAGGCGCCACATGCGATCAATATTCTTCGTGAAACAATACGACGCGAGACCCATCTAGACGGTAACATCGTGTCAGCAGCCCATATCAGCACCCAAAAGAAGAAACGAGAAAGAATTAGAAATTCAATGATCAAAAACTCACGCTCGTATTATTAGCAAGCCTAACGGCCTCCTCCTCAGTATCGAACGCGAACAACGCCAAAAGGGGCCCAAACGTCTCCTCCTGGGCAATCTTCATATCCGCCGTCGCATTGGTGATGATAGTAGGCTCGAAGAAGAACCCATTATTCAGGTCCAGACGTTGTCCGCCTGTGAGGATTTTGCCGCCCTTGGACTTGGCGTCCTCGACCTGGCTGGCCGTCTTGTCGACGCCCTGCGGCACCGTCAGCGCGCCCATCGTAATCCCCTCCTCTAATCCGTGCCCGACGCGTAGAGCGCGCGTCTTCTCTACAAGCAGGTTTGAGAACTTCTCGATGATGTCGCGCTGTACGTAGACTCTGTTTGCTGTGATGCAGGCTTGGCCTGCGTGTCTGAATTTCAGGGGCATGAGCGCTGTGATGGGTTAGTCAGTATTTATTTAGTATAACTCATTTCTCTTTTGATGAGGGTGAGTGACTTACCATCGCAAGCTTGTTCCAGATTCGCGTCTTCGAAGACTAAGAACGGGCAATTACCGCCCAGCTCAAGCGTAAGTTTCTTCAAGCCCTCCGCACAATGCGCCGACAGAATCTTTCCTACACGAGTCTTCACCACCCATCTATTAGTAAAACAGCACACACACACATCTCAGGATAAAAAGAACATAACAAACATACCGAGCCCGTAAACGACACCTTCTTAACAGTAGGATGCTTACACAACGCCTCACTAAGCGAAGGGGTATTATGCAGCGTAGTAGGGAGAATATTCAACACGCCTTTGGGAAACCCCGCCTTCTCAGCCAAGTAGGCAAGCGAGAGCGCAGTGAGTGGCGTCTCGGGCGACGGCTTGGCAACCATCGTGCACCCCGCCGCGAACGCCGCGCTCGCCTTCCGCAGGATCATCGCCACGGGAAAATTCCAGGGGACCAGGGCCGCGACCACGCCGATCGGCTGCTTGATGGTAAAGATGCGGCGTCCGGGAAGAGCTGCCGGATAGGTCGAGCCCTGGATGCGCTCTGCCTCGCCTGCGAACCAGCGCGTGAAGTCTGTTGCGTAATCGATCTCGCCCCGCGCCTCGGCGAGTGGTTTTCCTGTCTCGTGGACTAGGATCCGCGCGAGGTCCTCTTTGTTCTCGCGGATCAGAGCGTCCCATTTCGCGAGGAGCTGCGACCGCGCGAGGGGGGTGATTTTTCGATATGTGGCGAATGCGGCACCGGCTGCTTGGACTGCGTTGTCCACGTCCTCAACGCTCATGTCCGGGCATGTTGCGAATGGTTTATTGGTACCCGGATCTTGTATGAGATGAGGGTCAGTATAGGACAGTACAGGATGTTTCATATCCAGTCAGTTCACGTACCGATGATGTCGAATCTGTTTCCCGATTTGGCCCCAATCCACTGTCCGTTGACATAGGCTTCGTTACGGAACAAATCCGGATCCTTCAACTTAAGCTATTTATTTCTTTGTTAGTTATACTCTTGAGTGACTCTTGGGGGTTCGTTATGTTAGCTACATCGATTAATGGCTTTTCTCCCATGATGATTAATCGTCTTATAAGGTTACTGTGCTCCTATAAGTAGAATCGTGAACAATCCTGTCCTTCAGCTGTGGCACTTGTGATACTGAAGTTGAAGTTGATGGACGAAAGGGGGAGAGACCCCGCCTCCATCTCCGCACTTACACACGTTAATGTCAGTACTTTCCCGAACCCGAACGCACACCAAGGAACCAAGTCGCGTTCTACAACATCAAGACAACCAACCGAATTCCCCACCTTACGACATGTTCAATTAACTGATAAGGCCAAAATCGGATCAAGGGAGGCCGCGGGCCGTGCCGGTGATTTAACTTTTAATTGGACTACCACATGCTATTGTACTACCCTACTTAGGTAGCACTGGAGTTACATGTTTCGACCGTCACATCAACGTAGTGACCTCTACAGCTGTATCTAACCTACTGTGTACAGAATGAACAGACGGTGAGGAGCAGCAACACGAACTAGAATGATATTGGTGCCCTCATCAACCGACAACGCCACAATGTCTCGGCTAGAGAAGTCGAGCTATCCGTCAAGCACCGTATTTTTAGTGGGGGTCCGTTGATCTTCCATATCGGGACTGATATAATGTACAGACACAGCCAATATGAAATCCAAGTTTAGCGATTGAAAGGGACATTGTAGATCCAGCTAGAAAAAAAGCGAAGCAAAATGACACCCTTTATGTGCCTACGCCATGACCATGATATAATTTCTTGAACGCCAAGTCCTATGCCGTTGAATCATATACTGCAACTCCGGTGATAATGATGACTGTGGTGATGGAAGGTAGGAAGCTGGCTCTCAGCATCTCAGCGCTGGTTTTGTTGGATATCGGTACTTTTAGTGTTGCTGTCTGCTTGTGTAATTGTGTTAGAGACACGCTTCGAATCAAACATCGCTACACGCGTTCTCGGGATCCGTAGCGACATTACGGTAACCCATGAAGCGATTCCACGCTCCCCTCGCTAGGGCTTCAATTTTTTCTCTGATCTTTACCAGAGCAGATTGTATGCATATAAACGCCACTTCTAACCAGCCACGAACCCCGTGGCAACCAAGCCTAGAGGGAGAGTGGAAGTCATCGTGAAGCTCTGACTCCAATGCTGGGTTATAGCCTGCTGCTCGCTCGACATCATCAAAAAGCAGGCGAACGTCTCCCTACGGTTCCGCCGTGCCCTCGCGTTCCAACTCATAGAAGAGCATATATATCTCTCGCTGCATACCCAGCAGCTCGCTCGTCTTCGCCTCCTTCACCTTGTCATCACTAATTCGCCACCACCGGTCATTGGGTTTCCGACGCCGGTGTCGCGCCCCATTAGGCTTTGGTGTGGATGCTGACTCTGCCGAAGAAGTAGACGTCTTGGGTTTCCCGAATATACTATCGCTACTGTTCTTGGCTGACTGCGATAGCCGAGACATCGTAGATCGAGCTGATGCCGCAACGGATCTCATGCTACCAGCGTCGATGTCACGATCTTTTCGAGAAAGCGTGGGAGCAAGCTGTTCAGACGAGCGAGGTATTGTCGCGGACTCTGCTGTGGCTACTGAGGGCGTGGAAACTCTCGACGAAGCCTCAGCAGATGATCTTGGTAGTAGGTCGGACGTGGATGCTACCGGGCTTGGGGCAGTTGATTTATGCAAAGGAGTGGCAGACGGACTTGGCGTAGCAATGGGTGTTGGGATTCCTGATGGGGTATAAATACCGGAGGGCTGAAATGCATTTGTTGTTGAATATGGCAGATTCATATTCTGCCTTCGGAATGACTCGTAGTGGCCACTGTGGTGGCTGCCCTTGTGTGTAACAGCGCCGAGTAATTTGTATTTCTTCTGGGAAAGCAGCCCTCCTATGGGCAAACGTTCGGGAAATGATACTTTAGCCAAATTTTTCTGTGAAACATGGCTGTCATAAATTGATCTCGACAAATGGATTGCTAGGACTTTGGGGAAGTCGGTGAGGCGTGTGTGTTTGGCAATGCGACACGTTGGAGCGTCACGCAGTTCCGGTAGTGCAACACCCGGTGGTGGGTTTTCGGGATCAGTGTCGATCTGCTGTTGAATTTTCTCGATAGACTCCCTTGCTGCCTCCTTGTCGCTCTCAGACTTTAATTGTAACAGCTGCGCCTCAAACAGCTTCTTTGCATGCACAAGCCTGCACCGTTCACATCTGTAGTCGTCCACATATTCAGTCTTGAAGAATCCGTCAAGACAGGTGTTGAGCGTGCTGGATTTGGATTGGGGCACACTCAAAGTCAGTGTGCAGAACGTGCTGTGAATCGGCTTTGTCTTGAATCCGCAAACTTGGCATTCAATCTGGCTTTCATAAGCGCCCTCCATAGGGAAACCCTCTTCTTCTCCATCATCACTTGCTGGCGGATCGGCTTGGATTGTTGGCACAATCTCCGATTGTGTTCTCTCATCGACCCCGTCTCCGCTGAGAGCCAGGCCTGCCAGACGTTCCTCTACCGCACTCCCATCCAAGGGTGAGGGATTGCTCGATAGGCTTTTTATCCTCGCGCCTTTGTTCTTAGCCGCCTCTCTTGCCCTGCGCCCCGCATGATACTCGTCGCACAACCTTTCAGCTACAATCTGTAGAAACTCCTGCGCATCTTGTTGCTGCCTGCTGATTCTCTGACGGAATGCTGTCTCCAGCACCTTAACAAAACCCGAGGCCGATATTGTTTTTCGGTATATGGGCCGCTCGTTGAGGGCATCGAGGATGCTCTTAAGGCCCTTGGTAACAATACCTGACTGTAGGCTCTGGTTCTTCCATTCAGGATTAGACTTGCGGGCTGGGTCCACCACGATCTCCTCGTAAACCCATGCTTCGTCGATATTTCGGCGATGGACTTCTCGAATAAGGTAGATTCGGAGGTCAGTCAGTCCGGCGAGGGCCTGAAGAACCGAATTGATGAAGCAGTCGTTGGCCGGGTTTAGCAGGCCAACGACACCCTTTTTCCTTGCTGAGTTGGAGTCGCTATCGATCAGATAGGTGGGCGCAAAGACGTAAACGAGGGTTATGGCAGCTAAGGAGGCACCGGCGGCATAGGTAGCAATGGTAAGGGGTTTGTCGGGCATGCTCGCTGGGTATCCTCCGGGGTCGGTGCTCAACTAGAGTTTGTAGGTACAGTATAGCTGAGTAAGTGGTGTCGAAGGGACGAAAAGTTGGCTATAATAGGTCGACGACGGAGATGCTGTCTGGGTTCATAACTGCACGACTTGCTTATCTGCCGACGATCTGTTCGTTACGGTCACAATTTATGTCGAGTGGACAGGTGCCAGTGATTGCGATATGCCAGATGCTCAATGCTCTGTGGCACTAACTAATGCTGCAGTAATGGTAGCAAGAAGATGCAAGACAAACGAGACATTCACAGACAACTGTCATTCGCGTGAGGCAAAGCAGGTGGGAGACAAGCCTTCGTTGCTAGTAATATCGAAGTGTCGCATATAGACAAGTACGGGTAGGCAGGTAGGCAGGCGGTTGTTGTATCACAAATTGTGCAACATGTTGAGATTGATGTGATAATGCTGACCGCTGAGCACGGCGAGGTCGATTGGTCGGTGAGTCTATGAGTACGGACTGTAGAGGAAGCTGAAATGATGCTGAACAAACAGTTGGAGCCTGGATACACAAATACGATGATTGCGAGGCATGCACGTGGTCCGTCTGTAGCCTGCACTTATCCCGTAAGTACCGACCAAAGTGGACTAGATTAGGTAGGCAATAATAGACAAGACATGTGCAGTGATTGCTCATGTGGAAAGGCGGATGTGGTACGTACGGGTGGGAAGGATGAATTTGAAATGCTTGAGTCTGCGTCTGAGTAATGAGGGCTTGGTTTGCGGTCCCAAAAAGGACCCCGATGCTCCGGGACCAATGCCCCGGACTTCGGGCGACTCGCAAGAAGAAACTGCTGGTGGAGTTGCAAATCAACTGTGGAGCTGATTTAAACTGATATCTAGGGCAACCTGGGAAGCGACGAATGGATAAATAGTTCCTTTGGTATTAGTGCCACACGTGGAAGCCCATGGTTGTCTTAGACACATGGATCACTAATACCGTCAACTTAACTTCTGCCAAAGTGAAAAAAAATTGACAATGACAAGTCAATATTGTAGTACCTAGTTGTACAAGCTCTTTTCACTGCATTACAGTATGCGGCCACATATCAGAGCTGTACCACATTAAGCTATAGCTCGTGTGAGTCCAAACGATAATTTCACACTCTGTAAGGTACCACGTAGGGCAGGCGGCCGCATGCGTGGGAGGGCAATCACCCGTATTTAGCGTCGCAGTGCCTAGGTAGAGAAAGTTCGGCAACGGGATTCTGACGAATTGCCGTTCTGGGAAAGACATACAGAGAGAGGTAACTAGGGCTCTGTATGTTGATCAAAAAGTTGTCAATATGCTATTCTCAGTCATAGAACTCCCAAAACTTACCTGTTAGGTAATGGTAGGTAATTGTCTTCAATTAACTTACTTTTAATATAATGTTCTACTGTATCTATCGCCGCGCTCGGATGTTAGCAGAAGTGGTTAGCGATAAGATATATTCTACGCCTTTTTTCGCTATTAACCTACCTCACAGGTCAAATCCCATATCTATCAACATATCACTTTATTGCAAGCCTCAATCATATTCTGATAGATGAAACATACGCTTGTTCTTTTAAATGCAGATCAGTGGGGTTTATCTCATTGAAAGGAACTTCTTATGTGGAGTTGTCATCTAAATCTTTGAACAAAACATTCGATTAACAGCAGGTAGTGAAAGTTCATCCAATATGCTTACATTTCTTCATTGCCAATGCCGTGACTGAACCTGTTCAATAGTTCTCAATCAACATTAACAATCATTACTTGTACTACCAGGTTGCACCGTTCAACAAAAAGGGTGGGTTGTTATGAATGACGGGTGTGCAAGTCTTCTTAAAGTAAAGTAGAGCTGTCACAAACACGATACCGTTATCGCTGTGACAGGTCACTAATTATGCCGCTCAGGGGCTGCCATCTAGCGTCGAACCCGCCGATCTTGGATGGAGGGGCAGCGAAAAAATAACCCCGCGACGGATCGACGAATTGTCTATCAACGTGGGGACCACTATTTGCTCTGGTTCACTCTCTCTACTACAGATCCTTGAGATTGCTGATTCATTTTCTCTCTATTTTTCTTCTATCCTCATCTCATTTTTTTTTCTTTTCGCTTTTTGGATAAAACGACTTCTAGAACGAAGATTCCACGGACAATAGCAAGAATCGCCTTGTGACGTCACCCTCTTTTACTCTCATCTATATAGCATAGATATAGACTACCGACACGCGACCGGGCTGACGCTCCGAAGTTGGACTCTAAAGTATAGCTGGATATACGGCGGCGCGACATCATGACTGTCTCTGCTCACACTCTGCCAGCGTTGCGCACCAAGCCCAAAGCTATCTTTTTCACCGACTTTGACGGAACAATTACTCTGCATGACAGCAATGACTGGATGACGGATAACCTTGGCTTCGGTGTCGAGCTCCGGAAACAGGGAAATCAAGATGTACTCCTCCGTGGCCGACCGTTCCGTGATGCTTTCCAGGAGATGCTTGACAGTGTCACGACTCCATTCGATAAATGCATTGAACTCCTCCTCCAGAATGTCAAATTGGACCCTGCATTCAAGGAGTTCGCCGCTTGGGTATGTTCAATATCATCTCATGATTTTTACTTACAATTTTTATCAATATGATCCTGCCCATATTTTCTCTCTCACTATACGATATAGCCCCGACTAGTGAAAGACTCTTTACGTTCACCGGATAATCCGTAAGTTTTCGTGCCAAAATTTCTAATCAGGTCTGAACAGTGTCGCGAAAATAATGTACCTATTGTAGTCCTCAGTGGTGGAATGCAGCCTGTCATCCGAGCCCTGCTTGCTCACCTGGTCGGCGAGGAAGAGGCCGCTGTAATGCAAATTGTCAGCAACGATGTGAAGGCCCGCCCAGGCAAGAGCATCAATGAGGAAAATGGGTGGGACATTGAATACCATGATGATAGGTAAAGCTATATAAACGAGGCGAACTGATCTTTAGCCGAAGGCTAACCCCAATAATAGTTCATTTGGCCACGATAAGAGCTTAGAGATCCGCCCCTACGCTGCCCTCCCAGACCGTCCCGTGATGTTTTACGCCGGAGACGGTGTTTCTGATCTATCTGCGGCCAAGGAGACAGATCTCTTGTTCGCTAAGGCAGGCCGAGGTACGTCATTCCCCTTGCGTTTGAACTTTCCGGCTAAAACTGATCGATGTAGATCTTGTCACATACTGTGAAAACGAAAAGGTCCCTTTCACGGTATTCCACGATTTCTCGGATATACACAAAATCGTTCAAGACGTTGTTGAAGGGAAGATGAGCGTCCAGCAAGCTGCTACCGGTACGAAATAAACATAAAGGGGGTGCATTAGAGCCCTAGAATTGCATACGTGAAATATGGGATATAGATCACGACATAGACGACGACAGCATCAGACTCATTGCACAAGATGTTAGAAGGATGGATAAAATTCAATTATAGATTTCCTATTTCAGCCTTTTCGGAGCAGTTGCAAGTTGGAGTGGTGATAAACAACACAGTCATTAGATTTCTATTGTTTTTATATAATCTTTATCATTTTCAACATCCGTTCCCCCTCTAAGCCCCTGGCGATCAATTCGCAATCGCATTAGGAAAGAAAATATCTAGGTATTCTCATATCTGTACAGAGATCTTCTATTAAGTCCATCATTGAGTTTCTCGAACAATTTTGTTTACTCTGTTCTCTTCCTAGGAGTCGGTATGGTATACCAGCAGACCATCATGGCCCCAAACAAACCAATCGCAATCGGATGGAGGACGAACGTGCCAGCAGCCTGAGCAAGAAGACCAGTAGTGAACGGGGCGACGGCGCCGCCAGAGCTACCAAACGCACTGATAACGCCCAATCCACTAACCTGTTCCTGGCGCGAGAGACTGCGCGTAAACACAGTCGCGCTGCACGGGTAGATAGGGCCTAGGAGGAGACCGACGACGGCGAGCGAGACGGCCTCACCAATAATATTGGGCACGAACCACACGAGCAGCTGGAAGACGGCGGCGCCGATCGTGAGGAGGTAGACGAATCGCTTCTCGCCTATGCGCGCGCCGATCGGCGATAGCACGAAGCGTCCGAGCGTGATCCCGCCCCAGAAACCGGACGTGACGTTACCGACGGACGTCGGGTCGCCGTTGCGTGTCGCGATCAGGAAGGAGATGACCCAGTTCGAGATGGATACCTCGGCGCCCTGGTACGCGAAGATGAAGGTGGCGCCTAGTAGCACGATGCGCGACTTGAATGCCCGCAGCATGGCTGAGAGCTCGGCGCGGGGCGCTGTGCTCTGTCCGCCGGCTGATGTTACGGTTGTTAGCGATTGGTTTGCGTGGGTGCTGGTAGCTTCGTTCTCGTAGTTCCAGAATGACCATAGGAAGTTCAGCCCGTTGAAGGTTCCGAGCCCGAGGGTGAGGAAGTAGTAGCGGTTCCAAGCGTCTGGGCCCAGATGTGATACGATGCTTGTGGCGATCAGAGGCCCGATGATGCCGCCTATCCCGTAAGTCCCGTGCATGGTACCTAGGAATATGGTTCCGTTTTGCAGGTTGGCCGTGAACACCTTCAGGAGACAGAAGTTAGCAGAGGGAGGATTCTCAGATTGGACAACCAACTACTTACGTTACCAATGGCAAGGGTTACGGCCGTCCCCCATCCGATGAAGAAGTATCCTACTACGATCACCGGGAATGGTGCCGCCAGTACAAAAGGGAGGTATCCGAGCACCATCAAGAAATTCGCTACGCAACCAGTCTTCGCCCGCCCAAGGCGTAGGCAGATCGCATCCACAAAAGGAGCCGCAGCGATGAAACCCAATGCATTGCCGATGAAGATGAGCGAGACGACTGCGTATCCGATGTGATAATGTCTATTCCCGGCTTAGTGAGCTTGAATGTGACCACACGCAGTCGTCGATGAGACTCACTTCTCTATGTATGGAATTAAAGCACCAGGTGCAGAGTCGGTAAGGCCATTAAGCAGCGTCTGCGCACAAATGGCAATGAACCGGAACTTATTCATTGGCGGATCCGTAAGGGTCGGGAGGACCTCGACGACATTGGTCGGCTCGGTGGATTCGGGCGTGCCGGGGGAGTTTGGGGCGCTCATCTCCAAATCCCGCTCTTCGCGGGGTGTGGCTGGCCCGGACGGAGCCGGCGTCGGCGGCAACGACGGCTTGGTAAGATGCCTCAGTTCGACGTCCTCATCGCGTTGGGGAACGGCGGGGTAGGTCCTGGAGACGGCCCTTTGCGGAGCCCGTGGAAGCGAATTGGACTCGATCTGCACGAGGGCTTGAAACATCGTCGCCTCCATCTTGGAGAGCCACGGTCTTCAATTGGGGGCACTTGTTAAGTTACCTCTGACAGAGATGAAGGTTTTATTGACTAATACTAGCTATAAGTTATTGCTAGGTATTTATATTCTAATTAGAGAGCAAGAGTGGGATGAAAGGAAAATGGATGGGAGGAGATGGACGTGGGAAAATGTGCGAGGATTTTAACTCAGTCAGCGACACCCCCATGCTCAATGACTTTTCGCCGACCGGAGGAAAAACGGCTATCGTGGTCCGGTACAGCCAAACCTAAAGTGACACTTCACGATGCCTCCCTACTATAATATTATGGTGGGTGAAACACCCACATATCATTGTGCTGTGGCGGTCTAGACTAGAGTGGTGATTCTGTCAGTCCGGCAGGAATCTCGTGCGCCAATAATCATCATGGATTGGACTGACAAACAGGGCTGAGACCTCTTGTCAAACACTCCACTACGATAACCGATCACAACGATGTCGGCAGCGCAAGGTTTAAGTTATACCTGTTTTTTTCTTTTTGTCATTATTAATACGGCGAGACGAAGGATCTTATCTCCGCGATATGAGACCCCTCACGGCCTGCGGAGGGCCGGGGAAGCTAAACCGCTTCTCGATCGATACTTTGGCCATGCTTTTGGTCATACCGCAACCCACACGGGAGAGCGGCATAGCGGTAGTTACCGTAAAAGGAAATTCCGCCCGATCTTATACTTCATGATCTAGCCTTTGTCTCTCTACGTGATCAGCACGCGATCTCGCGATGCGAGATCTGGTAGGTACAGAACATCATCAATGTCTTAAAAGTGAACTTCATGTGTCAAAACCGACTGAATTTAGCCTTGTATTTTGGGATTTCTGACTTTTCCAGGCCGAAAGTGTTGGCAGCTTGTGTGCTGCAAGCATGTCTCCGCGTGATCTCAAGAGCTCCAATAAGTTCCAAGACTTCTAACCCTCCATTAGCCGAAGTGGGGTGTGGATGAAAATCTTTTAGTGAAGACTTTGCACCCGTATATTCCGTATGGTTTGTTAATTGTACGTGTTCTAGCTATTTTCGTATAGCTCTCCATATTAGAGGATCTTGCTAAGACCTCACGACAGCTTTTATCCCCCCACTTCTCCTCGTTTTCCAGCTTTAAATCATTGGGATACGTAGTAGCCAACTGTCTCGACGTTGCAATGGAGCAGGCAGCAGCATATTCCCTACATCCCACACCCCCTTTTAAGGACAACTTAAGCATTGGCAAGCCAGGTTCATCGATCGTGAAAGCTTATCTAGGGTATCATCACACTGCAGGATTGACATCAGGAATTTGCAGCTAAGGAAAGGGAGCACTCGTCCAAGTATCAGACACTTGACATGACAGGATTTAATCACCTACATATCATTTGCTTCTACGTAAGTCTACAGGTTTCAAGTATAGCGAAGAGTGTTTTTATTTTGAAGAGTTGAGAAAAGCCGGATCGGATATTTAGAAATTTGGTGATCTGCAAGCTGAAATTCACATCCCTGACTTTTACTGCTACCAAGGACATGTCACGATTAAGAGAGCTTGAAGAATAATCCTCGTTCTCCGTGGAACTAAAGCGTTTTTCTGAGTTGCCCACTTCGTGTTTTGGTGACATCTCGTCTGGTGAAAAGACTTGCTTTAACTAAATAGTTAAGTTGTAACGAACCGCCCAATAGGACGATAATTGTGAGTTAGAACTTAGCTATCATCACTTGGCTACGGAGGTTTTATGGCCACCTACACCTACTATATTGTGATTTTTCCATTGGTCCGTAGAAATCCAAAGCGGACAGGATTTGTTGTTATCAGGAGCGTTTGATGTACGTTCTTCATTGTCAACTTTGCCTTGACTAATCGTACCAGGGAATGTTAGCTCTGCATTTTAAAACTCTTCGTCATTGGGACTAAAACGCTTCTGGTGTTGGTATACGGATCGTATACAAGGGGTATCTATGTAAATCGTATACGGATTATACATATCATATCCAGTACGGACGTTGGCCAAGAGCTTTGATTGGTTAAGACCTAGCCCTACAATACTTAGACTACCTACCGTTTAAAGGCTTATACCCCTCGGTACTAGCGGCACTAACTTGAATGGAGTAGTTAAAAGCTATTTGCATATTATACAACTTTGTATTCATTGAATAATACATTTATAGTTCAGTAAACATAGCACACTTGTAACCTCGGACCCATGAAGCCTAGAATTTGAAGTATAATGTCTTGGTAAGGTGTACAGGTAGAGGAGCCCTATCTTCCCATGCTTGTTTGTTGCGAAAGGTCTGCATCGCGATCGCTGTGGCTTGGCATCTTACTATATAATCTCTTTTCATACTAGTTACAACAGGACGTCCCAATTTTGCGGGGTATATGAATTGAACTTGCAGAATTTAGGTCATGTCGTTACGATTCGTACTATAATTGGCAACATTTAGGAAGACGACAATGCTCTCGTCCTAGAGAAAAACATTATTCTAAACTCAAGATCCGCGTGTGTAGGAGACGCGCGTACCGCAAATTTATCTTCAAGTACAGGCGGCACCCGCAAGAAGGTTCGATTCTACGATAACGGTCAAACGACGGAAATTCTCCTTGAAATATTCCACGTCTTATGTTAGCCGATGACGATGATCCACCAAATATGCAACGTTTGCGAGGGAGAGATGCGTTTTTCGTGCCAATCAACGCCGAGATCTATCGCTATCTATTGTCCACGAATGCAACATACCCGCTGTTGAGTATAATTAAGGGTAGTGCGTATATGTAGTGTTTGCAGCTTGCACGGGATGAGGGCTCTCAATAATACGCAGAACCTCAATTCTACTACTTGGATGCCTTGATCGAGTGATCGCACAATGGCCTCACTCCGTCAGCATGCGGTCCTTTACTTGACCGCGAGTGCTACCGTCTTCGCGGCTCCTAGCAAGCGAGATGCGTCCGTTTGCACCGAGATTAGACATCGTGTGCCATGGTGCGGGCTAGATTATACTGTTACTGACAAAATCGCACCCTTCGACTAATCTATTATAGGTACAACTTGACGCGAGAAGAAAAGACTTCCTACATCGCGGCTGACCTCTGCTTGATGAACTCACCCTCGAAGGGGGTCAACCCTTTAGCTGCATCGCGATGGGATGACTTGCAATGGCCGCACGTTGTTCAAACGGCAACTGTGCATGGAGTCGTAAGACAAGACCACCTACCGCATGCTGGATACTCCGGTAATAATGAGAAGATAGGGTGCTTTCTTGCCATTCCATCGGTACTTACTCACTGTCCACGAGCGCCTGATCAAAGACGAGTGCGGATATACGGGACGAATGCCGTACGTAACCCAGAGATAAATCGCCAGCCACGAGGAACATACGTTGACTCGGTGTTGACAGATATTGGGATGAGATTCACGATATCGCAGATGTGGCCGCCTCCGACCTTTGGAAAGATGAGTACTTCGGTGGTGATGGGACCGGACCGGATGGCTGCATTGAGACCGGACCTTTCCGCAACCTGACGCTACGCTGGGTCCAAAACGGCTCCGTCGAAGAGCACTGCCTCTCCCGGGAGTTCAGTACTGCTGAGCTCCAGATGACAAACCAGGACAACATCGATCAGTGTAACGCTATCCAAGACTATACCGACGCTTGGCTGTGCTGGTTCGGCGGGCCTCACGGCAGTGCTGGGCCGCACGCCGCTGGTCATGCCGCTGTCGGTGGTGTTGTAAGATAATCTACGTCGTCTTTCTGTTTTATATTCCAGCAGGAGTAAAACAAGAAACAAGGTCCTGGTTCCGGTGAGCGAGTGCTAACGTATTCGAATATCCAGATGGGCGACGCCACCTTGTCGCCTGGAGACCCAGTCTTCTACTTGCATCATGCCTGGCTTGATAAGCTCTGGTGGGAGTGGCAACAACGCGATCTGCCAAAGCGATACACTGACATGGGAGGACCAAACCTGCCTATTGCTGGCAAGTACCCCTCCAACTTGCCTCCCCATATTGCGAAATTTTGCAACTATCGCCGGTTACCCTGGTTCTGCGAACGCTCACTGTCAACAAGTAGCTAATAGCTTGCGTATAGGCTCCGTACTTGGTGGGCAGGGCCCCGAGTTTGTCGACTACTTTGGTGACAATGGCAATGTGACGACACTGAACCATAGGCTATACGTGGCGGAGCTATACCCCAACGTCACTATCGCAGATGTCATGGATCTTCACGGAGATGTCGTCTGCTCTGAATATTTTTGAGTAAAGGCCGAGCCGGGTAAGATTTAGCTTGAGAAGGGATCAGTGCGATTGCACGGATCCTATATATTTAAGTCACGGGGGCGGTTTTCTAGGTCTGAAAATATCAAGCTAGTCGTGCGGTGTGTTTTTGCTGTCTGGTTCGTTTTGATAGCTGATTCTTGATCACTAAACACTCGACACTCAAGTCAACTTTTGAGATGATTACTATTCAAACTGATCAGTAATTGTTTCTTGTACGTTTTTGAGTGAAAATTGCGTTATGGTGTAAGAAGAGATTCATAAGGCGGGTTTGCGAGGGGAAGTATTCTGTCTCCAAGATGAGTTGAAAGTCAGTAAGGATATGTGGTGATCTATTATAAGTAGCGGGTGTCAAGATACTGCTGTGAGGCTGTTCCGGTCCCAAGTAACACAGTAGCATATTAAAATCCTCAATGAAGACAGATAAATCAAAATGCAGTTCGTTTGTCAAGGGTACACTAATCAAGCTCTGTCGGCGGGTTCCTACAATGTAGATTTGTAAGAGTATTGGCATAAAACCGTGATCTGTAAACCATCACAACAATCTCTGCGATAAGACCGATGTGATTAGGATTACAAAGCTTCCACCCTGAATAATGCGTCGAGAAACAAAAAATACTGAAATAGGAAAGATGAGGCGTCTTTATTCGTGATCTTGATTAATTAAGTCCGTCTTGCCAAGACGCTAATCCAACCCCATACAAATGATCGGGGCTTGAAGGCGGAGGAAAGAGGCGTTTCGGGGTTTATAACCTTAGCGTCATCGGCGGTAAACAAATGCTAACTCCCATAGGTAGATTGTGAAGTCGACAGCAATGAGTAATCGGCTAACCTCACCCACCAGATCTATTTTGCCTACAATATATCGGACAAAATACATGCTTTCAGATCCACAGTGACAAAATGTGAGATCATTGTAATGTTCTGCCTCCATGCGCCGATAGCGTCTGGGAGGTTCAGGATGAGAGTATATATTCTACGAGGTCCGACTGTGATCTCTTCATGATCAAAGCATCACTACAGCACCGATCATCTAGTCAATCTCCATTATTGCGAGCAGCAACCCCTTCTTATCATCGTATAAAAGTTTCAGTCCCAACAATGCCACCTCCAAAAGGATCTTTCAACCCGATTGAGGGTCCAGGTAAGACGTGAAAATACTCATCTTGTATATAGTTAGACTAACCGCTGCGTAGGTGACTATGATACTACCTCAGTTATTCATAACGACACCTACCCTGCTATTGACTCGGCTAAGGCCGACTTGGCCGGGAAAGCGGTTTTCATCAGCGGCGCGACTAGGGGAATAGGCAAGAGTATTAGTGTCTCTTTCGCGAAGGCAGGGGCTTCGATGATCGCCATCGGCGGAAGATCATCTCTTGGTGAGACTGCCAAAGCAATGAGGGCAGCCGCAGCCAGTGTAGGAAAGCCGGAGCCTAAGATCCTCGAATTGAAGCTCGAAGTGACAAATCAGGAGAGCGTTGATAAAGCAGCAGCGGAGATCAAGAAGATATTTGGCCGTATCGACATCGTGGTCAACAACGCGGGAGTCCTAAGCTCAGGCCTCATAGCAGAAGCGGATCCCGAAACGTGGTGGAATACAATGGCTGTCAACGTGAAGGGACCTTATCTTGTGATGCGGGCCCTCGTGCCACTGATGCTCGAAGCCGACGACGGTCTGAAAACTTTCGTAACCGTTAGCAGTGTAGGCGCGCACTGCCGCTCGGCCGGGCTTAGCGCATACCAAACCTCAAAGCTTGCTGTGCTGAGACTTACCGAGTTTCTAAACGCTGACTACGGCGATAAAGGAATCATCGCATTCAGTATACATCCTGGAAATGTGATGACGGACATGGCAGAGGGAATCTCGGAAGATCTGGCCCACAGTAAGTCGATCATCCTAACGGCTCCTCCTTTAGCGTGGAATACCGCACATACGCTAACAACTAGTTGCAGTTTTCGTCGAAACACCTGAGCTGGCTGCAGATTCGATTGTCTACTTGACAAAGGAAAGGCGAGAGTGGCTCGGAGGACGATATGTTAATGTCACATGGGACCTACCCGAGCTTTTGGAAATGGAAGATGAGATCGTGAAGGGAGGTAAACTGAAGGTTCAATTAGTGCTTTGATGAATTGTCGCTCAATTGCGCAGCAAGTCATTCTTTCTAAGCGTCCATAGTACCTAACATGGATGCTGATTGAAATGAAATGAAAATTCAAGGCTGAATCAACCTACTAGAATTTCTCTTTACGATCTACCGTGAGGGGAGCGTTGCTGCGACCGAGGAGAACTTTCGTGATATCAAAATATTGAATTGAAACCCAGCAGTTTAAATATGCTCCACTTACAGCACGTGACAATCCGGGTATAGCGGCTCTGGCGATGCCGTTAAGGGGGTGGCTAACGGCCTTCATCGTCAGCCAAGGTCCTACCAAGGTCCTACAAGTATGACTGAGCTGGGTCCATCTCGTCTCACCCCCTCAGGACTAAATCCCAGCGCTTACGTTTCACTTCTGACTTTAAGCAGCGTAGAAATGTTTCCCACTTGATCCTTAGCATCTTCGTGTCCTTTCCGTCAACGGCCTCGAGTTATCCAATCTGACAATGGCCGATGTTATTACTAATAGCCTGGCTAAGCTTCATACCTTGTCAAGGTCTGTCAGAGGGAAATACGATGAGGATTTAGGTCAGGAGATCGATGATTTCACCGTTGCCGGAGGCGGTCACAGCTCTCGACGGACAGAGATCACAAGTCATCAGCTGAGAATTAGCCATGCGCTGAAGTCGTTCTTGGCAGATAATCATATTGTGTCCGAACGAGACGTCGCTCTGGAATCCGAAGGCTTGAGTCCGGCTTTGAAAGCATTGCTGGATAAACCGCACATTCAAGTCCCGGCGGAGCTGACGGATCGATCGTATCCATTACCTGAGTACTTCATAAGCTCCAGCCACAATACCTATCTCCTTGGACATCAGCTTCAGGGGAGATCCTCAGCTACAGCATACGAGTCTGCTTTGCTGACCGGTGCGCGATGTGTTGAGATTGATGCATGGGATAATACTGAAAACAAGGACGAGCCTAAGGTTACACATGGCTATACTCTTGTGTCAAACATACCCTTCCGCGCAGTCTGCAAGGCTATTCGCGATGTGATTGACAAAGAAGCGGCTGAAGCCGTAGATAAACAAGGTTACCGCGCGGCGCCTATCATGCTATCTCTTGAAAACCATTGCGGGCCCTACGGACAGATGCGCTTGGTTGAGATCATGAAAGAGGTCTGGGGTGATAGACTGCTGAGCAAAGCCGTCCGCGAGAAAGGGCATAGAGAGCAAGAAAATGAAGATGAAAGGGTATGCCTACATGAACTTGGTTCGAAGATAGTGCTTATTGTCGAGTATTTCTTCCCGAGTGTAGAAGACGACAATGATGTTGACAGCGACGATGACTCCAGTTCCGAAGACGAAGCGGAAAGGCAGGGGCGTGCAGCCTATAAAGAACGAAAGAGGACAGTAGAGAAAAGTGGAATCATTCCAGAATTGGCGGCTCTTGGAGTTTACGCGCAATCTGTAAAGCCAAGGGACAACTCCTGGTTTGAGGCCACCCTACATGAAGCGCCTCATAATCACCTCATCAACGTCTCCGAGACTGGCCTTCAGTCACTACTACCCGCTAATAATGAGAGCATCTCCCGCCACAATTCGAAGCATCTTATGCGCGTATTTCCTAAGGGTACTCGCATATCGTCGAAGAATCTAAAGCAGGTTCCATTCTGGGGAGTCGGGGCACAGATCTGCGCAATGAACTGGCAGACATTCGGCGGCAGTATGCAATTGAACGAGGCAATGTTTAGCGGGACAGAAGGTTACGTATTGAAACCAGCAGCTTTGAGGGCGGGAGGCAGTGGTCGTTTGAACACTGGACGACGGAAGAAGCTGCGTATACACGTTGCCGGTGCTTCAGATGTACCGGTGCCTGAGGATCGAGATCCTAACGACATCAAACCATACGTCACATGCTCGCTCGTGCACCCCGATGATATCGATGGCAAGCATCAGAAGCGCAAAACCTCGCATTATAGGCAACATAAACTTGGGTTTCTACATAAGGGCGAGAACCCACTACCCAAAGATCCTATTTGGGACGATACGTTGGAGTGGGAATACGACGATAATGACCTTGTCTTCCTGCGGATATTCATAAAGGATGATATCAGTTTCGCCGAGAACCCCATATATGCCGTTACAGCTGTACGGCTACTTTACGTTGTTCCGGGATGGAGTTTTATTCGCTTGCTCGACTTGAAAGGCCACGAGACGACGTGCTCTCTGTTGGTTAAATTTGATTTCGAGGATGTCTGAAATTTGGGAAAGATTGAGTAGTGCCCTAAGGTTAGGCCTCCTATCACCCTTTTACGTACTGGTTATCAATCTGCTTTTTGACTGACTCTAAATGCTCTATTGTGACTTCGGAAGTTTCGATGAATGGGCCGAAGATGTAAAGCCGGCTCTTTCGAATCAACCTATGTATTCATTCCTGTCAGTTATGTACCTATGGGCCAATTGGTGTATTTTAGGGAGACGCTCTTAGATTTGTTAGATGTACGTAAATCAATACGAACATCAGAAATACGCACAGGCCACGTTAGGTCAAAAATAAGCTTAGTAGCGCTCCATGTTACGCGTTGGACACGTTTGTTTCCAGTTGATCAAAATTCGGTCAACTCGCAACGCAGCCCTTACTATTCTGACAATGAGCACTTTAACTCGCCCTTTTAAAAACGTACGACGATCATCATCTTCGATTCTCATGACAGGTGTATCGCTCGTTTCACGGGCGAATATTATGACACGTCGCGGGGAAGGTGGCAGGGTCTACTCGTTTATCCAACCACTGTACAAGCAAACCGGCTCCCGGAATAACGTGTGGCTAGTTGAAGAAGGGGGTACGAATACCAATGAATTTATAGCTAAGGGCCCGTCGCCAGAGGACGATAAGGCATCAGGCTGGCCCGCCTTTCAGCATGAACTGAAAATGCAGCGCTTATTTAGCGAGGATAAGATGATCCGACCGATAGTAGACTTTATTCCAAGCGCAGCTAGCGACGAGCCGATGATGGTCTTAAAACCATTTGAGCAGACACTATGGGATGCCCGGAATGCTCGCCCCATGACCACCTCAGAAATCAAATGGATTATGGAAGGTGTTCTGCTGGGTATCCAGACAATCCACCAAAGGGGCTTGGTCCATACCGGTCTGTTAATCGTGCTACTTTCGAGCCCATACTATCATCCGCTTACATCGACCAGATATCAAGATGGAAAATATTGGTATTACTGGATTCGATAACGATAAGCCTAACAAGAACATTCGAGAGATAATCGTGCGCATAGCGGACTGTGGCTCAAGTCAGCTTATAACTTACATAAAGTACCATTCGTAGCTAACATTTCATCAGTCAGCGAGCCGGGGAGAAGAGAAATCTCATCTCTTACATACCGGAGCCCAGAGGTCTATTTTGGAAAGTCCTGGGACCAAAGCACAGATATCTGGTCATGGGGCATAATCGTAAGCAGCCTATTCACCTCTATCAATCACTATTCCTATCTTCTAATCTAATTATGCCTTCAAAGCTCGCCCAATTACTCCTGGCACAGGTTGATTTCAAGTCACCGGGATTTTACGATGCTATTTCCACCGGATCATTAGAAGATAAGGCTCAAGCCGCTCGGAAAGCTATGGCCACCGACTTTGACTTGTTCTCAATACCGCTTTACACAGAAGAGGACTCGGTCTCATTGCTACCTCGTGAGCGACCGGGACCCGACGACATATATGGGTGGGCCGTTGATATGAGCGAGAAGGGAATCTCGGGCGAGGATATCCAGTTCTTGGTTGATGTCTTAAATCCAAGGCCAGACGTACGGCTGACAGCAGGAGAAATCATGAAGAGTAGATATCTTAAAGTCCTACCTCAACAAGAATAAGGAGTGGCACTTAAGAGGCCAATTTTGATTTCATGCACAAGACCCAGACATAAATGATCTCAACGCGAAGCGATCGAGTGTAGACGATAGGAGTTAGACGAATCGGGGGTCGCGATCGACTGTTCGGAGGAGACACTCTGAACGATTTTCTCCACATCCGCATAAGCGCACCAAATTACTTCCAACTATCTTAACTTCCATTTTAATGTTGAACATTCATCAACATCGGACTGATGCAAGCCGGGGATCAGCCATGCCTAGAGCAGCATCGTGCATAAATCGGAGCGGGGTGAACTGGAGCTCGACCACATCCAAAGCGGCTTCGTACGTAAATCGGAGTAGAGTGCGCCGGCAGCAACACTCAATGGCCGAAGCAGCTTCGTCACATATTATAGAGTGTGCGGCCCGCCACCGAATCGTATGATTTTTATACCATGTAGATCAGCTTTCCTTGCACCAACAATTCCAAATATGAAGCACTGCTTTCTAATCAGTGTCGACAATTCTAAAACCCAGCTCCATTATTTTTCTCACCATGCAGAACCCGTCAGTACTCCTTAATGGTCCACATAGCGCGTCTATTGAAGACAGACCGATCCCTACCCTAGGGGGGACAACTGATATAATTATTCGTATCGCTTATGTGGGCGTGTGTGGAAGTGATGTGCGTACGCCCGAAGCTCTGAAATCGTACAGACACTGACACCTGTCCCAAGGTCCACTTCTGGCATAATGGCGGCCACTTATCGAGAGCTCATGATCCGTTAGTCATGGGTCATGAAGCAGCCGGAACCGTGCATGCAGTCGGGCCCGGCGTTACCCATCTAGCTCCCGGCGACCGGGTGGCGCTTGAGCCCGGCATCCCCTGTCGGAAGTGCAAGGACTGTAAGACCGGCTCATACAACCTCTGCCGCAAGATGGTCTTTGCTGCTTCCCCGCCTTATCCTGGGACACTCACGAAATTCTACGCTTCGTCGGCGGACTTTTGCTATAAGGTACCCGACAGCGTCTCGCTACAAGAAGCAGTGCTCATCGAGCCATTAGCTGTCGCGGTACATGGCGTAAAATTGGGTGGCGTCCACTTCGGACATAAAGTCGTCGTGTTTGGTGCTGGTACAGTTGGCCTTTTCTGCGCTGCCGTGGCTAGACACTTCGGCGCCGCGCTTGTGTTGTCTGTGGACATTCTAGAGAACAAGTTGGCCTTTGCGAAGACCGTCGTAGGGACGGATGTCGGAAGAACGGACATGCCAGACTCGTCGCTTACGCCAGAGGAGAACGCGCGTCGATTTGTCGAAGCTCATGGCCTAGGGGATGGCGCTGATATCGTAATCGATGCGTCAGGTGCAGAGGCGTCGATCAACACGGGAATACATATGTTGCGCTCTGGAGGGGTATATGTCCAAGTTGGAATGGGCAGACGAAATGTCCAGTTCCCCATATCTGAGATCTGCGATCGGGAAATAGTGGTCAAGGGCTCATTCCGTTACGGCGCGGGCGACTATGAGACCGCATTAAGTTTGGTGGTGAAAGGCTTCGTCAGCTTGAAACCTTTCATCACGAATGTTTTTCCCTTCGAGAAGGCCACCGATGCTTGGGAGGCTACTGCTCACGGTGAGGGGATAAAGAATATCATCGAAGCGCCGAAAGATTGAGAACGGCGTCCATGTGGACTATAAAACCGTAGACTCCGACGATTTAAGCATTGCAGACCCAGATATAAGGTATAAAACCAATACCGTTGACAGCAGCACAAATTGTGGCGTCTAGCATTCCGTGTCGTCATATTGGAGGTCGGTGTACCTATTGGTTGAAAGACAATAAGTTGCTAAGATCTGGTTGGGTGGTTGAATATATCGAGACTTTTCCCGGCTGCGTATCATAGGATTTTTGTTGGTCGGTAGCGTGTTATTCTGTCTCCGGCAGATTACAATTATATGTCGGTAGCACAGTTACTATAAATCTCTTAGGAACCACGTACGGGCATTCGATCTTATACACCCGACAGTTGCTCAAGTATAGATATTGATGGTCGACTTCTGAATTTTAGCAAGACGGCCTAGTATCGTGCGCCCTGCTGTTCAGTATTCCTGTTTGCGAATCATCAATCATTGAAAGATGCAACTAAACGCTATCGCAGCATTCGCGCTCCTTGCGCGAGGCGTTAGTGCCGTTGCCGTTTTGCGCTTTGGATGCTCACAGATCGCTGTCGAGCGTCTTGACCCGTGAGTGCACCCGGCTCCATACGTATCTGAACAGAGATTCAATAATATTATCAGACTCGTGAACCCGGATGTTAGCCCCTCGCCACATGTACACCAGGTATTTGGGAAGCACCCCAAGCTTAATGAATGCAACTAACTGGCTTGAGCAAAGATTATCGGAGGCGTACGAGCAAGTCATCCTGTACCGGCGTCATTATACTGATCTCGCGATAGAATGCATTCGCGGCTTCCATCCCGAGTTCCGATATCTCGGAAATCGCAAATTGCACAAGTTGCACGTTTTCAGAGGACAGGAGTAATTACTGGACGGCGAACATGGTGAGCGAGGATGCCTCGTAGAAGCAATCTACTGCCATTGCTATCATCACTAACTCCGACTTAGTAAGAGCCTGTGACGGCAGACACGCACCCGACAGATATGCGAGCTCACACAAACCAGGTATTTCAAGGCCCGAAACGGAACCTACAAGCGCGTAGGCCAAATGCCGAATCGTTTCCTAGACGGCGAGAAAGGTGGGATGACAGTGTACTATACCTCTCCATACGACGGGTCAAAAGTAACAGCCTTCAAACCCGTACGTCATATTACCCTCCCCTTTTTCCGACTCTTCCAGCCCCTTACATACTATCAGGGTTTCCGCATGCTGGCCGGCCACCAAGAGCAACGAGAGCCAGGAGGCGTGACGAAGTGGAACGCGATCTGCTTCCGGTGCTTCAACAAGGTGAATTTTGGCGGTGACAATCTCGCCCCTTGCTCGGATAGCACGGTGGACTCGGTGACGTTGCCGGATAAGTTCTGCCCGGGCGGAATCCGCACGACGATCCGATTCCCAACGTGAGTATCTTACTCGTGGATTTAAAGGACTGTATCATATTGCTGGAGATGCTGACGGGCGCTAATGCGAGATGCACTACTTAGGTGCTGGGACGGAACGAACCTCGATAGCCCAGACCACATGAGCCACGTATCATACCCAGCATCAGGGACCTTTGAGAATAACGGGCCGTGTCCGGCCACTCACCCCGTGAAACTCCCTCAGCTAATGTTTGAGGTGATATGGGACACGGCGCCTTTCAATGATAAGTCCTTGTGGCCTGAAGACGGCTCGCAGCCTTTCGTTTTCAGTCAGGGCGACAAGTAAGCCCTTGAGTGTCTCTTAAAAGCTTTTAACTCCATGCTTACAATCTTTTTGTCTAGTCTTGGATTTGGACAGCATGGAGACTATATTTTCGGGTGGGAAGGCCAATCTCTCCAAAATGCCATGGACGCCAGTTGCTTTGGAGCGACTTGTAGTGCCCTCAAGACGCAGACTTTCGCTGCTGCTAACCAGTGTGGCGTTCAGAACACAGTTGGCGAGGATGTCGAAGGCTGTAAGTTACTTGCCACATTTATAATAATGTTTAGTGATCGGAAAATGATGGATGCTGACGTTATGACAGGGCTGTCAGAACTCCCGGGTATGTCGATGTAAGGATAGGGGTTTTGCCGATAACGCAATATTACTAGGGATCCAATGCGCCCAAATTTGGAAATTTCCAGCTACTAGCATTTGTATCTTTTGATGACATAAACTTGGCAACATTGATACTAGCTTATGGGGGAAGAGATGTTGCAGCCCGTAACTGTGATGGTTACAATACGTCGCACGCATGGATTCCTTGTTCAACATATTCGCGTAGTAACCCCAGACACGGCAACGACCAAGTGCCGACGCTCCTTCTATGTTTGTTTTTGGGTATCTCATATGATACAGGTGTAGTACAGGTGATATACATTTTTACGGCTCTGCTTCCAACTTTTGTGGTATCAAGCCCTCCGCCATATTGATGGCACCCTCCATATCGTTCTTGTTAAAGAGGAAAAGCCCTTGGATCGCAGCGGTGCTAGTCCGGATTGGATGTACTCCCTCTACAGCCTCACGGAACAGTCCCAGCTCGTCGAGGCGAGCCAAGAAGCGTTCTCTATTGACGCCGTCGGGATCGACATCTCCGTAAAATCGATCCCACATCTGAGCAGCTTGATATCGAGTAGCTTCACCAATACGCACCATCATATCAACGCGCCCGGGCCTGATCAGAGCGGGGTCGAGCAACTCAACATGATTTGTGGTGAGGAATGCGATTCTCTCTTCGCCAGCAGATAGACCATCCAGGGCATTCAAAAGCCCAGAAAATGTCACAGTTCCGCCGCTGTAACCATCAGAATCACGCCTTCGCCGATTTACAAATGCAGAGTCAGCATCCTCCAATAGTACGATAGAGCGTTCCGGGAGCTTGGTAAGGAGAAAGGCGAGCTTGTCATCAGTCACGCCAATCTCGCTGAGATTTATCATGGCCACACTGTAATCTAGTTCGCCGGCGAGCGCTTGAATGAAAGAGCTCTTGCCACTACCTGGGGGCCCATAAAGAAGATAACCTCGGCGGTAGGGAATGCCACGATCGACATACCACTGGCGACGAGCCAGAAAGTCTTTCGCGTCGTTCACTATGTCTTCCTTTACCCCCTTATCCAAGACGACGCTAGCCAGAGGGCGTTTCCTCCGCGGCACGCCAAGGGGCACCCAGTCGAAATTCCTCACCGAGTATACGACAGTCTTTCCCTCGTTAGCCTGCATCGCAAGCGCTCGTGCTTCAGTAAAGACATCCTCGAAGATATGGCGATGCGCATAGAGAGTAGTCAGCTCCAGCGTCTCGTGGGGCTCGCCCGTGTTCGTCTTGGCAGTGGCCTGCTTCTCTCTATTGACGGCGATGTAGGCATGCTTGTACTTGACGATGTGGCGACCGTAGCCGGGCTGCAGGAAGAAGCTGGCCTGCGTTGGTCCGTTCGGGGTGGTGCTCGTCGTTGTGGTCACAGACAGCTTGTTGATGCGCGTGAGGCGCTTGGCGAGGAAGGAAGTTTGTGGACGAGGCTCGGACAGCCAGGCCAGCACCCAGGGATATGCCGGGTCCTGTCTACTGATCTCGACGTTGACCAGCAGACGTCGCCTCATTAACCCGGCCGTGGTGAGTGCGCCGCGCCGCGCAAACGCCAATATAGCGCCCAATGACGCGAGGCCGAAGCCTCCGGCAAACACGGGATTTTCTAGGAGGCCATTAATGTTCAGTAGAGGTCCAGCCACCGATTGAACCGGCTCTGACATGGCGATTCGCAGAATAAATGGGTGGGAATTGGCTTCCGAAGTTTCATTTTGGGGTTCCAGGTTAGCGTCAATCTAAATCTGTTAGATGCACCTTTCTCCCTACTCGATTATCCATCTATCCCATACTGAACATTCAACTAAACATTGTTCTCCTATGTCACCTGAATTTTGAATGTTGAAACTCAACACGACAGTGGTATTATTCGCAGAGAATCAACCCGGTTTGCTTATTCAATGTCTCCTAGAGAATCTCTTCACTTCTCTATTGAAATACTCGATGGCGAGCGAATTAATAATAAGTGATTCGCAAATCCTAAAGACGTTTTGACCGATGAATAATCATAAAATACTGCCAGCCGAGGCCGGAGGGGGAATATCTACAAAAATGTATAATGTCACGCCCTACTCACGAAACAAAAGGCTGAATAGCCAATAACAAGTCAACTTGATGACGATATTTGTATAGTATTTGTCTTATTGTACTCAGATTGTTCGGGCTAGGAGAAAAGTTGCGCCATGAGCTTCTATGATTTATCATTAATACCTGAACTGTAATGTACGTAAGACAGAAGTATAGTATATAAAGACAAATACACGCATCTACATTGTTACCCCACTGTTTATCTGATGGTTTATCTGCATCACCAAGCCAATAACGAAGTATAACAGTCGGAAACATTCGCTAGGGTAGTCATCCGCGCAGCAATGGAGGGAGATATGAAGCAAGATATATCAGATTCAGATGATACTGCCCAGCCGGGGGACACCACGGTCAAAAAGGTTACCGATTCAGTACCAACGGAACTAAACTGGAATGATGATCCCGAAAACCCATACAACTGGCCAAAATGGAAGAAGAACGCCCAACTCGCAACGACTGCCATTATTGCGTTTACTGGGTAAGAGATTGCAAGTCAGCTTTTTTAACTTACTTTATCATTACTAACGTAGATCGATCGATTCGATAGGTCTCTTGGGTCGTCAATCATAAGTCCTGCACATCAGCAGCTAATGGATGAGTTTGGAGTTTCTAGTACAGTGGCCTTCCTACCCCTGACAACATAGTAAGTACACCTCTAGGTTATTTCGTCCTATATAAGTCAGTCCAGGAATCGAAGGGCTTTCTCGCAGTTGGATCAGCTTCCCATGCTCCCAAAACATTTATAAAGTAGGCCTCAAAGCGGCGGTAACTAACTTCGAGTGCGTAGCGTGCTAGGACTAGCCCTGGGACCAGTTGTTGGAGGGCCACTGTCCGAGACAGCGGGCCGAAAACCGATCTATATCGGCGCCGCAGCTATCGGCGGTCTTTTCAGTCTGGGAGCCGGTTTCACCACTTCCTTTGCAGGTTTCACTATCTTACGGTTCTTTGCTGGCTTTGCCTTCGGCCCTAGTTTGTCTATTGCTAGCGGATTTCTTGCCGAGACGTAGTAAGTATCCTCGCTTCTTCCCTCTCATACAGTCATGAATCATCAGTGATGAGTCCAATACTGATCAACATTGACATTATCTAACCACAATGTTTACAGCACTCCGGCAGAAAGAGGTACACCGTCTCTTCTGTTTATACTAACTCCGTTTCTGGGCCCTGGCTTTGGGTAAGTCAAGCATATGTTGAACCTGGTGCATCATTCAAAGAAGCTGACTAGATATAACGATAGTCCCGTCCTCGGCGTCTTCCTCGTAGATCGCAAGAATTGGCGATGGACCCAATATACGCTCGTGTTCTTTTCCGTCTTTGGTTTGATATGGGCCATACTCGGAAGCGAATCCTACCACTCCATCATCCAACGACGTCGAATGAAGAAAATGGGCTTGGAGCCGCCAGAGAGAATCCCGTTGTCCGTTACATTACGACAGTTCTTGACAGTTGGGCTCCTTCGACCACTTCACATGATGTTCACGGAGCCCATCGTAGGCGCTCTCTGTTTATACCTAGCTTTCATCTTCGGTGTACTCTTTAATTTCTTCGGCGCTTTTTTCTTCGTATTCGAAACGGTCTATCACTTCACCCTGGTGCAGTCCGGGCTGGTGTTCTTAGCTATTGCATTCGGTTGCGTGGTCGGCGCCATCATTATCAGGCTTTGTGAGGAGCTTTTTTATAAACCTCAGATCCGTCGGTTTCCGCCTCATAAAGTGCCGCCAGAATATAGATTGCTTCCAGCCTTGATGGGTAGTGTTGCCCTCCCTATCAGCATCTTCATTTTCGCATGGACTACTCGACCAAGCATCTCTCCAGCGGTGCCCATCCTGGCAATTGCGATCTTCGGCGCGGGGAATATCTGTTTATTTGTCAGCGGTATCCAATACACTGGCGACGTCTATCATCGAACGAATATTGCCAGCGCTGTGAGCGCCAACAGTCTCGCTCGTTATGGATTGGCCGCGGTGTTCCCCTTATTTTCTCTCCCATGTAAGTGATTGGCCCCTCTCCAACTTCTCTGTGCTAAGCTGATGCATTTTACTTAGTATATCAAAATCTTGGAGTGGGTTGGGCTTCCAGTCTGCTAGGCTTCATTTCCATCGCTCTTCTTCCTTTACCGTGGCTACTGTTCAAATTCGGGAGGGTTATTACGAGCAAGTCGAAGTATCAAATGGCGTCTTATTGAAATAGTCATTGATGTTGATTTTCGAACGTTTCGCGTTAGATCCCATTCAGTGTTGTGATGAGTGGCGTACCCTTATGCATTTAATGGAGTTGGTATACAATTATAGATTGGATAATCAGATACGGTACCTGGTGGCAGCCTTCTGAAATAGCGTTTGAATGTTATTGTTTAAAGAATTATTCACCTGTTTCCTGCAATTTGTTGTCCCTTCTTCGTATCAAGTGTGGACTAAGCGCTCAGGAGTTTGAGTGCTTGTCACGCAAAACCTTGACGCGTCGTTTAGCCTCGCACAATAGGTTCGATAACCGCCGCCCATGACAAACAACATTTAATACGGCACTTCGTCAGGATTAAATTTGCTGCCATATGACACTGTGTGCTGAGGGTGAATGCACTCTCATTCTCTACAACTGTCCTGCAGTCACTGGCTAAACAGACACAACGAGACCCATCTTCTTATAATAAAAACAACAAAGTACAATGACTTCAGAATCTTGAGTAACCTACACCTAAGCTTATGCAGCCATACGTCCCTTTGACCCCGCTAGGTGTTCCAAGGGGTAAGCATAAAGTACCTGTCCCTGTTCTCTGTTCCTTGTATTCTCTCTACAAAACCAACTTCGCACCCGCTCACCTCCCAAAATATTCTGACTCTGCAAATTTCAACTTCGGCTGGAATATATATCAAGACGTCATTGCTTAATCACCAAAGACTAAAGTCAACATTTTGAGTCTTAAAGTCACCATAAATCAAGGACCGAGACAGAAGAAGAGAGTCTAGGTAAGCTATCTCCAGGTCCTTAAAACTTTCTAGAGAGTCCTCCATCTAGTCTGTTCGATTATACATTACTCTCTGCTTGTTCTATCGGCGCCTCGTCTCATTTTACTTAGCTATTCGCAAATATGTATGCCGTTATAGCGCCGCGACCTGTCACGGTGACTCCCGAGATACTGGACCATAGCCCATGCTTCCATGTCCAACAGCAGCATAACTTTATCATCAATAAGATCAACGAGAAGCGGGTTGTCACAAGGGAAGCACCTACCGTTGTTAGAGCCAATCGACAATCCAGAGCCGAAGCTGCAACAAGGCAGCCAAGCTTGAACCAACATATCCGCCAGGGACCTGCCAACGCGAACATGAGTTACGACGAGTTGGTCCGGCAGGAAAAGATAAGAGAAGCGAAAGAAGCCGCGGAAAGAATACGACGCGCATCTCGCCTGCTACAACAAGTCACAGCCATGGGTCCGACGGGCGGGTACTCGCCTCTCGCGAAGAAACTCCTCGCGGCAAGTCAGGCCAAGAAGCAGCGCGCAGTACCAATTCAGCTATTCCGCCCAATGACACGTCCAAGACCACCACCACCAACAAGTGCTCCCCGCCAATTGTACCCAGCTAGCGGCTGGACCCGAGACAGTGAAAATGGAGCGGGTCTCCCGCCACTGAGAGCCGGACGCGATCCCCGCGATCACGTCGCGAGAAGATCCGAAACCCCTGATCTCTCGAAGAGCCCCGAAATCACTGCGTTTACCGGCAAAAGATCCTACATGGACTTCGTTTGTAATGGCATGCCAACTTCGAATACAATGCCCGCTAGTCCGGTTCAGCGAAAGCGCAAGAGATACATTGAGGATTACCCGGTACAGGAAATCCCTCTTGGAAAGAGACGATGAGCGATCCCCATCCTTCTCTTTCAGGGTGGAGCTTTCATTTGTCGCGTGAGAAAGGTTGCTCACGACAAAATGATGCGCAACAACGCGGTATGTAGTTTGATGATGTAATGAGCGGGCCAATTAGGAGACGGGGGACTGTGAAGAGAACTAGGGAAAAGAAAAAACGGTGGTTGCACAAAGTAGCATGGGTTTCATGACCACACAATAAAAAACTGTAGCATTGAGTTCCTTGATACATGATGATATCCCTGTGTGTCTCACATGTAATACAGATTTGCCACCCTCGCAAACTGCCCAACTCGTCTCAGACCTTTGTTTATTTACCACTACACCTGGTCGATAAACAAACTTAAACAGATGTAGCAAGTAGTGAATAATAAGGAAACTCATGGAAGTACTCGATCCACGTATATTTTCAGACATCCCATTTCTCCTTCCACTCGTCTTCTATTTCCCTTCTCCACCCGTCCTCCACCATCCACTTGAGCAACAGTCATTTCGTACCATTTGTCATCGTGTCCTGATCCATATCTGACGCCCACATCGCTCACCTCTTTGAGCCACTTGATCGTAAGCTTGATGAAAAGTTTGCCATCTTCAAGGAAGAAATAACCAACAGCCTCTACCAGAAACTCAGCCGCCACTTCATCACTAGCCAGAATACAATGACGGAGGTATTTGGCCAGCTGAACGCAAGGGTCGACGAGCACGACAACAAGTTGATCCGTGTGCAAAACATCATCGATGAGTTTAATTCCACTACTAAGGAACTGTACACCAATATTGAGGAGTTGGAAAACGCTGCGAAAGGATTGGATGGCAATCTTGTGGGATTCCAAAACCTCGTGGAGAAATTCTTGAACAATATTAAGAGATACTGTACCTTGGGTGCTGATTTACTTCCCGAGGTTAAGGAATGGGATATCCTTGCTGAGAAAGCGGCTACTGTTGCTAAAGAATCACGTACCACTGCTGCGACTATGCAAAGTTGTGCCTAGACTTTACCCAGGGATGTTTCAGGACATACTTCTGCTCGCACACAAACTGGCCCAACCAGCTTATCCAGGAGTAGCATATCTAATATGTCGATTGTGAAACGATTTCAATCGTTCCTCTCTCCGGTATTCTACCTTTGCTATAGCAGTTACCTTGAAACATCACACAACTATGCATTTCTAACTACGAGCGATTGTCACATATCATATATGAAAGTAACACCGCTTAGCAATATCACTATTAGTTTGCATCTTTAGTTACTACAATGCGTACTATCCTAGCTTGTGATTGATTTCAAGGTTTAGTGTTGATCTTCATGATCAAAACTTATAAGTAGGTATGTATAGATAAATTAGTATAATCGGTAATACCCTCCAAGTAACTTCTAACTAAAATGCTGATGTAAGCAGCATATCTAAGTAATCCATGCAGACCACCGAATCAGCCACAGATAATGCAGGTTTCTATCGGGTTAATTGAACATAGGCTCAACAAATCTCCTATCAAACAGAACCACAGAAGGTTGAGAATAATATGCTGGACGGATAACATCTAATGAAACAGAAGCCAGTGGCATATAAATTATCGTGTACGGCGCAGTGAACCTGCAGGCAATCTCAGACGGCAACACAGGATCGATTCCCAGTGGTCGCGACGGGAATGAGATAGGTAAGCAAGCTGTGAGATAGACGAATTATGCATCTGTTAATGGACCTCCATTTCTGTTTCATGATCGACTCTTATTGGCCGCCCATTCTGTTATCGTCACGGAGGCAACTCACCCGCGCCTAAAGCGGATATGAGGACCGACGACCCTTCTCAGCCCCATTGTGTATTTAGATCTCATTGCAACAACTTTGCAAAATGACTTATAATCCCTTGATTTATTTATTAGAGGGATGGGCTTCACCGACAAAGAAGAATTATCGTCCTGTGACTTCTTGTGAAGCTGCCGATTTCGCTCATGCGCCCCGCTCATTGTCAAGGAAGAAGATATTACCAACTTGGGTAACACAGTTGCTGGTCACGCTTGGCTATTTCTTACCAAGACGACTACTCACTTTCTCAAGTCTCTTGAAATATAAAAGTTGAATGTTTTGTCCTTCTTCTCGTTTTGCTTTCAAGTTAATCACCCATGGCGTCGGCATCACCTAAGAACGGAGTGACACCCCCTTTTCCTCTAAAACAGCTTACAATACTCGGTATGCCTTCGTTTTCCCCACCTATTCAACCACAGCCCTGTTCTTGCCTTTCCCCTCATATAAGCTTCCCCAAATGATCTCCTCGTTGTGGGGAATCCACTCCAATGAGGACAGTTGATGAGAAAACATGGTGATGAATACACTATTGACCTTGACTGACTCTCGAATTTAGCAATATGTCGTTTCTCGGAACCTATCGCCTTCAATTCTATCCTGGCGTACACGTACGTCATGGTGAAGGACCTTAATGGTGGAGAGGATCCCGATACGGCATTCTATGCCGGACTCTTGGTTTCGGCATATGCCGTTGCGGAGGCGTTGACAGCCATTGGCTGGGGTGCGCTATCCGATCGATACGGTCGGAAGCCTGTGGTCCTCTTTGGTCTTGGCGGTGTTGCTATATCCAGTTTGATATTCGGCCTCGCAAAGAACTACTGGGTTGCGCTTCTTGCTCGCTTTGTTGGTGGTGCGCTGAATGGAAACGTTGCTGTAAGTTGACGACCGGTATTGGACTTTGCTATTTTGCGCCATTGCAAAATTGCTAAAGAGGACTTATGAGAATAAAAAATGTAGCGGATATTAAACATGGGGCCATTGTGGTCTCAGCAATCAAAGCTCGTTGAGCCAGCATGAACTGATACTGATGAATAGGTGATGCAAACCATGGTAGCCGAGATGGTAAAAGTGCCGGAGCATGAGCGTACGTTGACCCCTCTAACTCTCCCTTTCAACGTGATCTTACTGACGCGCTTCCCTGAAATAGCTGCAGCATACGCCTCACAGCCGTTTGTTTGGACGCTAGGTGGCATCATCGGGTCGGCAATGGGCGGCTTCCTTGCGCAACCCGCAATATTTTACCCTTCACTATTCCCAGCCGATGGCATCTTTGGGCGATACCCATATCTACTACCAAATCTAGTCTCAGTTGTCGTGATCGTAATTGCCATCATCCAAGGCATGATATTCCTAGAAGAGACGAACCCGCGGGGAAAATTGTTCCATGGCGACACCAAGGAGGCTCCTGAAGCAGACGTAGCCGTCGCTGAAGATGATGATGACAGCAGGGCGGATGAGAGAACGCCTCTGACACGGGATCAACGAATCAAACACCCTATGATATCAGCTGTGAGCGAGCGTCCCGTCATTCTCGAGGAAGGTCTCCCTGTGGCCGTGGAGCAGAGTTTCGATCTCCGCCGCACATCATTCGGCACGGTCCACTCGATCCAGTTCACCCCCGAGGCTCGAACCAACTTCGTGCCTTCGCAGAATAAGATAGAAGAATACACGGGCCCAGCATTTAACTTCACCATTATCATGCTTACTATGGCCTTAGTTCTCGTAAGTAATCCTTGGAGTCATTCCTTCTTGTTGAATTGAGGCCTCTGAAACTCTCCGAAATCATACCCAAGGGAAATAACTGACTCAAAGTCCAGGTATCTTACCACCAAATGGCATTCGCAACGCTACTACCAACTCATCTCCTAGACCATCCAGCAGCACCCCGCGGACAACTAGACCTGATCGGCGGGCTAGGCTACACAGTCCACGACGTCGGGACCTACCTAGCCGTGAACGGTATCCTAGGACTCCTAATCCAAGGATTGATATTCCCCCTTTTCGTGGATCGCGTTGGAGTGTGGTATTCCTTCATCTGGATGGTCGTGCTTTATCCAACATGTTATGTGGTAATGCCATTTATCAGTGCGCTATCTCCGTCCTTACAGTCGCCGGGGATCTATCTAGCCATGGTGCTGCAGAGTTTCTTCGGCATCATAGTTATTCCCACCGCCCTTATCCTCTTGAAGAATGCGACTCCGAGTTCTACGATCCTAGGCCGCGTTAATGGTCTTGCTATGTCCGGATGTTGTCTTGCCAGGACCATTTCGCCGCCCGTGGTTGGTATTATATATGCGGCCGGAGGCTCTGCTGCTGCTTGGTTTAGCTGTGCTGGTGTGGCTGTTTTGGGAATATTGCAGCTTGTTTGGGTTCCTAGGGAGCATATACACGATGTGGTCATGGATACTACCGTGCTTAGAAAGACGATAAGTCACTCAGATGATAGAAATCGGAGCGATGAGAATGGTGGGGGAGAGTAGATCTCATGATGATTTCCTAGGTTGATGGGAATCATCGATATCAAACATCAAAGGGTCTCTGACGGGAGGCTACGACGCTACGATTTATGAATACCGGCGATCCTGGGCGTAATACTAGATAGAGATGGCATATGAATATACGATCGCAAAAATTGACAATCAAAGTCGGGTATATTGGACACGTCTAAAGGTGATCTATTGTTTCCTCGCTTGGGCTTTCTGTCGTATCGACTCAACGAGGCTGCTAAGATCATCGTTGGCAGCTTTTATCTTCTGCTTCTTAGCCTTCGTGTTCTTCTCAGGCGGCGCATCGAAATCGTCTGACTTGTTCTTTCGCTTCTTGCGGCCTTCCTCTAGGAGTTTCTTCATGCCAGGAGTTGATTTGTACTTAGGATTTGAGGGGTCGATAGCAAACTCATGGCTCTCGAACACGGCCTTGAATCGGTCATCGTTGACATCCATCTCGAAACCCTCTTGCAAGCCACCGTGGTCCTCAACTTGGTCCTTGCTCTTCTTCTTACCCTTCTTTGACTTCTTCTTCTCGGCTTTTGTTATCTCTTCCATATTGAAATGATCAAGATGCTCGGCCTGGTTCTTCGAGTCGTCCGCCATGATCTTCTCCAGCTGCGCCTTCTGAGCAGCGTTCTCGGCCGCTGCGGTTTCCTTTTCCTCGCGTCTTCTCCGTCTCTCCTCTTTCCTCTCGGCTGATTTAGTGGGTTTAACAGGCTCGTCGGTCATGAAGAAAGGATCATCAAATCCGAGATCTTCCTCGGGCTCGGCGGGTTCTTCTTCACCTTCGACCTGACCTCCGTTTCGCTTCGACACCACCTGCTCCTTCTTGCGAGCCTTCCGCTCGCGTTCCTTCCTTATGTACTTTTCAACTGTTGTCTCCTCTGCTTGGGGTTCCTTTTTCTTCTTCTCATCACCCATTAAGGCCGCGGTAAACGTGACTTGCATGTCTCCGACTGGGCCGATATTCCTTGATGATTTGGTCATCGGTTCCGCACTGAGACCAAGAGCTTCTCGCAACTTCCTTGCTTTCAGCTCCTTCTTGCTTAACTTAGGCTCCTCTTCTGCGCCAGCTGCTTCTATCTCTTCTTCTGCTTCTACCACCTCAACTCCGCCATCATCCTCTTCCTCGCTGTCACTCGCAAGATAAGCGCGGAAGTCATTCTCTTCTAGTTCCGCTCTGCTACCGCTGAAGGCTTTTCTGATATTTTCCCGCCGGGCAGCCTCATCAGGAGCTACATCCCAAGTGAGCTTAACGCGCGAATGCTGTAGAGCGTCTGTAACGAACTCGGTAGGTTGGTAATTGGAGACAATTGAGTCGCATTCTTCCCTCGGCTCATCATCAAATGTGACATCGTCGGGGACAAAGCGCAGGTCGACAAAGTTTGACGATGCGAGGTATTCCGTGCCATCGCACGCGTTGTATAGTTTCTCGGCGGTTGACACGTCTGAGCATATTACGACTGCATAGTAATATCGTAACCTGTCAAGCTGATATGACCTTAGGGCATCACTATCGAAGTCCTGGTCATCCCCTTCTTGTAACATGTTGTTCTTTATTTTCTCGTCTTCGTCCTCGCTGTCGTTACTGCTGTCTTCCTCGTCATCCTCGTTCTGGGCAGCCTTTTTGAAGATTTCTTTAGGGGGTCCTTCTACCTCTTCTCGTTTCATACGCTCTTTACCAAACTCGGATGGGTATATCGAGACTTTTTCGATACGGCCGCCCTGTGGCACAAAGGAAGAGAAGAGTGCCATTAGATCAACGGCCTTGATGTTGTCCCAATCCAGGTTCACTACAGCAATTCTCTTAGTGATCTCGCCAGCTTCGATCTCGGCTTGCTCGTCACGTAACCGTTGCATGTTAGCAGGCTTGGACACATCGGCTCCTCCTTCATCCTTGTCTTCCTCATCATCCTGATCATCTTCGTCGTCTTCGGACTCGGACTCGCTCTCGGAGGATGAAAAGCCACCACCTCTGGCAGGATCGTAATTTTCGTCGGCTTTCTCAAGTTCTCGCCGAACTGCGTCGTCATCGTCGACATCTTCCTTCTCGGGTTCGTAGATGTCCAACAAAGCCTTCTTCTTGTTGTCTGATTTCAGCTTCCGGCCGTATCTATCTAGCTTGGCGGTGGCTGTGAAATCTTCATCTTCGAATACTCGCTGGAATCGCTTGTCGATCTTGGTCTTGACGCGACCCTTGGATGGAAGACGGTAACGAGGATTGGTCTCAAAACTGGCAAATCGGGAGTCTTTCTTCGCGGCGGGCGAGGCGTCGCCTCGTTTCTTCTGGCTTTTGGGCATTTTTGCAGAAGCCGTTATTATTAGTGAACTCAATTCCTATTCGTTACATTCGACGATTTGTTTCAAGCCATGGAAGTGAGAAATGAACGGCTACGGCTTCATTTCCATGAATGCGACGCAGCGACAAGTTTGAACTATCAATTGAAAATTTAAGTGGGTCGAACTTTTTCTGCCATTCGCAAAGCGTAGAAAGCCGCCAAATGCCACTTTAACCGCCTACCATATGCGGACTACCTAATAATGATGGTGGAGATCTGACCAGCTGCAGTAATGTTTTAGCGCTGATTGGGGGTCAATTGTACCATCACTGACGGCATCTCAACACCGTAAATATCTACGATGTGATAACACATCCCGCGCACTCAAAAACGAGTTATCATAAATGCCTACGTATGAAGTAAGTTTCTTGTCATGGTGAGGAACTATAAAGCGACTTTTTGTTTGTACAGTTACGTAGAATTATGTTCTCCATCCCCATCGAAAACAGGATGCCAAGTAGCCGTGCT
Organism: Xylaria cubensis; assembly: GCA_022385715.1. Classification (NCBI taxonomy): domain Eukaryota; kingdom Fungi; phylum Ascomycota; class Sordariomycetes; order Xylariales; family Xylariaceae; genus Xylaria; species Xylaria cubensis. Next base: position 27,540 of record MU279027.1, on the reverse strand, counting down.
TCAAGTAGCTCAGCTGAGGGCGCCAAGATCGGTAGTGACGGCATCCTATAGGGCTGCGTTAGGTACATGCATACGTAGTACATGTTCCAGGAATAATAATCCGAAACGGCCCCTCAATAGCCTATTGAGACAAACAAGTTGGTGTGAATAGCTTAGGATGACATGAGCATCCCTTTCCCGTCATACTTGATCTGTCTTTTCTTCTTGGAGTGCTACTAACTTTAACATACTTAACGTTCTTGCTTTTTGCACGCAGTTTTTGGGCGGCTTATAACTTCAAGTTTCTGGTTGCGATTGGGTTCCAACCCCGCGATTTGGAGACATCGACAAGTCAAGATGGACCGATTTCTGCGCAAGGCTGAGCACGTGGTGAAAGATCACATCCTCAAGGACATGTTGGGTGTCGACGATAACGAAGATGCCCCTCCTCCCCCTCCTGAGGAGCAAGTTCACAACAATCAGGCCAATGTCCAACCTGTCGACACCTCGCATCGCTTCCAATCCTTCTCACCCCAGACTTCTGGTAACGCCAAATGGTGTAAGTGACACCCCAACCCATTTCTCATTCCTATTGTCGTAGGGTGTTCCTGCCAAGGCTAGAGCCATGCCTTAGAATTTGTTTCGCTTTCAAATCACTTCAAATCGAACCCATACAGAATATACCTTTATTGACACTGGTGGATATAGACGTTGACGGAGCTTCGTATTTCTGGGCGGTTTCTATGGCCCTCGAAGGTGAGTCGAAAGACCTGTCTCACGTATGAGTGGTGATCACACGAGCTTACTATGGAGACAGAGGCGCGAGAGAGTATCTACATTCTTGATTGGTGGCTAAGCCCTGAGCTGTATCTGCGACGCCCACCCTCTCGCAATGAGGAGTATCGCCTTGACAATATGCTGCGGGCAGCCGCTGAGCGAGGCGTAGACATCAATATCATTGTCTATAAGGAGGTTACCCAGGCTTTAACTTGTAAGCATGCCTCTCATGAAATGAGAAACCCGCGCTAATTCTATGCCTCACAGTGGACTCAGCAGTACGAGATAGACTTTGATGAATTCTTAGAGTTTCGAGGGCTGATCTGATTCACAGCATACCAAACATGCTCTAGAAGCCCTGCACCCAAACATCAAGGTGTTTCGGCACCCCGATCATGCACCCACCAGCCGCGCCCGGCTCGAACAGGCCTTTTCCGGGCTATCTTTGGATAGTCTAAAGATGAACGCCTTTGGGCTATCCAAAATGCCGAAAGATGCACTGAAAGAATTGTATGGCTCGTTTGGCGATACCGTGTTGTATTGGGCTCACCACGAGAAACTCTGTGTTGTTGATCGCCATCTCGTGTTTATGGGTGGTCTGGATATGTGTATGCCTCCTTCTAATCCTTCCCCCCTCGTTATTTCTGGCAGTCTAACATCCCTATAGGCTTCGGAAGATACGACACGAATAGTGAGTGCCCAAGCTCTGACCACTCTGACTGTCCTTGGCCTATGACCTATAAAAACCATGTTATACACCCTGTTTTGAAGACAATGAATGTGATTTACACATTCGCCTAGTCATTATGACATTTCCCCTTCTTTTCACTATTCCTCGTCTATTTTGACATCAAGACACATTCTATGGTTTTCAAGTCAACGCGAGTACCAAACTAGATAGGACATGAGGATCACGTCGGGTCTGATCTCCAAGCTGAAGAAAGCTAATGACCCCACAGGCCACCCAATCGCGGATGCTCATCCAGGAAACTTGGATGCTATCGTATTCCCGGGTCAAGATTTCAACAATGCTCGAGTCTTCGATTTCGAGGGCGTAGACAATTGGGATCACAATCAGCGTACGCATAACAGGCAAATACAATACCACGGGCTTTCTGACATTAGTATGTAGTGGATCGAGCACAGAATTCTAGAATGGGTTGGTCGGATATCTCTATATCTTTGAGCGGGCCCATTGTTCATAATCTTATCAATCACTTCACTGATCGCTGGTTGGTTTTCTCCTGTTTCTTACGGCCTGGTCTAAATACTGACGCGTTTTAGGAATTTTATATACGATGAAAAGTATAATGAGAAAGACCCAGGCAAATATCGGAGATTCGAACAGTCTGGCGAGGATAACAGTCGCCACTTTCCTCATCCCGACTTTGATGGCCTTGAAGATGGTTTCGATCGAGTCAGGCACTTTATGGGCGAGGGGAGCCATCACCATCGTGGACATCACGGCGAGAACCGCGAACACAGAGGCGAGTCTGGAGGAGCAAGTATTCAACTCTGTCGTAGGTGAGTATGGAACTGCCTTGAGCTTAGCAGGACCTTGCTAACTTAGCATCAAGCGCTTGTGACTGGTCCGCCGGCCATCCAACAGAGCATTCCATTGCTAATGCATGTGAGTAATTCTCGTGACCATGTTCTTCTTGTTTTGGCACCTTCAAACCCCAATATTTCCTTTCCAAGACAAGCGAGCGTTTGGGGTTTCTGAAGCCCCATATATCACGTTCCAGATTGTGATGACTGATCCGAGTATTATAGACGTACATGCCATCGAGAGCGCTCAGCATTTTGTATACATTGAAAATCAGGTAAGCTTTGCAGTCTGTTTGTGTCTTTTCAACTGTACCTAATCTATACAGTTCTTTATCACTGCGACTGGGGATAAACAGTATCCCGTAGAGAATACGATCGGGGCTAGCATCGTATCACGCATTACTCGCGCCCACTCGAACGGCGAGAACTTTCGCGTTATAGTCCTCATGCCCGCTGTTCCAGCGTTCGCCGGCGACTTGAAATCCGACGGCGCGCTCGGAACTCGCGCTATAATGGAATACCAATACAACTCTATAAACAGAGGTGGTCACAGCATCATCGAATGCTTGAGACGTAATGGCGTCGACGACTGGCGACGCTACATTGGATTCTACAATTTGCGTAACTACGACCGTATCAACATCTCATCAACCATGCGTGAAGCCGAGGACAGAAGTGGCGTCCGCTATGATGACGCACGTCGCCAGCACGATGACCTCGTAGGCCGAGGAGACGACGGAGGATACCGCGACCAATACGACCGATATCAGTCCGCAGCATCCGGGGTCTCAGACAACACATGGGACACCGTTAGCTCATGCTACATGGACGGCGGGCCCGACATCCGCAGCGTCCCCTGGGACGGCGACGAAGAATCCGAGCTCAACGCCTTCGTCTCGGAGGAACTGTACATCCACTCCAAGGTTCTGATCGCCGACGACCGGCTCGTGATCTGCGGCTCGGCAAACCTAAACGACCGCTCGCAGCTCGGCACACACGACTCGGAGATCGCCGTCGTTATCGAAGACCAGGATCTCGTCGACAGCACGATGGACGGCAACACCTACCAAGCCTCGCGCTTCGCGACGTCCCTGCGTCGCCAGCTCTGGCGCAAACATCTCGGCTGGCTCCCTGACCAGCGCTGGGACCAGCCCACGAGCAACTGGACGCCCGTCACGCGCGATCCGCAGGACTACGACTGGGGCTCGGCCGCCGACCGCGCGGTCGAAGATCCACTGTCTGAGGATTTCTGGAACTCGTGGACCGAGACGGCGCGTACGAATACCGAGGTTTTCAGCAAGGTGTTTCACAATGTGCCGAACGATAATGTGCGCAACTGGGATGAGTACGATAACTTCTTTAGTCGACACTTCATTATCCCAGGCGGAGAGAAAAAAGATAAAGACGAAGATAGAGAAGGTCGCGTCGATTATGGACATGTGGTGCGCGAGGAGTTCGAGGGTGGTGTGGGAGAGGTTAAGGAGTGGCTTTCGCGTGTTCGTGGTACGCTTGTTGAGATGCCGCTTGAGTTCCTCATCGAAGTCAAGGATCTTGCTAAGGAGGGATTGAGCTTGAATGCTTTTACAGATGAGATTTATACCTAAGTATTGAGCAATTGGTGTGGTATGAAAAAACGCAGCGTGGGTGTTGGATTGATCTCCTGAGTAGATAGCCATGTTAGGGTACATATCTTGAAATGCACTTTCAATCTTTGCAGCTGTTGATGCTTCTGCCCTGAGCTTCTATTTATTCGGCTATTAAATCAAATAGAGAGACGCGGCCTTGAGAGACTGGGATTGTTGATACGAAATTGTTCGAAGTATAGATTTCGCAAATGAATTTATTATTACGATACCCGATAACTGCACCAGCTATGCCACATCCATGTACACAAGAGTCATCGGTTCTAGCAATATCTCGTCCCGTCTCAGCCAGCCTCCTTCATCGTTCCTCTCTATGTTAGGCCCGTCCATTCGGTTGTGCCAACAGTCAGGTGTCTCACAAATAAGGGAAATCCAGCGCCGCTATAAAACCCGTTCATAACCAACACCCCAATAAAGGTTCCATCCGAGAACTTGCCGACCAGAATATTGGGGGAGTGACATAAGCGGCATGACGTGACAAAAAAGGTGATATACAAAACTCCCGCCGCCAACAGCAGCAGCAAATGAACCCTCAAGGTGTCGTCGTGATTGATGAGTCTTTTCGATTATATTCTTGAAGATAAATAATGCGCTCAGTCGTTCTTACCGTTGGCGGTGTTGCCGAGGAAGCCGTCCTTCAGCTCTTTGATCGGGAGGGTCTCGTCTAACCTGAAGGCCGTACGATTTCTTCGCTGGCCACTCCTGTACCAAGATAAAACGCCAAAGGCTACGCCCGCAATGCAGCCAAATGTGAGATAAGGGTGTTCGATAAAGTTCATCTTAATATCGAAAAAGATCTTCTCGAAGCTCGAAATGGTGAGTTTAGGCTTAATAGCGGGGGGGTTAGAAGTGACTTTTGATAGAGTCTCTAGGATGGAGACACGCGAAGGGACAATGTTGTATCCGCTGATGGTCTGGTCCCAGTATCTTCGGTTCTAGGCTGAAGTCAGCATATAACTTTTGATTTTGTTCGTGATAACTTACATCCTCATCATTAATGATTACCCGGTCGCCATCCTTGGTGTCAATCCCGTAGGTAGTGCGAATCCACCTCTGCCAGAACGTGCCGTCAACCCAGGCAAAAGCGACTTCCTTGCGGTCGGACCAGTCCATGTTGATGCGAATGTTCTTGGCTGCCCGGACGCCTCGCTGGTCGCCTCGATCCTCAGCTTCTTCCAAGCGCAGCTGCTTGGCATCACGGAGGTTCTGCCTCTCCAGTTGGAAGGCTTGAATTTGCTTATCCATCCAGTCATTGGCAGCCTCTTTCATTTCGTGCAGAGCGGTAGTGAATGCGTCTTTGTCGTCCCGGTTCAACATACCGAGCACTACCATCTTGCCATCCATTATTTCCCGCGCATTCGATGCTGTGAGCTCTGGTACGATAGGCAGCCAAACCGATTTCATCCATGATAGAACCAAGTGTGTGTCACGCATCTCTCGCGGAGTTAGAGGTGTATAGTAAGTAGGCCGGCCTTCACGCGACACAAGCAGCCTGGGCCAGGTCGTGATTTTAAATCGTTCGTACAGTTCTGGATCCTTCGTCTTCACAAGTTTGGCGCGGCCAACTAAGCTGAGAGGCAGCCTCTCCAAGGCTTGGAAATCCTCGGTAGCAGTGGCATGATCGTAAAAATAGACAAAGATGACTTCCTCCTTCTTCTCTAGCTCAGCGAATGAGGCGGCGTCGACATCTTTGATGCCATCGCAAATATCGAGAGCCTTCTCAGCGTAGTGAAGGAGATCACCAAACCCTCGCAAACCATCGTACTCGACCCGTTCGCCACCTTTGAAGAAAAGGATCGTCGGATATCCCTTCAGACGAACATCTTTACAAAGTCTAGTTTCAATGTCGCAATTCACTTCACCCACGTTCAGTTTGCCCTTCATCTCCTTAGCCATTTGTTGCCAGTTGGGAGCCATCGCCTGGCAGTGGTGACACCAAGGGGCATAGAACTTAATGAACCATGGTTCCTGCGTCATAGTCACAAGATTCTGGAAGCTCTCGGCGGTGAGAGGCACTGAGTTTCCTTCTTTGTTCGGAGTAACGCTCGGCTTGGTAGGTTTTGTCTTATCGAGAGCCTCTGGTTTTGTCTTATCAGGAACCTCTGGTTTGTCAAGTTTAGTTTTAGTCGTCTTGGATGGGGCATCATCATCTTCTTCGTCCTCCTCTTCCTTGTCCGTAGACTTCTCACTTCTAAGTTCTGGCTTCTCTGAGGCATCTGGCGAACTTGTTGCTTCGGGTTCTGGTAAAGCGAGGGTTTTGGGTCTCGTGCCGGGCTTCTCTTTTTCTAAGGCCTCCTCAATCATAGCGGCAACTGTCTCCATCGGCTTCGCACCCCCAACGTAATTTAGGTGCTTGCCATCTTTGTACAAGACAGTGCGCGGATAAGCAGCAATGTCATGTTTTGTGCAAAGATCTCCTTGGACCAAACAATCGAGAGTGCCAAATCGGATATCATAGGCCTTCTCAAAAGGGATGGTCTTGGTGGGGGAATCGGGATCGGGTACGGTTAATGTATAGTAGAATTCGTACAAGGTCTGGTATGTCGGAGCGAATAACTGGCAATGAGGACAGTAAGGACTAAGGATCAGGGATGTCAGTGCCGTATTCAATTGCTCGTGTTCAAGCCTCTGGTAGTTCAGCAAGCTATGATGAATGACCAGATACAATTCATGTAAAGACAGCTAAAGGAAAGGGGAGTCCTACTTGAAGTATTTGACTACCAAGAATTTAGATGCTTGGACCTCGTCGTCGAAATTTTCGGCGGTCAACTCGAGTAGCGGGGGAACTCTCTTGCCATTAAAATATGTGTTTTCCCTTTCAGGGTCGTCTTTTGTTTCGGCGCCAATGGCCTGGGCGAGGCCAGACGTCACTGCGCTGAAGAGCAGCGCGAGCGGTGCGAGCCTCATGGCTGAGATGTATCGAAATGAAGGACGATCGGAGAGTCTAAACAATGGCTGTGGGTCACGGCAGAAGCCAGTCTACTTTTAACACATGCGAGCCGTCGCAGCTGACGGGTTGCAAGCGCAACACGAGATCGTGATGGCAAAGGTGTATCTAGAACGAGCGATCGAATGGGCGATGGGCAAATCTCGTGGACGACGATGCTGGATGGCGTACTGAGCGACGGATTAGGGGTTTGAGGGGGCTCAAAGAGGTATCGCGTTATCGGGAATTGCGCATCGGTATTAAATCTTTAATAAGTGACAGCAAAAAGAGAAGGAAAGGTAGACGTGGAAGTCCACCAGCGCAATGTGTAGGTAATCGGCAGGTCAAAGTCAAAGAAAGCGCAGGAAAAGTAGTTGTATTCGTGTCTCCTTTCAGGTAAATAACTGTTCAGCCCTCTAAGGTTCTGGGGGCGAAATCTATCCGATGAAACACACTCCTGCTAATCTTTAGGTGCCTATCCAGTGGTGGTTTAGCGGTGGTTTAGGTGGGCCACACGCTGCACCTGGTCAATGTGACTAATCCCAATGAAGAAAGGTTAAATTGAATTGGATATTGCTGACGAGCTTATTGATAGGTTACACTGGTAGAGGCACACTTCAGCGTTATATGAAATACGAAGGGAATAAAGGTGAGATGGACGAAATAAGTATGGTTGTTTCTAATGACGAAACACTTGGATTATCTCTAATCTGATGCAAATAATCGGATCATTCACTACGTGTGACGTTTTCTTATCAAAATGCCGATAATACAATTCAACTAACAGGTGTGTGTGAGACGCTTCAGAGCAAGTTAGTCCCGAGACGGAATGTCACAACGTCGTGACTGCCTGATCAAAATACCAAGGCTGCTGCATTGATTGGATTACGCACTACGAATACTGGATTTCTTTCCATCTCATACACCGCGTACGTCGTTATCGCGGCTGGTTCGAGATTAGTAGTCCTTCACTTTACGTTGAAATGGCCGAACCTCCAACGAAGCGTCGACGCGCGAGCACCGATGAAGGAGACGATGCACCAGCTGCTGGCAGTACCAAACGTGCAACCCCTTCTTCTCTTTCCCATCCCATCAGCCCGCCTCGAAAGAAAAAGGCGAAGGAAAGAATACGAATGGCGTCTCCGTTTCGGCTCACAACTATCAGAGACCTCTCCGATGCTCTCAATATTGACGCAGTATCGTTAAATGATCTAATCGGAGATCCTCTTATCGCGGAGCTTTGGGACTTTAATTATCTGCATGATATTGAATTTCTGATGGGGCACCTGGACGAAGATACGCGGGCGCTAACTAAAGTTCATGTTGTCCACGGTTTCTGGAAGCGGGAGGATTCAAATCGGTTGTTGTTGCAGGTAATTTCTTCGTCATCGGCCTCGAGTTTTATCTTGGTTTCCCTCAAAGGGGATCCGTCAAACGTTATTAACGATGAGAATAGGAACAAGCAAAACGCTACGACAATGTCACTCTTCACACAGCTTATATGCCTGAGATGTTCGGCACTCATCACTCCAAGATGCTCGTGCTTATCAGGCACGACGACACGGCGCAGGTCATAATCCACACAGCAAACATGATCGCGAAAGATTGGACAAATCTGACGAATGGGGTCTGGATATCACCACTGCTCCCAAAACTCCAACAACCTCAACAAGATACCGAGGCATGTGGGAGTATAGGAAGTGGGTCACGATTCAAATTCGATCTACTAAGCTACCTACGTGCATATAATACGATGCGGAACGTCTGTGGCTCATTAGTCGACGAGATCACGAAATACGACTTCTCCGCTGTCCGGGGTGCGCTTGTTGCCAGCGTGCCAGGGAAGCACGACGTCCAGCATGAACCAGGGAAAACACGCTGGGGATGGCAAGGGCTGAAAGAGACTTTAAAAGAAGTCCCAGTTCAGACAGGGACATCGGATATTGTCGTACAGATTTCATCTATCGCAACTCTCGGAGCAAGTGATACGTGGCTTCAAAAGACTTTATTCAACTCACTCTCAGAATCTCGGCACCCACCTCAACAACCATCCTCATCCCGAAATTCCAGGCCCAGCTTCAAAATAGTTTTTCCTACAAGAGACGAGATCGCTAGTTCACTAGATGGCTACGGATCAGGTGCCTCAATCCATACCAAGATTCAATCAGCCGCTCAAGCAAAGCAACTACAGTACTTACTTCCGCTATTCCATCACTGGGCAAATGACAGCGGCAACGGTGTATCGGAATCTACGTCAGCCCCAGGAGGTAGTGGCATACGTCCCGGGGAAGCAGGCCGTAAGCGGGCGGCACCACATATCAAAACGTATATCCGATATGGCGAGAAGTCAATTGACTGGGCCATGCTCACGTCGGCGAACATCTCGAAGCAGGCATGGGGCGAGGCAACTAACAAAGCCGGCGAGGTACGCATCGCGTCTTGGGAGATTGGAGTTTTAGTCTGGCCGGAACTCCTAACGGGAGATGCGGATGCCAAGATGATAGGCACGTTCAAGACGGACGAGCCAACAAGAGATGATGACCCCGATGACGAGAGCTCCCCTGTAGTCGGGCTTAGGATTCCGTATAATTTACCCCTACTGAAATACGGAAACTCGGAGGTGCCGTGGGTCGCAACGATGAGTTATGGGCAACCCGACTGGATGGGACAGGTGTGGCAAGGCTACTAATAGCGAATAATCAAACCTAATAACCACGTATCAAAGTAATCACACGCAACGACTATAACGAGGCACGGCTAGTAATATTACCTGTGATTTAGAGGTTTAAACTAACTCTAGTAATCATGTATTATCGGAATAGCACCGGCGCGTTGTGTATCCAAATGTGCCACGGTTTATCCATATTATCAAGCAGTGTTGAGGTTTAATCGATAACATTCTATCATTCTGTGTATCCGTGTCGGTGTCCCTGACTGTCTTCGATACATTGTATATCAATTTCGGAAAAGGTGGAAATAGGTATGAAGCTAACTGAACCTCGTATCATTCGGTATCTAGAGGTGCTATCGTAGTAGGTAAAACCAGTAGTAGAGCCGAGCCGACAAGCATAAGAAGCGGAAGTGACAACGACTAGCTGCTGCCGACGACCTCGGGCTCCTTTGCGGGGTCGAAGCCGTGCTTGGCCTTCAGTTGCTCGACGAGGGCGATGTAGCGTTCTTGTGCTTGTGAGGGAGAAATGCCCTCGTCGACGATGCCTTCCCAGGCCCTCAGCTTGGCCTTGCCCTATTATTGGTGAGAGATGATCAGCTTAAAGGTTCAGTACTTATGTCGTCCATTTTGAATTGTATCCAAAAAGCGGGCGAGGTTGCACAAGTCTGACAGTGACTTGATTCTAAATCGCGGTAGGGCGGGGTGCGGTATCGCAGTAGTAGAGACACGACGAACCTTCAAGTCGAACATTCCAGGAGCTTTGGGACCCTTCTGGTACTCTGTGACGTCTTCATCACAGCCGACCTTGTAGAGACCTGCGAGGCGGATGAAGAGTAATAGTTAGCCATTGATCTGTTAACAAGCGCAGCTCCCGGGCGTATTGAAGTATCGTGTCGCGACATATTCCCTAATAGGAGACTCTCTTCACAACGGGAGTCGAACGGAAGGGTGACGAACCGTATAACTCAAGCAGTTCATTGTTGTCGGGCTTCTTCAAGAGCTGTTTGGACTCGCGCTCCGCGGCTTTCTCGAAAGCTGGGTTCGAGGCAAAAGCTGCCTTCTCCTTTGGTGTAAGTTCTCTCGGCATTATGACGGATTATTTGTTAGACGTTAGGTAATCGACAGGTTTCTTATAGGGGAGGAATGAATGGTCGTTTTGTATACTGAGAAGTCAGTGATTAGGTATAGACCGAGGAGGGGGACTTACGTCGATGATAACCGTTTCGATGTGGACATGGCTGGCGGGGTTGTCTTAGCGCGCCATCGTCATATGCTCCGAGTTTCTTCGGCAAGGTGCCTGCCGGCGGGGACCCTCTTCCCTTAGTTAGGAAGGAAGCGCACCCGTTTGCCTCTGCTAATTGGCTCTATAGTGCCCACCCGTAGACCCAGCGAGGTTATAGTTTTTGCTGGTCTACGTATAATTAGGTAGTTAACCGCATAGTTTGATCTTGCTTTTACCCATCGACTTAAGCCATCAGATATGCACTTAGATCAGGGGCTCCCCCTTTTGTCCCTTTTGTCTGGATCGGAAAAGGGAAAAGGGCTGACTTTTAGTCTGTGTACATAGTGTCTCGGACAATTTTGCTTCGAGCTTAAGGTACTACCTAGGTAGCTTAAGGTAGTATGATGAGTATATGCGCAGGAAGGTCACATGCAAAATCCGATCTACTGTAAGGGGTTATTGTAAGTGAGGTAGCTCGGCAGGTTTACTGTGAGGGGTACCAGTGCGATGTCATCCTTGCCAACACACGACCAATCTACCACTTGTGACAGTCATACCAATCATGAAGAGATAAATTCATATCCGTTAGACTCCCAAGTCAGAGCCAGCTAACTGTCTATAAGGCGCTGATTCGAGTCTTCGACGCATCTAAAAGAGATCTATTATCCATGACGACATAGCCAGACATTTTTGACTTAACACTTATACCACAATTCAAACCTTTTCCGCAAGTTCAATGTGAGAAGGAGGAAGTTTCCTAGTATACCTGTCCCCGGATCAGGTATGTACTGCAACGAGCCTGTGAACGTTATATTAGCCCACTTACACTAAGACAAGCCGTTAAACATCCCTAACTGCTTTTGTTTCTAAATATCTAGGTCTACTATAAGCACTCATCATACTATGATAAGTTACTGGGTCATTTATAGATGACTGATTCCGTCATGAATTGGTGAGCTTTTTGGACTAGCTATAAGAACTTATGCAGTTGTCCGCCATGAATGCAGGGCCAGGTAAGTTTCTTGGATGGTCGGGATTCAAATGATCCCGCCGCGAACCCGAACAGGGGAGAAGCTGAACTTGTCGGGACCGAAGGGCACCTCCAACATGAAACCTGACACTCATTATAATCAGCTTCACCACTTCCTGCCACGTAAGTTTAACCTCGCGAGGCTACTATCGATCGGGCGCCGGACTTCTTCCTCGGCTTTGCAATCAGTCGGTACCTATAATCTCCCAATCAGAAACCAGGTCAAGGTACCATAACCGCCTCTTATACAGAGTAGGTGTGGCATTGCAAGCTGTTTTCCAAGGCACAAAGACGCGTCACACCTTGCAAATATGGCATTCTGAAACCTCAATGTTGATACAACACCGGTAATGTCTTGCGGCCAGTGACACCCGTCTCGTTTGTATACCTGCCTGTCTTTGAATCTGGACCTGTGGTGGGGCTCCGATTCGTGCAACTTCCCGTATAAATACTTATTTAAATGAGTCCGACATCACGGTAACACAAGTCACCAGACGAATCTCGGTTGATTGACAACCACACCCGCATTCCTCGCTATTTATTTTCTGTCTTTCCTGCTTCTTCGTTCGTTTGTATTTCCACTCCTTTCCTTCTCTTCTATTTGTGAAAAATCACCCGTAAAACGGCTTAACGCCTGTCGTAGCACCCTACTACCTACTTCTCAACACCCCGGTGTACTTCTCACGCCCGCCGGACTTCGCCAACGTCTCGTCCATCTACACACAGTGCTTCAACGGCCCAAACAAAATGGCAAAGACGGTTGTGATTCTGGGCGGCGCATATGCTGGCCTGCAGATTGCCCATCGATTGCTCAAATCTACCCTGCCTTTGGTGAAGGATCTCAGGGTTATTCTCGTTTCAAAGGTATGGCTAAGTTAGTTAGTATTGACATACTCAGGCGATTGAAGTAATCAGAACCTGGTTTTGTCCAATTTTGACATGGGCATGGTTAGACGGACTTTTATCAAGACTGATGCACCGTGAATATTCCGCTGTGTTCAGGACAGTTGCTGACATAGAGGCGTAGAACAGCAACTTCTATTGGAACATGGCCTCGGTCCGTGCCATCATCCCGGGAATCCTAAAAGAGGAAGAATACACACAACCCATCGCACCAGGCTTCGCCAAATATCCCCCGGAAGCCTTTGAGTTTATCGTCGGCACAGCCAAGGTCGTCGATCACCGCAACAAGACAGTCGAGGTGATCGTGGGCGAAGAAGCTAGCGAACGTCTACTCAACTACGATTACCTAGTAGTTGCCACTGGTGCACGCAACGCCGGAACCTCTAACGTGCCCTGGAAGAATAATGGCACACACGAGGAAATCACAGCCCTCCTTGCCGAAACGCAACAAAAGGTCAAGGCCGCTAAGCACATCGTAGTGGCCGGTGCAGGCACGACGGGTGTTGAGGTCGCGGCAGAGCTGGGCTTCGAATATGGCAATCCGAAGGACCCTGCTACTAAGAAGGAGATCATCCTACTGTCCGCACGCAAGGAGGTGCTGGGTGGCGACAGTATCGCCAGCAATGTCACGTCGGAGCTGAAGAAGCTCAACGTCAAGGTCCGCGGGTCGGCGCGGGTCGCGAGCACTACCACATCGCCCGACGGTAAGACCGAAATCGTGCTCGAAAACGGCGAGAAGGTCGTCACGGATCTGTATTTGCCAACGATGGGATTGACGCCCAACACCGAGTTCATGGACGGCAGCCTCCTTACAAGCGGCAGGTTCATCGATGTCGATGAATATTATGTCGTGAGAGGCACGGACAATATCTGGGCTGCAGGCGACGTTGTCTGGAAGCCGCGTGGTAGCTTTGTCTACACCGACAAGCAGGCTGCGGGCGTCGCTAAGAACATCGATGCCGTATTGAGAGGAAAGAGCCAGTCTCCGGTCAAGACAATCCCCTTCGACGTACTCATGGTCGCCACGGGTCGGTCTCGGGGAGCTGGTCGAATGGGTCCCGTCAAAGCCTTCAGTCTAATGGTATATCTGATCAAGGGCAAGACGCTCGGTACTGACAAGTTGTCCCCGTGGGTCAACGGTAGTCTTTTCTAAGCACGACTTGGGACTCAGATTCCCTTTACTTAGCGGATGATTCGGACCTATGAACCACAAAACCGATAAATATTCGCAGAAAGATCTTATCATGCAAAAACATGATTGTGTAGAGGAGAAAACATAATGATTAGGGGGCCACTAAGTATTCAGTTTTCTTCCATTTGCTTTTCACTTCCACGGAGGATCATATTGAAACAAAAAACATCAGAAGGCAGGAGACCAAGAACTAGATAATTGATACCCGAAATACCTCGCTCATATTGGGCTTACCTACCCTGGGATGGGTATCTTTAATGAACACAACTCGAGTACTCCTGCATGCAGTCTATTAGATTCGAAGCATTGTGAGAAATGAGAGCACATCTTAACAACAAAATCATATTACATTCTTAGGGGTAATTGATAGGTTTCCATTTACACTTCCGAATCGTACCCAACTGAGTTAACTCCGTCTTTGCCCTATAATACGTAATGCGCCTCGCTTTATTCGACATAGTCTCTATCTCCCTGTTTTCTCATCATCAATCTCCCTCCTCAACTGCTCAAGAATCTGCATGCGCGAAGAGAGGTGCGTCTCCAACCCATCAACCTGTTCCTTGACCGTCTGCAAATCGTCCGCCACGCCGCGCAGACTGCCCCCAACCTTCGCCTTGCCGCCGCCCTCCTCGAGATCCCTCAGCTCCTTGCGCTTGTAATCCAGCAGCTGCTCCAGCTCGCGCTTGACGAGGGCGGGCTTGCTCTCCCGCTTGCCGCCGCGCCGCCGGTTGGCGTCGGCCTCGACCTTCTCCATCTTGGCCTCGAGGTCCGCCAGCTGCTTCTTCAGCCGGACCTCCTCCCACTCGGCGTCCGACTTGGCCGTGCTGAAGTCCGTGCCCGCCGTCTTGAAGCTGCTGCGCCCCAGCCGCGTTAGGTACTGGTCGCCGAACTTGGCCTTGCGGCCCGTCGACGTGCTTTCGTCGGCCTTGGCGGCCCACCGCGAGGCCGCCGACGCGTTCCGCTCGCTGTCGATTTGGTAGTCGATTTGGTTTCGCTCGAACGACGAGCGCAGGGACGCCGGGACTGTCCGCGGGATCCGGAACCCTTCGTGGCGGTTGTTGAGGATGTGGAGGAAGGCGAGGCAGGCGTCTTTGTTGATGGAGGATCCGGCTGATGGGTTGATGAGGTTCCATGCTGATCTGATGTCGGTGTCGGGCACGTCGAGTGATTCGTATAAGTCTTCGAGGGAGTTAACTATGCGGCGAAGGAAGTTAGTTCTATCGATGTTCGTATTCTGGGTGGTAATTAAGGGTTAAATACGCACATGATATTTCACCACGCATATCTCTATTCTCTTGGTATATTGACTCGTACTTGGTCTTGTCTTGGGGACTCATGTACCAATCGAAGCCATCCTTCAGGCCCGGCGTGTCGGAGTCGTCATCTACCTGCTCGAATTGCACTTGTTTGCCCGTGAGCGCTCGGTTCGCTTGTACGAGATGTGATTTCGATTCGGGGACTAGCCAGTCTGGTAGCGTCGCGGGAACATCGGCATACTCCTGTATTTCACATTAGATGTGTGTCTTCGAGAGCAGAAGTAAGGCGACATACCCCGTTTACTATGTCGAAGATGATGCGCATAGCCACACAGAACTCCTCGAAATCCAGATTCCCGTCATTGTCGACGTCGGCCACGTCCCAGACACGCTCGAGCTGGTCATCTCGTAGGCCACTGTTCTTCAGAAGCGGCGCAGCTTGTTCTCCCGTCAGAAACTTGCCGCCATTCGTCCGTGTCGTGAAGATATTCCAGTATGTCTCGATCTCCTGGGGTTCGATGCGCGGAGCCATCTTGGGGCGTGTCCGGTTGTCGCCAATTGCGTTTCTGTTCCTTTTTACAGGCAAGTATCCGAGCAGTTTGAATGGGGCGTCGAACGGTTGAGTTGATATATCGAAGACGAGGGAGATATTTGGTGTAGAATACTGGCTTGAATACGCTTATAAGTGATACGTACTGCTTCAGGCGCAAGCGTCCCTGCATAGCAGAGGTACCGGTGGGTCGGTGATACAGGAAGCTAGAGCCACATTTCCATCAGCCTCATTTCGCAGGCTTTGTGGCTTGGCATATTCCAATCAACTTAAGTTAATAACTATTTGATGCTAGACAGCTCGCGCAGCGTCATTCCTTCTATCACAAGGCATCCAGGTCGCTGAGATGAAGTATAATATCTCAGTTTTCAAGAAGTTGCAGCTATGGCTGGCACATAATTAAAACGTATTAAGACGCACTAAAAGAGCAACAACATAAAGACAACGTGTGAACCGTACCTTTTGCTATCAATTCGAATTCATCATTGATTTTCTTTTAAAATACCTAATTACCTCCTGCTTTGCGCGATCACGCGAGTCCTCATTGAGTTAGCTGGATTTCATCAGTCTGGGATGCTTAGTATTTAGATTTCCTCCTTAGCTGAGGTTCACGGGGTTTACAGTTACTCGTGGCCGCTTCACTTGGTAGGTAACTAACATGACGGTTGCAGAATTGAACAAGATCTATTGATTTGAGATATCCGGTATGTTGAAAACTACCTGCTATTCTCTACAATCTCATATACCAGCTGCAGGTGAACACCGCTTTCATGTTACCGTGTCATTGTCACGCCTTATGCGGCAGGACTTTAAACAGATTCCCAGCCGGCAGCTTTGATGATCCTGTCGAGCAGCTTATGGCTCCTTAGGGCCGAGTTGAATGTCGCGACGGCTTCTTGCTCGCCCCCCTTCGCGAACGCACGGTATTGACGAGCTACATTAGCAGCAGAGGTTGGCACCTTGCCCTCGAACTCATCATTGGCCAGGAAATCCACATTCTGGGCTTCTTCGTTTCCAACTCTTAATCTTAGAGTCCGCTGAGTATCACCGAATTGCCAATTTGAGCCAAACCCAGTGTTGGGGACGATAACCTCAAGCTCGCCCTCAGTTCCTGAGATCAACCAGCGGAAGGCCACGCCGTCAACTTCGATCTTTGGCTTTCTAACTTGGATAGAAGCTACAGCGTCACCCTCCAGGACTCCTTGCACGAGCATCTGATCTGGGCTCGTCTTGAGATAACCGGGGTTGACTAGCTTGCCTTGTGGGTTAAAGATCGGGACCTCGTTGACTGTTTGCTTCAGAATCGCTTGCACCTCGGTGAAATCACCAAGCACGTGAATGAAACTATCAAGGACTAAAAAGGGGTCAGCTTTTCTAAAGTACACCGAAGACAGTTTGTCGAAGCAATGTACTCACAGTGTCCAAAGTAGATGAAGAAAATGTTACCACCGGACTTGTGGTCGAGATAGTATTCCGCACCTTCCATCCACGCATCCAAGCCATACATAGCCGACGAGATCCACGCTGAGGAGCTCGTAATTTTACCAAGCTTTCCCGACTTCACAATTTCCTTGGTCTTAAGGATTAAAGGATCCGCTCTGGCCTGTACGCCTACAGATGTGCGTACGCCCGCGGCGTCGGCTAGTTTGACTAGCTCTTCGGTCGCGGCCATACCAGCGCCTAGAGGCCATTCCACGAAGACATGCTTTTTCTTCTCCAGCGCCGGCTTCGCCAACTCCAAGTGTTTTCCGACGTTCACGGACACCACCACAAAATCCACATTTGGATCGTTCGCAAGATCCTTTGGATCCGCATAGGCTTTCGTGGATTCCGGCAGACCGTACTGTTTGACTTTGATGTTTAAGTCAGCATCGGCATACAATGGCCTATAAAGGGAGCAATATATCCCAGTTCTTACTCGCTCTTGTCGAAGAGTCTAGGTTTGAGTTGCAAACCGCAACTATCTTATAGTCTTCGGGCATTTCTAGAAGCCCTGGGAGATGGGCGTTTGCGGCCCAGTAACCGGGTTGACCTGAGACATCGAGGTTCCCCTCAGGCTTGGGTCGTAGACCAATGATACCAACACGAATTGGAGCCATGTTGAGCAGGAGAAACAATAAAGTAGTTCTTTGGCAGTCGATATGATATTCTGGATAAATATGTTAAGTTGATGTTTGGGTAAGACAGTTGGATTTCTACATGGGAAGACCGACTTTTATATGCTTCTGCTCACGCTGTTCCCCTACTGCGGTGTCCTTTGCATTCTCCTTGCAGTGTCCACTCGAAATCCGGCGGCACAGCGTTGATGCTGGCAGTATGCTCGCATTGAAGAGACATTGCTACCACAGTTGTTGGAACTTGGATGATCGAGCATATTCGTAAGCATGGTTACGGTATCACGATTGACCCATGCGGTCATAAAACGCAGATATTACCATTGAAACCCACCTGTTTCCGAACCCATTCGCTGATAGGATGATCGCATTGCGATCACCGCAAGAAGCATTAATGTCACTCCGTAGTGAGTTGACCATTGCTAATTTTCTCCAACTCTGATGAGATATCTCATTCGCTGCGACTCCGAAGAGCGAGGTTTATGATACGGGAGCTAAAACGCCGGAGATACTTTAGGTTCGTACCTCTGGCATATTGCGGTACTCAGGAAGACCCACTTGAACTCCGGGTGGTGGTGGGTTAAATCCCGGCGCTAAAGCTGGAACTCCGGCGCTTACAAATTATCTAGGCCAGTGACGTGACGGACTGGCATAGTTAAACTTGGAGGGCTGAACTCGAATGCAACTCTGCTGCCAATAACCTCGTACTTACACGGATGCTATTTGTTCATACTTGGATAGGTTACACATAAAATTTTCCGAGCTGTTCTAATCCAATGCCGATCTCCCGCAAGAAAGCATGTGAGCAATGCCGGCTCGCTAAGGCCAAGTGCTCCCTTGAAAGTGTATGCTCTCGATGCTTGACTAGGGGCTTGACTTGCGAATACACCGGAGGCCCGCCTCGTGTAGGACCTTACACCCGCCCGCATCTCCTTCAACCGGAATGCCGCCTGTCCTCGGCCAGCCCCGCCGTTACCCTGGAGCCCCTCTCAAGCTTGTTCTGCTCTCCAGATTTAGGGTTTTCTTGCCCGGACTTTGGGGCCGGAGACCTTCTTCGCGAGGACACTGCGTTGAACAACATTCAATTAGCCAATTGGAACCCATCTCAGATCAATGAACCTCGAGGGACATCATTGGCACAAGCTACCTTGAACAGCAGCGAGGCAGAAGCACATAGCAATCCCGCTTTGAGTGGATTGTTTACTTCTATGTCGCCTTGGGGGTTTACAGGGAATTCTCAATTCTCGGATACGCGACTCAACCAACTCGCCGCGTCTAGAACTGAGAAGGCCGCCGAATCTATGGCATCTGCAAGAAGTCCAACACAACCTGATTGTCCATCGTCACCTGTGGACGACGAAAGTGTAGTAACTGCAGAAATGAAAGATGGTACAACACTCGTTTTCAAAGGCAAACCCTACGGACGTTCCCAAGCTTTACGGCGAGGCGTAAGCACACAACAGTCGTTGATGGCTACAATGCTCAGCGGCCAAATCGAGAACTATCCGAAAATGTTGATCCAAGGAAGTAGGCTGCCACCTTTCATTTATCCCCAGTGTGTATTGAACAATATACTTTACCATCAATGCGTCGCAGATAATGGAGCGCACCAGTGCCTATCAGAACCTCTGGCAAACTGTGCCACCCTGACCCGAATGTACTACAGCCGTAGCCCCAACAATACTCAATTCGTTTGGAAAACCATTTATAATGAACAAAAACGGTTGTATAAAGAAGTAAGCAATCAACCTCTGAAGTATATATAATACTATTTAATTACGATTTATGGTCTAAGAAAGAGATTCGTCAAGCACCATTGGCCAAATATCCTAACTAGAATATAGTTTAGCACCTTCGACGTTCCAACACTCCTAGCAGCCGTTCAGGCTATAGTTATATATAGTAAGTGATAGTATATTGAGCTTTATACGCCTACAATTATCTCTTCGAAGTGGCCTTCTGTGCTGGGTTATAAACGTACACTTGAGACCAGTTTCTTAAAACAAAAAGTACTAATAACACTTGTTGCAGTCTTGATTCAAGCACAGGATCCCGAATCCATGGCTAAGAATGACGTTGCCTCTATGGCGATAACGCTTGCTGTGAGCCTCTTCTACATACAACATTTTAATAATGGAGTTTAGGAAATGATGCTAATCAATTGGATAGGAGATGGCAAAAGCTCTTCACTATCGAAGTCAATATCAGATAGGTATCTTGCGAAATCCCAATTTAGGCCTGAAGACTTGGGTGATTCACGAGAGCATACGAAGGTGAGCTCCTGCTCTGTTTGATAAGCACGAGCGATGTGTCAGGTTTGAGGTGCTAATTAAGGTGCTTAGGACCGTTAATCTGTTTTATGTTATCGGAATAGTAACGATTATCCGGATCGGGGGTGCTCAACAAACTGGCTGTTGTGGTATACTAGAGACTCCGTTGCCATGTGGACGGGAGCTTTGGGAGCCTGAGGCCACTGAAACCTTTGGTATACGGCTGCACAGGTACAAAAGTCGACTTGTTGCTGATAGAGGACTTATCATTAACGATTTATATCATGCTCTGGATCCTGGGCAGCTTGGAAAGAATGAAGTTGCAGACCCTCTAATACAGAAAGACTTAGCTACTTGGTGCGAGAGCCAAGATGACCTCGGAACACTGGTTTGGATGACCTCATTACTCGACCGGCAGTCCAGGTAGCAGAACACAGCTTGCTTTCACCAATACCCCAACAAGTCGCCTTTTTCATTATGCCTTGTAAGGCTGGGTACGCGAGACAAACAACAAAGCTCACAAGCACAGCACGACGAGATTGTTCTGAATGTGTGCAATGGTACCTAGGTACAGTTTACATGTCTTCACGCTCCTCTGAGACCTTCATCAACAAACTTGCCTTCGCGCAAAAGGACATCCTCAACAAACAAACGCTGTTGCTCACATCGCTTCCCTTGCCCACAATTGCCTTCTTACAGAAACAAAGCTACACGTTACTTCCGCACTCCAACCACCTGCGAAGATGGCTTCTCATTTCGAGAGAGCATACACTTGTAAGCTTCCTTCCCGGAAAGGCGCTTCATTCCTAAGATTCATCTCCCCAGACTGGTCAAAGCTTGATATCATCGGTCAAACGATCATCTTGGCGGAGCTCCTACCTCATTTTGGATCATTTCAAAATGTGTGCGCAGCTCTTAAACTACGGTCCAACGAGGTCGAAAGCTTCCTTTTAACCCATCTCCAGTATCAACAAGCTTCTAAGCGAGGCAGATTGATAGCAGAGCAATGGGGCCGAGATCAAGCAGTGCCGGCAGATGACGATAAAGACATTCCTCAACAGCGACCTATTCTTCTACATCCCTCGTCAATCGCGCCGGCTTGCAACTTCCTCGAATCAATGGGATATCAAGAGCACGTTCAGGCAGTGAAGGCTTGGAGCCATCGGATTATTACGTGGCCTCCGCACATCAACGTAAGTGACGTGGATATCACAAGGCTCGATCAAATAGACCTCGAATTCCCCACACCCCGAAAGAGAAAGGCATATTCAAGGTACGATGGCGCGCTGGGGAACGACAGCCGAGCAATGGTCGGTTTTGTCGGCGCTTGGCGACCGAAAGAAGATGGAAGCCCGGATACCCGCATGGCCTTCATCAACGTGCCGGAAGGTAGTGTAGCCTTCGGGCCTCGTGGCTCAAGGGAACTCACCGAACCTGGCCGGTACTCTGTTTGCTGGAGGACTGGTAGTCTCTCTAATAACGAATATAACGACTTCGTCCTAGCAAGAAATATTCCTGATGATTATGAAAACGAAAATGAGCGACCTGCTCAATCCGAACTCAGAGACTGCCAGGATACTCATAAAGACTTGAAGCCTGAACTCGAGACGTCGGACGAAGATCAAGGGCCTGCACTAGCAGACGCGACGCCGTCAGCAAGTTTGACGGTTAATCCCAAGGCTGTTTTTGGCCCCAATACACCCGATACTTATAGGTCTGAGGATAAGAAAGCAGCTCCGTTCCACCGGCAAGACGAACCGCAGGGTCCTTCGCGGAAGTTAGAAAACCCACGGCTACAGCAGACGTGGAGCAGCTGGCCGGGCCAAATCTTTCAGTTTCGATTGCCTCGTGGTTACACCATTCTAGGGCCACTAGGGCACATACTCACCTTCGATCCACCTGAGCACGAAAGATACGACGAGACGGGCAATCCGCATGGAATCGGAGGTACATATTTTATTGTGCAGTTCCAGAAAACCAATAGAGCAGTGAGCTTTAAAATGGATGACCTACCCGCTGACGTTCCCTTACGCTTGAAGATTACGGAGAGCTTGGTATTCATTCGCAATGGCCTGGTACTACCTGGCTTTGTCGAACCAGGAGTTCATGAATGGAGCACGCGGAGTGGTCGGCTCGACTTCTATAATGGGCGTGGATGCTATGACATTGTTAGAATGGGCGGTCATGGCAACGTTCTCCCGGAGTCCGACCAAGCGGCGCATAATGAAGCGTATAGACACCAAGGCCAACATGCAGCCGGAAACCCGCCACTACTTGGAGAAGCTTTCAAGGTAAGCTCTCGTGCTTTATTTTTCCTCTGGGCCTGGGAATGAATCCTAGCTACCGAAAATTTTGCGCCCTTAGCGTATTGTTGTGTTCTTCAAGATCTAATGCCATCACTGTGGCACTCAAAATTGCTAACTTTAGTCCTGAAAAGATATTGGCACCTCATAGGGAATGGCTCGATCGCCAAGAAGCCAAGACACAAAGACTCGAACATGAAATCCAAGAACGAGCGCGACTCGAAGCCCGAAATGCGAGAGAAAAGGCCCGCCGAGATCTTATCATCGAAGAGCGGCAATCTCGACAGCAAGCGGCGAAGGCGCGCGAGGCTCAGGAGCAAGCTATGCTCGAAGCTACTCTTCACGAAGATGAGGGCGTATCACAAAGCGTAAAGAACCGCAGAGGAAGAAAGAAGCAGAGCCCCAACTATTATGTTGGTCCGAACTTAAATGCTGCTACCGCAATGAACTTGCAGCCAAGAGACACCGGACAACAAGAGCGATTGCCCTTCGGGTCATCCAACACTGCTGAGCCAGAGACCTCTGTGCTGAATAAGACACCTTCAAGACGGGGCAGACCTTCTGGTGCGACAAGACGTAAGCGTGTCGATGACGATGAAGACGAAGATTATCAACCGACGACATCTCGCCCAACGCGAGCAAGGAAGCCCAGATCTACGCCCACGCCAAAGAAGTCACAGGCACAGCCTACCGACGAGGCTCAGTTGACACCTATACCTCAGAACCGCCGCGCTCGAGCACCGACGTCGCAATCACAAGTAGGAAAGCGTGGACCTCGTTCCGCTAATACTGGCATTGGTCAGCCGTCGGCTGGAGCCCCTCCGCGTCGGGCCGCGCCCAAACGAAAGCCTATTGGTCCTCTCCTGGAAGCGATTCGGGACGCTTCCGCTGCCGAGGGAAGCGGTGATAGGTTACCTGACCTCTCCACTGTTCCTATAGTGAATGACGGAGAGATGGCAATCGGTCTTACTGACGATGAGGGGCAATTAGAGGAGGGAATTAAATAAATCATGGCGTGAAAGCCACGAAGCCTGCTGTTTATTCTGCGAGAACTCTTCAGGTCATGATTTAGATGATAACGTGTATGAGGTAGGCTGCTTATTTGACAAACAGCATTGATGCAGGCAGTGGCCGGCGAATGGCGGTTTTCCGACGCTTGCATCCATGTTGGCTGACCAATGAGAGGTTTGAAAAATGATCCCGTGCATTTATGCAGAAAAGAACAATAAGAAGGAAAAGCAACATCGTGTCGGATTGGGTTGAGGAAACGAAAGTACATTGGAAGTTGAAACTTTACTCGGCTCAAGAATTTGCTTTGCTTAGATTGTAGCTCGCGCAGACTTTCAAACTATCTAGTTATCGAACTGCTCGGTGTCTCTTGCTATGCCTTTTTGATTTGGTTAAGTTCTTTTCGCGCTTCTTCATTCTCTTATTATATTTTCTCGGTTTCTCTACTCGTTATGCCAGCCCACCTACGTCTGCCATCCTTTTTGGCTGGGGATGCCACCAATTTCCCATTTATATAGTTAACATACGCTACTTTGGCCATTTATAGCAAGGCTATACCTCTGCATGACTTAATTAGGTGCTTGAGCATCTGGCTGCTTATATATAATAACTAATAAATAAACAGTGTTATTTCTTTATTATTTAATTATTTAAGTTATTATATATTAAAATATGTTACCTTAAAATTAATAGTTTAAAAGCTATTTATGTACTTAAATTCATAAATGCCCACGTTTTCTACGTTGTATAACTTCATGCTACAGAATATAGGACTTAGGAAGGCACTTGGGCTGGCTGCTTCGACTGCTTAATTAAATGTATGTATATCATTTGTACAGGCGGGAAATAGGTGGCATCCCCAGCCAAAAAGGGCGGCAGACGCAGGTGGTCCGCAGGTCTGCATATGCAAGTAGGCAATCGTGCGGCTCTGGTTTCACTGCATTTTTAGCCCCAGGGAAGAGGGCATCCTACCCCTCACTCCCGGGCATCTTTGCCTTCGTTTTTAGCGAAGGAAGTATGACTAAGGGTTATGATGAAAGTAAGCTTTCACCCCCCGTAAGAGAAGACCGACGACCAAGATTACCGGATTCCAAAGTCCATTTATTAAGATGTAAGCTCATCTTCCAGAATAATATGTTTTATTACAACAGGTTAAACTTATTATATTATAACAAGGGCCAGTACTTTAAAGCTTGGAATTTAAGCTTTAACTTAGTAATAATTCTTTAGGGCTTTAAAGATTCTTATATTTAAAAAGAAAAGATTTTAAAAAACAAAGGAAAATATCCTTCAGTTTTTTATAAACTTTTTAAATATGCTTTAATCCTTTAAATTAAGCATTAATAATTAATATATATATATTAGTTTATATATTAGTTTATATATTAATTATAAATAACTAATAGCTTTATAATATAAATAAGTTTAATCTTTTACGATTTAATTTATATAATATTATCTCCCCTTTTTTTAAAGCTTATTTTTAAGCATACTAACTTAGTTATTTGTTTTAATAAGCTGTTTTAAAAAGCTTACATAATTAAAATTATTTATGTGCTTATTTTTAGGTTTATTAAAATATAACTTATAAAACTTTTTAACTATTGCTTTAATATTAAAGCCGTAGAAGTTTTTATACAGTTTTTAAGTTTAATCTTTTTTTTTTAACTATTTAATCTATTTAATAAAATATTTAATATAGTTTATAACTTTGCAAAAATCTATAATTTATTTTATATAGTACTTATTTTTAAGCTTTATAAGCTTAACTTTATATAAAACCTAGTTAAAGTTAAAGAATCCTTAATTATTAGCGTAATATAGCTTTATTAATAATATATAAAAAGAACTATAAATTTTTTAGCTTTTAAATAATATTAACTTAATAATAATAAAAAAAATAACTTTTAAAATTTTAAATAAATTTAATATTTTATTATTTAATTTTTTAATAAGTTGTTTAATTTTAATATTTTAAGTATTAAGCATAACAAATTAGTTAGCTTTATAAATAAGGGCTTTTTTTTTTTGCTTATTAACTTATTCTTTTATATATTTATAGCTTTTTTTAAAATAATTCTTAGCTTTTTTATAAACTTACATTATTTAATAAGCATATAAACAATTATTTAAATTTTATAAAATATTATAAAAAAAATTATACGTTATAAAATAATATTTATAATTAATATAAAAAAAGGTTATATATATTAATAAAAAAGTAGTATTATTATATATAAACTTTATTATAAAAAGTAAGTTTTTTTAATTTAATATTTTATAATTTATAAATATATATAAATATATTTTAAAAGATTAATTTAATCGTTTTATTTATTTATTAATTTAAAAATAAAAAATAATACTTATTTATAGCTTAATTTTTATTAATTTAAAAAAGTTGCATTATAAATATATAATAAATTTAAAATTTCTATTAAAAATAATATTAAAAAGCATACTATAATATTTTTAATAAGTTTTTTTATTACTTACTTTTAATAGGACAAAATACGTTATTTTTATAAATAGGTTTATTATAACTTAAATAAAGTTATATTTATTAAAAAGGGGTAAGTTTATAATAAAATCTATTATTATTATATTTTAAAGTTTATAATAAAGCTTTATAAATTATAAAAGTTTATATAAAACATGCTATAACATTTTATTATGTTAATATTTTAAGTAATTATTAATAAAACTTTATATAATACTTTTTATATTAAGCTATTAAAAATTATATATAATTAATTTTAAAGTTTTATTTATATTTATATAATTAGCTATAAATATATTATGTTTTAATTTTATTATTTTTTGCTATAAACTTTTAAGCACTTATAAATGTTCCTTATAATATAATAAGCTATTTAATAATTTTATATATTTATATAAAATCTTTAAGTTTAAAACATACTTAAAATTTTTTAGCCCTTTTTTTTTTATACGTTTTATAAATTTTATTATTTATTTAAATATTAATAAGCTATAAAATTATTATAAAGTAAATAATATTAAAGCTAAAATTATTAATATAAATTTTATTTAATATAAAAAACCTTTAAAATTTAAAAAATGTTTATTTTATAAAACTAATTTAATAAGCTAATCTTTAGCTTTTTTTTTTTTAAGCTAATATTACGCTAATTTAAAAAAAATATTAGCCTTTTTATTTTGTTTACTTAATTTATAATTAATAATAAACTAATACATAAATAATTATTAAGCTTACTACGCTTATTTTTTATTAAAAACTTTAATAGTTATAAAATATAATAAATTTTAATAATTTAAATAAATTTTAATATAATGTTTAGCTTTTTTTAAATATTATTTTTAATAATTAAAAAAATTTATTATAGCTAATAATTTTTTATTATAAATTTTATAATTTATTTTAACTAGCATTATTTTTTTTAAATAAAAAGCTATTAGTTATAGCTTTTTATTCTTATCCTTTTAAAATATAACTGCTTTTATTATAAAGTTAAACATATTTGTTTTAATATATACTATAAAATTAAAATTAAAATAAATAAAAATAAAAGCTATAATAAAATAATACTTTAATAGCTTAAACATATTACTTATAGCTTTTATTTATTTTTATAACTTTTTATTTATTTTATTTATATTTATTAAAAGTTTAATTATTAATAAGAAATTTTTAATAAATTATTAATAAAAATTAATAAACCTTATAAATGTTTAGCTTTTTTTTAAAATTTTAAAAACTTTTTATTTTTTAATATAGTTTATTTTATTTTAAATTATTATAATATTATTAATATTAATAATATATTTTAAAAATTTTATTTTTTATATGCTTTATTTACATTTTTAAAACATAATAGCTAAGTTATATTTAATTAATTATTAAAATATTTCTTTAATAATATAATTATATTTTTTAATTATATTAGCATAAATTAATAAGTTATTAAAATATACTAATAACTTAACGTTTATAAAATTTTAAAAAATATTATTTATTATAAATTAAAAAGTTATAAATATATTAATAAAACTTATTAATATAATAATATACTTAAAAAGCTTATATTTATATTAAAAAGCTATTTTTTATTTGTTGCTTTTTTTTATATGTATTAAATAAAATTTTAATTTAAGATTTATTTTAATAA